>JAHVAK010000548.1:0-717786 GCA_019845155.1 Luehdorfia chinensis | reverse complement strand
CGTACAAAATTAACTGAAACTTCAGAAAACTATACTTCGAGAAAATGCGACAAATGCAGAGTATCATGAGTAGGACCAAGATTAAAAATTATTTACATTACTTACATAATTTAAGTTTTACCAATTACAACAAATGACACGAGTGGCTTATGGTAACTTTGGTATGAAATAAATACTTTTTTTATTGCATAAAGTGATGAAACGAGCAAAACGTTCACCTGATGGTAAGTGCAACGTCTGCTCATAACAAATGCTGTGTCACCCAGATAAATTCTGTGTGACACTACACTGTGCCCATCACTCTGAGACATAGGTTTTTAAGTCTCATATGCCCAGTGATTGCGCTAGCTCACAGTGTTCTTCAAACCGAAACACAGTAATGTTTGCACACTACTGTTGTGCAGTGTGGTCGGCTTAAGAGAATCTACTACCCCATCTTATCCCGTGGGAGTCGTAAAAGTTGACAGAGGGAAAATAAAAACCAGGAGTTGGAACGTCTGAATAAAGAAACCGCGGTTACCCACCCGCCTGCAAGCGTGGCAACTATGGCAAAATTAGAGCTTCAAAATTTTGTGGTAACCTAAATCATATGGAAGGCCTATGTTCAGCAGTGGACTAGTGATAGACTGAAATGATGATGATGATGAAATGCTTTGGTTTGGATTTGATCAATACATCTTAAAAATACAACGTTGATTACCGTTTTTGATCATGTTGTCGAGTTAATGAGAGCAAACATACAACAAGAAATCGAAAAATTCGGAGAATACGAAAATTTTAATATAGTAGGAGACATGATATTCTGTATTGTATCTTATTCTCTCCCAGGTTAAATCCTGTAGATGTATATGTCTGTCTCTTTTTTGTGTCGCTTTTTCGATACATCGAGTTTCAAATCACAACGATTCCGAAGAACTTTTCACTTCAAAAAATTCACCTCATTATCCAATACAATTACAAACTATTTTAAATTAGGACGTAAGTACGTTATCGTTTTAGACATCACTATTCATTACGCGACTTGTTTATTAAATAATACTTATATATTTTTTTTTATTGTATAAAGTGATGAAACGAGCAAAACGTTCACCTGATGGTAAGTGCAACGTCTGCCCATAACAAATGCTGTGTCACCCAGAACATTTCTGTGTGACACCTCACTGTGCCCATCACCCTGAGACATCAGTTCTTAAGTCGCACATGCCCAGTGATTACGCTAGCTCACAGTGTCCTTCAAACCGAAACACAGTAATGTTTGCACACTACTGCTTCATGGCAGAATAACTGGCCCTGGGGTGGTACCTACCTAGACGGATTCCTGCATAGGAATCCGTCTAGGTAGGTGGGTGGGTGGTAGTATATAATAGATAGTATATCAACCATAAAGTAAGTAAATTTAAATATTACAACATATATTACATTATTAAAATTAAATGTATTTAACATTATATAGTCCCGTCCAAATTTTAACAAGTGTATTAAGTAACACGCCATCTATAGGTATACTTTGGAATTACTACGTCATCTTACTGACCATGAATCAGAGGAACGAAACGCCGGGCTGCCGAATTTTTGAGAGATATTCTAAAAAAATACTTCAATAATACAAAATTTATATTAAATATGTTATTAAAAATAATAATTATTTTAGTTATTCCGTTCAACTTTCTTTTTCAAAATTCTGCAAAACTTTTGATTTTTTTTATTGGATGAAGTGACGAGACGTGCAAAATGTTCACCTGATGGTAAGTGCAACGTCGGCCCATTGCAGATGCAATGTCAACAAGAATATTTCTGTGAAATTTTTATTACACATTAAATTTTGTCATCCTGTAATTCAAGCCAACCTGTAATAGTTGAGTAGTCTACCTATCCCCATTGGGGCAGGTTGACAAGGAGAGGTTTCGTAAAACTGAAAAAATCTGGAGTTTATTTAATAATATCCACATATAACCTTTTTTTTATAATTGACTATGAAATTTGGCACAGTTTACAATATTTGTCATTAACACCAAGGCAATAGTTTTTTTAAAAAAAAATTGATAACCAAAAACGTGGTCAACCATCCCCGGTCTGCCCTATTCTCTTGTCAGTTCCTTTATCGTCGTCGCGGGCCTCATTAAAGGTTGCATTTATAATTTTATCCATCATCAGGGAATGCATTTGAAGATGGAAGCTGTTGAAATTCATACTCTGGCTGGCGCAGTGGCTTAGCGACTGTCTTCTGTGCTTTGAGTCGTCAGTTCGGACGGGATAAACCTATGCAAATCGCCTAAACGGCCTAAAAGAAGTGAAATGTTGTTATTTAAAAAAAAACTTAATTTTGACAACAGTCCTTCGATGCGCTAACAGCTTCGTACCGTGATTATCATCATCATCATTTCAGCCTATTACTAGTCCAGAGAGACAGAAGAGAGAGAATTAGAATGAGTAGAGAGACGCAGTACAAAGCGTAAACATGAGTATTCTTGCGAAGCCGGATCGGAAGCCTCTTAAGTTGTTTGTGCAACTCAGAGATATGGTATCATAGATGTTAATGGGCGGCTATATATGGGATAACTAACCATCATGTGAGCCACCTGCTCGTTTGCCCCCTCTTCTGTATAGAAAAATATGATCATATTTGTCCAGCTCAAACACGAATTGTTGATACTAATTTTGAATCCGCACAAGTTCATTAAGTTGCACTTTTGCAATGACAAGGAAGCACATATTAGCATAGTCAAGGATAGTCAGGAGTAGAGATTAATAAATTTCAAAAATCTTACCCATAATCATAGCCTCTAATCTAAATGTATATGATAAATGTAAATCAGGAACATGAAAGAACTAGTAATACCAGTACTACACTTCACAGAGTCATTAACTCATGAATTTTTACAACACAAACCCAGAAAGTGCAGTTTATCAAAAAGTTTATTAAGACTACAAAAAGGGTCATTATAATATTAAGAAATATATCGATGATAAAAACCCCAGGGAGTGTGGTGATCGCTGCTGAGCTATTTCTACTTCTTTACGTTTATTATACTGTAGAACCTTTTAAAATGATTGACAAAATATAACAAAAAATGTCTTGCCTTGTGGGTTTCTTGTTAGTCCTTCCTAGTACCAAAGCCTTTTTTTGCGAACCAGTGTAGTTGAAAAAAGGGCCTCTAAATAGTGTTATATAAATAATCTACATTAAATTCAATTATGCTGTTCTATTCTATTCTATTTCAGACACTTCAATAATAAAAGATTTCAAAACAGATTGCATACAGTGACAACAGTATTTATATTACTCGACGTCAGATTTAAAAAAAAATCTAGTAGCTACGGAAGGCAATTAAAACAGAATCCTACATAAAAATTCCTTGTAAAGGTATCTCGAAAAGAAAAATATGTGCAGTAACAGCACTTGTATTTCTCAGGAAACGCAAAAAGGCAAACATTTTCTTTTATATTTTCTTAAGCAATCGACAGTCGAGCGGGTCTTCCGTAAAGGTAACAACATTTTTTATTTATTGAATATAGTGAGGAAACGAGCAAAACGTTCACCTGATGGTAAGTGCAACGTCTGCCTATAACTAATGCTGCACCCAGAACATTTCTGTGTGACCACACGGCGCCGGTCACCATGAGATATCAGTTTATAAGTCTCATATGCCCAGTGGTTACACTAGCTCTCAGTGCCCTTCAGACCGAAAGAACTGGCCCAGGGGTGGTATCTACCTAGACGGATTCCTGCATACTTGTCTGCGGAAGTGGATCTGATCTAATTTTTTTGTGAAAAAAATCACGTCACTTTCCGTACTAAAAGAATACTCCACCCTGTGTTAACATACATACATACATAAGATCACGACTGTATCCCATAAGGGGTAGTCAGAGACTGGGCACTCACTGCAAAAGCAGATGACTGCCACAATCCACATTTCACCAAAACAATATAATGCACTTGGTGTGATAGGTGGTGAGCCCATCGCCACCATGCGCTGTTGGGTGCACAGTGCGGTTTTATTCCTTACTCGCCTTTTACGAGATCCATTGGATGAGATGGAGTGGTAGTATTCTTTTAACGAGCCGCCACCACACGGCTCGTACCCTGTGTTAAACCAGCTCATAAATGTCCCATTGCTGAGCGTAGGTCTCCTCTTATTACTGAGTGTGTTTGAGAGTCGCGAAGAATCCGCCACGCTGCTCCAGTGCGTGTTGCATGTACTCAGGGTAACAGGCGCAGTGTGGTGTCGGACAGAAATGTTCAGGGTGTTACATTTAGCATTCAGTTTTCTTCTGCAAGTTCTTACGGCCTTTAAAATCTGACATAATGGTTGAGATTATTCAGAACATGGTTACAAACTGCAGAGAGCCCCATTGCAGTCACAGCGATATGTTCTTTTACGCGGGTTTTATAATTTTTTTTTCTTATTTCCCCCATTCTCAGTCCTTCCAGTACCATGGATGCTGAAAAGCGTTGGGTTATAAAAATAGTAAAACGAAACGCGACAAAAGCCATATATCTAGTTTATACGTATATTGCAGTATTCGAGTACACAAAAGAAAAAACCGCGACCGCGCGGCCTAGTGGTTAGCGTACCTGACTTCTACGCCGCGGGTCCTGGGTTCAAATCCGAGCTGGACCCAACATTTGTGCAAATCTGGTTGTGTTGTGTATGTGAAATATATGTCTGTAAAACCCACCCACGATACAGCAGAAATCCTACTGTGAGTGAGCATAGTTTTTGAAAAACTGAAATTTAAAAAATTGTAATGTAAATTAAATTAATAAAAATCTATACAATTTAAACTGCACTGTGCACCCAACAGCGCATGGTGGCGATGGGCTCACCACCTATCACACCAAGTGTATTATATTGTTTTGGTGAAACGTGGATTGTGGCAGTCATCTGTTTTTGCAGTGAGTGCCCAGTCTCTGACTACCCCTTATGGGATACAGTCGTGATCTTATGTATGTATGTATGTGATTATGACATGAGACATGTAACAATATTTTTAACTAAACGTTACAATATTCAGTAATTATTGAAATACAGTCAACTTTGTGATCAACTGGTAGTAGGATTTATATGTAGGAATCCGTCGAAAAAGGATTTTTTTTAAAAAAAGGTGTGGAATAGATAGTACTTCACTAGCACTTCCGCGTCATAGTATACAGGAATGCGTCTAAGTCGGTACCAACGCAGTGCCAGTTATTCTGCCGTGAAGCAGTAGTGTGCAAACGTTACTGTATTTCGGTTATAAGGGCACTGAGAGCTAGCGTAATTACTAGGCGTTTGAGACTTAAGAACCGATGTCTCAGGCTGCAGTGTGGTGTCACGCAAAAAAGATCTGAGTGACACAGCATTTGTAATGGGCAGACGTTGCACTTACCATTAGGAGATAATTATGCTCGTATCGTCTTAATCCACTATAAAAGTAAACATAACAAAATTAAAAGAAACAAAATTAAATGAATACTTATTAATTTAACAGGATTAACAGAAAAAAATAAGAAAGAGAAAATAGAGAATGAAACAGAAAGGGTAAACAACGTTACTATGTTAAGATTATGGCAATAGATATATGAGATATTAAGTTTATGCCAGAGGCGACTAAGGCCTCCATTTTTACGGAAGTATATCCACTGATCCGATAGATAAAACTTTGCAAAGTACTCGCCTCGGGTAGAAATAGATGTTTGCGAATATACGCGAAAACTGCGATATCAGCTCTTCGAGATACTAAAGTCATTCTTATCCTTTTAATATTATAAATGAGGTTATACATAAGGTTTGTATGTTTGTCTGCTTGACCTTCAATCACGCTTAAACGGCTGAAGGGATTTTAATAAAAATAGTACAAGATCTTTTTGATAACATATTTTTTATCATAAAAAAAATATCGTTTCTAAATTTCAATTTACGCCGGGCGAAGCTGGTCGAGAATAGCTAGGAAAGTAAAAGCTTACGTAAGTTCCACTTCCAATCACAATGTTACTCGTTTCTAGAAAGATGTTAAGCCCGGGAATAGCCACACGAATTAGTTTGGCGGGCAAGTACGCGGACTGGGACAGTGTGGGTAGATACTTCACATAAATCATTTTTTTATTTAATTATACACACATACATAAGATCACGACTGTATCCCATAAGGGGTAGTCAGAGACTGGGCACTCACTGCAAAAGCAGATGACTGCCACAATCCACGTTTCACCAAAACAATATAATGCACTTGATGTGAGCCCTTCGCCACCATGCTGTTGGGTGCACAGTGCAGTTTTATTCCTTAGTTTTTTTCCTTCCTCCTCCTTTAATTATATGTCTGATTTCTTCACAATGTCCTTTACCGGCGAGCATGTGATAAATCGGGACCTAAAATTTAAATGTTGCCGGCAGGGAGAACTAAGCACAAGTCATTCTACAACTATGGAATTTAACCATGACTTTAGATATGTTATTTGCATAAATAATTTTAGCATTTCTTTCTTTTCTACAAGAATTCCGAGCCACTGATATCACAATTATCCGACAGATAGCGTTATTTGCTGTAATATTATATTTAGGCAATTAAGTCATGGCATAAGTCAAGGTCAAAGTCAAAATTTCTTTATACATTTAGGCTTGTTTAAAAAAAAGTAAAGTTTCAGCCTATAAATGTCCCACTGCTGAGCACAGGCCTCCTCTCATTTCTGAGAGGGTTTTGGAGCTATGAAGTATCCGCCACGCTGCTCCAATGCGGGTTGGCGAACCTCACATGTCTTCGAAATATTTTTTTATTTCCCAGACATGCAGGTTTCCTCACGATGTTTTCTTTCACTGCCGAGCACGTAGTAAAAGTCTTTCTTATCCTTGTAATATTGTAAATGTGAATTTTTGTATGTTTGAGGCTTAAGCTCTTAAGAACATATTGTGTTACACTTTTAGGAATTTTATCATAAAATTTTATACATAAACTAAGAAAAGACTTTCTGGTTTTAGCCAACCTAAACATAGGAACCTCTAGCGTGTCGCCTCGACCCATTTTACAGGATACAGGATCAATTTTTATTGTTAAATTTAGTTTTTTACCGTACCTACTATTTTCAAAAATAAACAACGACGGAAGTGTCACAATATTAGTATCCTTGAATAGTTCTCGTAGCGACTCCCAAGTTAAAGATTGTCTGTAATGCTTGTTTTTGCAAAGTAAATACTGTTTCCAATCCAGCGGCGGAAGCCCATAGTAATACGCCATAGCGCATAATACTGTAGAAGTATGCAAAATATACTAATTAAGCTGTAGCTTCATCAGTCAGCTGTCTAATCTTTCTTATTGCAAAAACGGCAGAACTTAATTTTCACTGTGTGCACTCCACTGTGACTTGGAATCAATAGTGATTCCAAGGAATACAGTAAAATTTTCGAACGTGAGATTAGAATTCTGTAAATTAGTCAATATTATGCGCCGTTTAGTCTTTTTAAAGTTGTTTTGCCTTCATTAAAAACTAAATGATTTGTGCAAACCATTTGGAAACAATATCTAGTTTCATTGGGCAGTTCCAGCTTAAAGTGATTTCTGTTAACTTTTAAAAACAATGAATTATCATCGGCAAACAGAACTATCGCAGCTAATTTTTGAGACGTGAATTTGGTACGAGTCAAAAAATTCTTCCCACGTGCAGAATAGTGACAGCATTGGATATTATGATGTTATTCTGCACCAATAAAGGCTGTCCGTATAATAAACTTAGTCGCCTCTTACGACACCTTGGTAGGAGAGAGGTGCTATTCTACTCTGCTGGACACCTATCGGTTATAATTTAATTTCGGAATCATAATTTCAAAAAAGTATGCTTATTCAATTTCATATATAAATAATTGAAAGGACTGATATATCAGTCACTATAATTTTTATATTGAAACTGGCATTCAATGACTGTAAAATGTAGCTACAGTATTACCTTTAACTATTAAAAAGCCGTGTGGTGGAGGCTCGTTAAAAGAATACTACCACTCCATCTCATCCAATGGATCTCGTAAAAGGCGAGTAAAGAATTAAAGTGCACTGTGCACCCAACAGCGATGGTGGCGATGGGCTCACCACCTATCACACCAAGTGCATATATTGTTTTTGAAACTGTGGCAGTCACCTGTTTTTGCAGTGAGTGCCAAGTCTCTGACTACCCCTTATGGGATACAGTCGTGATCTTATGTATGTATGTATTAAAAATTAACTAAATTTCAAAGTTTATTGGTATTTTTAAATACTGTTGCTGACATTATAGCTATTAGCTTTGTGACCTTTGCGGCTTTATCTGCTATAGGGTGAGCGAGCTCGGTGCAGTCGAGCGCGGTTTGTAAATGCGAGTAATTAAACTATTTTTTTTTATTGGATAAAGTGACGAAACACGCACGTTCACCTGATGGTAAGTGCAATGTCTGTCCACCCAGTGCTGTGTCGCTCAGAACATTTCTGTGTGACACCGCACTGCGTCCGTCACCCTGAGGCATCAGTTCTTAAGTCTCATATGCCCAGTGATTACTCTGTGTCCTTCCAACTGAAACTCAGTAATGTTTAATGTTTGCACACTGCTGCTTCACGGCAGAATAACTGGCCCTGGGGTGGTACCCACCCAGACAGATTCCTGCATAAGAATCCTACCACCAGTACCATATCCATAGTTAACTACATACCTTAGTACTATAAAAAAGCTGGAGAGTTTGTATGTTCACGTCCCTGTTCGGGGGTGGGTGTTGTATGAGCCGGTGCCGTAGACGGTAGTGTTGTGGAGCCGTATGCCTTCCCCGCAATTTTTAAATAAAATCCGGGAGCGAAGACTCTGTATCGGGTATTTTATAAATAAATAATGTAAACCTGTTACAAGGGCGGAAAACGAATCCTCTTGTATCTGCTGTATTTAAATAAAGATTGTGTGGAATCAGTTACCAACCAACATACGGTTGGCTAAATCCAAGACTTGTTTCAAACGCCTACTCTGGGAGCATTACTTAACAATTAATTAGTAATTTCTAATATTTCTGCGTACTGCTTCTTCCATTAAATTTTATATTACTTCTTTTATATATCCTTATACATAGTTTAATTTCAGAACCTGACAATATTTATGTGTGTATGTATGTATGTGTATGGATATGTATCTATTTAGTTACTGTGGATTGATTGTTTCGGATTGTTGTTGTACCAAGCACCCTAATATGTTCTCTGCTCAATCCAAAGGTAGACTGGTAGAGATTGCCTCTAGGCATTAAGTCCGCCTTTTTATACAAGTTTGTGCAAATAAAGTTTAAATAAATAAATTGTGAACCCTTTACAAATTAGGATGTAGGATTAGTAATTAAGATAGTATTCGGCATTGTCTTCGTCTTACGGCTCCTCTGGTGTACATACATACATACTGTCACGCCTTTTGCCATAAAAGGGGTAGCAGAGGCCACTCATGTAGCCCACTTTTCGCCGCCGTCGCAGCAAACGAGACGTGACGGGTGCCGAACCATACTGCGCTTCTCTGGTGTATAACCAATTATTCATATTTCCAAGTAAATAAGGTAAAAATATATAATAAACAAACACAAAGTAAATAAGGGTCCTAACTAAGACGATTACAACTTATTATAACCTTATTATTACCAGACTAACAAAACAAACAGCTTTAGAATAATCCGAAGGAAAGCACAAGTAACTTTCCTGGTCACTATATTTTATTTATATTTAAACAAAATAGTTATAACCCGCACTATAATATCTCCTGCGCAGTTACATACAGTTAGGAAACATAGTAATAGTGGAAAAAATATATGTTTGTCCACGCAAGATATAATGATGCTTATACTTACGTGAATCATCATCATTTCAGCCTATCACAAATCCACTGCTGAACAGAGGCCTCCCCTATAGATTGCCACAAAAGCTTGTAGCTCTCATTTTGGGGGGATTTTGCCTTAGTTGCCACGCTTGACAGGTGGATTGGCAACCACAGTTTATTTATACATATGTTCCAGGAAGATGCTGCCGCAAATCTCCTAGTTTTAGTTTTCCCTGTGTCGACTTTTAAGACACCCACGAGTTGAAATGGGGTGGTAGATTCTTATATATAATTATAACTAGATTTACGGATTTTTTTGCGATCACTTCGGGCAATAAAAACAGTAAAATTAATCGTGGTAAAATCTGTAAACCTTAAAATTAACAATTACATACGATAATAATATATTATTATTATTAATCATTAACAGACTCATTTTTTGTTAATAGTACAGAACTTAATCGCTATGTTAGTAGGTGATAACAACGATCACTTATGCACTCATGCACCACTGTTGGGCATATGTAACCCAGCACAGTTCATCATATAGGGAAAGTCCACCCTGCCCGCTATCATCCGTAGGACGCTATTGGAGCTGTCCCGTACCCTGCGCACCAAGGACACGTAGCGCTTACGCATAGTAGCATAGAAGCAGTCTATGCGCGCCTCTGCAAACATCCCCGATGCGCTGCAGGAACGGGCAGCCCCATGAACACCGGAACGCGTTGTTGTATTGGACCCGAAGGGCCGCAAAGGCCCTTTGTGTGTACTTAATCCACAGGCTGCACGTGTAGAGGGAAGTGCAGTAAGCTCTAACAGTGTAGTCTTCACTTCCCTCGAGGAACGCGCGTACCTGCGAGCAATCATATTTGCCCTGACCGACAGAGCCCTCCGTTCCCTCTCGATTTCCTTGTTGTCTCTGAGGTCAGCCGTAACCATATGACCCAGATATTTAACATGATTTACTCTTTGCAAAGGGACTTCTTTAAGCCTTATAGGAGGCATTTGAACCTCTTTGTTGCGGCTAGCCCCAAACCATACATTGGCTTTTAGTTACATTATTTTTCAGCCCATGGCTGATTGCGTAGGATTCGCATATATTTAACAGGTTTCGCAACCCACAAACCCAATAACCATGGCATCAGCATAACTATTGTTAACACATACCCCGTCAACATTGCATCCCACATGTGTTTTTTTTTTTTAACATTATAAGCTAGCGTTTAACTACAATCCCACCTGATGGTAAGTGGCGATGTAGTTTTAGTTGGTAGGCACACTAGCTTAGAAAAAGCCTATTCACTCTTCTCTTGAAGACACCCACATTGTAATCGGACGGAAAGACTGATGCAGGCAAATTATTCCAGTCCTTTGCTGTACGCATTATGAACGACGAAGCAAAACGCTTCGTCCGAATGCAGGGTATGTCCACAACAAAAGGATGGAAACCCGCCGTGCGTCTTGTTGTCCGATGATGGAAAGGGGAAGGGGGAATTAACTCATGTAATTCCTTCGCACACTCTCCAAAATGTAACCTGTAGAACACCGAGAGACTGGCCACCCGACGTCTGTGTTCGAGACTGGACAAATTGGTAGTAACCAAGTCTGGATCACCGATTAGCCGCTTGGCCCGTCTCTCCACCGAGTCCAAGGCTGCCAGTTGATATTTAGGAGCTCCAGCCCATATGTGGCAGCAGTACTCTACAGCCGACCGGAACTGAGCTTTATATCAGGAGTAATAGTAACGCCGCACTTTTGCAAGAACTCCCAATTTCCTTGCAGCTGCTTTAGCCTTAGACTCAATGAACCGCCCAAAGTTAAGGTTCGACGTGATCTCGACTCCTAATAACTGAAGGCGGTCGGTGTATTCCAGAGATACATTCTGAAATGTAGGAGCCAAGGTGAACGGGCTCCTTTTGGCGGAGAACAGACACGCTTGCGTTTTGGTGGCATTGAATCTCACAAGATTGGTATTGCCCCAGTTGGAGACTGCCTGCAATGTAAGATTCATACGCTCTACCATGGCCTCCCGAGCAGACTGTACTTGATCCTGTCTGGCCTGAACACGCGCCAGATATCTCTCCACAACTGTGCTGTCATCTGCATACCCAAAGATACCGGGCTCGAGCAGGTCGTTTTGTGCAGCAAAAGAGAGTTGCGGACAGAACAGACCCTTGAGGAACTCCGGCATTAATCGCCATAGCCTCCGACGAGCAACCGTCAATAACGACTCGCAAAGACCGTTCCCGCAAAAAGTCTTCTATCCAGGCTATCAGTCCAGGGGATATACCATATGAAGGAAGCTTACTAATAAGGCTAGCATGCCAGACCCTGTCAAAAGCCTTCGAGACATCGAGCGAAACCGCGAGTGCTTCACCACTGTTCTCGAGGGCCTCACCCCATAGATGTGTGGCATACACTAGAAGGTCCCCAGTCGACCGATTTCGGCGAAACCCGTACTGTCGATCGCTAAGGAGATCGTTATGTTCTAGGTATGCCAAGAGGTGCGAGTTCAATATACGCTCCATAATCTTACAGAGTATGGAGGTAATCGAAATAGGTCGATAATTGACAGGGTCAACACGGCTACCTTTTTTGGGCACGGGCTGCACGTTAGCAAGCTTCCAGGATTTGGGCACTATTCCAGTCTTCAAGGAGAGGCGATACAAGCGTGTCAGAACAGGAGACAACTCGGGTGCACAGGTCTTAAGCACTATGGCTGGTATACCATCAGGTCCACTGGCTTTGTTCACGTCCAGATGTCGCAACGTTTTGAGGACCTCTTTGTTAGTAATGTGGACCTCTGACATTGAAGTACCACAGGGAGGTAGGGAAGTTGAAACTGTGTTGCTTGTGTCCAGACGTGAGTTGCTGGCAAAGAGATTCGCGAACAGTTCTGCCTTCTCTTTTGCCGCATGAGCCAATGTCCCGTCGGGCTTAACCAGCGGAGGCAGTGAAGGTTTACAAAAACTCGTCGACCGCCTTGGCAAGAGACCAAAAAGCTCTACTGCCAGATGGTTGAGCAGAGAGCTTCGCGCCAATATGCCTAATGCGTTCGAAACGAGCCTTCCGTAACACCTTTTTGTAAGACTTGGCGGCTATATTAAAGGCTCTCTTCTTGGATCTGACATCCGGAGTTTTACGGTTTCGAGCGTCAACCCATGAGAGGTACGCCAAATGTTTAAGCTTTTCGGCTTGGGAACATTCGGCGCTGAACCATGGGCGAGCTTTGCCACCAACGGGTACATCACAAAAGGGAATAAAATATCCATAGCTAAACATACCACGTCAGTTATAGCATCCGCGCATCTCGATGGATCTCCGGAAGAGAAGCAGACCTGCCGCCAAGGATAAGATGCAAAGAAGTGTCGCATCTCATCCCAATCTGCTGACTTGTATCGCCACACTCGCCTAGTACCATGTGGGTCGAGGTCTGTTAGCGTGTAAGACGATACAGAGTTCACCAGACAGTGATCAGAGGTACCTAGTGGAGAAGCCACCTCTACCTCATATCTGTCAGGATCAGTGGTCAGCAGGAGGTCTAGACAATTGGCTGTATGACCTTCAACATCTGGCACCCTAGTTGCTTGCTTTACCAGCTGGGAGAGGTTGAGCGATAAGGCGAAATTCCTTATTTCCCTCCCAGCATGGTCAGTCCTCTGGTATGGGGAACAGCCAATCCTGGTGAGAGGCATTAAAGTCTCCCAGAAATACTAGTTGTGCAGAGGGGTAACCGATGCTGGGCCATACAGCGGCCTCACTTAGATATTCGAATACCGAGTTGTCTCCTGGTCACCGCTGTGCGATCGGCAAACACATGCATAAACGATCTTATCGTCACCTGTGTCTACCAACACCCAAATGGTTGAAAAAGTGGGGTCTTCAAGGTGACGGAGACGCGGGCAGCAGATGTCATTGCTGACGTACACACAGACTCCGGCACGAAGGTAAAAGTTGTGCTCCAGCGAGAACCCAGGGTAGTCAAGGTACGCCACATCTAACGGACATCCAATTTGCGTCTCCGTCAGAAAAAGTAGGTGCGCCTTCTCAGTCTCAAGATGGTGATGGACTGCGTTGAGATTTGAGTGCAATCCTCGGATGTTAGAGAGGTGCACTTTCAAGGAGAGGACGTGCAAACCGCTGTTTAACGTTACTTTTCTATTTCGTGCTTTTCATAAATGATAAGGAGTGAATAGGGAAGGAAGATGGCAGTTGAACGAGGCGTTGCGTCGATGACCCAACGACACGAAAAAATTTGTGTGTCTATGGGAGCTTGATTTGGAGACTGCGGGGACGCCCGAACCCCCCCAGAGATCGCCATCAGGTCCTCTCACCCGGTCGCTAACCGGCACGATGGAGCCACCCTGGGATTTTTCGCTAGTTGGGCGGGGCAGCCTTTCATGAGTAGCTAGTTCACTAATTGGGCCCCCTACTACCTGCGGTCGGCCAGCGGAGCACCGTGCTTCGGGTCCCGCTACCCTCCTCAACCAAGCACCCGACACAGCGAAAGTTGACGCGTCGTACCCGGTTCACATACGCAACGCAACTGTTCAGACCCAACTTCCATAAGGCTTCATCTAGCATCTTGCCGGAACACGACCGACGTCATTTGGCGGCATGGCTTTGCTTAGGTGGGTGGTAACTTAAAGCCTGCGAACCGAAGCCTACCACCGGAAAGTGGTGCTGCTCGTTTAGCACTACCCAGGGGATACGTGTGAGAGTCAAGATTCAAGTGTTTGTCACGGACGCGAGCAGCATCATCCCCCAATGTATTGCTGAGCGCCTCGATCAATCCGTTCATGTACAGATTAAACAGCGCGGGAGAGGTTAATCCCTCCTGCCTCACCCCGCATTCCAATCTGTATGACTCTGACAGCGTGCCCGCCCATCTGAAATTGTTAACCTGGTTCTCATACCAATACCTGATGATAGATACTAGCTTAGAAGGTAGTTTTATATCCATAAGTTTCCTCCACAGGATGTCATAGGAAACCAAGTCAAAAGCCTTGGACAGATCGAGAAACAAGCATGGACTGGTGTATTGCGATCTACGTAGTGTCTGACAGTGTGCTTAAGGCACAATACCGCGCTTTCCGTAGATAATCCCGGGCGAAATCCAAACTGGTTGTCGTGTATTTTTAAGTATTTATCTAACTGTGCATATATATATATATATATATATATATATATATATTTATAATATATATACATATATAATAGTCGCTGACGTGATTGGCCTGTAGTTATTTTTGGCTGACAGGTCACCGGTTTTATTTTAACAACCGGTACAACAATCGTTCTCATTAACTCACAGGGCAGATATGAGTGCCTAATACACAAAGTATAGAATATTGCCAATACTCTCGATATATGAGGGCCACTGTGCTGGAGATGCTCAATACTGAGACCATCATGACCTGGAGACTTGCCTCTCGACATCGACTTAATAACTTTATATATATAAAGAAGCAAAAGTTCGTAAATTATTTTTAAAAAGCAATATGGCTGACGTCATGTTCTCGACTATGAATTGAAATAACTAAAAAAAACCAACGAAAAACAATAAAATCAGTTTTAATCGAGTTAACTTTAATTTACTATTTTAATTAAATCAAACATTTTCAAATCAAAATGATAAAAGATATATATTCGTTAACCGTTAACAATTAATTATCTTTAATCTTTAAATCGGTGAACTTTTGAGGAAAGGTCACGTTAAAAGTACCCGCAACCGACGAGCGTGTGTGAAAACGCTGATGAAAGTAGAAGAAGCTAAAGATGTTTTTTTTCGGTATGTAATTGCTGTTAGCCTTCTCGGCTTTTACAGCTTCATCGGATACTACTAAAGATGTGTGTCAGGATCGTAGCAAGTGGAAAGATGTGGTCTCTGCCTACCCCTATGGGAGGCGTGACTGTATGTATGTAATCTTTAATGAACAATAAAGACTTAAATAGAACTTAACTTAATAACAGCACGTCAGCACCGCTCCACGGATTGGTTCAGAATGCTCCTCGGCTTAAGATTTGCCCACCTAGCTTCTCACGTGAAATTACCGACAACTCGGTTCTCTCTTGCTATTTAACTAATTAACTTGAAAGTTACTAACGTTAAAATAGTATTACAATATTTATAAATTATTGAAGTGTTATAATTAAGGTAATATTAGACTAATATTATTTACGAAGTTTACAACAATTCTTATTTTAGTCAATACAAGTTCACGTAAATAATTAAATAGTTATCCAAGTTTTATTATTTAGTTGTATTAATTAATTGTTGCTTACATAAATCTTAATAATTATGAAATGATTATTACAATACACAGTAATTAAGTTTACAACTCTTAATTTTCTTATTTTCAAAGATGGTGAACATACTTGCGCCGTGATATAATATGACATTAAACGGAATAATAAAAACAGTTCATTCAAACCCAAGCATGATTACAGATTTCCTTAAAACTCGTTGTGGTTATGTAAAGTACATGTTTAATAATTTCAAAGCCGTTCAGTTAAAGGTTATGAGAAAATTTTTCCTGACACAACATTATGAATACTTTAATGTAAAAGCTCTTGACGTCCCTAGAGACATTTAAAGCTGCTCCAAGACTTGCAGTATTGCTAAATAATGCACAGCGAATTTGCGAAGTCTGTGCGGTTACGTCGTGTTAAAATATTGTATGAAAAATAAAAAATAAAACCGAAAGCTATTTTACATATTAAAATATCACAGTCTTCAATTAAAAATGTATGCGACCGTCTATAATTTATGCCTTCGTATGTATAAAGCACACTTCTTAATTAAATGCGGCTATTTTTACCAGACTACGGCTGCACCTACATACAACTTCTTGCACTTAAACTTCTAACTTCATATTTGAGCAACAGAACCCTGAAAGTTTTTTTTTATTGTATAAAGTGACGAAACGAGCAAAACGTTCATCTGATGGTAAGTGCAACATCTGCCCATAGCAAATGCTGTGTCACGCACAACATTTCTGTCTAGCACCACACTAAGCTCGTCACCCTGAGACATCAGTTTCTTAAGTCTCAAATGCCCAGTGATTACGCTAGCTCACAGTGCCCTTCAAACCGAAACACAGTAATGCTTGCACACTACTACTTCACGGCAGAATAACTGGCCCTGGGGTGATACCTACCTAAACGGATTCCTGCATAGGAATCCTACCACCAGTGAGTAGTTATCAATAGTACGAGTTCTTCCGGGTCAGCAGTATCTAAAAGATGTCCCGCAGGGTTCGATTCTCGGCCCATTTATATTCCTTATTTACATTAATGACTTCCCTTACCTAGTAGGGGATAACCATAATAAAGTATTATTTGCTGATGATAAATCATTAATTTTAAAAATAAAACGCCAACTTTTATTATATTACGAGGCTAATAATGCTGGTGAAATGTCTGCGTATAGCAAATTCTGAGTCACCCATAACATTTCGGTGTAGCACGATACTGCGCTAGTCACCCGTAGACATCAGTTTTGGACGCTCGATTTAAATTTCGCGATGACCTGAGTTCCATCCCCGGTGAAGGCGCCTCTAAAGTTCTTCTTCAATTCATCCTTCACTCTCTGATATTGCAGATGTTCATGGGCAGCGGTGAATACTTACCATCACGTGCGCCGCTTGGTTTTTTTGGCCCCTCTTTCATAAAAAAAACAATATTACTCGTAGTAAGAATTTAAAAAAAATTTTGAGATACTGTACTTACTGTCACTGGGTGGGTAAAACAATTTCTTCTAAAATACCACAAGCTATAAACATTTACTAACGCATCAATTTATAAAAAAAAAACTATATCAGTGGCTTCTTCAAAACACATTTTATTCTGGTAACGAATTTTCAAATGATGAGGGTCCTTAGCGTAGCTCTAAATTGACATAAATGTTTATATTTTTTTTAATAATATTGGGTAATTTTTTTTTTTCGCCATATTAGAAGGGGCTTTTTGATTTTTTTTATTATTTTTCTTTGTGATTTATCTAATATGCTGTAATAAATGACTGAATCAGGAGATCCTTACTGTATTTAACATTACTGTAACACCCTATTCAAGAGCAAATAAAGACTATAAAGACTATATAAAGGTTATACTGGCATAAGTGAGTTTTTTATGGAGGATTTCTATGCAGGAATCCGTCTAGGTAGGTACCACCCAGTGCCAGTTATTCTGCCGTGAAGCAGTAGTGTGAAAGCATTACTGTGTTTCGGTTTGAAGGGCATTGTGAGCTGGCGTAATACTGGGCATTTGAGACTTAAGAACTGAAGTTTCAGGGTGTCGGGCGCAGTGTGGGGTCACACAGAAATAATCTGGTGAACGTTTTGCTCGTTTCGTCACTTTATACAATAAAAAAAAAGTGACTGGAAGAGAGAATTCCAACAACTTTTTTTTAATTGATTTTTTTAATTTTTTTATTTCACATATTGTACCATTTAAAAAAAACCCTTGCAGATTATTATGAGCGAAGCTACTACTGCGACTACGGCGATACTGCGCGAATTATTCGTACGGATTAGCTAGTATTTTTTTTACTCTGTATTAGTTCGTGTAGCTACAGAGTACTGATGACACACATTGGCTGGTGCTGCTAAATATGAAAGAAAGAAAGAAAGAAACTTGTTTATTCGCAGACTTGTTTAACTACAGCACGATAATTAAGGTCTACAAAAGGTATATAAAGAAAAAAAAAGAAACTATTACTAACCTAAAATAAATAATTAAAACTAATGTGACCAAATGTTAAATCTGTGCTGCAGCATTAGCCCACGAAATGGATCGAACTCAGCTATTGTCGAGATAACCCGGCACTGGTTTTCAGTCCGACCCATAACTTATGGGAACTCGGGCGGCTGCGCGTGCGCTTAAAGGAATTGAAACATTAAATTACCTAATTAAAACTTCAATAAATAAAATAATAAAATTCATAAATTATGTAAATTAACATTATAATTACTTATAGTTAATACAATTACATATACACTACATTACGTCTTATAAATAATTTACCCCTAACCCTTCAATAAACACTACAATGTAATAAAAATAAAAATCATTATAAAATTAAAAGGAAAGAAAAAAAATGCACTTAAATAGTTTACTGTATACTTTTGTAAGTTATCTGCATATATTGTTGTTTCTTAGGCAGTTCTTTTTTGTAATATCAATTAGCAGCTTTGGACTCAGTCACTTGTTGGTGACCCTGATTTAGTTCATCATGCCTTTCTGGACGATTTCGACGACGGTGAAAATGAGTATTGTCGAAATGTATCAACTGCGCAGGAGATATTATAGTGCCACAAGTGTACATGAAAACACGTGGGGACTTGTCCCGGCCTCGCTGGTGTATGTAACGCTCTTGTGATAAGATCGTAGGTAGGTGGGTAGCATGCAGGCAGAGACGGGGACAATCACAACACAAACAGACCCGAAACCCAACAATTTGTGTTTTTGCACAAATGTTGTTTCCGGTTGGGATTGGAACCCAGGACCCGCAGCGTAAAAGTGAAGTACTTTGACCACTAGGCCAAGCAGTCATTGTTTTCTTATATTCTGTTATTAAAATTACAACAGAAACAAAATGGACTGCGAAACTTTTGGCATTTTTTAATGAAATTTTCATTTGATAGTACTTTAGAAAAATATGTTTTTTATTCGATAGCACTTTTATTACTAATTCAAACTTTATTAACTCTTTGACATACAATATACCACCCCATCTCATCCCGTGGGTGTCGTAAAAGTCGACAGAGGGAAAATGAAAACCAGGAGATGGGCAGCAGCATCTTACTGGAATATAAATATATAAATAAACTGCGGTTGCCAACCCGTCTGCCAAGCGTGGCAACTATGGCAAAATCCCCCCAAAACGAGAGATACAAACTTTTGTAGCAATCTATGGGGGAGTCCTATTTTCAGCAGTGGACTATTGATAGGCTGAAACGACGACGACGACGACGACGACGATATCTATACTAGAATGAAATTGGAAACAACGGAAAAAAGATTCCAGTAATGGGAACAACTCGCAAAAGAAAGAAAGAACATTATTAATATAAAACAAAAGACTCTTTGTATATCAGGATCAACGGCAGCGAATCTAATTATGAGTCGTTAAATTCCGTATTCTAAAAACGAGTTCACTTTTACATGCGTCTTTGCTTGCATATAATTTACCAGCTGTGCCCCACGGTTTCACCCGCCGTTTCATTTAAAAGAAGTCGCTCGTAAGGTCGTAGCGTGATGCCTATAATCTTCCTCAAGAATTGAGCTATCAAATGCAAAAGGAATTTTTCGAATCCGACTGGTAGTTCAGGAGGTTAGCGCGTTCAAACAAAAAAAAAACAAACAAACCCTTCAGCTCTATTAATGGTTTGGCTCAGATGTAAACTCAAAATCTTTTTGTAGGTATGGCTTATAGCCTAATGGGTTTTTATTTTTTTGTCATATAGTGACGAGACGAGCAAAACGTTCACATGATGGTAAGTGCAACGTCTTTCCATAACAAACGCTATGTCACTCAGAACATTCCTGTGTGGCACCACACTGCGCCCGTCATCCTGAGACTTATGACTCAGTGATTACACTAGCTCACAGTGCCCTTCAGACCGAAACACAGTAATGTTTGCACACTGCAGCTTTCACTGGCGGAATAACTGGCCCGCCGTGGTACCTACCTAGACGGATACAGTACGATCTGCACAGAAATCTTACCACCAGTAGTACACGGTAGAAAACGGACTGCGAAACATTACGTAGAAGGTTCGAGCCCGTCATTCGACTATTGTTTTGAACTATCTCCTAGCACAACCTTTAAGCTTAGCTAGAACAAAAAAATATAAAGATATAATAATTAGTACTAGGGCAACTTTGTGTAACTTATGGATATTTTTGTTGTAAAATTTTATGTCAATAGTTTAAGACCCACGGGGACGGTAACTTATTAAAAAGAAAAGTTTCAGCCTATAAATGTCCCACTACTGAGCACAGGCCTCCTCTCATTTCTGAGAGGGTTTTGGAGCTAGGAAGAATCCCGCCACGATGCTCCAATGCGGGTTGGCGGACTTCACGTCTTCGAAATATTTTTAATTTCTCAGACATGCAGGTTTCCTCACGATGTTTTCCTTCACCGCCGAGCACGTGGTAAGTTAGCACTTAAAATTGCAATTAACAATTTTAGTGGTGCCGGCACCGGGAATTGAACCCAGGTCACACGCGTATTATGAAATTAAAAGCGAGCGCCTAGCCCCTGAGCTACCACGGCTAACTTAACTCTAACTTATACAAAAACCTAAAAATACTTCTGTTTTTTTATTTACCTATAACTTAATGCTTTCTTATATTTACCGACGCCCTGAACCATGGGTGCTGTAAAGCACCCGAATTGTCTGGTTATAAATAGTTCAAAATTAAACGCGATACAATCCATAAAATATGTTTTATTAAATACTCGTACCTTGAACGTATTTAAAAAGTCTGTAAACTTAATTAAATAAATTCGCCGATAGGTGTCCGGCAGATTAGAATATCACCTGTTTTCTACCAAGGTGTCGTAATGGGCAATTAAGTTTTTGCAAGGGCAGCCTTTATTCGCGCAGAACGACGCCATAATATGTCATAATACTGTTCGGTTGTTGGTTCGCCACCCGTCATGTCTCGTTTCCCACTCGGGCAAAAATTGGGTTACGGTTGCAATCTCTGCCTACTCCTTATATGGGAAAATAGCGAGACTGTATGTGTTTGTATTAATCTCTGTTATTGGATCGAGTCGAAGATCACGATAGCGCCCGCCGAATAGGAATTTCTAATGACACAACAAAAAAACTAGTCAAAAGAAATCTTGTTTTCTGAGACGAAAACAGCTTTCAGGTATTAAAACGAAACTGACCATTATTTTAGCAAAATGATAACAACGTTAAATAATCCATGGTACTCAACAGCTGAGATTTATTAATGGGAAATGGGATTTAGATCTCATATCAAAGTTTGAGACACGATTTCCCTTATTTTTCCGCTCGGAATGAAACTGTCCGGTTTGCGTAGGGTTGTGTCCACACCAAGACTTGCAATTGATTTAAGCGTTTTAGAGAGAAAGACCCCTGAAATCGCATAAATAGTATGCGACTAACAAGGGAGTTGGCACAAAGTGATCCAAGGGCCCTGTCTGAAGGAGGTAGTATAAAGTCACTAGGACAACTACATGACAAATACCTGAATTATAAATACTACTAATATCCAAGAGCCGTGGTAGCTCAGGGGCGAGGCGCTCTCTTTTAATTTCATAGTACGCGAGTGACCTGGGTTCGATTCCCGGTGCCGGCACCACTAAAATTGTTAATTGCAATTTAAGTGCTGACTTACCACGTGCTCGACGGTGAAGGAAAACATCGTGATGAAACCTGCATGTCTGAGAAATTAAAAATATTTCGAAGACATGTAAAGTCCGCCAACCCGCATTGGAGCAGCGTGGTGGTATTCTTCCTAGCTCCAAAACCCTCTCAGAAATGAGAGGAGGCCTGTGCTCAGTAGTGGGACATTTATAGGCTGAAACTTTACTTTAACTTTTTACTAATATCCACATGTACACGGCGGAATGCTACAAAAAGGAATATCACTTAGGATGTGCTAGGATGTATTGAGCGAACACAACCTCGCTATGACGTTTAATGTGTTCCTAATACGGAGTACAGTTAGCTTCCAGCGATCAATATTGTTAACTGCAATTTACATAATTTAATATAAATATTTAATATAACTACTATAACTATTATTTAATGTAAGTAATCTTCGACCACGTCTTATGAAACCCGAATCTCTGAGAAATAAAGATATTCCAACAACATGTGAAGCCCTGTACTTGAGCAGCATACCGAACTCTTCCCAACTCTTAAACGCTTTAAAAATTCAACAGTGGCTCAACAGTGGATCAACAGTTTCTCTGCGTGTTAAACTCCGTAACGATGATATCCGCAGCACAACTAAAGTAACCCTAAGGATTAGCAAACTGAAGTGGCAATGGGTCGGCCATATAGCCCGTAGAACCGACAACCGTTGGAGAAGAAAGATTCTAGAGTGGCGACCTCGTACCGGCAAACGCAGTGTAGGGCGCCCCCAACTAGATGGAGAAATTTTGTGGGAAGTCGATGGATGCAGGTGGCTCAGGACCGTGCTTTGTAGCAATCTATGGGGGAGGCCTATGTTCATCAATGGACTAAGATAGGCTGAAATTATGATGATAACTTAATGTTGTGCCGTGTGGTGGCGGCTTCAGAGAATCTACCACCCCATCTCAATACGTGGGTGTCGCAAAAGTCAATAGAGGGAAAATTAAAAACAATAGAAAAGCAGCAGCGTCTTCCTGGAACATCTGGATAAATAATCTGCGGTTGCCAACCCGGCTGCTATGCGTGGCAACTAGGGTAAAATCTCCCCTAAATGAGAGCTACAATTTTTGGTGGCAATCTAAGGGGAAGGGTCATCATTTCAGTCTATCACTAGGCCTTTGTTCAGGACTAGTGATAGACTGATATTATGATGATGACATTTAATGTAAGTAAAGATGTAATGTTTGTAATATGTTCGTATGCGCGGGTTAACTAATTTTTTGGAAGAGTACAAACGACAATGTGGATGATGCAAATATATGAATGTTTGACAATAGAACTTCGTAGGAGTTGGTAAGAAAAGATGCAGTTCTAGACAAGGAGAGGGCGCCATACCTTTTGAGACGACGTTGGTGTGTAGCGATGCTTTTCAACAAAACAATCAACAAAAGACACAAAAAATTTTAGACCTTGCAATGCGATGAAAATGACAATTGAAAATTAAAATGACATCGATTTAAGTGACCTTACCCTTTTTAACGGACTTCAAAAAGGAGTATGTTACTCGACATCTTTACCAATTGTGAACCGATCTCAATGATTATTTTTTAATGGTCAAGTTCTAATGATGGGATCCATGAGAAAATCAGAAAACTTAAATTCGCATAAGCATTTTTTTTTTATAGAATAGGAGGCAAACGAGCAGGTGGCTTACGTGATGGTAAGTGATCACCGCCGCCCATGAACACCCACAATACCAGAGGAATAGCAGATGCGTTGCCGGCCTTTGAGAAAGGAATAGGCTCTTTTCTTGAAGGTCCCTAAGTCGTATCGGTCTGGAAAAATCGCTGACGGCAGAACATTCCATAAAGTGCAAGTGCGTGGCAGAAAATTCCGCGAAAAACGCACTGTGGTGGAATGCCAACCATCAAGGTGGTGACGATGGAATTTGAGGTTATGCCGTAAGGTGCGATGGTGAAATTCAGCGGCTGGAATTCCGTTATTTGATTAAATAATATGTATTTAATAATTATTACATTACCTTATCTTTTTACGATAATTGGCACAACGCCCGTCTTGTTCCGATATCACCACAGTTTGTGGGACAGCGCACTGTGCTCATCGCTCTGAAACCAGGGTTCTTAAGTTTATATACATACATACACCGCCTTTTCCCATATAAGGGGTAAGAAGAGACCACACCCGCAGCCTACTTGTCGCCCCCGCCATTCTAGTTCGAGTAACAAAAATATATTACTCCATTGCGTTCCTACGAACAGTATAGTGACAGCATTGCATATTATGGTATTATTCTGCACTAATAAAGGCTGTCTGTACAATACCTTAGTCACCTTTCAAACCAAAACACAGTTGCGTTTGCACAACACTGTTTCACGTCAGAATAACTGCCACTGCAGCAGTATCTACCTTAGCAGATTCATGCATAGGAATCCTACCATTAGATAATGTAACCATGACCTTTTGAATGACATCGGGCCCATAAGAACGAAGTTGCAGTGAACGTAATTTAGCAATCACGATGTATGTTCTCAGTATGTTTTCAGCCTTATAAAATAGCAT
Source organism: Luehdorfia chinensis (assembly GCA_019845155.1). Lineage (NCBI taxonomy): Eukaryota > Metazoa > Arthropoda > Insecta > Lepidoptera > Papilionidae > Luehdorfia > Luehdorfia chinensis. The sequence continues at coordinate 693,081 of JAHVAK010000548.1, read as the reverse complement.
GTGAAACTTTTCATTTGTGGACTGAATCGCAGTTGCCGTCTGCATAGAAGTTCGTACTAAGTTTTGTTCTTAGATTTAAGAATAGGTAAGATAGGTACGGGGCTTATCATTTGTTACAGTAACATAGGTACTATTATTCTATAGTATAGTATAGTATATAGTATTATATTATATTCGTATTATACGAAACTATTTCTTATCGATACTACATAAAACAATAAATTTTGTTCTTTTAATAGTGTAATGTTACATAAATGTTTTTTACCTTTTTACGCCCTAGAGGTTCCTGTGTTTAGGTTGACCAAAACTAGAAAACGTTTTCTTAGTAGATCCATAACAACAAAATTCCTAAAAGTGTGACTCAAAAAACTGACAGAGAACTCAACAAACTTGTCATGAAGACATTATTAAAAAAAGCGTATAATAAAATAGATCATTACATAGAGGACAGAGATGTGTGGAAATAAGTCTTACTCTAACAAACAGTCTTTGCAAGCCCCCTGGCTACTAAATTCATGATCAAATTTTTATGTAACTTATCAATGACATTGTGTAATATGGCATTGAAAAACATAACGAACTCAGAGTTTCTTGCCGGTTCTTCTCTGAGAAGGTCTTATTTTTTGAACCGGTGTAGATTTTGACATTCATAAGAGCTTTATACAAGCCGAAACTGAATAAAGAAATTTTGACGTTGACTTTGATTAGTGGATACAGAGAGATATTCTAGTGGCCGATTTTCAACTACGGCGAAAACTTCCGAATACCATCGTAAGTTATCAACTATGTAGGAGATATTGTAGTGCCGCGAGTGTAAGCGCTCGCCCGCAATCGCCCCAACTTACCCATGCCCGTGACGCGTATGACATAACATCGGAACTAGGCTGTAGTGCAGTGTCAGCAATCACAACACAATCAGACCCGAAACCAACAATTTTTGGTTGTGAACAAATGTTAGCTCCGGCTGATATGACCTGCGGCGTAGTAGTCTACTCGTGGTAGGTATTCTGGCTACTAAGCCACGCCATCTTCGTTTTGATATAGGCCTTTTCCAAGTAGGTGAGACTTGCAGTAATCACCACACTAGATACGACTGGCTGATGTTCGCAGTAGACGTGTGTAGCTCTTTTAGTGGAACGGTTCACTGTTCTGAAACATCAATGTGATCCGAATGTTCCGGAACACTTGAGTCAGTACAAATGTTTCATTTGAAACTCGACCATTTCACCTGTCAGATGGTCAGTGAACTAATGTTCTTGTTCAATGAACCAAACGCTGACACAGTGTTGTAAATGAAGATACCACTGGTCCGGAACGTCGCATTGTTCCAGATGCAATCTTCGAATCTCGCTCAGGACACACTTTTGCCACATCTAGATCGCAGTACCAGATGCCTATCAACATAGACGCTTCTGCCAGTCACCGGTCTGCGTATTTTCGACTTGGCATTTTTCGAGAATTTTCGAATTTACTTCTTTTTTTTCTTTATACTTCTTTTAGAGCCGTGGTAGCTCAGGGGCTAGGCGCTCGCTTTTAATTTCATAGTACGCGAGTGACCTGGGTTCGATTCGCGGTGCCGGCACCACTAAAATTGTTAATTGCTATTTTAAGTGCTGACTTACCACGTGCTCGGCAGTGAAGGAAAACATCGTGAGGAAACCTGCATGTCTGAGTAATTAAAAATATTTTGAAGACATTTGAAGTCCGTCAACCCGCATTGGAGCAGCGTGGCGGATTCTTCCTATCTCCAAAACCCTCTCAGAAATGAGAGGAGGCCTGTGCTCAGTAGTGCGACATTTATAGGCTGAAACTTTACTTAATTTTATACTTCTTTTGGCGCGTTTAGTCGAAGGCAAAATTGAGAGCTGATAAGTGCGACAAACATGACTTAGTTAGCCATCAGAGACAAATAACGATGTTAATTCATTTCACTGACTAAGCTCGCTCGTAGAATTGCCAGTATGCGAACTTCATAGAGGTATATCTAACGCGCAGAAGGTTGAAACTCCTTTGTAACACCTAACATTATCTAATATGACTGAAAGTGCCATTTAAGATCCCATAACGCAACTTCAGTGAAAGTTTTCTATAACATTTTAATACTTGTTTATTTTTTATTGGAGATAGCGACGAAACGAGCAAAACGTTAACCTGATGTAAAGTGCAACGTCTACCCATAACAAATGCTATGTCACCCAGAACATTTCTGTGTGACACTACACTGCGCCCGTCACCCTGAGTCAGTTCTTACGTCTCATGTGCCCAGTGATTACGCTAGCTCTCAGTGCCCTTCAAACCGAAACACAGTAATGTTTGCACACCACTGCTTCACGGCAGAATAAATGGCCCTAGGATGGTGCCAACCACCAGTAAAAACTAAGACTTAAACCTAGAAACAAAAGACATCGTTCGCTGTATAAACTTTTTTAGTCAAAACCAATAAAAGGTAGTAACGAAACGAGAATACTAACTTCGTCTCACTCTCTCGAATAACAAATATGAAATGTAAATTCATCTCCAATTAAAAGCCTCGATGCATGCCACAAAACGGAGAGAAAATTACGATTGTTTTAATTTTATTACAATTATAACAATATTTTGTTTCTATTTTGCGCGTTTGTTTTACGAATGCGGAATTTAATATAAACAGTAAAAGGCAAATGTTAATTCTATTTTCACGAATGTCTACACAACTGTATAATTTTAAACCTTTTACAGTTCAAAATTGGACTAAATTCGAGCCCAAAAATTTTGATCTCATCATAGTAACTTCATCTTAATTTTGTTTTTAAAAAATGACCTCCAGTATGTTTTCTCCTGTAACGTGGGTGCGTTTTACGGACATAGATTACACGCATAACGCAACCAGACCCGATAACCAACAATTTGTGTTTTTGCACAAATGTTAGCTTCGGCTGGGATTCGAACCCAGAACCCGAGGCATAGAAGTCAGGCACTCACACTAGGCCACGCGGTCGTCAAATTTTGATGACGATGATGTTATCCTGGTTCCTGTATGTTCCCGGCTGACCACGGCGACAACTACCGATTGCCGTCTGAATTTAACAAACTGGGCAGGAGGTATTCTAGTGCCACTAGTGTACGCGCAAACACAGGAGCACTCATTCGTTCGAACCTGCCGTGCCCGGTGTAACGCTTACGCGGTAAGATTGGAGGCCGCCTCTAATACCGCCCGAGTTACATATATTTGATTTTTCCTCAACAATAAAGTACTGCGACACAGTCTGGTAGCGGCTTAAGAGAATTGACCACCCCATCTGTCCCTTGGATGTCGTCAAAGTCGACAGTGGGAAAATGGAAACCAGGACATCATCTTCAGCGGCAGCATCTTCCTGGAACATCTGAATAAATAAACTGCGGTTGCCAACCCGAATGCCAAGCGTGGCAACTATGGCTAAATCCCCCCAAAATGAGAGAAACCATTGAGTCAATCTATGGGGGAGGCTTTCGTTCAGCAGTGGTCTAGTGATAGGCTGAAATTATGATGACGATGACACAGAATTGTTAAAGCAAAGACAATGGTATTAATCAAAAGCGGATTCCAGCAAGTGGAAAGAGAGAAGCTCACAAAAATTGCAGTTTTCATCTTCAGAACGTACTTTACTCTGATTGTTTTAATTTTTAATCATTAATATTTTTTTTTAATTGCTGTCCATTGTTCAGTTTTGTTTTAATGAATTATTTATAAAATACTATTAAACCCATTAAATACAATACCTATCTTTGAACTGTAATAATCCATTGCAAGGAAATTACACTCAGCGTCACAAAAATCGCACCTCTCTGAGTTAGCGCGAAAAATGGCTGTAATGGCTAGAAACGAATTATATTTATATAAATATTGATATGTTTGAAATGGGTATTTGAATAGCTTTACATTATTAATAAAAAAATCATGAAATCATTAAAACATTTATCATTATAGAGCGTCAAAAATAAACACTGTCAAATGCTCGTTAGTAAGGACGCTAGTTACACCACCTAAAAAGGGTATAAAAGGGTCGATCTGGATTAAATATGGGCCAGTCGTAATTTAGACTTTGCAGTGAACACACGTGAACAAGTAACCCAAGTAAGAACAAGTAAAGATGGACCCCAGCTCTGAAGAAGCCGCTCAAGTGATTGCCCTTTTGCAGTCGGGGATGCGGCAGTGTGACGTTGCTCGACAGTTGAACCTGTCCCGTTTTTCAGTTCGACGGGTGTTCCAACGTTTTCAGCAGACTGGTGGTTATGTTAGAAAACCGGGATCTGGAAGAAAACGGTGCACATCAGAAAGAGATGAGCGTTTCATCTTTACGAAACCGTTTTACAAATGCTGTTGAGTTGCAACAACAGCTTCGATCAACTCGGAGAACATCTGTGTGTGTTTCTACGATAAGAAGAAGGTTACACGATAAGAGTTTAACAGCCCATAGACCTGCTAAAGGTCCAAAACTTACTGCACAGCATCGCAGAGATCGCCTAGAGTTTGCTCGCAATCATTGCGAGTCGACTCTAGAACAGTGGCGGACCGTACTCTTCTCTGATGAGACGAGGGTCTGTCTCTTCTGCAATGACAGACGTAAAAGGGTCTACAGAAGACAGGGGGAGAGGTTCACACAACCCTGCTTCGAAGAATCCGTCGAATACGGGGGTGGCTCGTGTATGTTTTGGGGCGGCATTTCCGTCGACGGGAAAACGGAACTTGTGTGCGTTTCCCGCACTCGGGGTGGCCGTGGGCAAGGGTCATTAAATGCTGGTCGGTACATTACTGAAATCCTGGAGGAACATGTGGTCCCGTATGCTGGTTATGCCGGTGATGGATTCATGTTAATGCATGATAATGCTCGTTGCCACACCGCGGCTATTGTACGGTATTATTTACAGGAGGTCGATATCCCTGTTATGCGTTGGCCAGCACGAAGTCCAGACCTTAACCCAATAGAACATCTCTGGGATGATCTAAAACGGCGCGTGCGAGCTCGAGATCCAGCTCCAGCCACTCTTTAAGAGCTCCAAGATTCTTGCGGTACTTGAAGAGTGGGAACAAATACCCCAAGAGGCTGTTGCGATCCTTGTAAGGTCCATGAAAGATCGCATGGAAGCCGTTATCAAGGCAAGGGGGGGTAACACTAGGTTTTAAGAACTTTTTTTGTATTTATTAAGTTTTTTTTTAAATTATTAATTTGCAAATTTGTACATACCCTGTCTTTTTCTTTAATTTCTCTTTCGTCTCGTTATAAAAGTAAAATTCAATTAAAAAAAGAATTCCTGAAAGCTAATGAAATTACCTTTCGAATGATACCCTCAAACCACAACATTGCCATTGGCCTGTTGTGTTAAAATAGTATTTAAATTATTTTTTTCGGATGTGCGATTTTTTTGACGCTGAGTGTATTTCTTACTAGCTGACGTCCGCGACGTTGTCCGCATGGTAAAGGTTTTTTACCATGCGGACAACTGGTGGTAGGAATCCTATGCAGGAGTCCGTCTCGGTAGGTAGGCCCTGGGGTGGGCCAGTTATTCTACCCTAAAGCAGTAGTGTGCAAACATTACTGTGTTTCGGTTTGAAGGGCACTGTGAGCTAGCGTAATCACTGGGCATATGAGACTTAAGAACCTATGTCTCAGGGTGATGGGCACAGTGTAATGTCACACAAAAAATTTATGAGTGACACAGCTTTGGTTATGGGCAGACGTTGCACTTACCATCAGGTGAACGTTTTGCTCGTTTCATCACTTTATACAATAAAAAAAACCCGCGGGAACTATCAGATTTTCCGGGATAAAAAGTCATATGTCTGTCTCCAGAATACAAGCTATGTCTGTGCCAAGTTTCGCCAATATCTGTTTAGCAGTTGAGCCGTGAAAAAGTAACAGATAGAGGGATAGAGAGAATTATCTTCGCACTTATAATTTTAGTACCGATAATAGATAAAAACGGATAAAAGATATTTGCAGTTTTTTTTTACGGGAGGACCATTGCCGTGGTTTTCGTAAAGGTAGACACGAAATGTCGCGGCTTCAGACAGATGGCAAAGTAATAGTTTCAAATATGTCATACTTTTTTATTAATTTATATACATGGGCAAATGCCTCGAGCACATCCACTCTCGCGGGGACCGCAGTGTTCCACCTTCGCTTATTTTAGCAGGACCACGGCAACGCTCAAGCACACATTAGATAAATATAGGCCACGATTACATCTCACTACTTCAGACCGTCACATGTGCACTGCTGAACACGGGCCTCCAACCTAGATTGGGATTTTTTGGCCGTAGTTGCCATTTTTGGCGGGCTTTTTGGCAACCGCAGTTTATTTCTTTAGTTGTTTCATGAAGACGCTGCTGTCCATCTCCTGGTTTTCATTTTCCCTCTGTCGGACGGGACATACACCCACTGGACGAGATGGGGTGGTAGGTTCTCGTTTATCAAATAATGAACTTCTTCTTTTTTATTACCAAACCTTTATTATAACTATTATTTATTATTATAACAAACCTTCTAAGCAAACTCTTCTATATGCCATAAATTTAAGTTCAGGCAACTGTTTAATGTTTTTAAAAAAAATCACGCCTGTATCGAATGTCAATTTCCTTATATTGTGAAGAAAAACGAAAACCGACACTTATTGCTTACACAAGACAATATGTTTCAAGTGAAAATAGAGCGCGGTCGCTCCGTCACACAAACGCCTCGCGTACATCACGAGCAGCTGTCAACGTTCAGTAATCGAAGCTGTAACTCATCGCGTCGAAAACCATTTGTTTCTCGCCACCTCCGCCGTAAATGATACCGGGGTAAGGTCCATTTGTCTAATATGAAAGGGGTATCGTTTTTTTTTCACTCAACAGAAAAGACTACACCTTAGGTACACCACTCTCATTATCACTTATTTCATTAAATTAAATATAACTTTACTGTACACCACAATCAAAAAATACAAATAGGAAAAATAATAAAATAAATAAAAGGTGCACTGGGCGGACTTATCGCTAAAAGCGACCTCTCTAAGGCAACCTCTGGATGGACAAAAACTGAAATTAAAAAATGAAGACGTCAGTGTACATACAAATGGATAAAACAAATCTAATAAATAAAAGTTAAATATACATAATATATAGAAGATACAATACAATATTTCTATACTTAAATATATACGCATATACGATAAATAAGAACAGAAAGATAAATACATGTAAATACAAAAATAATTATAGTTAATAATAATTAAGACGACGTATTTAGCAATGACAGAAAGTGTTCAGCAACTAGGGTTTTAAAAATGGGCAGAGATTTAGCATGACGGACGGGGACAGGAAAAGCATTCCACAGTTTGGTGGTCTGCATCGTGAAAGAACTACCGTAAAGAAACTGTAGAATGGACAGGAGTTTTTAATTGGAGAGTTTCAAAGGAGCGCAAGGAACAAAGATTGGACAGGTGTAGAAACTCGAAAAGTTCCTTAATTTTAATCGGGGAGGAGAGAACAAAAAGGACGGTGTAGAGAAGAGAAAAAATGTGTGCATACAGACAAAGGTGAATAGGTAACAATTTAATTTTGATAAGTAAAAGAGGGATTTTTGAGAGGGAGAGAGCCCCGGTAGTTCAGGGGCCGGGCGCTCGTCTTAAAATGAGTGACCTTAGTTTAATCCCCGGTGCCGATACCTCTAAAACTGTTCTCCAATTTTAAGTTCTAATTTAGCACGTGCGCACAGGTGAAGAAATACATCAACAGGAAACATGCATCTGTAAGAAATAAAAATAATGCGACGACATGTGAAGTCCGGCAACAAGTAACGGAGCCGCGTGGCGCACTCTTTCTGGCTCCTAAATCCTCTAAATGATAAGTGGATAGTCATCGCTAGAAAGTTTTTAGAGATTCTGATGTCAAGCAGTATTGTGCAGACATTACGGTGTTTCTGTATGATGAGCACTGATAGCTAGTGTCATTACAGGGCAGGACATGTGACTTTAGAACTGGTGATGAGCACAGTGTGGTGCCACATAGAAATCTTCGGAGTAACTCAGCATTTGCTAGGGGCAGATATTGCACTAGCCATCAGGTAAGCGATATGCACGTCTCGTCACTTTGTTCCATAAAAAAAGATCCCATTAATGCGATGGGATACCACGTCTCGTAATACGTGGTGGCGTCAAAATAATCTAAAAATCATCACGCCATTTTTGTACGAGTCAAACAAACTCTTACTCCCCATTGCGCTCCTACGAACAGTATAGGGACAGAATTGCATATTATGGTGTTATTCTGCACGAATGAATATGATAAAGTGTTCACTGTGAGGTGAGTGGGCAACTAAAGAAATTAGAAAGAGTAGAGACAATTTATATGATGTCTATGCTAAAAGATCTATGCTGAAGGTGATCTTTGAAGATTAATCAGTATGTTAAAAAGTACTCAAAAATCTTTCAAAATGTCTGTAAGAAAGCTAAAGCCAATTTGCTAAACAATAAAATTAAATTACATGGAATATTATTAATATAGAAACTGGCAGGCTTAACAAAAAAAAAAGGAGGCCGCTTTGAATATTAACGGCAACGTAGTTAAATATAAGTATAAAGTTGCAAAATAGTTTTTTCAAATATACCTACTGAAACTACTAAACATTTGCAGTCATGTCCTGTAGTTGCAGAGTCATTCTTAAGAGAATCTGTAAACATGAACAAATCTAGCTTCAATTTAATCACGTTAGCTCTACAGATATTGTAAAAGCATTTGGGAAACTAAATAAAAAGAAAACAGAAGATCTTTGGGGGCTTTCGTTCTGGGTAATAGATATAATTATGATCGATATAGCCCCAATGTTGGCGATGATTTTTAATCTCTGTGTTGACTTTGCTGTCTTCCCTGATTTGATGTAACATATAAAAATTGTACCAGTTTTTTAATCGGGTAATATAGCAATTCCTACAAATTACCGTCCCATTTCTGTGTTGCCTGTTTTAAGCAGAATATTTAAAAAAATATGCTAGAGCAATTGCTCGTTCATTTTAGTAAACATAGAGCGGCAAGCAATTTTGTTTTACAAAAGAAAGGTCAACGACTGGCCGGTGTTTAACATGTTCCACATGTTCTACAGGCCTGGGAAGATTTTTATGACACTATCGGTGTGTTTTGTGATCTCTGAAAGGCATTTGAATGTGTAGAGCATAATAATTTAATTCGTAAACTTAATAACAATACTATAGTAATACTACGGCATTCGTGAATCTTCGCTAGATCTTTTATCATCGTTCTTTATCATATCAGAGAGCAAAAAGTAGCGATTAACGGTGTCATATTGTCAGGTTATTTAGCAAAAATGGGTGTTCCTCAGGGATCGATCCTTGGTCCATTTCTGTTCTTGGCTTACATTAATGATCTTCCTTATTCGGTACAAAAAATGTCTGATATAGTTAGTTCTGTTTGCTGATGATACGAGTACCTCATTGCTGTTTAAAGTTAACAGAAATGACTTGACGCTGGAACAGCCCAAAACTATGGATATTGTTTCCAAATAATTTGTGGCAAATAATTTACTTTAAAATGCGGGTAAAAAAAAATTCTACTCTTTGGAATGTCCAAGTCGGCACATAATATTAAATAAATTTAGAGAATTCTACGCTTTCTTTTGAAAATTCAACTGTATTTCTTGGAATCGCTATTGATTCCAAGCTACAGTGGGGAGCACATATTGAAAAAATGGCTACTACTACTAATATTTTGACACTTCCGTCGTTGTATAATTATGAAAATATAATGTATGTACCGAAACATATATATTTATTTAATAAAAAGGTGAATGTATTCTGTATCATGGGCCGAGGTGACACTAGAGTTCCTGTGTTTAGGTTGGCCAAAAATAGAAAATCTATCTTAGTAGGTCTATAAAATTTCCTAACAAAATTCCTAAAAGTGTGACTCAAAAAACTGGCATAGACTTCAATAAACTTGTCAAGAAAAACTTATTAGTAAAAGCGTATTATAAAATAGATCATTACATAGAGAACAGAGATGTATGGAAATAACTCTTACTCTGCCCTTGCAATTCCCCTAAATGCCAAATATGTGATACCTATTGTGGTTAAATAATATATTCTATTAATTATTATTCGATAAATAATTATTCTAATTATTATAATTAAATGAGTTATTATTATTTTATTAATAGGGCATTGAAAAAAGAAAGACCCCAGAGTTTCATGCCGGTTCTTCTCTGAGAGTCCTTATTTTTTGCATAAGAGCTTTATGGGCCGGCCATATAGCTCGGAGAACCGATAACCGTTGGGGAAGAAAGGTTCTCGAGTGGCAACCTCGTACCGACACCTACACGGTTTTGCAGGAAGTCGAGTCAGATGCAGGTGGCTCAGGACCGTGTTTTGTGGCAATCTATGGGGAAGGCCTATATTCAACAGTGGACTATGGTAGGCTGAAATGATGATGATGATGATCATGAAGAGCTTTATACAAGGCTAAACTGAATAAAGAAATTTTGACTTTGACTTTGAATTGAATAAAGGCTGTGCGTACAACACCTTAGTCGCCTCCTAAAACACCTCGTTACAAACAGTAAGGTGATTTTCTTCTCTGCCGGAAACCTATCGGCTATCTAAAAATTTAACGTCGTTATATTGACCAAAGGGCTGGTTTCAGAGCCTCTAACTAGTACGTATACTACTTATACTAACATATAAACGGAGAGCTATTTGAAGTATCCTGGATCTTTATAAATCAAGTTAAAGAAATTTAACTCTGAATTCCAAGCTTTAGATAATTGCTGCAGATACACTTTGGGGCAGTGAAACATAGCAAAAGTTTAGTGATTTTACTATTTTTTTTTCTTTCTAACAGGATTTAAGGTAAATAGCTATGTAAAGGTTAGCTGCAAGTTAAGTAATAATTCTAAAGAATTTTAAAAGTTTCTGCCATTAGAAGAATAGGTTATAAACCCTTAATTTAGTTAACGATAAAGTCGCTGAACTATATAATGTTTATTATTTTCCTAATTGGCCCGGTTGACGTTGTCCTGACCATTTCGATATATGAGCCGATGAGTTTGATTTCTGAAATACATTTAGTTTGCAACTTTACAGCCACACGATCACAGTGCTACCTACCGGGTTAGATTAAGTAATTTTTTTATGGTTTTCCACTTAAATTTTAGAATTACTTTAACAATGTGCTAGCGGTTCACGATTATCTACAGTTATTTCGACTCGAATAGTCTCCGCCATCAAATTTCGTTCATAACGCTTGGAACACTTGCCATCGACCATGCACGGTGATAACGGTAGAACTATCACAACGAAAATGAAAGCAAACGATTTAGTGGTCGACAACAATTGGATTGTTCCGTATTCGCCACCTGAAAACATTCAAGGCGCATTGCAACTGGGATATTGTAATTTTCATCTACATTGGATTGATTATCAATATTGCGAAGTATAATTGCTTCGGTGTTTTTTTGTTGTGACACTACACTGTGCCCATCACCCTGAGACATAGGTTCTTAAGTCTCATATGCCCAGTGATTACGCTAGCTCACAGTGCCCTTCAAACCGAAACACAGTAATGTTTGCACCCTACTGCTTCACGGTAGAATAACTGGCCCTGGGGTGGTACCTACCTAGACGGACTCCTGCATCGAATGTAGAATTCGATGTGAAAGATTAGATCTTCTGGAAAACTGGCGACATAATTCAAAATTACATAATAAACCAATTATCATTCACAAATTTGATAACCTCGCAAAGTGACAATCTTCGAAAGTAACGTACCGTTTGACTTGCAATTGCAATAACGGTCAAAAACGGAATGAAAATTAGTGAAAACTCGAAAAGAGTGCTGATAAATCACGGCGCCCGGCGACATAGCTAGCTCAATGGTATGCAATAAACTGACCGCGCAGTTAAATCAGCTGTCAGAGGATAATGACAGATACAGAAAGGAAGAAATAGTATTTATTGTCACAGAACTATCATACAAAAATATATAATTTTTGTTTCTGTCATGTATCCCAAATAGCGTTGTATATGTTGATTGGGAAAATGTATGAGAAAATTAATTTTCTTCGTAATTGTTTTTTGCAATTTACACCAATTAAATTGACTGAAATTAAGTGTTTATCAGACATTTTTTTTTATTTGACAAAAGTAACGGAACGAGCAAAACGTTCACCTGATGGTAAGTGCAACTTCTGCCCATAACAAATGCTGTATTACCCATAACATGTCTGTGTGACACCACACTGCGCCCGTCATCCTGACACATCGGTTCCTAATTCTAATATGCCCAGTGATTACGCGCAAACCGAAACACAGTAATGTTTGCACACTTCTGCTTCACGGCAGAATAACTGGCCCTGGGGTGGTACCTACCTAGACGGATTCCTGCATAGGTTTGTTGACATTATTTTCGAATTAAAATTGTTAAGAACGGGTCTTCTATGTTTTTTTTTCGGCCGCTGATTGTGGCACGTTGTATAACAGTATGAATCGAAGTAAACTCAATTGTGTTACCAATACAAAGCAGAATCTGGCGTTGTTATTATATCTCGAGCTTCAATGCAGGATTACTGGAAACCTTTCTGTAATGTTTGAGGCAAATACACTACTAACAATTAAAAGCGGATTCGAACAACTGAAAGGGCTGATCTCGAATTTAGCGTACTAAGCTCGCAATAATTGTGGATCCCGCATTTGCAATTTGTTTTCGAATGATGGGAAACTCGCAGCTACTGCTGAAGTGGTTGTGAGTTAAATGTCATATAATATAGAACATTACCATAAAGATAAAGATAATGATTTAATGGTAAAACTACCTTTACGGATACTATCGCGTTAAATTAAACGCGATAGAATCCATAAAGGTAGTTTTATTTGATGTGTAATATTCGCGTGAATATACGAAGACATTAAAGATAAAGATGTTAGGAACTGCAATTCCTCAAGCGTAACATGATTGGGACGACAATGTTAAATATAATTAAATAAGAGGAACAAAATGACATTCGTCAGAACTATAGATAGCCTTATTTATATTACATAAGTGTGGTGACGGCTTAAGAGAATCTACCACCCCATCTCATCACGTGGGTGTCGTAAAAGTCGACAGAAGGAAAATTAAGGCCTGAAGATGGGCAGCAGCATCTTCTTGGAACATCTGAATAAATAAACTGCAGTTGAGAACCCGCCCGCCAAGCGTGGCAACTATGGCAAAATCCCCCCAAAATGAGGCCTGTGTTCAACAGTGGATTAGTGAGAGACTGAAACGACAATATAAGAGAAAGTGACGCGACGAGCAAAACGTTTAACTGATGGTAAACGCAACAAAATAAAATTACTATCATGTGAAAGTTTTGCTCATCTCGACACTTTATGCATTAAAGAAAAAACTCATTACACGCCTAATTTCTCGTCACTGAATTAACACTTCATTAATTCTTATTAAAATATGTAACTCTGATTCAAATTGCTTTAGTCATTGTCTCAGAGTCAAAGCTTATACAATGTAGGTATAACTGGTGGTACCACCACCGTCAGTTCAGCCAGTTATTCTGCCGTGAAGCAGAAGTACGCGAACTTAACTATTCTTCGGCCTGCAGGGCACTGATAGCTGATGTAATCACTGAGCATATAAGACTTAAAAATCTATGTCTTTGGGTGACGAACGAAGTGTGGTGCCACACATACATGTTCTACCATTTCCACACATTTCCATCAAGTACACGTTTTGCATGTCTTGTCACCTACCTTACCTTATTAAAAAAAACACGGGCAAGAATCAACTGTCAATCAACATGCAAGAAATAGTCAAATATTAGTTAAAATATTATTTGGGCTCGCGTAAATATTATTTATGTGTGTTAAAACCTGAAACCCTCATTCCGCGGTGAAGTAGTAGTGGTCAAACATTACTGTGTTCCGGTTCGAAGGGCACTGAGAGCTAGCGTAATCACTGAGCATATGAGACTTAAGAACTGATGTCTCTGTGTGACGAGCGCAGTGTGGTGTCACACAGAAATGTTCTGATGACACAGCATTTGTTATGGGTAGACGTTGACCTTACCATCAGGTGAACGTTCTGCTCGTTTCGTCACTTTCTTAAATAAAAACAAAAAAAAACCTAAAGTTATGAGAGAGGCTTATGATCAGCAGTAGACTAGTGATAGGCTGAAATGATGAATGATGATGATGATTATAAGTTAGCGTGATTATATGTTTGACCTTTCTTTACTGGAAGAGGAATGTCTTCAAAATATATTTTTGTAATTTTCACATTTTAATCTTAAGCCTACAAAATTAATCACGAACCCGATCTTAACGATACCGATTAGTATCTGTCAACGAAAAGTCACCCGGACCAATTAACCCGAATTGCACAAAATGAACGTTTAAGAACTCGAGCTCCGAGCACTAAGCTCAAGATAATTGCTGCAGATTGTCCCCCGGCTCTGTAATCCATTGCCGAAGTTTGGAGAATTGACTACTGTTCCCCTTCGCTGGGACGATAAGGGGTCGCTAGTTTTGTATGGTGTAATTTGATTCGCTTATCCTTATTTCCAGTTATGTTATTCTTCGCCGCGTACTAAAAGCAGCAAAGGCGGTATTTTGTAATGACTACGATTTTTGTCCCGAGCCTAAACCTATATAGGAGTGTCTGTCCGTGTATCTTTGTAGTTAACGGGTTGACCATTCTATGTTGTATAGTATTTCGTAGCAACAATGGCGTGACATAGCGGATTATATAATTGGTAGGATTCCTATGCAGGAATCCGTCTAGGTAGGTACTACCCCAGGGCCAGTTATTCTGCCGTGAAGCAGTAGTGTGCAAACATTACTGTATTTCGGTTTGAAGGGCATTGAGAGCTAGAGTAATCACTGGGCATATAAGAAAATAACTGATGTCTCAGGGTGACGGCCGCAGTGTGGTGTTACACAGAAATGTTCTGGGTGGCGCAGCATTTGTTATGGGGCAAACGTTGCACTAACTATCAGGTGAACGTTTTGCTCTTCTCGTCATTTTTCCAATAAATAAAAATTGAAAATGTTTTTAATAATTATTTTGATTATTATGAAAATCGAAACAATTTATAAAACATTAATACATGCTACTATTTTTAATAATAATAATAAAAACTTTATTGACATAACTGATTACAGGCAGATTTAGTGGTCTCTGATTTTTGTACTAGGTATGAATAAAAAATGAGAACAAATCAGTGTGTGTGCGTATGTGTGTGTAATACTCGTATATGCTATATCTTCTAGAGGTTCTTGTTAAACAATTGTAGGAGTTAAGTCATTCTAAAATTTAGTCCATAAAGCGGTGGCGCTAAAAATAACTGTCACTGTTGGTAGGATTCCTATGCAAGAATCCGTCTAGGAAGGTACCACCCCAAGCCAGTTATTCTGCCATGAAGCAGAAAGCCGTAGGCACTGAGAGCTAATGTAATCACTGGGCATATGAGACTTAAGAACTGATATCTCAGGATGACGCGCGCTGTGATTTCACACAGAAATGTTCTGGGTGACACAGCATGTTTTGCTCGTTCCGACACATTATGCAAAAGTAAAAAAAGTTAAGTTTCAGCTTATAAATGTCCCACTACTGAGCACAGGCCTCCTCTCATTTCCGAGAGGGTTTTGGAGCTAGAAAGAATCCGCCACGCTGCTCCAATGCGGGTTGGCGGACTTCACATGTCTTCGAAATATTTTTTATTCCTCAGACATGTAGGTTTCCTCACGATGTTTTCCTTCACCGCCGAGCACGTGTTAAATCAGCACTTAAAATTGCAAATAACAATTTTAGTGGTGCCGGCACCGGGAATCGAACCTCGAGTTTCATAATACGCGAGTACCTGACTCGCGTATTATGAAATTTAAAGCGAGCGCCTAGCCCCTGAGCTACCACGGCTCTACACATCATACAATAAAATTGAATTAACTGAGTAAAAATGTAACGCACACAATGTTCGAAACACTCAGCGAATCGCAGTATCTAAATACAAATATCAATAAAGCTACTAAATTGGCACAGTTTGACCAGCGTTCGGTTCGGTGCGTTGTCCACGCGCAAACAAATTATTTTGTATGTAAATGAACCGCTGATGAGAGAGTAGAAAGCAATCAAATTAGTGCGTAACGATGTAGTAGTTCAGGAACATATTTTGCTCCATCATTTAATATTGTAGCTGTGTTGTGATTGTATTTTAGCGACAAGAGTACGTAACAATTAGTATATTATAGTGTTTCCATCAAAGTTCTATACATAAGCCATTTAAGTTATTATCTTCCATCATTCAGATCGTAGTAAGAAATTGCACCGCATAACTGATGACAGCTTTCAATATCGTGTGGCTGTCTGCTCGTCATTGTTCCAGGATTTGAATGCCAATCGAAGCCAAAATCTAATTCAGACTCAGATGTCTCGTCACTCATAATGAATATGTATTAAATACTAGTTATCTATATATTTGACTTAATATAACTTTTTATAGTAAATGTGAAAATAAAGCATAATATCATCTTACTACTACAATGAAGCTGGAGAGTTTGTGTTTGAACGCCCTAGTCTCAGAAAAAATTACATTTCAAAAATTATTTTTGCATTAGATAGCCCGTTTTTGAAGTAGGTTTTAAGCCAAAAAATCTTTTTTTATTTTATAAAGTGATGAAACGATCAAAACGTTCTCATGATGGTAAGTGTAACGTGTTCCCATCGCAAATGCTGTCTCACCCAGAACATTTCTGTGTGACACCACACTGCGCCTGTCACCCTGAGACATCGGTTCTTAAGTCTCATTTGCCCAGTGATTACACAAGCTCTCAGTGCCCTTAAAACCGAAACATAGTAATTTTTGCACACTACTGCTTCACGGCAGAATAACTTTCTATTTGATTGTATTCATCAAACAGCGGCTCGAATAGTCGACGACCAGGTTATTTCTGATCGGATTGATCCACTGGCTTTGCGAAGAGATGTTGCATGTTATTCCATTTTTTTACAGAATTTTGTACGGGGATCGTTTTAAGGAATTGTTCCGATTAATTCCAGCCGCTGGTTTTCATCATCGCACTCTGCGGCAGAACTCAAAATTCCATCGTCACCACCTTGATGGATGGCAATCTACCACATTGCGTTTATCGCGGAATTTTCTACTACGCAATATTATCGCGACAATATTATGGAATCAGCTGCCGCCGGCGGTTTTTCCGGAACGATACGACTTATGGACCTTCAAGAAAAGAGCTTATTCCTGTCTCAAACGCCGGCAACGCACCCGCGATTCCTCTGGTATTGCGGATGTTCATGGGCGCCGGCGATCACTTACCATCAGGTGAACCACTTGCTCGTTTGACCCCTATCCAATAAAAAAAATCACCACCAAGCAAAACATTCACCTGATGGTAAGTGCAACGTCTGCCCAAAACAAATGCTGTCTCACCCAGAACATTTACTGTTACCCTTACTCTGCCTGTCACCCTGAGATGTCAGTTCTTAAGTCTCATATGCCCGGTGATTACGCTAGCTCTGAGTGCCCTTCGAACCGAAACACAGTAATGTTTGCACACTACTGCTTCACGGCAGAATAAGTGGCCCTGGGGTACCCTACCTAGACGGACTCCTGCATAGTAATCCTACCACCAGTGGAAGTTATGCTACTGCCATAAAGAGCCACATGCTGAGAACCGAATATTACCGAGATGGGCCGAACTGTGTATGCTCAGGTCGGCGAGGTCATGCCGTATGGCGCAATCATATAGTCGACTAATTTTAGGCGAGTGAGAGCTAGTTATTTATATTTGGAATACAGAAATTATTGCGTTTCCGAATCATCATCTCCCACCCGGCTTTGGATTTTATCGGAGAAACGTTACACCGGATATAAAAGGCGAAGACGAGGTGAATCTTGTTTGCAGCATACTCAATATATTAGTAATGGGAGTTTTTTATCTATGTTACTTCTTAACTTCCCCGAGGGATACTTATTCACAGGAACAAACACAATTTTTTTATTGTTTGTTTTTTTGCCTGAATAAGATACTAATTGCCCAGAATGGTCAAAACTTATTTTGTAAATTATAGATTGGTGCAAAGATAAAAATGTTATCTTTACAAGTTGCACTAGATTCAGTAACGTATCGGTTCTAAAAACAGGTTAACTAGATAAAATGATTCCATCAAAGAACTAAATTTAATGCTGATGGAAGAAGTATCTGGGAGGTCGATATTACAATCTCTGCATATGTCCGAATTACGCAGAAAGAGCTAACTGTGTCTTCTGTCAGGTTGTTCTGTTTATTAAGTTTAATTAAAACTTCGTCCATATTTTTCTCAAAATTATCATGTAAAGCACTATAAACGCTGACAACGAACTAAAATGAGCTAAAACGAACGAGGTGCTCAAGCTCTACACAGGCCATTTCTATTGTTCTCTCAACAGAGAGGCTCACGATGTCTTTACTTTCCTGAAATCGCAATGATTTATTTAATAGTATAAAAGAGCTACCGCATAAAGCTTTTCCTCTATTGAAGGAACTAACCACCTGGTGGTTACTAAAATTAAGCATTAAATTATAATCTTTTAACCAATGTTCAGTTATGCACAAAATATGAATATGATAGCTATTTAAAATAATTAGATTTCTAATTTCTTGCCTAAAATGCCCTGTATACCTTTTTATTTTTTGATGATATCTTGAGCAGAAGGCCGGTGCTGTGAAAGTTAGGTAATACACCTGTAGCGACATCTATGTCGCCACATGAGAAGCTCAAGAAATATTCGCATACATCCATAAATCGCGCTATGAAAGTTTTCTGAGATGCGAACTATGTATACAATATCTAAATATTACTGGAAGGAGGAGACGTCCTCCCAAGATCAGACCACCCGATCTGGCGGGTAGCTACCCTTTTCATTGGCAATATCATCCGCCAAACACCTATTTTAATTCTGCTTGCGGATCTTAGTCAAATACTTTGCTTCTCTCCTTTAGTTTCATGGGCTTCCATAAAGTAACGCCTGATTCTATCAACTATGACATTAGTATAGTCTAAGATGACATTAATCTACAAAAAAAGATTTTTTTTTATTATGTTTGAGAGGGCATTGGAGCTAGGTAGTGTCCACCACGCTGTCCTCGGAATATTTTCATTCGTAATCGTAGTAAGTCAGCATTTAAGATTGCAGAACTATCTTACAAGTTCCGCCAACGGGGATTATAATCAGGGTCCTCGCGTGCTATTAGATTGAAGTCAAGCGCCCAAACTCTAAGCTACCACGGATCCAAATCTATTAACATCTTTCATAAATGACTTCCTATTTTAAACACAGGAACAGATAAAAAAATACAGTCGAATAATTAATTCATACTACATTGCAGTCGTAGAATGAACATAAATATACCCTTAATTAATAGGCGTAAATAGTAAACAGATGCTATTTACCATTACGCCTGCCAATCAGCTACAATGCTCAATCAAACTAGTAATCAAACAGTAAATACTCGTAAAAGTTTTATTAATACTAAATTATAAAATAGGTAATATACAGTATGTCATAGTCACCAAAATATTTAAATTATTTTCTTAATTTCTTCTTTGAGAAGGTTTTCTTTTGGAGAATGGAGGACGTTCGCCCATATCGATGCTGTCACATAAAATAGTCCTGTGTGGCACCACACTGCGCTCGACACCCAGATATATCAGTTCTTAAGTCTCATATGCCCAGTGATTACACTAGCTCTATGCCCGTTCAAACCGAAACACGGTAATGTTACAACATAGGATATGGTACAACACTACAAGTTAAATTCGCAATAAACTGGTATTAAAATTAAGAAAAATTGGTATGATTCAGGATGCGAATGCTCGGGAGAGTTCTACCACGCACATGAAGTCCACTAATCACCGTTACCATTTCTGATATTCGATATATTTAGAAACGGTGATTTATTAATAATTAATTATTTATACGTGATATTACAGATAGTGGGTAGGTCTGCCAAAATACATACATACATACATACATACATAAGATCACGACTGTATCCCATAAGGGGTAGTCAGAGACTGGGCACTCACTGCAAAAACAGATGACTGCCACAATCCACGTTTCACCAAAACTATATAATGCACTTGGTGTGATAGGTGGTGAGCCCATCGCCACCATGCGCTGTTGGGTGCACAGTGCAGTTTAATTCCTTACTCGCCTTTTACGAGATCCATTGGATGAGATGGAGTGGTGGTATTCTTTTATCGGGCCGCCACCACACGGCTGCCAAAAATATACAACAATATTCGCAATCACCCTTAATTTCGAGACTTATTATTTAATTACAATGGGTTTTATGTAGATTGAACAGCGTAACGCTCTGTCTGAGATCTTTTGCCCATCTCTTTTCTCTTGTTCTAGAATACATGCGTATTTATAGATAAAATGAGAGTAGAAGAGGGACTGATTCCTCTTTACATTGTGGTAGGGGTCAGTCAATACAATGCTTGTACTAGCCATTTAGATTTAAAGTTTATTTGATACATTAATTAGTAATGAAGGAAGGTAAGTTACTTTGCTAAGATCCGCATGCAAAATATAAAAATGGTGTATATTACCTAGTTTTTTGAAGAGCACCGCCCGCCCTCCCTCAGTAGCGTGCACAAGCAAACTAACACCGCCACCAGGAACCGCCACCAGGTACCCTCCACCAACCACTACAATACCGTCTGTCGTAGAGTCTATGACGCTTGATAATGCCTCGTTTTGGGGCGAAACACGTGTCGTGTTCTCGACGTCAGTGGTGTATATTATCTAGTGGTGGTATTGTAGTGGTTGGTGGACGGTACCTGGTGGCGGTGTTAGTTTGCTTGTGCACGCTACTGAGGGAGGGCGGGCGGTGCTCTTCAGAAAAGTAGGTAATATACACCATTTTTATATTTTGCATGCGGATCTTAGCAAAGTAACTTACCTTCCTTCATTATAATGGATTTCCGCAAAGTAACGCCTGATTCTATGAATTAATTAGTAAATTAATTAACAACATTATATTATAAATGTCATTATTATTTTGCATACAAGATTATTTAGCATGTGGTTAGTGTAATTACGAGTATTAATAACAATAGCAGAGGGACTGACTACTCTTTACATTTGGCAGGGGCTAAGGAATACAATGCTTGTACAAACCCATTATTATTAAGTTTTATTATTCAATCATTGACAATTATAGTATTTATTACCGTAATTATTTATAATGTAATTAATATATACGATTATTTAGATTGTGGTGCGTGGTAACAATATTGTGGTGGCGGCTCGTTAAATGAATACTACCACTCCATCCCATCCAATGGATCTCGTAAAAGGCGAGTAAGGAATTAAACTGCACTGCATGCTGGCGTGCATTATATTATATAAAATGGTAGGTGGAGTTTTGTACATAACTTCTAAGCTCTCCAGAAAGCTTAATGTACTTTATTTACCACACTGGTTAATATATTCCCGTGTGTAAATATCACTTAAATAAGAAACTACGATGTTTTAAATTAAAATTTATTATCTTGCCATAGTTAAGTACTGGTGGTAGGATTTCTATGCAGGAATCCGTCTAGGATAACTGGCCCTGGAGTTACCACCCCAGGGCCAGTTATTCTGCCGCGAAGCAGTAGTGTGCAAACATTACTGTCTCGGTTTGAATGGCACTGTGAGCTACTGTAATCTCTGGGCATATGAGACTCAAGAACTGATGTGTCAGGGTGATAGGCGCAGTGTGGTGTCACACAGAAATGTTCTGGATAACAACGTATTTGTTATCGGCAGACGTTGCACTTACCATCAGGTGAACGTTTTGCCAGTTTCATTACCTATTCACTTAAAAAAAAAACTAATTGGCCACATTGTCGTTGCTGCATTTTGTATGATATGATGAGAACCCAGGTTTTAATTATTAGTAGGAAGCAGATCTGTATTAGCCTTTAGTAGTAATTCGTCGTCGTCGTTCGCAGCCTATCGCTAGTCCACTGCTGAACATAGGCCTCCCCCATAAAGAGTCACAAAAGTTAGTCGCTCTCATTTTGGGGGGATTTTGCCATAGTTGCCACGCTTGGCAGGCGGATTGGCAACCGCAGTTTATTTATTAAGATGTTCCAGGACTATGCTGCTGCCCATCTAATCGTTTTGATTTTCCCTCAGTCGACTTTTACGACACCCACGGGATGAGATGGGGTGGTAGATTCTCTTAAGCCGTTACCACACGGCTTAAGTAGTTAACCAAAATTTAATTTTAATATTTTTGCGTTTAATCATCAAATGGTTGAAAAACTAAGGAATCCTGCAAATGGTTTTTTTCTAATTTGCTTATTATTCCAGTGAAAAGTTTTAACATAAAAAAAAAACAATGCATTTCACAATTGTAAGAGAGAATCGATGCAATTACTACTTCTTTCAGTCTCATTTGTATGCCAATTATTTCATAAACAAAGTTGCCCACTTAAGCATTGTTAACGAGTACCAATTATTCAATTATTATATTAAACTTTGAATTCCAAACGATCGTTTGAATTTTAATTCTTAAAAATTATTTACTAGCTCATGCCCGCGGCTACGTCCGTATTTGTTTTGTTTTTGTAAAATAGTATCCTGTGTCCGTCTCCGGGATGTAATTTTTCTCTCTGCCAAATTTTGCCAACAAACACATTAATGAACCCGGGAAGTACCACGGCCACACAGAATACCAGCGTGATGTAGAAGGAAAATATACTTCTGCGTTTCGTCTGGTGAGTGATGGTAACCGGAGGCCCAACCACCCCGCCTCACCCAAAACATGGTAGCGGATTTAAATGGTCTACCCAGGGTACCAGTTCCGTCGGTTCTGGAGAATCCCTCACTGGGCAGCCACGTCCATGCTTGTCTTCGTTATCTGAGCGTAAGTTCTCAGGCTGCCCCGCGTATTCTGGAAGTGGGAGGGGGGGGGCAAAACTCCGCTCGATTCGCACTCTGCTCGGGACAAATGAAGCAACAAGACTACGGCACCCCTTACCACGCTCACAGTGGACTTCTGCAATATCAGGGGACTTCACTTCAATCGTGTTACTTTGCAACTTTAACGCCCACCACGCCGAATGGCTAGGGTCTCGTACCATACCACCGATCATGCGGGGAAATCTGTTTATGACTGTGCCTTGGCATGTGATCTGACACAACTGGTCTCTCGCCAAGGCTGTCCTTGGGAATTTCTGTCAGCCATCCATTCCATCTCTGCACAGGGGGGATGACTCGCTGGCCCATGCAGGAGAAAGCCGATCTTTTAGGCTCCCTTCTTGCGGCCAACTCGTCCTCGATGACAGGGAAAACACGCTGCTAATCATCCCGCGGTGTGAGTGCTCTGTGCCGGAAATCAAGTTCCTGCAGAGCTCTGTGCGCAAAGCACTATTCTCCCTAGACATCCATAAGTCGAGTGGGCCTGATGGCATCTCCCCTATTGTACTGAGGATGTGTGCTCCGGAGTTGGTACCGTTCTTAACGCGTCTTTTCCGCTACTCCTACTCTCTAGGCGTCGTCCCGAACTCATGGAAGACAGCTTTGGAGCACCCGATCCCTAAGAAAGGCGAACGCTCAGATCCGTCCAACTACAGACCGATCGCCATCACCTCCCTGTTCTCAAAAATAATGGAGTCCATTATAAACTGCTAGCTCTTGAGGCACCTAGAGGAGCACCAACTGATTAGTGACCGCCAGTACGGTTTCCGTCGGGGTCGCTCAGCTGGTGATCTTCTAGTCTACCTTACGCATCGATGGGCGGAGGCAGTCGAGAGCAAGAGGGAGGCCCTGGCAGTAAGTTTGGACATAGCGATGGCCTTTGATCGGGTTTGGCACAAAGC
Organism: Luehdorfia chinensis; assembly: GCA_019845155.1. Classification (NCBI taxonomy): domain Eukaryota; kingdom Metazoa; phylum Arthropoda; class Insecta; order Lepidoptera; family Papilionidae; genus Luehdorfia; species Luehdorfia chinensis. The sequence continues at coordinate 669,206 of JAHVAK010000548.1, read as the reverse complement.
GCTTCTCTCGGGGCCAGCCTTTTAGGACAGCCTTTATTCGAGCAGAATAACACCGTAATACGCATTGCTATCACTTTACTGCTCGTGGGGACGCAATGGGGTTTTTGACTCGTCAAAAAATGGCGGCGACGTTGATCGCCACCGCCTCGCCTCGTTTCCCGCGGAGGCCAAAAGTGGGCTACGTGTGGCCTCTGCTTACCTATAATATGGGAAAAAATCGTGACTGTATGTATGTACATCGTTTAAAGCACTACTAGCAAAACAACGTGTGGTTCTTAAGCTCGTTGAATAATTGGGTGCTGCTTCATGCAAATTCGGGCTTGTTTAAGCGACAGTGAAAAGGGACGCCGTTGCAATATGTTATAAATTGGTTGCAGGATCGAAACATGACGTTTGGTTTAGTGAATAATTATTAAGCAGTTTAAAAAAATATGGACGTCGTTTACTGCCGTAAGGACGTTAAAAATAAAATATTTTTTAGTGCATCTTTCTATCAGGTGCCGAGAGCTCGTTTTGAACTTTATGATTAGCGAGCAAGTCTGTTACTAGAATCCATCAAAGTCAAAGTCAAAACTTCTTTATTCAGTTTAGGCTTGCAAAAACATCTTATGAATTTTAAAAAAACTAATTTTACGGATTTTATCGCGTTTAATTTTACTTTTCATAACCCGACGTTTGAACACCATGGTCACGGGAGGACTGAGGTGACAGATGTCCTGATGTTAACCCGGAGTACCTTCAGCTTTTAATGATTATTTTTGGTCCAATCTACGGAGTAAGAGCGAACTGTGTCTTTAAGTCTTGCAGTGATATTTTTTTTTATTGTATAAAGTGTCGAAACTAGCAAAACGTCCACCTGAAGGTAATTGCAACGTCCGCCCACAACGAATGCTGTGCCCAGAATATTTCTGTGTGACACCACTCTGCGCCCGACACCCTGAGGCATCAGTTCTTAAGTCTCAAATGCACAGTGATTACGCTAGCTCACAGTGCCCTTCAAACCGAAACACAGTAATGCTTGCACACTACTGCTTCACGGCAGAATAACTGGCCCTGGGGTGGTACCTACCTAGACGGATTTTATTAGTTATAGGATCCCAAGCTGGTGGTAGTACCCAAACATCTTCTCTATTAAAATTAGGATGTTTTTTTTAATTTCAATAGCCTCACGAATCAGTGTTCTTTTGCGAGGATTTGTGGTTTATCAAATCTGATGTAATTAGGTAGGTTGGAATGATCCAGAACATGGTCACAGACTGCGATGCGAGTTGGCGTATCTCACATTTTTACTCCTCAGACATGCAAGCTTCCTCACGATGTTTTCATTCACCGGTGAGAATGTGGTAAATCAGCACTCTAAATTGTAGAACATTTTTGAGGTGTCAGCACCGGGATCACACTCGGGTCATTCATGTATTATGAAATTTGAGGCGGATGGCCGGCCTCTGTGCTAACAAGTTTTGAATAAAATAATATTCTAATATTTACTATTGTAATTACCCTTTTAGTTTACTTAGTTTAAAGCGCCTTGTAAAAGCCAGCAATTGCGACGAACTGTCGAGGACATTGGGTAAGGTTAGATGCTAAATCTAATAAAAATATCGTTAATATTTTTATTAGACTTAATATTTTTTTTCAGTAGACGTCTGTTTTCACTCTAGTAAAATAGGTACTTATTCGAAAAAACTTTGACTTTAAAGGTCGCTCTGAAGTCTGGACTAATAGAGGGTAGAGGTAATATTCGGTTATAGGTTTATCGCTCGGTTCATTAATAGTTTTAGGGACAAGTAAGTTTTAAAAATGAAGTCACGATATTACTTAACAATTATTATCAATTACATTACAAAATAGAGGAACATTCAAAGGACCATTTGTTATTGAGAATCTTTACGAGAGCTTTTATATATATATTTATTAACCTATATAAGGGATGTGGTGACGGCTTAAGAGAATCTGCCACCCCAACCCCTGGGTGTCGTAATAGTCGACAGAGGGAAAATAAAAACCAGGACCTACTCCTGGTTTTTATTTTCCCTCAACAGCATCTTCCTCGAAGAACCGAATGAACTGCGGTTGCCAACCCCCGTCAAGCGAAGCAATTATGGCAAAATCCCACCCAAAATGAAACGTACAAACTTTTGTGGCAATCTATGAGGGAGGCCTATGTTCAGCAATGGACTTTGATAGGCTGAAATGATTATGATGTTTTTTTTTATTGGATAAAGTGATGAAACGAGCAAAACGTTCACCTGATGGTAAGTGCAACGTCAGCCCATAACGAATGCAGTGTCGGCCAGAAAATTTCTGCCATACTGAGACATAAGTTCTGCCCTTCAAACCGAAACATAGTAATGTAAACACTACTGCTTCACGGCAGTATAAATGGCTCAGGGGTGGTACCTATCTAGATGGTTTCCTGCATGGGAATCCTACTACCAGACGATATAACAGATATAATATTAGTAGAAAATGATGAACGATATCTCTTCATTTTAAATGAAACTAATTTTACGGATTTTATCGCGTTTTATTTTATTATTTATAACCCGACGTTTCGTATACGTTTGATATCTCTTCATTGTACTTTACTGTTTACTACTGATTATTTTTATTTCATAAATAAGTTAAGGTATTGGTTTTCTTGTGCACGCTGTTGAGGGAGGGCGGGCGGTGCTCTTCAAAACTAGGTAATACACACCATTTTACATTTTGCATGCGGATCTTAGCAAATTAACTTTCTCTCCTTTACAACTAGATGTTCACTCGTAGCAAGGCAAACTATTACTTCATCTTGCCCGTAGTATATGAGATTATTAATCTGTATGAAACGATGGAGACCATGAATTAATGAATTCAAATGAGTTCTATACATACATAAGATCACGACTGTATCCCATCAGGGGTAGTCAGAGACAGGGCGCTCACTGCAAAAACAGATGACAACAATATAATGCACTTGGTGTGATAGGTGGTGAGCCCATCGCCACCATGCGCTGTTGGGTGCAGTTTAATTCCTTACTCGCCTTTTACGAGATCCATTGGACGAGATGGAGTGGTAGTATTCTTTTAACGAGCCGCCACCACACGGCACCGAGTTCTAAGAAAGAGTTCTAAGAAAATTGAGTTCTAAGTAAATAAATACCCGCACTGAACGAAAATATAAAACATAGGTTACCGAACTTCTCGTACTTGAATGCGGATCCAACTAACTTCGTTCAGACCGAGAAACGTTTAATTTGTAGCGCTGTCCACGTGCAAACAAATAGCTTGCATGTAAACATACCTCTGATTAGTGAACAAATGTGTGAACAAATGATTACTTGACGAGGGTAAGTTCATTATCGCTTCGAAGTCAACATGATGGAACTATTCTATTAAAGTATTTTCAATGGTGCCGAATTTGGTTTGAGTGATCACTAATAATTTGTACTAAAACTTCCATTGTGCTGCATCTGCTTGCCATTTTGTTGCTCTAAAAAGTCTCTAAAAAGGGTAGGCAGAACCCTATGCTACCGCGGGAAACGAGACGTGACGGGCGGCGAACCACGTCGCCGCAATTTTGTTACTAGTCAGACGCGTGGATTAGTGGTCAGAGTACCTAACTTCTACGCCGCGGGTCCTAGGTTCGAATCCTAGCCGGAGCGAAAATTTGTGCTAAAACACACGGTTGTATTGTGATCGTCCCCTTGTTTCTGATACTGCATCGTAGCCTACCTTCGATCTTATCGCATTAGCGTGACATCGAAAGCGGGTAGATTAGGACGAGCGAGTGCCTTATTGTTTGCGCCTGCATTTGTGGCACTATAATATCTCCTGCGCAGTAGATAGTTTCCGGCAATATTCGGAAGTTGTCGCCTTGGTCGAAATCGAAAGAACGTCAAAAAAGCTGGCAAAGCATATTAAGTAAATAAGTTGATACACGTTAAAAAATTATACATATAAATGATAAGAAATATTACTGATTGAGAATCACTAACATAGAATCTATATTTATTTCAGTGTGGTGTCGCCCAGAAAGAAATATAGACTCTATCCCTATAGAATCTAAAGAGCCGTGGTAGCTCAGGGTTTAGGCACTGGCTTAAAATTTCATAGTACGCGAGTGACCCGGTTTCGATTCCCGGTGCCAGCGCCACTAAAATTGTTGATTGCAATTTTAAGTGCTGATTTACCACGTGCTTAGCGGTGAAGGAAAACATCGTGAGGAAACCTGCATGTCTGAGAAATAAAAAAAAATATATTTCGAAAACATGTGCAGTCCGCCAACCCGCATTGGAGCAGCGTGAAGGATTCTTCCTAGCTCCAAAACCCTCTCAGAAATGAGAGGAGGCCTGTGCTCAGCAGTGCGACATTTATAGGCTGAAACTTTACTATAGAATCTATTTATTAATACGCGTAGAAAACTTTGTACCGCTTTCTAAACATATTGCGCGCATACAGTAGGGTGAGATTTGGTAGTTGAAGTTTATATGGAGAAGGAGTGATGTGTGGAGTATATATGAAGTATGATGATGGAACACGTTCGTGAGACACTACATCCGATCCGGAGTCAGTGGAAGTAGAAGTAAATATTTTTTTTTAAATTACGATAACTATATGCTCTTCCATATTATGTACTAGTATCCGATGAAGCTGTAAAAGCCAAAAAGGCTAACAGTTGCTGTTTTTGATGGGTACATATTTGCCTCATAAATTATTTAATGTAACGTAATCCTTTTTGGTTGACCTAAATAAATAATTCGTGTAGCGTTGAAAATCAATGATACGGTAACGTAAATTATTATTTATCATGTGTAATGCATTCAAATGGAATGCATGTTTATTTACCTTATATTTTATAAACCAATCTAACGGATTTATTTGTTGGAAACCAAATCTGCCGATTCATTCATTGCTAGCGTAAATGGGGATATGAGACTTAAGGACTGATGTCTCCGGATGACGCGCGCAGTGTGGTGCCACACAGGAATGTTGTGGGTGACCCGGCGTTTGTTATGGACGGACGTTTCACTTACCATCAGGTGAACGTGTTGATCGTCCCGTTGCTTTATCTAATAAAAAAAAACTTTCGCACTAAATATGATTTTTGGATTACACTATTTACCATTCATCATCAACTAGTGCAACAGTTTTATGTTTTCCAAATTAAAAGTCTTACACGTGGCCGGACCGACCAGCAGGGCTATTACGTATCCAAAGAGAAGATCACTTATAAGAGTGTAGAAGGATTTTTGTTTCATACGACTTTTCATATTTTTCATAAGTCTTTTTTTGTTAATCATAACCAATATCCAGACAGTTATTTGACAGATATTCGTTCAACACTTTGAGGTGATATCTTCACTTTAGATACGTAATAGCCCTGCAGGAACACGATGAGCATTCGTATTGTGTCATTTTAATCGAAAATAGCTACGAGTATATATCTCTATACAGAATTATTCAGAAGTAAAGCCGAAAATTAGAAAAAAACATTTTAATGAAATTGGTAAGTTATTATTAAAATTTTCTTAAAGCAGACGTGAACAAAACTGCTGTACTGAATTTAAGTTTCAACGGTAATTAACTCTTATTTATTTTACTTGACTTTACTCCAACTTGACTGCTTTTTAAATACTACCGAAAGTTTCTCAACTTGAAACATTCTCTCGTAACGTATTAACTTTAGAAAATTAAACAAGCAACTACTATTTTCAGTGCTACGTGCTTAATCGTAGATCTTAGTCAGATTAAGATACGTACTTGAAAGTGTTAAATTATTATAATCTAATGATTTCTTATATTTACGGGAATACTACACTTTTATATAAAATCTAGATTTTACGGGCTTTATCGCGTTTAATTTACTGTTTATAACCCGACGTTTCACAGCACTTATGGTCACGGGAGAACTGTGTGAGACTATGGTTCTAGTAAACGTAAACGTTCGAAACGTCGAGTTATACTCGTAAATAGTTAATTAAACGTGATAAAATCCAAAAAATCTAGTTTTGTTAATTAATATCTATACATACATAAGATCACGACTGTACCCCATCAGGGGTAGTCAGGGACTAGGCATTCACTGCAAAAACAGATGACTGCCACAATCCATGTTTCACCAAAACAATATAATGCACTTGGTGTGATTAGTGTGTTGTGTGTGTATTGATAGGTGGTGAGCCCATCGCCACCATGCGCTGTTGGGTTCACAGTGCAGTTTAATTCTTTCTCGCCTTCTACGACATCCATTGGATGAGATGGAGTGGTAGTATTCTTTTAACGAGCGAATAAATGTACAAGATGTTAAGTAAATAGGGTAGCAATCCAATGGAAGATTTAAGCACCTGTAAGTACATGTAACTTACGTTAGGGACAAATATGGAATCACCAATAAATTCACCAGTTTCAAGCAAAATTAAATACCAACTCGACCATAATTTGTGGAGTACCTAAGCTTATTGCGATTTCAGCAGAGATAACACATGTAGCCCATTTTTTACTCACCATTGCGTTCCCGCAAGTAGAATAGCCACAGCATTGCATATTATGGTGTTATTCTACACGAATTAAAGCTGTCCGTTCAATACGTTATTAGCTCGTTACGATATTTATTTATTTATTTATTTAAACCTTTATTGCTTCCTTTACAAATAAAAGGTTACAAAGGGCGGACTTAATGCCTGTAGGCATTTTCTCCCAGTCAACCCATGGAGTGGTGAGAGTTTAATGTGGTGCAGCAATAAAGACAAACGAGAAGACAAAAAAAAATAAGGTATATAATAATAATATTATTAATAATAATAATATTATTAATAATAATAATATTAAATTAATAATAATAAGGCGATATCTCGTATTCTATTCTAAAAAAAGTAAAGCTTCAGCCTATAAATGTCCCACTGCCCACTCTACCTATCTACTATTTGCCAGACAGTTATATAGAAAACAGTGGGGTATTAAGGCCTAGCATATTTGAGATTGTGACTTCATCATCTGTCGAATTTTGCAAGATTTTTCTGGCATTTCCCTTTATTAAATATTATATTATTTTCTGCCACGCACTTGCACTTTATGGAATGTTCTGCCGTCAGCGGTTTTTCCGGACCGATACGACTTAGGGACCTTCAAGAAAAGAGCCTATTCCTTTCTCAAAGGCCGGCAACGCATCTGCTATTCCTCTGGTACTGTAGGTGTTCATGGGCGGCGGTGATCACTTACCATCACGTGAGCCACCTGCTCGTTTGCCTCCTATTCTTTAAAAAAAAAAAAAAATTACGATAGCGTGAGTCGTCATTGAACCGGCCTTGGGACAGTATTCTTCTATGTGTGCAAGACTACATTCTTCTGTGTTTTGTATTTTTATGCAAGTTTGTACGTCTGCCATTTTTGCTAAATAATCTATCTTTATTCTTTTCTTTCTTGTAGATTCTCTTATCGTCACTGCACTGTGTTACCATGTTATTTTTTGAAACATGGTAACTTTGCTAATTGGTGGACAAGTTGAAAAATGGTAAATACGATAAAAAGTTCGCTGGCGCTCAACCTGCGCATTGATTGATTATCGATCTATCTAGATCTGGATTATTTTTATATGCTCTGTAGTAGGTACTTGTGAAAGCACTGTTTACTCGTGGTAGGATTCCTATGCTATGGAATCCATCTAGGTAGGTACCACCCCAGGGCCAGTTATTCTGCCGTGAAGCAGTAGTGTGCAAACATTACTGTTCGGTTTAAAGGGCACTGTGAGCTAGCGTAATCACAGGGCATATGAAACTTAAGAACAGATGTCTCGGGGTGATGGGCACAGGGAGGTGTCACACAGAAATGTTCTGGGTTACACAGCATTTGTTATGGGCAGACGTTGCACTTACCATCAGGTGAACGTTTTGCTTTTTTCATCACTTTATACAGTTAAAAAAAAAACGTTGTCGAGATTGTTAATTAAATTATAAAATCATTGCTGAGTTTTCGTCAAATAATGATATTTCCTAAAAGATTTCAATTCATTATAACATACATACATACATAAGATCACGACTGTATCCTATAAGGGGTAGTAAGAGACTGAGCACTCACTGCAAAAACAAATGACTGCCACAATCCACGTTTCACCAAAACAATGTAATGCACTTGGTGTGATAGGTGGTGAGCCCATCGCTACCATGTGCACAGTGCAGTTTAATTTCTTACTCGCCTTTTACGAGATCCAACGGATGAGATCGAGTGGTAGTATTCTTTTAACGACCCGCCACCACACGGCTATTCATTATAAGAATATATAGTAATCAAAAAGTATGAATATAATTTTCAATTTACCAATTAACAAAGCGTATTCCCAAAGTAATAAATATTTGTCTGGTAACGAGTTGGTACATTGCATGTCGTTATTAAACAAATGCAGTTAGCTAATAGTACGCCATTATGTTGGTTCGCAAATCAACAACCAAACAATACGAGATTACCGGAACAGTAGATATGCACGGCAAATAAATACATTTGGTATTTATTGAAACCCGCCTGCCAAGCGTGGCAACCATGGCAAAATCCCTCCAATAAGAGAGCTACAAACTTTTGTGGCTATTTATGGGGGAGGCCTATGTTCAGCAGTGGACTTGTGATAGGCTGAAACGACGAACGACGACGATTTATTGAAAAATCCAGGACTCGTGTGCCTATACTGGGCATATGAGACTTAAGAACTGATGTCTCAGGGTAACGAGCGCAATGTGGTATCTAGAGAAATGTAGTGGGCGACACAGCATTTGTTATACGTCGACGTTTCACTTACCTTCAGTCAGATATCGTTCCGTTCGTTTCGTCACTCTTTCCTATAAAAAAATTACTCGTTATTTTCAGAGAGTACTTCGCCTAGTTGCCTCGTCCGGCGAATACAGTTGAAGTACCGAGTAGACCCTAGTAGTACCCTGGCTTCCCGAGCTACTACAGGACAGGCAGACTTGTCACTTTCCACCAGGTGAACGATTGCTTATGCGATAAAAGTATAATTGCCCTCCCGATTGAAATAACTGACCGAGCCGAGGCCGGCCTCCTTGGGCACTCTCGAGTCAGTTATACGCGCGCAGAGGATGACGGTCCAAGCTGCGGTCCCTTATTGCACTGCTTCATATTTTAGTTACCCATAAATAAAGGTTTCGGCTAAGCGCTCTCAGCGCTCTGCCACATTTCTATACGGTGAACGGTGACAATAAGTCCAAAAAAAATGGTTTTGTACCAACCTGTTTTGTACCGTTCTGCAGTACATATAATTTAATAGGCTTAAGCAGTTGATAAAACTATGATTCATACAGTATTTGTTTTTATTTAAACAAAATATTAAAATATATAGTGTATACCAATACGTATTGGTCTAATTATATTCTAATATTTATGTATATAAACATTTTTGGTCATAATATTTATCTCCACATAGCCTTTTAGTTGACTAGGAGAAAAAGCCTTTAACTATTAAGTCATATATGCAATTCTGAGCCGTGCTGTGGCGACTAGCCGTGTGGTGGCGGCTTATCTACCACCCCATCTCATCCCGTGAGTGTCGTAAAAGTTGACAAAGGGAAAATAATAAAAACAAAATAATAATAAAAAATAATAAAAAAGATGGGCAGCAGCATCTTCCTGGAACATCTAAATAAATAAACTGCGGTTGCCAACCCGCCTGCCAAGCGTGGCAACTATGGCGAAATCCCCCCAAAATGAGAGCTATAAACTTTTATGGCTATCAATGGGGGAGGCCCATGTTCAGCATTGGACTAGTGATAGGCTGAAGTGATGATGCCATTCTGTATAAGTTTAAATAATTAAATAGACTTGAATTTAAAAGTATTTTTAAATCGTGGAATGAAGTAACTTTCTAAGTGGCATAATTTACATTCTTCCTAACTAATAAAAATAGCTCCCATCCTAACACTGCACGGCTTCGATAAGCGCTGGATTGATGCCTTCGTATGAGATGATTGATCGCCTGTTGTTATCTGACGTCACTGCATTTTTTATTTTAGATGCAGCAACGTAGCGCTTTATTGAAGAAGAGTTATTGTAGCGACGGGATCGTTGAGAGCTATTTTTAAAAAGTAGGTGGTAATAAATTCGTCGGAATTTTTTTAATCGACAATTAGGAAGAAATTGGACTGAATTTTTTTGTGTATACGTTCACGCAACATGTTCACTAATTGTAAACCGATTTGAATAATTCTTTTTTAATTGAATTGTTTTTAATAGATTGTTCTAGGAGATGGCTTACGTCAGTAGTCGAATGGCGGGCTCGATCCTGCGACGTCACGATTCGCAGTCCATGCCCTAAACCATTATGCTATTGGCTTCATTATCAGATACTTTGAGAGATTAATAGAGAGAGAGAGAGAGATGATTGACGTTTGTGGGTTGCGTATAGGATTAAATACCCATGTACAAATTTAATCTTAATTAGGATACGCCCGGTATATTAAAAAAGTTTTCACGTACTTGTAGGTCAGTAGACGTCTTTTCTTACTTAGCTTACACTTGCTCTTAGTGCCCTTCAAACCTTAACACTGCGGAGTAACTGGCCCTGGGGTGGTACCTACCTAGACGGATTCCTGCATGGGAATTCTACATGTACAAAACTTCTTTTCTTATTTATTTACATTATTTCGATACTGACAATTGCGCTCCTTTCATCTTGAGGCGATTATGGATAGCTAGAAAAAAGGAAATATGTATGTGGTGAGGGGAGACACTACTGTATTAAGAAAGGACATTGCTCAGCCTCCATACAAAGTTCGCCCAAGAACCAACAGTCATAAAACATTGATTAGTGTGCTCAAAATAACACCTCTGTATCCGTGAAAGCAGTTTTAAACGAAGGACACACTATTACTTAAAATATTTTCCTTGCTGTTCGATTTGAAGTTTATTAGAAAAAAATAGTTGTTATAATCCGGTTGTAGAAAAGTGAATCGAAAAAAAAAAACAATCTGAACACCCAACAAACAAACACAAAGATGTTTAAAATTAAATTTAACAATAAAATCAAATCAAAGTATGCCGCTTACGTGTAAAAACAGTAAAGTAAAGTTTCAGCCTATAAATGTCCCACTACTGAGCACAGGCCTCCTCTCATTTCTGAGAGGATTTCGGAGCTAGGAAGAATCCGCCACGCTGCTGCAATGCGGGTTGGCGGACTTCACATGTCTTCGAAATATTTTTACTTTCTCAGACATGCAGGTTTCCTCACGATGTTTTCCTTCACCGCCGAGCACGTGGTAAGTCAGCACTTAAAATTGCAATTAACAATTCTAATGGTGCCGGCACCGGGAATCGAACCCAGGTGACTCGCGTACTATGAAATTAAAAGCGAGCGCCTAGCCCCTAAGCTACCACGGCTCGCTTACGTGTGATTTTTCTAATGTTTATCAATACTCTAATGCCATTTGACATTCAAAAATATCTCTGCCTGGCACGTATGAATAAGCTATATTTTGTCTCGCTCGCACTGGCATATTGTTGTTTTATTATGGTTTTTAGCTTTTTTTTATTTCTTAAAGTGACGGAACGAGCAAAACGGTCACCTGATGGTAAGTGTAACGTCTGCCCATAACAAATGCTGTGTCACCCAGAAAATAACTGTGTGACACCACACTGCGTCCGTCACCCTGAGACGTCAGTTCTTAAGTCTCATATGCCCAGTGATTACTCTAGCTCTCAGTGCCCTTCAAACCGAAACACAGTAATGTTTGCACACTACTGCTTCACGGCAGAATAACCGGCCCTGGGGTGGTACCTACCTAAACGGATCCCTGCAAAGGAATCCTACCACCAGTAACACATTTTGAATGTGACTTTGCACTTCAAGCAGCTTCGGTGTTAGTCTAGTGGCTTGATATGTTATTCGAAAAACGGTAGTGTCGTGTCACCTATTTCATTTTCTTTTGATAATCTGAAGCGTCCGTTGAATTTTTGGCATAAAGGGCATAAACTGAGCTAAGACTTATGGTATATGTCTAACGTATGCCGATTCTTAGGCGAATTTGGGCAATGTTGTTTGTAAGGGAAAAGTGCACACCATATAAATTTATACAAATACGAGTATATAAAATAGAAGTGTCTGTTTGTAATAACAAAATAACAATTTTTTAATAAATTTTTATGAAAGTATAAACGGTAGTTATAAGAAAAAAAAACAATTTTTAAAATTTTCATGTAACTGTCTGTTTGTTCCGGCCAATCTCCGAAAAGGCTGGACCTATTTTGACTGGATTTCAACTGACAGATAGCGGGTAACTTTAGCTACTTTAATTTTAGAACAACGCGGGTTAAATAAATTACATTTCACAATATTTGTTGGTATCATATTACAATCACCATTCCGACTGAAAATTTTCCGAATCCAAATTTTATCACAGAAAGGCTATATCCCATGTAACCATGTGTTAATTAATTTTAATATTCAATGTACAGACATTGAATATTAAACTTAATTAATACTATCCTCATCAAGTCTCGTATGGCTCACTAGCAAAATAAAATCACAGGAGAAACTAAAACATACATACATAAGATCACGACTGTATCCCATAAGGGGTAGTCAGAGACTGGGAACTCACTGCAAAAACAGATGACTGCCACAATCCACGTTTCACCAAAACAATATAATGCACTTGGTGTGATAGGTGGTGAGCCCATCACCACCATGCGCTGTTGGGTGCACAGTGCAGTTTAATTCCTTACTCGCCTTTTACGAGATCCATTGGATGAGATGGAGTGGTAGTATTCTTTTAACGAGCCGCCACCACACGGCTAAAGAAGAAACTAAAAATCTTTGGAAAATCCAAAATTGCACGTCTCATGAAGCTCATTTAACTCTTAAGAAAAACAAAATCGTATTGAAGTTCAAATATTTCGTGTCATTTCCATTTCAGATGAAAACAATAAGAAAAAAATATTTTTCTTAATAACTACAAATGCTTGATTTTTGATATGAAATAGGACATCAGTATATACGTCAATTTTTTCGGGAGCTATAGTGACCACATTCCTAAAAAATCCGGACGTCAACGTCAAATTTTTTTTTTTTCTAATTGGCAATATTAGATGATTTTTCAAAATAATATTAATGAATTAGATAAAGTGTTTTCTTGATATGAGTCTATTCAAATTAGCATATAAGTGCAATATAATTGTGATAGATGCGTTTGAAGACCGCCGAATCGCTTGACCTTGACATGTCGGGTATAAAGCACTATCTCACGCCACGGGAGAAAATGTATAAATAAGCTTTCCGTTTGAACGAAATTATAAGCAAATTCGTAAGCTTACATTCACATTAACATTGTCTGACGATTCTCGATCATAATCATTGAACGATTAAGTCTGGCAATAAAGGGAGAATGCAAATTAAAGCCCGTTTTATGACGCAAACTTCATCTTTGACTGGTGAAATTCGAAGTTACGAAGAATAATAAATCTAACAAGATAATAATTTACGCGTTCCGCTCGGGCTTATTTCTCAGATCTTCAAGCCATTGGGTTTAATCAAACTCACAGCAATTCATGTTTAATATCTGTCGTAAATTTAACATCTTTCGGTTTCATTCGATTCGTGATATAAATAATATATTACTCTAAATCCAACCAGATTTACAAAATTTCGTCGTCGTTTCAGCCCATCACATCACTGCTGAACATAGGCCTCCCCCAAGGATAGCCACAAAAGTATGTAGCTCTCAGTTTGCGATGCAGGAATCCGTCTAGGTAGGTACCACCCCAGGGCTAGTTATTCTGCGTTCAGTAGTGTGCAAGCATTACTGTGTTTCGGTTTGAAGGGCACTGAGAGCTAGCGTAATCACTGGGCATTTGAGACTTAAGAACTGATGTCTCAGGGTGACGGGCGCAGTGTGGTTACACACAGAAATATTCTGGGTGACACAGAATTTGTTGTGGGCGGGCGTTGCACTTACCATCAGGTGAACGTTTTGCTCGTTTCGTCACTTTATACAATAAAAAAAAAATCTCATGGTTTTCATTTTCCCTCTGTCGACTTGTACGACACCCACGGGATGTGATGGGGTGGTAGATTCTTTAAGGCCGCCATCACAGTAATATATTCTCGATTTAATAATAAAATTTCAATGACCTGTGACCTAATGCATTTCATTTAATTTCACACTGCGCATTACACCGTGACTCATCAATTTGTAAGTCTCATATGCCCTGTAATAGCACCAGCTAGCAGTGCCCATCAAACTTTTTGCAGATATTGCCATGGATGGTTTAGAGTGGGTAGGACACCTCCTCCGAGGAGTATTAGTAGAGTAAAGTAGAGGTCGGCTCGGTTGGCGCAGTAACATGGCCCTTGACTTCTGCGCCGCGGGTGAAGGGTTCGATTCCCGCAAGGGACAAATATTTGTATGGCCTACAGATAGTTGTTCCGGATCTGGGTGTTTTGTGCATGTGGAATTTATGTCTGTAAAACGTAGCCACGACACAGGAGAAATCCTACTGTGGGGCGTCGTTTTTTCACGATATTTTTTTTTATTAAGATCTTGTGTATATAAACAGCGCATGATGGCGATGGGCTCACCGCCTATCACACCAAGTGCATTATATTGTTTTGGTGAAACGTGGATTGTGGCAGTCATCTGTTTTTGCAGTGAGTGCCCAGTCTCTGACTACCCCTTATGGGATACAGTCGTGATCTTATGTATGTATGTAAGTATGTATATAAAGCCAGCAGTTCATAAACCTTAACACGGAAGTCGTAGTGAGCGTGGAGATCTTGAGACGTAATCCGATGCTGTACAGTCTGACGATGCGGTAAGGCTATGTCTAGGTCATCAGTGCGTAAAGACATATGGAGGCAGTGTTGATGTTGCAGAAGTCAGCCTAAGGAGAAGGGCGGCCGTTAATGATCCTCAGTATCGAATTTAACGGATGATATTGCTAATGAAAAATGTAGCTATTCGCCAGATAGGATGGTCTGATCTGGGAAGGTACAATTCTGCAATATTTAGTTGTCGTAGGTCGGGGAAAAAGTCTTTTCGTATAAAGTATGTATAAACATGTAACGTTTGTGACGTTAACGGAACTAGTGTAATTAAGAGTAGCACAGAGTTGGTTTAAACGTTTTCAATCCGGGAATTTCGATGTCAAAGATGCACCTCGCTCTGGTTTCCATGTTACGGGTGAAATGGTCTCCATGTTTGGAAAAGTTGAGCAATATCGGCATATCAGTAGTTACGACATAGCTGAAGAACTAGGAATAGACCACAAAACAGTTTTCACCCATTTGAAAAAAAAGCTGAGTACACAAAAAATCTCGATATTTGGGTGCCACACCGAGCTCACTGAAAGAAACCTAAAGAACCGTGTACTAATTTGCGATTCTTCATTGAGACGTAATGAAACCGAACCGTTTTTGGAGAGATTGATAACTGGTGATGAAAAGTGGATCACGTACGACACGACACGACAAGAATGTGCGAAAAAGGTCGTGGTCAAAGGTCGGTCAGGCTTCACACACTGTGCCAAAACTCGAGTTAACGCGCAATAAGGTGATGCTGTGTGTATGGTGGGAATGAAAAGGCGTTGTTCATTATGAGCTTTTATTGCCGGGCAGAATCATCGATTCGGATCTGTACTGCCAACAACTGACGAGAATAAAGCAAGAAGTTGAGAGAAAGCGGCCGAAGTTGATCAATAGAAAGGGTCTTTCATCAGGACAACGCTAGACCACACATCTTTAAGAGCAAACATTAAGAGAGTTTGGCCGGGAGGTGTTAATGCATCCGCCATATAGCCCTCACCTTGCACCATCAGGTTTCTTTCTGTTTCTTCTCTTCAGAATTCCTTAGGTAGTGTCATGTTAACATCAAGAGAGGACTGCCAAAACTACTTGTCACGTGTTTTTGCTCAGAAGTCCCAAAATTTCAAAAGCAACGGGATCATGTCACTACTTTCAAGATGGCAAAAAGTCATCAAACAAAATGGCACATATATATACTGCAATTAAAGATAATAAACTTTGAAAAAAAAAAGTTTAGAGTTTTCATATAAAATGAGAAAAAAAACTTTTTCCCCGACCTTATAATTCGCGGCTCGGAACTGAGCGCGATGTTGAACGAATGAGATATTTGTTGAGATTCTCATGTGGCAACATAGATGTTGTAGCGTACCACTTAAAATAAATTACAAGCATACCCAGGGCGCAAACTAGGACGCGATGTATTTTAATTCGCAAACAAAGTAACGAAGCTGCGCCGCCGCGCGTACGCAACCAGTTGTTCGTCGCGTCGCTGCTGACAACACGTAAACCACGCCGCATAGCTGATCGCGCGTTTAATATTAAATTAGTTTGCTTGTAAATTGCTTGCGCTTGCTTTTGTGAGAGGAAGAAGATAGGAGGATCTTAGTTAAATAAACTGTTTGTGCGTGTTTTATCGGAACTTTAAATTAACACCCCGGTAGGGCACCACAACGTCGTTACAAACCGCAACACACTAATTTGCACAATATTGCTTAGCGACAGAATAATTTGCACTACAGTGCTTCTAACTAGATGGATTTCAGTATCCATTCCAACCACCAGTAAGATCAGGAACGTTATGTAACATACAGCTTTTAGTGGTACGGTGGTATTAACACATTTACTCCTATCGTGATGTATAATAAATTCAAAGACTTATTCAGAACTTTTTACATATTATTTGTCCCAACGTGAACGTTAATTCTTATATATCTCAATCAATCACCGATAGGTGGCACAGCCGATTTGTGTCCGGCATAGTCGATAGGTGTCCGGCATAGTAGAGTAGCTACCTCTTTCCTACCGAGGTGACGGAAGATGCGACTTAGGTATTGTACGAACAGCCTTTATTCGAGCACAATAACACTGTAATATGCAATGCTGTCACTATACTGTTCGTGGGAACGCAATGGGGAGTAAGAATTTTTTGATTCATACCAAAATGTCGGCGACGTGGTTCGCCACACTTCACATCTCGTTTTCCTGCGTAAAAGTGGGTTACGTGAGTGGCCTCTGCCTACCCCTTATACGGGAAAATGGCGTGACTGTATGTATGTGTGTATGTCAATCAATTTAATGTTGTGCTTCAATTTAATAGACATACACACTAGTGAGGTTCCTCTGACGGAGAAGAAACAGGCGAAAGAAACTCCGTAGCTATCCTCTTTTTTGTAAATCCCTTTTTATCTCAGTTAAAAATACATTATAATTAAAATTACAAAGAATAGCCTCAAGGAAAACCAAAGCACGCTCCATGTTCAAATCTTAGACAGGATTAATTCAATCAATATATAAGTAAATTGTAAGCTCGGTGTGGTGGCGGCTCGTTAAAAGAATACTACCACTCCATCTCATGCAATGGATCTCGTAAAAGGCGAGTAAGAAATTAAACTGCACTGTGCACCCAACAGCGCATGGTGGCGATGGGTTCACCACCTATCACACCAAGTGCATTATATTGTTTTGGTGAAACGTGGATTGTGGCAGTCATCTGTTTTTGCAGTGCGTGCCCAGTCTCTGACTACCCCTTATGGGATACAGTCGTGATCTTATGTATGCATGTATGTAAGCTCGGGCACACCAGCCTCCACCAACAGCACCTGTTCACAAGTATGACTCATGCGACAGCCATCGCCCTCCTCAACCATTTCAAAGGGAAGTGGACGACCGGCATATTTAAGCATTAGTTGCAATTTCTCTCAAAATCATACATACATATATAAGATCACGACTGTATCCCATAAGGGGTAGTCAGAGACTGAGCACTCACTGCAAAAACAGACGACTGCCACAATCGACGTTTCACCAAAACAATATAATGCACTTGGTGTGATAGGTGGTGAGCCCATCGCCACCATGCGCTATTAGGTGCACAGTGCAGTTTAATTCCTTACTCGCCTTATACGAGGTCCATTGGATGAAATGGAGTGGTAGTATTCTTTTAACGAGCCGCCACCACACGGCTCACACTCTCAAAATCAATGTTTTCTTATTATTTTTTTTTTGCTTGCATTTAATTCGGTCACCTAAATAGAAACCATGACCGAGACTTATGTTTCACCAATACGCCACTATTACTTCACGGAACGTTACAGAGCTAATCGATGAAGGAAACGACATACGTAAATTTACATTTTAGTGTTGTTCCAGCAACGTAGCCGTGTGTTTACTGATACACGATATACAGATAAGCTGAAGTAATCCCGAATAAAAATAATCAAAAAAAAAATATATGAATTTCTCTTTCCAGACTTGTTAGAATTGACTTGATTGATTGAATTGATTGTTGAAATTGACGAAAAAATCTTAAACGGAACCACACAACTTTTGGTAGGTTGCAGGAATCCGTCTAGGCAGGTACCACCCTAGGGCCAGTTATTCTGTCGAGAAGCAATAGTGTGCAAACATTACTGTGTTTCGGCTTGAAGGTCAATGAGAGCTAGTGTAATCACTGGTCATATGAGACTTAAGAACCGATGTCTCAGGGTGACGGACGCAGTGTGGTGTCGCACAGAAGAGTGACGCATTTGTTATAGGCAAACGTTGCATTTACCGTCAGGTGAACGTTTTTCTTGTCTCGCCACTTTTCCGATAAAAAAATCGCATGTGTAAAGTATTGTCGTATAATATTAAGTGCAGTGACGCAGTGTTCTCCTGAGAGATATGACCAATACATTTAACATTCTATTCGGGTACGTACAGCTGAGGTATTGAGTGTGGTGTCAGGTGAATGGGTACTATACTGCTCTCTAACGACAGCTGTAAGAAATTTAAACTCTACCATCTTCATATTTAATATGGCTTCTAAATAACGAAGTGATCAGAAACACAGCTTTATCATGGCATTTTCTTGTTTTAATATTGTAAGACCGAGACTTAGGCACTAATAGCCTAGGTTTAATATACGAACTGAGAAACATATCGTGGCAGGTTCTTATCCCAAATTATTCGTGAACCATCTGCTAGTTGTGACAAGCTTGTGATCTTAGTTGGAATAGTTATGAGGAATATTAGTAATGTTGATAGCATTTTCAGAATTGTTTAAAATAATACTACTTGTAGTAAATAGATAAATATAGTTTCGTTAAGATCCGCAAGGAAGAATCAAAATCATGAACAGAATCACGACAAACGCAAACGAAGCATTGATACTTTGCTTAGGTGACGGTCAGTGGGGTATGCCTCACGATGTTGGCATTGGTTATAATATCGGACACAGTTTATATGTTTTTTTTTTCAAAAGGTGACGAAACGAGAAAACGTTCACCTGATGGTAAGTGCAACGTCTTTCCATAACAAATGCTGTGTCACCCAAAACATTTCTGTGTGACGCCACACTGAGCCCGTTACCCTGAGACATGAGTTCTTGAGTACCATATACCCCGTGATTACGCCAGGTATCAGAGCCCTTCAATACTGCTACGAATTCCTGCATAGGAATCCTACCACCAGTAGAAATTATTACGTACTGTGAATTAATGATTTTTTTCTTGTTTAAACATCGTTATAAACCACTGGTCCATTTTATATTCGGATGAAGTCAGTAACAAAATATTGGATTTTAAGTCAAAATAGAATAACTTTGAATATTTCTTATTCAATACAGATTTTTTACGTAATACTTAAAGTTAAAGTTTCAGCCTATAAATGTCCCACTACTGAGCACAGGCCTCCTCTCATTTCTGAGAGGGTTTTGGAGCTAGGAAGAATCCGCCACGCTGCTCCAATGCGGGTTGGCGGACTTCACATGTCTTCATTTTTCATCATTGTCTCACGATGTTTTCCTTCACCGCCGAGCACGTGGTAAATCAGCACTTAAAATTGCAATTAACAATTTTAGTGGTGCCGGCACCGGGAATCGAACCCAGGTGACTCGCGTACTATGAAATTTAAAGCGAGCGCCTAGCCCCTGAGCTACCACGGCTCTGTAATACTTACTGAACGTAATTTTTTAAACTACACTGGTTCGAAAAAAAGCCTCTGGTCTGGAAACAACCAGCAAGAAACCAAACGGGTAATTTTTTTTCTTCTTAGTCATTTTAAAAATTATGTACAATTACAGCGGCAGTATAAAGATATAGAAATAACTTGGCAGCGGTCACCTCATTCCCAGGGGTTCTCATCATCTATTTCATCATTTCAGCCTATCACTAGTCCACTGCTTAACAAAAAGTCTACCTCATAGATTGCCACAAAAGTAGTGCCACAGTTGCCACGCTTGGCAGGCGGGTTGGCAATCGCAGTTTATTTATTGAGATGTTCCAGGAAGATGGTCCCATCACCTGGTTTTCATTTTCCTCTGTCAACTTTTACGACACCCACGGGATGAGATGGGGTGGTAGATTCTCCTTAAGCAGCCACCACATTTATTCTATAATATTACCTTTATAATATATATTATTACATATTAAAATAGTTATCTGTTCTGTCTATCTGTCTCGTCTGTAACACTACTTTTAGCTCTTCATCTCTATTGTTTTTACTAATTACACGTACATAATTTGGTTCTTTAGCTATTTATCATATTCAGGTCAAGGTCTCTGTCGTAATAATCATTATAACGAGCCTAAGCCGTTTAACAGGCGTCGTAAATAAAGCAAATAGCTTAGTTTCGTGAGCTCAGTAACAAAGTACATTAGCGAGGTGACCCTTAAGTGAGAACGGTTGCGCGATAATTGATGTAAAATCATATTAAAACACTACCAAGTATCGCACTGCCATTATAAAACCGATGTTGAGTAAGGTAAGGTATTATACGGACAGCTTTTAGCAGTACAATGCTGTTTAATATACAATGCTGTCACTATACTGCACGTGGGAACGCAATGGGGAGTAAGTATTTTTTTTGAATCGTACCAAAATGGCGGGCACGTGTGCACGGGTGGTCTCCGCCTACCTCTGATATGAGGAAAAGGCGTGATTGTAAAGCTTTTGAAGCTTATACCATTGTGATGAGGTTCGAGCGTTTTCGATAGCGTCTTGTCATTGGCTCAAGACTGTAAATCAAAAAGTATTTCTTTCCAGAATCGATGAAAAACTGATTAACAAGGTTTCTAACTCAGTCAAAAGTGTCCATTGGCGCAGCGTCCTATTGGTTGCCTCTTTTAATTTCTTGAAAACTAACTGACTTCTACGACGCGGGTCCTAGGTTCGAATGCCAGCTTAGGCCAACTTTTGTGAAAAACACAAATTGTTGGTTTTCGGGTCTGGTTGTGTTGTGCATGTGAAATGTGTCTCTGTAAATCGCATCCACAATACAGGAGAAATCCTATTGTGGTGATTATTTTTAATAAAAAATAAAAACTATTGTTTTAGAGCCCTGTCTCATTGTAATTAGTGTAGTCAGAGACCACATCTTTCCGCTTGCTACGACCATGACACATCTTCCGCTTCGTCTACTTTCATTAGCGTTTTCATACATGGTCGTCGGTTGCGGTTACTTTTGAGAGTGGCGTTTCCTTATAACGACTAGATAATACGTTCTATACTCAAAAAATATAAAATCTCTTTTGTTTTGTTAGTTACTTTACTATTATATTGCGATGTTTTTTGTTTATAATATGATGTCCTCCTGATCGATTTCCGATCACGGAAGTTATCAACTTATAGTGCCGCAGGTGTACGTGCAAATGTGCACACTCACTCGTCCCAACCTACCCGCGCCCGATGTAACGCTAACGCGATAAGATCAGAGGAAGGCTAGGACGCAGTGTTATTTCATCGGAAGTGTGAGACTTTTCCTCAACCATACTCTTATTCAAAGTGTATGACGCTCACGGGATAAGATGGGGCTACAGTTTCCTTTATGCAACCACTTCAAGAGAATACTGTTTAACTTTATGATAGTGTATCATCATTTCAGCCTATCACTAGTCCACTGCTGAACATAGGTCCCCGTAGATTGCTACGAGTACAAACGTTTGTAGCTCTCGTTTTGGGGGGAATTTTGTCACAGTTGCCACGCTTGAAGGGTTGGAAACCGCAGTTTATTTATTCTGATGTTCCAGGAAGATCCTGCTGCCCATCTTCTGGTTTTAATTTTCCCTCTGTCGACTTTTAAGACACCCACGGGATGAGATGGGGTGGTAGATTCTCATAAGCCGCTACCGCACAGTGTAGTGTATATGGTAAATTTATAATAGCTGACCATGCTTGAAGGAATAATAAACGCAATTTCCGATAAACTATAATCAACCTACATTGTTAATTAGACAGGGCGCTGCCGTGTTGCGCAGAGGGAACATTAGCAGTAAATTTCGCATACTAATCCCGTGCGGACATCGGCGTTTCGCGTGGTTACGGATCGACTTAAAACATGGGGCCTTTATAGTTAAAATATGGCCTCTCTATTAATTCATAGTTTACTAAAACAAATGTTTGTTTATTTTGGTCCTTTTAAGAAAATAGATTTTCCTTAAAATAGGAGCCATAAAATAATTACATTCTGTTTGTGACAGTTACGTCTATATATACGATTAGTTAAAACGCCCATGCAGGAATCCATCTAGGTAGGTACCACCCCAGGGTCAGTTGTTCTGCCGTGAAGCAGTAGTGTGCAAGCATTACCGTGTTTAAGGGCACTGTGAGCCAGCGTAATCACTGGGCATTTGAGACTTAAGAAGTGATGTCTCAGGGTGACGGACGCAGTGTGGTGACACACAGAAATATTCTGTGTGACACAGCATTTGTTGTGGGCGGACGTTGCACTTACCATCAGGTGAACGTTTTGCTCGTTTCGTTACTTTATACAATAAAAAAAAGAATATATACAATACTGATGCAAAGAAAAAACCGATGGATAAAATTTCGCAGTGTGGTCTCAGTACAGACAAGAATCTATCACGTCTATTGTGTCTCGTGGCTTTTGATACAAGTTGACGAAAAAATGTAAACGAGGAGATGGACAGTTTTAGTTTGCCTGTATCAAAACAATGCAATGGTCCCTAATCTCGCGACGATCGCTTTGGTTCTAGCTGCCTACAAACGTGTAAAGTCATGCTAATCGGAACAATTTCCGGCGGAGATTCTCCTAACATCATAAACTGTATTCATCGTAAACGTACAACACAGTATGTTTAGGACCGCCACACTTGAGCCAATAGAAGAGATGAGACAATTGAGCTTTGGTATTTTAGAATTATTATATAGATCCCAAGAACATAAATCCTCGACTCCAGCAAAATCCCTCCAAAATGAGAGCTATACACTTTTGTGGCTATCTATGGGGGAGGCCTACGTTCAGCAATGGACTTGTGATAGGCTGAAACGATGACGTCGATTTGTTTCTTTTTTGGCGGGTAATAACTTGACGTTTCATAAAAATATGTTGTTGTTGAATTTTGTTTTGGTGAAAATACAAATGCACTTTATATGTAACACATACACGGTTGAGGAACTATGTTGCATCCTTTAAAGAGTTATTTACAGCTATCTACAAACCAAGTCCATATCACTTTTGTACATATCGCTTTTTAATCTTATGTACGGGAACATTCTTTTAAAGATTGCAGATAAAATTGTTTGTGGATTCTTTTTACAAATGTATATCGAACCATAACGTATATTTCTGTATATGTTCGTGTGTATGAATATTAGTTTATTTCTATGTACATATTTGTGTACCATTGTATATTTATCATAGTTATATATTGCTATGTTATTATTTAATATGTATTTTAGTTATTTTTCGTAATTGTATTTTGTATTTATTTCTAGCTTTTAAGGTTCAACTAATTAGTTTCTTTGGATTTTACACCTGCCATAGTGTTTCACTACGCCCTGGGTTGACTGGCAGAGAATGCCAACAAGCATTAAGTACGCCCATTGTATCCTTTTAGGGCAAACAATGATGTTTAAATTAATAAATGGTTCTATGTCAACTGAGTAATCCCATATCAGCAGGCACGCAGAGGCGACACATGACCACGAAATGCCACCAACGCAGCTTCCATAGACACATGACTTTTTTTAGAGCATACACAAAGCTTTCGTCTTCTTACACAGTGTGTTAATATGTCAATATTGTTGATATTTTCTTTATCTCATAGAATTTCGAATTTCTTTGACATTGTTATTAATTTCATGCATAACTTTATGTATCTACGATGTTTTGTTTTAAAACATTTATATACAAATAAAAAGGAAATGTCTGTTTTTATAACAAAGTAACAGTTTGTTTACTTAATGCTTATGAAAGTATATACGGTACTTATAAGAAAAAAACATTTTTTTTAATTTTTGTCTGTCTGGCTGACTGTCTGTCTGTCTGGCTGTCTGTCTGTTTGTTCCGGCTAATCTCCGAAACGGCTGGACTGGTTTTGACGGTTCTTATTGACAGATAGCTGATATTATAGAGAGTAACTTAGGGTACATAAGTATTTGTATAAAACGACATATTTAAGCATCGCAAATAACCCTAACAAAACTACCTGAAGGATGATGCTCGCTTTGTGTTTCTGAAACAAAATAGGAACGTATGTATTTCTCAACGCCCAATTCAGTGTTGCTAGACGGCAACTGACAAGAAGTTAAATCACCCGAATGTAAATGGACTTGCTTTTCTTCATTCGTTTGCAGCGATCGATGGAAGGTACCTGATCTGCCTTGAAATATAATTGTGGATATAAGAGTAGCTGGTATTATTTTTATTTATGCATTTTATTAATTTACATTTCAGATGAAAACAATAAGATTTTTTTTTTCTTAATAACTACAAGTGCTAGAGACTTTTGATATGAAATAGTGAACCAGTAGATAATTCTGGACACGATAAAAAAACCCAGTCTCGACACGTCAATTTTTTAATAAAATCCGGACGTTCACGGCAACTTTTTTTAAAGAGTCTCTCTCTCAGAGCTCTATCTCACGCCGCTTCGCGCCATGAGACGTGCAATAACTAAAAGGACCGTAGTAAAATAAAAGGAATACTTTTAAACAGATGGATACTTTTTCGCCTTTAAATAATGCCTATCTTATGGTATAATTACGAATTTCGCCATTCCGTAAATTTTTTGTTCCGTGAAACTTATAGTTTTGGTTTGACGACCGCGTGGCCTAGTGGTCGGAGTACCTGACTTCTAAGCCGCGGGTCCTGAATTCGAATCCCAGCCGGAGCCAACATTTGTGCTAAAACATAAATTGTTGGTTTTAGGGTCTGGTTGTGTTGTGTTTGTCCCCGTGTTTCTGACACTGCATCCTAGCCTACCTCCGATCTTATCGCATCAGCTTTACATCGGGCGCGTGTAGGTTGGGACGAGTGAGTGCCTCTGTGTTTGCGCGTACACTTGTGGCACTATAATATCTCCTGCGCAGTTGATGGCTCTCGACAGTAGTCGGAAGTTGTCGCCGTGTTCGAAATCGGCTATGAGAACATCATCATCAGTTTTGGTTTAGTTCATTATATTTTTTTTTTATTTAATAAAAGTGACGGCACGTGCAAAACGCTCTCCTGATGGTAAGTGCAACGTCTGCCTATAACAAATGCTGTGTCAACCAGAACAGTGTGTCACCACAATGCGCCCGTAACCCAGAGACATCAGTTCTTAAGTCTCATATGCCCAGTGACTACGCTGGCTCTCAGTGCTCTTCAAACCGAAACACAGTAATGTTTGCAAACTACTGCTTCACGGCAGAATAACCGGCCCTCGGGTGGTACCTACCTAGACGGATTCCTGCATAGGACTCCTACCACCAGTAATAATAGACTTAACACTATCTTATATTATTACTACCTTATTAGACTGGTTCAATTTTACAGATGTCATTCAAACGCAATTGTAAAGTTAAGAACAATTGGAAAACTAAAATTATAAGTCATAATATAATTTAGAGAAATTCTTTTTCATCATTTGCATCATTAGTGGATTTATGACCATTTACCATAATCGATGGATTACATGTTGCTGCCGTACCGTAACTGTGTATTTTTATAAATCTTTTAACACAAAAATTCAAGTTTAAGTTTTGTTAGTGTTAGGAGCAAATACTCTTTTGTAACCCTTGCTAACTTAAACTTATACCCATCCGCGACGAATGTTTGTGAGTTTCAAAAGTAAAGTAACAGCCTGTAAATGTTCCACTGGTGCACAAGCCTCCTCTCGTTTCACAGTTTTAGAGCTGGGAAGAGTCCTCAACTGCGGGATGGCGGGCATCACATGGCCGCCAAATATTTTTATACCTCAGGCATGGAGGATTTCTCGCGATATTTACCTTCACCGCTGAGTAAGTGGTAAATCAGCCATTAAAATTGTAGAACAATAT
Source organism: Luehdorfia chinensis (assembly GCA_019845155.1). Classification (NCBI taxonomy): domain Eukaryota; kingdom Metazoa; phylum Arthropoda; class Insecta; order Lepidoptera; family Papilionidae; genus Luehdorfia; species Luehdorfia chinensis. Next base: position 642,949 of record JAHVAK010000548.1, on the reverse strand, counting down.
TAGAGGTACTGGGAATTCAACTCAGGTTACTCGCGTCGTATGAAATATTAAGGCTAGCGCCTGGTCACCGAGCCACCGCGGCTTGTTAATTGTGATAAGAGCCGACGTTGATACAGTGCCAAATAATCGGGATGTAATATATACCACAACGTGTCCTATAAATAAATTAAGTCTAAATAAAACTATTTCTTTTCCCGTGTGGTGGCGGCTTAAGAATCTACCACCCAATCTCATCACGTGTGTGTCGTAAAAGTTGACAGAGGAAAAACGTAAACCAGGAGATGGGCAGCAGCATCTTCCTGGAACATCCGAATAAATAAACTGCGGTTGCCAAAAGGCCTGCCAAGCGTGGCAGCTATGGCAAAATACCCCCCGAAGAGAGCTACAAACTATAGTGGCAATCTATGGGGGAGGCCTATGTTGAGCAGTGGACTAGTGTTAGGCTGAAACGACGACAGACCGAAACACAGTAATGTTTGCACACTACAGCTTCACGGCCGAATAAATGGCCTAGGGGTGGTACCTACCACCACCAGTAAACAAACTTGTTGAAAACATTCTATGGTTCCCTGTTCGCTATAAAGCAGTAGTGTGCAAACATTACTGTGTATCGGTCTGAAGGGCAGTGTGAGCTAGTGTAATCACTGGGCATAAGAGACTTAGTAACTGATGTCTCAGGGCGATGGGCGCAGTGTAGTGTCACACAGAAATGTTCTGGGATTGGACATGACATTTGCTATAGGCAGACGTTGCACTTACCATTAGGTGAACGTTTGCTCGTTTGTTGTTTACTTGGTCAAAAAAAAAACATGTGAAGGTCAAAAAGCTGGTAACAAGCAAAAAGTGTTTACCGAAATTTTTAACAATATTTTTTCACCGCAGTCGGTCTGATTTGAACTTCACATATAAACATACACGTGAAATTAAATAAAAGTATTTACCAATTTTTTCAAAATATTTTTCGTCGCTGTCGGTAGGATACGAACCTACGCTCCCAGAGGGAATCTGATTTCTAGTCAGACGCCTTAACCGCTCGGCCACGACTGCTGCGGACGAATAAAGCAAAAGCAAGTTCATTTACGTAAGGGTACATTCTCTTCTTGTCGCTGTCTAGCGACACTGAAGTGTCGAGAGACGTATGCTTCCAGTGTTTGCGACACACAAAGAATGAAAGTTTGTTTGTCGTTTTGTAAACCTTTTTCGAGCTGTGCTTATATTGAACAAACTTTGGTATTTAATGTCATATAATAAGATTTCTTTTGGAAGAACATTCATCTGATAGTGAGTGCAACGTCTAGACATAACAGGTGCTGTCACCGAGAACACTTTTTTTTGGAGAAAGTGACAAAACGAGCACAACGTTCACCTGCTGGCAAGTGCGACGTCCGGCTGAGTAGAATAGCAGCTACCTCTTTCCTACCGAGGTGTCGTAAGAGGCGACTAAGTATTGTACGGACAGCCTTTATCGTGCAGAATAATATCATAATATGTAATGCTGTTACTATACTGCTCGTGGGAACACAATAAGGAGCAAGAATTTGTTGACTCTTTCCAAAATGGCGGCGACGAAGCTTGCCACCGTCTCGTCTGGTTTCCCTCGAGGGAGAAATGTGGGCAAAGTGCGTGGCCTCTGTCTACCCCTTGTATGGGAAAAGGCGTGACTGTATGTATAGACATATATACTAATTTTACGAAAGTAACTCTCTCTGTCCATCTATCAAATACCTTTTCACAGCCCAACCGTTAAACCTATAGCTAACATCCTGGAGACGGAGGTAGCATACGTTTTTTTTTCTGAAAATTAAAGAGTACCCTCGGTATACTTAAGAAACCTAAATCCACGCGGACCTAGTTGCGGGCTTCAGCTAGCAGTGTATATAAAAGTTTCACACACAAGTTTTTCACACGCACATAGTATCCAGTAAGGTTATTGTGATGCAACCATTTTGGAGTTACATAACTTATTTATATTACATTAACGTTGTATATGGTTTCAATTTTTCATCATTATCGTCAGTCAGTAGCCGTTTGCTGGGCGTAGGCTTTACAGAAGAAGGTATCTCTTAGAAATATTTACCGCAATTAGTAAGCTATAACGGAGAATGAATATTCTATTACTGAATACCAACTTTAATAACAGCATTATGCAACTACACAATGCTGTTGGGTTTTGTTTTATAATAAGTTATCGTAAATCACTAATTGATGCCGGAGACTTTGTTCGCGCGGAAACAGTTTTTTTGATATCCCGTGGGAACTATTCGATTTTCCGGGATTAAAAGTACCATATGTACGTCTCCAGGATGCAAGCAATCTCTGTGTCAAATTTCATCTAGATTGGTTCAGCGGTTGAACCGTGATACACAGGACAGAGAGTTACTTTCGCATTTTCAATATAAGTATAGATTTCAATTTTTTTTAATAAAAGAAAGTGTTCACACGCGCAAATCGTTCAACTGATGGTAAGGATAACGACCGAAGTAGTTGAGTTCTTTATGCCCATATGCCCAGTAATTACACTACTTTTAAATGTCATTCAGACTGAAACACAGTTATGTTTGCACACTATTGTATCTCGGAAGAACAACTGATTCTGCGGTGGTACTTACCTCGACGGATTCTTGCATAGGAATCCTACCACCAGTACGACATTAAGGACATGTCAGTAAATGTATAAAATTGCTTATTAAGCTTATTTAAGCCCTACAATTAATATTATTCAACAGGAATTAAAACACTATAAAGTTTTTCGAAAACGCTTTGGAGTTCTATAGATGACAGTTTTTAATGATCTTCGTACAGCAGTCGTGGCCGAGTGGTTAAGGCGTCTGACTCGAAATCAGATTCCCTCTGGGAGCGTAGGTTCGAATCCTACCGGCTGCGTATTTTTTTTTCAGTTACAATACTCGTTAACTTTTTTTCTACACAGCGCAAGTTAAATTCGAATATAATTTTTTACTTAACGTATTAATAAAAGATATCTTATATCACAAAATCTTAATAGGCTTGTAAATTTCTTTTTTAATGTTATTTTAAGAATTTATTTATTTATCATCAAATAACTTTCTAACTTTAACTAGCCGATAAGAAGACCGGCAGAGTAGAATAACACATACCCCTTTCCCACCGAGTTGTCGCAAGAGGCGACTAAGGTATTGTACGGAAAGCCTTCATTTGTGCAAAATAATACCAGAATATGCAATGCTGTCACTATATACTGCTCTTTTAAACGCAAAGGCGAGTGAGAATTTTTTGACTCGTACCAATATGACGACGTGGTACGCCACTTGTGACGTTTCGTTTCCTGCGAGGGCCATACAAATTTTACATAAATTGTTAATCGTTCAAAAAATTGTACATACATATAGTCACGTCTTTTTCCCATGTAAGGGGTAGGCAGAGCAGACTATCACTAGTCCACTGCTGAAAATAGACCTCTTCCATAGATTGCCACATGTTTATAGCTTTCATATAAGTGGACTTTTGCCATAGTTGCCACGCGGGCTTGGCAGGCGGGTTGGCAACCGAAGTTTATTTATTCAGAAGTTCCGGGAAGATGCTGCTGCCCATTTCCTTGTTTTAATTTTCCCTCTGTCGTCTTTTACGACACCCACGGGATGAGATTAGGTTGTAGATTCTCTTCTTCTTCTTCTTTGTTTAATGGCTGCTCTTAAAAGAATTCTGCCAATATCAAGTCAGTTTGTAGATTCTCATAAGCCGCAGCCACGCGGTAAATGATATTTTATGGTGATTGTGGTGAAATAAAATAATCGCCAAACAATGAGAAGTGAAGAATGAGAAGAAAGGAGTACAGTTAGTTTTTTCTACTTTACATTGGAAATTCCTTGATTCAAATGTGTGTGTGAGTCCCCGAGGTCAAATGTGACAGCGAACGTACTAGTAGATATATGCACAGCTGCATGTGTCTTAAAGCTCTGTGCGAGTTACCTAGAGGCGTTCCTAGAACTTAAACGAAAATTATAGTTTCTTTTTCTTGAACAATTATATAATTAAGCATTTTTTATATCGAATTATTTTAATAAGTTTTCAATAACGTTTAATGCGATGACATAAACGTAATTTTAACAAATTTACAAATGTGGTTACAAATGTCTAGCCGTGTGGTGGCGGCTCGTTATAAGAATACTGTATCCCATAAGGGGTAGTCAGAGACTGGGCACTCACTGCAAAAACAGATGACTGCCACACTTCAAGTTTCACCAAAACAATATAATGCACTTGGTGTGATAGGTGGTGAGCCCGTCGCCACCATGCGCTGTTGGGTGCACAGTGCAGTTCAATTCCTTACTCGCCTTTTACGAGATCCATTGGATGAGATGGAGTGGTAGTATTCTTTTAACGAGCCACCACCACACGGAATAGCGCATCCTTGCCTGCTGTAAAAACTTTGTTTTTGATCTCAACTTAAATTTTAAAATTGTACAGATTTTTTAATATTATAATGACGGTTGCATCGCTCCTAGACCCGTTATTGAAGCTCATTGTATTAATTAAATATAACTTTTAAGTCACTTTCAAAATTCTCTGGTCACGGCGCATGGTGGGTTGTTCTACTTGGTATCGGTACACGGAACATATTTTGTACCGCACGAGTTTACAATTATGTTCAGCAGTATTGGCCCGTACCCTCTTTACCTATATTATAAGTATTTTTTAATATATGTATCTGTAAATGTGTATGTGTATGTAGTATGTATATGTGTAACATATATTATTATGTGTGTATTGTATATATATATATATATATATGTATGCGTGTATTATATATTATTGGATGCCACTGAAAATCAGGGTAGGATCATGCATCCTAGCATATCCTGAGTGGCCGTCCTTTTTGGAGCATTGCACCATGAACGGATGGATTTAAATTTTGTTTTTTCTGTGTTTTTTTTTTCTATACACTATTAATCTGTCTGTGAATTGTGTGCGTGTGACAAATAATGTTTCTTTCTTTCTTTCTTCTTTCTAATTTGTAAAGTCACTCTAGGGAAACCTATAATAGGCTAGTGTTAAGCTTATACTGTAAGATACAATTATTATTTTAAAAGATGCTGTTGCTTTTCTAAATAAATAAATTATTCGTATTAATAATCAGCTTGTTAATATTTCCCCTCAGCATTCCCCACAAATACTGGCGGCAGGATTCCTATGCAAGAATCTATCTCGTTGGTTACCACCTTAGTGCCGGTTATTCTGCCAACAAGCAGTAGTGTGCAAACATTACTGTGTTTCGGTTTGAAGGGCACTGTGAGCTGGCGTAATCACTGGGCATTTGAGACTTAAGAACCTATGTCTCAGGGTGATGGGCATAGTGAAGTGACACACAGAAATTTTCTGGGTGGCACAGCATTTGTTATGGGCAAACGTTGCACTTACCATCAGGTGTACGTTTTGCTCGTTTCATCACTTTATGCAATAAAAAAAATCATTCCTCTGTTGAAGAAATGTGAGGCACTGACAGCTAGTGTAATTACGGGGCATAAGAACATGTGATGTCTCAGGATGACTAGAGCAGTTTTGTGCCACACAGGACTTTGCAATCTTTCTGGCTGACACAACATTTGTTATGGGATAGCGTTGTAGGTGAACCCTTCTCGTGTTTTTCTTTAATACATATTAGTCATTACTGTGTTTCGATTTGAAGGGCACTGAGAGCTAGTGTAGTCACTGTATGGATGTCATCAACACATGAGAATTAAGAACTGATGTCTCTAGGTGACGGACCCGGTGTAGCGCCGCACAGAAATATTCTGGGTGACACAGCATTTTTTACCACCAGTTGAACGTTTTTCTCGTCTCGTGATCGAGACAGGTTGGCTGATTTTCTTACTCGGCCACCACACGGTCGAAATTAATCATGTTTTCCTTGAATTTTTTTCAAAATACTAAAACAAATTTTAAAAAATTCACACTCAGAAAATTGGCAGCAAACTATGCAAAACACAATGCTGCAAAAGGTGAATGTGTTTATTACGTTTTCCAACGTGCAGTTTGTATATTGCATCAAGTATGCAAGAAGCGAGATCTTGTTCCCGTCGGTCGGTTATGGAATTTGGTGTTTCTCGGAGTTCTAGTATTTTCTCTTAATAATGTTGTCTGGATATAGTTGTAAGATTTTGTATAACATAATCATTACTCTACAGTCAACAACAAACCCACCGCTGAACATACGCTTCCCCCATAGACTTTCACAGACTCCCTGCAAAACTGTGGAGGAGGTCATTCAATCTAGTGCGTGGCATACTATATAGCCGGCCCATCACCACTTCAGCTTTCTAATCTACAGCGCTATATCTATTATTCTAGTTCTGCTGCAGATATCCATTTCAATTCTGTCTTGCAGAGAAACACCGAGAATTTCTCTTACCACCGCTGAGCGACTTTGAGCTTCCTCATGCGGCCTGCAGTGAAGTACCACGTCTCGGTTGCGTTTGTTATCCCTGACAATATGTACTGGTTGAAGACAACTTCAAACAAATTGAAGACATTGACGCATTGTCGAGGCGAAGGTGTAACGTTTTATCCTGAACGCTGCCCAGCTGAGTTAGATTCGATCGACCTTTTGGCCAAAATCGGACCTATCTAGTCGGATAATTTGTAATAGGTATACATACATTGACTATATTTTTTTTTATTGGAAAAAGTGACGAGACGAACAAAACGTTCACCTGATGGTAAGTGCAACGTTTGCGCACAACAAATACTGCGCCAGCCAGAACATTTGGGTGTGACAATACGCCCGTCACCCTGAGACATCAGTATTTAAGTCTCATATACTCAGTGATTACACTAGCTCTCAGTGCCGTTCCGACCGAGATACAGTAATGTTTGCACACTACTATTTTACGGCAGAATAACTAGTCTTGGGGTTATACCTACCTAGACGGATTCCTGCATTGCAATCCTACCGGCAGTAAACAGTGACTATGTTCAAGTTAAAAAAAATTAATAAAATTAAATAAAACGCAACTGGAGCAGCGTTCCAACGAAATACTTAATACAGTTGTTATTTTCTCTTTTCAGCGCAAAAGCATTAAAGTAAATTATGAGTCAACTCAAAATGAGAAACAGACACAAAGGAGTTTATTGTTACATTTGAACTTTTTTGTAGCTATTTGGTTAATGAAAAATTACATTAATTATTTTCGCGACACGAAGGAAATATTAACAATTGTCTCTATCTCGTAACAACGTCGTTTTATTTTTCTTATCTATTGAAATTTGAACAATTTGTACCTTATCGTGCATAATTTTTAATTTCGTTGTTAGAACTATTTTGTTTTGATTACAGTACATAAAAGTAAAAAAAAAAACTAAAATAACAGACCATACCTCCTCGTAATTCCGAAAGGATTTTGGAGTCGGAATCAGTCCGACACGCTGCTCCAATACGGGTTGACGGAATCCCAGGCCGTCGAAATATTTATTTATAACTGAGAAATGCACGTCACGATGTTTTCCTTCATCGTCGAGCACATGGTAAATCAACAATTAGAATTGCAATTAACAATTTTAGTGGTACCGTCACCGTGAATCGTACCTCACCACCATCCATTTTAATGGCTACAAATTGTGCTGGAATAAGCGCTGATACTAAATAAAGACTTACAACATGGTGAAGCAAGCAAATGAACACGAAGGGCGTTAACTGGGAACGCTTCTATTACGACGTGGTATAGATTCAAGATAGTGATAGAGATAGATTTAATAGTTGGTGAGCGTTAGCGAGCAGAGTTACAGAACGTGTCGAAAATAGGCGGCAACGAATTCAGCACGGTCCATTGAGTTTAATTTATAATGGAGATAAACTGAGAACTCAAACGGATTTAAGTGCTATGGAAATAGCACAATACTATTAATTACTAAACTTTACAAGAATTGGGATTAAAGAATTCTTTGATTTAAATATCTCTTAGTACGGACAAGACTGTAAGAATTTGTCAATAACTAAATTATATGTAACCTTATTTTAAATGTTTCATCATCGTTAATTCATTAGAACAAACCAGACCAGTAAACAAATACAGTAGCTACGGCGTAGAAGTTTGATAATCTGATCAATAGGCCACGCGATAAGTAAGTAAGTAGTAAGATAGTAGTAGATAATAGTAGTAGTCTACCACTGGACATATGTCTCTCCAATTTTGAAGGATTTACCGTAATCACCACGCTTTGCTGGTGGATTGGTGACGGTGGCAATAGACGCCTCGAACGTTAGACGCTGCCGCCTGCAACTGATACACTGACCGACGTTCGATTATTTGCTGAAGCGGCTATTCCGCCACCAATCGGAATTTTCCAGAGTTCTGCTATGAGATTTTCCAGGTATTCCTTTTTCCAATAGTTGGCTCTTACCAAAAATATTTTGCTGGTGGTAGGTATCCTATGCAGGAATCCGTTTAAGTAGATACCACCGCAGCCTAAATTATTCTGCCGGGAAACATTATAGTGCAAACGTAACTGTGTTTCTGTCTGAAGGGCACCGATAGCTAGTGTAATTATTGGGCACATGAGACTTAAAAACTGACGACTCAGAGTGACAAGCCTAATTTGGTGACATAGCATTTATAATGGGCATCAGGTGAAGGATAAAAAATACTCTGGATGAAACAAGGTGGCAGATTTCATGATGCCGCCACTAAAAGGTCGACGACACCAATCTAAAATTGAAGAAAAAATGTGGAAATTTAGACATCTGATCATTAAATTTCAGGACACTGCGGACTAAGAATTATGACTAAGCATAGCAATAGTTTAATAAATTAATCAATATATCATTGATTACACAAACAATGTAAGAATAAGCAACATAAAGAAAACAATGCAAAAATAAATATATCAGGCACTCCTATCGTTCTCAAAGTGATTTCTAAAAAACAACCACTGTGTCGAGCAGAATTGTTGCAATCAAAACATAAAAAGGGCGCAGAGGAAAGTGTACATAAATCAATATAAAGATATGATAAAGGCATTCATAGATAAAAGCAACAGGCTTAATGTTAAGTAAAAACCGGAAAAATAAAAGGGAAAAGGAAAAGTAAAGAAATCCATGTTCCAAATAATGAGCTTTTACTGGGGGTTTATAGGAAAATAGGGACTTAGTATGTCAAATGTAGGGTCGAAGATGTCGAAAGTGTTTGAAATTCCACACAGCTGTAATGTCAACGATTTCCTAAAAAAGGAGGAAGCGTTTAATGTTTTATTATTTGTATGTTGTAATATTTGTGCGTATTCTTTTATTATCTCTAATATGTGAACCTATGAGAACAAACTGTGCAATGATTTTGTATTCAGAATGATTTTATTATGTAATTTACTGGTGGTAGGATTCCTATGCAGGAATCCGTCTAGGTAGGTACCACCCCAGGGCCAGTTATTCTGCCGTGAAGCAGTAGTGTGCAAGCATTACTGTGTTTCGGTTTGAAGGGCACTGTGAGCTAGCGTAATCACTGGGCATTTGAGACTTAAGAACCGATGTGTCAGGGTGACGGGCGCAGTGTGGTGTCACACAGAATGATTCTGGGTGACACAGCATTTGTTATGGGCTGACGTTGCACTTACCATCAGGTGAACGTTTTGCTCGTTTCGTAACTTAATACAAAAAAAAATTCTAATTTTGCTTAATATTTTAATATAGAATTAAATATATTTGAAAAGCGAATTAATTCCATAACAGACCATCTTGGAGACGAATATAAGATACTTTGTATTCCGGAAAATTAAAGAGTTCCCTTGGTAGTTTAAAAATCCTAAATCCACGCGACTAATCGTGGGCTTCAGCTACTTATCTACAATGTAGAGTTCAAATTTTTTTTTTTTAAAAACTTAATCAATAAGATATTTTCAATTTATGCTGTGTTGGTGTCTGTGATTATAAATATACTCGTATAAATACATGTGTGCAGTTCATACGCGGTATCTTTTTTTTATTTGATAAAGTGACGAAACGAGAAAAACTTTCACCTGATGGTAAGTGCAACGTCTGCTCATAACAAACGCTGTGTTACCACCCTGCGCCCGTCACCCTGAGACATGAGTTCTTAAGTCTCGTATGACCAGTAATTACGCTAGCTCTCAGTGCCCTTCAAACCGAAACACCGTAATGTTTGCTCACTACTGCTTCACGGCAGAATAACTGGCCCTACGGTATCTACCTAGACGGATTCCTGCAGAGGAATCCTACCACCAGTTCAAAACGGTAGAAGTGCAATCTTCAGAAAATAAACTTCCAGAGATTGCGACGAATGCAGATTATCAGGAGTAGGATAATGGTAGGGTTTATTTAGTATAATGTTGTTACCAAGTTTAAACATTATTTAATTTTTATCTACATATTATATTACATTTTATACAGACAGAGTTTTCAATTTCAACAAATGACACGAGAGGCTTATGGTTACTAAAGTATGTAATAAATGCTTTGTTTTATATTTGATCTTATTGTTTGAAGATATCTTTGTAATACGTTGTAATTAACGCTAATTACTGTTTTTGATCTTGTTGTCGAGCTAATGAGAGCAAAATCTACGAAGAAGTCGAATATTTGGACGAATTAGAAAATATAAATATAATAGGAAACACTGTATACTGTATTCTATCTCATTCTGCCGCTGGCTAAATTCTTTAGAAGTATATGTTTGTCTCTTTCTAGTGTCGCTTTTTCTCTTATAGAGTATCAAATCACAACGATTCTTAAGATCTTTTTACTTCAAAAATACTCAATGCTATATATATGTGCGATATTCAAACTAGACTTGATTTACTGTCGCAGCTAATAAGTTCTACAATCAGATTGCGTCAGACAGCCTGATTTCGATTTAATGTTGTTGTTCAAAAATACTCACGATTTTTTTAAACCACATAAAAATTAATTTATGAAAGTGGATTCGCCTATGCGATGAAATTCGTTAACGATAATGATGGAGATGAAATGAAAATAACGCAATTGGTAAAGTCAAAACAAGTTTGAAATAATTAACTGCAAAAAAAATCACTTAGCTTTGTTTACCTGTTCTGCGAAGAGCAAAACTAAAATGAAATTCTCAATCTAAACCACTTGGCATTTTCGCTTCAGCTGTTTTGTTTTAATAACTTAAATTAGCGCTTATTTTACCTTTTCCACTTCCTTCTTTCTGTATGCTTACTCTATAGTCTATATTTTAAATTTATTATATACGTATAATAATTTGATTAAATTTAATTTAAAATTGACTAAAATACATACATAGATACATACATACAGTCACGCCTCTTTCCCATAGGGGTAGGCAGAGACCACATCTTTCCACTTGCTACGATCCTGACACACATCTTTAGCTTCTTCTACTTTCATTAGCGTTTTCACACACGCTCGTCGGTTGCGGGTACTTTTAACGTGACCTTTCCTCAAAAGTTCACCGATCTAAAATAATCTGACTAAAATAGTACATAAATATTACAAATAAAATAACATTTTTATTTAATTCATAAAATTTACATATATATTTTTTTTTAGGGCTAAGCTTCGAACTGCATGCCTCAGTTCAATTTTAAATAAATTATAACTTACACCGATGCCACTAATTGCAACGGGACAGGTTGCCTTTGTCTCCGTTCGCGTGACTTCAATCGAACATTCGAGACCCGCGCGAGGTATTGGCTACGGTCATTTCACCGAAGCTAGCGGGTGCGCAGAATGGTAGGCACCATTCTGCGCACCGCTCAGCTTAGGTACACACACGTCTCCTTTCGGACTTTATGTACGTTGTGCTGTACCCACTTTAGCTGCATACATTTCGGTTGCATATTCGAATCGAAAGTTTTATTTTTAACATCATCCCCATATTGGGTTCCAAGGTCCGGTCCACGGTTTGAATCCAAGGTTCCGAGCATCACCTTCTGATGCAATTTGAACAGCCGGCCGTGACGCCGCGTGGTCATTTCATCACCGGCGTCCCTTCAGCATCGCTGGCAACCCGACGGGACCGACATCCTTCGTGTCACGCAGAACCACAGGTGGAGGGGAGTACCGGGCCACGTCAGCAGAAATTAGGTAGGCCACTACACCCACGGTCTACCTTTTTTTTATTAATCCTTATTATTTTGTTGACAATAGTAGTTCTTTTATATTCCTTTCTTCGTTCCTTTTATGTTCGGTTTATATTCCTCGTAAACCCTTACACGTCACACTGGCGCCCAACACTCTTTCTGTTTTTTTATTAACTTTTTTATTTTTCATGCCATTATTAAAATAAAAAAATTGAAAACTGAACACACAAAGAAGTATTTAAATGTTATTTTTTTGCTTTTCAGTAATCTTATGATACTTTTGTGTTTTTTTTAAGTCGGTTTAGTTTTTTTAATATCTTTATTACACCCGAGTAATAATAATTTGATCACCGTTTTACCTGGCAGCAATATCCATACGAAATATTGGAATATTGGAGCAACGACACGCGCAGCTGTTCAGGAATGTATGCTGATCACGTCGAATGTCTAAGGTAAAATCATGAATTTTCAATTGCAAGCGGAATACATTACCTTGGCTGGCGTTATCGTGTCTGTTTTGGACTGATAGCTTAAACAACTGGGACCTAAATATCTCTAACTACTCCTTTCCATGTAACATTATGTTAAATTAACTATGACGTGGCTACAATGTTCCGCATAATATAGTCCACCTTATGATTATAGATAGATAAATATACCCATTTGTTTGAAGAAAATTGTGCACGACACAAACGCGCAAAAGGCTAACCTTTTTTTTATTTTTTTTTTATTGATGAAAGTGACGGAACGAGCAAAACTTTCACCTGATGGCAAGTGTAACGTCTGCCCATAACAAATGTTGTGTCACCCAGAACAGTGTGACACCACAATGCGCCCGTCACCCAGAGACATCAGTTCTTAAGTCTCATATGCGATTATAGATTATAACCTGATAGATAGTCAGTAATCAGACGTCCATCAACGTCAGCAATAACACAGTAGTTGCTTTCAGACTTATAGTGAGCTAGCTCTATCCCGCGGTTTCATGCGCGTTTAAAAAACCGACCCTGATCGATGATATACATATATAATTCCCTTTTTGAATCGAATTTTGAGGTTTTAATTTTTTTTCGCGGAACCATAACAATTATTCAAAAATTATTATGGTTTACATAAATATATGGTACGCAAAGGCTACTTTGTTACCTGCTATAATATCAGCTATCTGTCAGTAAACGTCCCGGCCAAATTGGTCCAGGCGTTTAGGAACAAACAGACAGACAGACAAAGATTTTTAAAACAGTTTTTTTATAAGTACCGTATATGACCGCCGTGTGGTATCGGCTTTTGAGAATCTACCACCCTATCCCGTGGGTGTCGTAAATTTCGACAGAAGGAAAATACAGACCAGGAGATGAACAGCAGCATCTTCCTGGAACATCTGAATAAATAAACTTCGGTTACCAACCCGCATACCAAGCGTGGCAACTATGGCAAAATGAGAGCTAAAATTTTGGTAGGAATCCATGAGGGAGGCCTATGTTCAGTAGTGAATTAGTGATATGGTTGAAATAATGATTATGATGAATGATGACCGTATTTCTTTTATTACAAACAGACACTTTTATTTTATTTATTGGTCAAGATAATTTTGGATGTGGGAGGTGAAATGTAATTGCGAGAAGGCTTAGAATAATGCTATGGTCTGCAATGACGTTGTTAATACTGATAGGGCCTTTAAACTGCACCTAAACTATAGACAATCACGCCATTTTCCTGTATAAGGGATAGACAGAGACCTCACCAGTAGCCCACTTTTCGACCTTACGGGAAACAATACGTGACGGATGCTCCCCTAGCAGTAGTATCATAAACAGAAGCGTCGCTGGAGTTTCTTGCGCCATTTCTTCTCCAGCGGAAACGCATTCCGAATTGGTGGTAAACTTATGTAATAATAGTCATGATAATAGTAATAATAGTAGTAGTAATATTTTCCTCCCGATTGCAGTAACTGACCGAGCCAAGGCCGGCCCCCTTGGGCACCCTCGAGTCGGTTACTCACGCAAACAGGATGACGGTCCAAGCCGAGGTCCCCTCTTGGGGGCCCTTGCGCCAGTCATCAATAAATAAAGGTTTCGGCTAAGCGCCCTCAGCGCTATGCCACCTTTCAATCCGGCGAAGCTGTAAAAGCCTTCGGGATAACAGTGACCATCAGTCCTAAAAAAAAAAAAAAAGTGACGGATGGCGAACCACGTTGCCGTTAAATCATCATTGTCATATCACCCTTCTTGCCCATTTTGGTAGGAGACAAAAAATTCTTACTCCCAATTACGTTTCCATGATCAGTATAGTTGTATTTTTTGGTTTTATTCCGCGTGAATAAAGGCTGTCCGTACAATACCTTATTCGCCTCTTACGACACCTCCGTAGGAAAGAGATAGGTGGTATTCTACTCTGCCGAACACCTACTTATTATTAATGTCGTTAATTTAGTTATATAGTTTAGAGTATTTTAAATTATAACATTGATATTATAATAATGCACTTAAATATAAATGGACGGTCGCTGTATCTGGAGTAATGAATTCCGCTTCCAATTGAAAATTCATCGCTTAACCCTAGACATTGGACGTGATCAGCATTCATACGTGCGCTCAGTTCCTTTAATTCTTCTACGTGTCTAGGTATTCCATAGCACTTAGTCTTAATGCGAGTTCCATTTTTAAATTAATAATGTTAAAAATGTCACCTTTGTTATATACAAGTCCAGCTGCATAGATCAAGCTATGAAAGTGAAGAAGTAAATTTACTGGTAAAATTCCTATACAGGGATCTGCCTTTATAGGCACCAATGGAGGATCAGTTATTCTGCTTTGAAATTTTTCTTAAAAGTAATTTTTGCGCCTACTGCAGTGCGCAAAAATTACTTTGTTTTTCAGTCTTACGTTCATTGAGAGCTAGTTTTATTACTGGACATATAAAACTTAAAAAGTGATGACTCAGGCAGGTTTTTATGCACGTAGGCAACGATCGCCGTCGTGGTTGCAACGGCCTCAGCTATGTCTGTTCTTTTACCACTGATAGAAGAGCCGCGGTGCGGAAAAAGAAGAAAGTGTCAGCCTCACCTTAAACTTAAAGTACTCGTCTGATCCCACCGCACTAGGCAAGGTTTTTGAATGTCTGCTTCTCGCCCGCTCGGGAGACGTCATGCAGTCTCGAAGGATTTCCATCAACGAGCATTTTGGTTTCTGTGCCAAACAATCATGTACCCAGTAGGTGCACCAGAGTACATTCAATCCCGTTTTACTAACGGACTTTATAACGGAGCACTATTCTGTGACATGGCGAAAGCGTTCGACAAGGTTTGGCACAACGGGCTCGTATACAAGTTATATGAACTTGGTGTGCCAGATCACCTCGTAGTCATCATTCGAGATTTTCTACGCAGTCGAACCTTCCGCTACCGCGTCGAGGGGGTGCGATCCGAAACACATCCCATCCACGCCGAGTTTCCTCAAGGCTCAGTCCTAGGTCCCGTGATTAACACTTTCTTCTCCAATGACATACCGCACACCAGCGGTGTCGAACTCACCCACCTCGCAGACGATACATGTCTTTATATATCTGGTCGTAATCCAGACACTATCTCTAAGCGCCTCGAATCCGCAGCCCGAACCCCAGGGAACTGAAAAAAAACAACGTTAGAGAAATAATTTTAATAATATTTATACAAAAAGTAATAAAATATACATAACAATACTTACATATTTAAATATAACTACATATCTACTACATACTACATATCTACTACATACGACATAACTACATATGACTAATGAACACTTATCACCTAATGATTGGTGATCACCGTGGTAATTCCAATTCTTAAGCCTTCCTAACACTAACCTTCATACAGTCACACCTCTTTCCCATTGGGATATGCAGAGACCACATCTTTCCACTTGCTACAATCTTGACACGGCTTCGCTTCTACTACTTTCATTAGCGTTATCATAAAAGCCCGTCTGCTACGGGTACTCTTGACATGGTCTTTTCTTAAAACGTATTCGATATGATCGTGATACGCTCGTCTACGTCGACCCTTACTGGCTTCATATTTACACGCGCCGCATAAATTTGTTTCGTCAATCTTCTTTCAATCATCCTCTGTACGTGTTGAAAACATCTAAGTGTCTATGTCTCTTTGTCACTACATTTTAAACCACACCGCAAGTAGCGAAAGCGTTAGATAAAAGACGTTTACGTTTTACATCACGTTCCCGAGGTTCAAAACATAGGAATTCCGAATTCCGTTCATGTATAGCCATAGAAAATAGACATCAGCAGTCAGTTAGGTAAGTTTAGGCCCAAATTTGCATTATGGAGAATCTTAACACAAAAAGTAATGAAATAAACACTGTTAGACGCAATATGTTATATGGAAGGAAGTGACAGGGTGAGTAAATTGTTCATCTGATGATAAGTTTTTACCAATTTGCCTATAACAAATGCTGTGTCACCCGGAATATTACTGTGTGACACCACATAGTGCTCGAGGATTACGTGTAGGTATTGAATAACGTAATTACTCTATAATTTCTTCCTGGCTTCCGAATACTGTCCAAAACTATCAACTTTGCAAGAAATATTATAGTGTCACAAGTGTACGCGCAAACACAGAGGCATTCACTCCTACTAACCTACCCGCGCCTAATATAACGCTAAAGCGATAAGATAGGCTAGAATGCAGTTTCAGCGATAAGATCGGAGCAAGGCTAGGATGCAGTTTCAGAGACTCAGGGACAATCACAACATCAGCGTGTTTTTGCGCAAATGAAAATGAATTCGAACCGAATTATAAATATCCGAAGTCAGGTAGTACTCTTACTACTAACTACTGTGAAAACAAGAGAAGGCTATGCGTCCCACAGCAGAGACGAGCACGAATTGTTTTTTTACTTTAAGAGCTCCTCCAAAAATCTAATTAATATAGCGATACATCATAAAAAATATTGTATAACTTCAACCATTGTAGCACAAAGAGCTACAAACAAAGATGATAAAATAAGGAAATTATATAAAACCAATTACGAAGCAACTTTATAATTTTAAATAACGCGAGAATGTGCTAACATGCAAAACGGGTTACCCAACAAACAATAAACGTCGAAAATCTCTTCGCTTTGCTCACCTGCAACAGACAATAAGCAAAATTAAAACAAAGTTCTGAAATTAAACAACGGTTGTACTTGCGCATCGTCTCTTTCATTTGAAATGAGAATTTAAGCCAGCAGCGCAGAAAAGGACAGTCGTGCAATTTATTATTTCCGCTATGTATTATTTTTTTTTTTAACAGTAACGAGACTAATGTTGCGCGGTTATTAATATTTTTTAAACAGAGGCGGTGGTGATGGCGGCGTAAAATAATATAAGAATGATCTGCACATATATGCGTATAGTCACGCCTTTTTCCAATAAGGGGTAGGCAGATACCAGCCCCGTAGCGTTCCTTTCGTCCCCGCGGGAAACGAGACGTGACGGATGGCGAACCAAGTCGCCTCGTTTTTAGTACCAGTCAAGAAATTCTTCTGTGTTATAAAACTCTTTATATTATTTTTGAATTGTATAAATGTGTCTTTCAGGTGATCGCTAATTGTTTCATTTGATGTTTTCCGAGCTTACATTTCCTCATTCTTGCCTAGTTTTTCTTGGTTATTGTTTTCAGTTATGCTCTGGTCAGTGCATGGTAGGTGTTGAAGTTGAATTTGTTGATGACGTTGAGGTTAGTGAACTAACTGTTTCTATTGGTCACTGTGAAATCAATTTTGTTTTAGTTTTACCAGGCACATCTTATTTTTCGTGTAAACAGTGATTAAAGTGGTTAACTTATTTCCTAGTGTAAAGTTCATGATTTTTCTCCATTTATACTTCTGGTTTTGTTGCTGTATGTAAATGGTCCTAGTACTTGCGGCATTATATTTCCGCGCAAAAGAACGAACTTATTAAAAAAATTGCCTGAATTCTTAAAAATATTATTGAAAACAAAATTTTGTTCCTAAAGAAAAGTAATAAAACGTTTTCTGAAGTTCTTGGGCCTCGCGAATATATATGATGCAAAACAAGCAAATTTTTTCGTTCGTCAGTCTACAGGAGTCAGTTACAGAGAAGTCTAGTCTACGAATAGAAAGATCTAATTTTTTATACGCCAATAATTATATGAGTTCGTTGCCTTATTGTTTCTTAATGGATTCTTATACTTTTTGTGATACAAAATAAGTTTATTTTGCTAAAATTATCAGAAATAATAATCTATGAAAATATTTGAATGTTGGCAACACATTAAAAAAAATGCTTTCCAAATAAATGATTTAAGTAATACATCGCCGTGTGGTGGCGGCTTAAGAGAATCTGCAACCACACCTTATCCCGTGTAGCAAAAGTCGACAGAGAGAAAATCAAAACCAGGAGATTGGCAGCAGCATCTTGCTGGAACAACTGAATAAATAAACTGCGGTTGCCAATCTGCCTGACAACAACTATGTTAAAGTCACCCCAAAATGAGAGCTACAAACCATTGTGGCAATGTGTGGGGGAGGCCCATATTCAGCAGGTTTGGACCAGAGATTGGCAGATTTTTTTTTATTGTATAAAGCGATGAAACGAGAAAAACGTTCACCTGATGGTAAGTGTAACGCCTGCCCATAACAAATGCTGTGTCACCCAGAAAATTTCTGTGTCACCATACTGAGACGTAAGTTCTGCCCTTCAAATAGAAACAGTAATGTTTGCATACTACTGCTTCAAGTTAGAATAGCTGGCCCTGGGGTGGTACCTACCTAGACGGACTCCTGCATAGGAATCCTACCACCAGTAAAATGACGGTGGTGAAGTAATACATAAATATTACTAAATTATTTAAAAGTAGTTTCTCAATGATAAAACTGATCCGTTCATTCATTGTCATGAGTAATGATTTATTTGCCCAAGTTCCTTTCATGTAAACATACCCTCTACAATTAACTTGTAACGTAAACTAACAATTATGCGCCATAGCCCATTAATTATTGTTATCGACCCAGCTAGGGCGAACAGAAAGAGCATCCTTAACGTACCCAAGCACGGCATGATCGCGTGTGCATAGTTATAGGCCCTATCGGAGAATCTATCCTAAGCGTAGTCTCATCTATCTTCACTAACTGTAAACACTGACCGTGCTAAAATCCGTGTTTTGAATGTATAAATATCATGTTAAAAGCCCGAAAATGTCGGAGAAGACTTTCGGTTACAATCGATTTTGAGGAAGGAAAATTATAGTTTTCTGGACAAATAAATGTTAGTGCAGCACAGAAATATTCTTTTTTTTATTTGATAAAGTGACGAGACGAGCAAAACGTTCACCTGATGGTAAGTGCAACGTTTGCCCATAACAGATGCTGTGTTACTCAGAATATTTCTGTGTAGCACCACACTGCGCCCGTCACCCTAAGACATAAGGTCTTAAGTCTCATATGCCAAGTGATTACACTAGCTCTTAGTGCCCTTCCGACCGAAACACAGAAATGTTTGCACACTTCTGCTTCACGGCAGAATAACTGGCCCTGGGGTGGTACCTACCTAGACGGAATCCTGCATAGGAATCCTACCACCAGTATTCACGTAATAAACAAAATTTAAATATCGACCGCTTACTTATTTTTAATTTCTTACATACTTATGATGTTCTCCTAGCCGATTTCGAACATGCAACAACTTTAGAATATTAACGGAAACAATCATGTGCGCAGGAGATATTATAGTGCCTCAAGTGTGCGCAAACACTGGTGGTAGGATTCCTATGCAGAAATCCATCTAGGTAGGTGCCACACCAGGCCAGCTATTCTGCCGCGAAGCAGTATTTGCAGGCAATACTGTATTTCGGACTGAATGGTTCCGAGAGCTAGTGTAATCTCGTGGAATATGAGACTTAAGAACTGATGACCCTGGGTGACACAGTATTTGTTATGGGCTTGCATTGTAATTACCACCAGCTGAACGTTCTGCTCGTCTTGACACTTTTTACAATAAAAAAGTGGCACTAACTCGTCCCTACCTACCCACGGCCGAAGTAACTATAATGCGATAAGATCTGACGAAGGCTGAGAAGGGTGCAGTGACAGAAACACGGGGACAATCACAACTGTAATGGTTGGGATATTCCAGAACATGGTCACAGACTGCACACTTACTGAAGTCTGCAGTTATGATTCTCGAGGCGGTTTAAATTAAACAACATCCTAATTTTAATAGGGAAGATGGTTGGGTACTACCACCGGCTCGGGATCCTATTGTTAATAAAATTAAATCCAAAACCAAGCATATCACTGCAAGGCTTCAAGACAAAGCTCTTTCTGCGTAGATCTACTAAAAATACTAATTAACAGCTGAAGGTACTCCGGGTTAATTACGGCATCAGGACATCTGTCACTTCAGTCCTCCCACTGGTCACCATGAGTTCTGTAAAGCGCTCGAAAAAGTATCGGGTTATAAATAGTTAAAATTCAACGCTATTAAATCCGTATTATTAATTTTAGTTACAATAAACTTCAGTTAATTTCATGTCATGTTTACGTTATACTGTTCGATCAGTTTAACTGTAACTAAAAAAAAAATGTAAAGCTTAATCAAAGCAATTGAAATATTCCTGAGACGCTACGCGGAAACAAAACACCAATTCCCAGTAATGTCTTGGGAATACTTCAATTTCTTCGCTTCTCTCCTAATGGAGAATGAGTGAACCTATTGCATATTAATTGAACTCAGACTACTTTCATGTTCCTTTACCAAAAAAAGTATAACAGTAATTTAGTTAAGAGGCGTTTCGTTAAGAGATTAAATAATAAATCATCATTATCATATCACCACTGGTGTTCACCAGTGTTCAGTTCACCAGTGGACAATTATCATAGTCCACTGGTGAACATAAGCGTCCCCCATAGATTGCCACAAAACACGGTCCTGAGCGACCTGCAATAGTATTCGCTATAATGAAATATATTAAAATAAACATAAAATATAACGAAAATGTTATAAATACGTACAGTCACGACTTTTTCTCACAGAAGGGGTAGGCAGCCTTCACGTTGCCCATTTTGGCCCAATAGGAAACAGACGGGACAGGTGGCGGACCACGTCGCCGCCATTTTGGTCATTTCAGCCTATCACAAGTCCACTGAATGAACATAGGCCTCCCCCATAGATAGCCACAAAAGTTTGTAGCTCTCATATTGGAGGGATTTTTTCATAGTTGCCACGCTTGGCAGGCGGGTTGGCGACCGCAGTTTATTTATTCAGATGTTCCAGGAAGATGCTGCTGCCCATTTCCTGGTTGCTGCCCATCTCCTGGGCAAGCAGTAGTGTGCAAACATTACTGTGTTTCGGTTTGAAGGACACTGAGAGCTAATGTGACTGCGGCAGAGAAGAACGGCACCTACTTCTTTCCTACTGAGGCGTCGTATGGGGCGACTAAGGTAGTGTACGGACAGCCTTTATCTTGCGGAATAACACCATAATATGCAACAATACTGCTCATAGAAACGCAATGGGGAGCAAGAATTTTTTGACTCCTACCGAAACGGCAGCGAAGTGGTTCGCCACCCGTTACGTCTCGTTTCCCGCGGGGTCGAAAAGTGGGCTATGGGTGCGGCCGTGGGTGTGACGGGTATGTATTGAACTTAACAAATAAATGTTTATAAACTTTTTTTTTATCGGAAAAAGTGACGAGACGAGCAAACCGTTCATCTGACGGTAAGTGCAACGTCTGCCCGTAACAAATGCTGTGTCGCCAAATTCAGCTCTGTGTGGCAACACACTTCGTCCGTCGCCTTAACACATCAGTTCTTATGTCTCATATGCCCAGTGATTACACAAGCTATTAGAGTCATTCGGACCGAAACAGTAATGCATGCACACTTCTGCTTCACGGCAGAATGATTGGCCTGGGGTGGTACCTACCTAGACGGACTCCATAGGAATTCTACCACCAGTACCTGATACTGGTGGTAGAAGATTAGACTAGTGATATTCAATAGGCTAACACGTAACATAATTCCGAACCTAATCGAAAAAAGGAGTTTTCCATAAAAAAGTACGGTTGGCCAGAGGGTTATATAGTTATTGACTTGACGCGTAAAATTGGGACTGGAAAATATGATTTGGCTATTTCCTCGCTGAAAAATTGAGTAGAACAATTTTTTTTTTGATTTGAGATAGTGACGAATCGATCAAAGTGTTCACCTGATGGTAAGTGCAACGTCTGTCCATAACAAATGCTGTGTCACCCAGAACAATTCTTTGTTCCAAACTGCGCCTGTCACACTTAGACATCAATTCTTAAGTCTCATATGCCCAGTGATTACACTAGCTCTCAGTGCCCCCCAAACAACAATTCAGAAAGAAAATTAAGCCAGCGTCCCTAAATCCCGATAAGCAGAACTTTAATTTAAAAAAATATTTTAATTTTAATTATTGCATAAATTATATTTAAGTGTTGCCCTTATTTAGCGAATAGACAAAAACAAAGTTAATTTCTAAGATCCTCTACGAAGGACAGACACTCACGCCGCCGTTAGTCGCAGAGTCAATATTACTTGATTATGCCTCATTAAGAGCTCAGTGTTGCCCAGTGGCAGTGTTGTAGTGGTAGAAGGCAGCTGGTAGCTGTTCCCGGTGGCTGTATTAGATATCTTATGGACGCTATTGTGCAAAGACGGGCTATCCTCTTCAAAAGTATGTACTCGTAATACACACACTCATTTTCAATGATGCATTCTGACATTAACAAATTAACTACGTTTCTGTCTTTTAACGTAATAATATGTAAAATCTACTCTCACTGTCCCTCTGTCTGTTTGTCTCTTGAAGAAATTTGGCAAAGATATAGCTTACTGACTGGATATGGAAACGGACATAGGACAGACTTTTTATTCAGGAAAATCAAAGAATTTCCACGCCGTTTGTTAAGCATCTAAATCCACGCGAATGTGATCGCGGACTTTAGCTAGTGTAAATAGTGCAATTATAATAAGTCCTGAAAAATAATAATATTTTAGTTTATTATTGAATTAAATAATAAACATTAAAGTATGATAAAAAAAAATGTTTATGTCCACCTCAGATTTCTGCTCGTGTAAATAACCATGTGCCGACGTTTTATCATAGTGCGATGGCGTGCTTTCCGCAATTAGCAGGGTATCTTTTCCCAACTTGTACCACTATTTACCGCATTCTGTTAATGGTAATTTTCTTTTGTTATAGGTAAAATATATTGTCTTTGGTTTTTTGGCATTTACGCAAATTACAATTACACAGTTAATAAAACTAGTTTTACGGATTTTATCTCGTTTAACTTTTTTTAAACTATTTATAACCCGACGATTCGAATACTTTACAGCACCCATGATCACGGGGCTGTGAGGTGACAGATGTTCCGATGTCATAGTTAATCTGGAGTGCGTTCAGCTTTTAATTATTATACTCGTATTTGGTCCGATCTACGCAAAATGAGCTTACTGTGTCTTGAAGTCCTGCAGTGGTATGCTTGAGTTTTGATTTAATTTAATTAATTATAGGTATATATATAGCTCCCAAGCCGATACCAAACCAAACCGACCAAAAATATTAATTAAAGCTGAAGGAACCGCGGATTTACTACACTCAGCGTCACAAAAATCGCACCTCTCTGAGTTTGCGCGAAAAATGGCTGTAATGGCTAGAAACGAATTATATTTATATAAATATTGGTATGTTTGAAATGGGTATTTGAATAGCTTTACATTATTAATAAAAAAATCATGAAATCATTAAAACATTTATCATTATACAGCGTCAAAAATAAACACTGTCAAATGCTCGTTAGTAAGGACGCTAGTTACACCACCTAAAAAGGGTATAAAGGGGTCGATCTGGATGGGCCAGTCGTAATTTAGACTTTGCAGTGAACACACGTGAACAAGTAACCCAAGTAAGAACAAGTAAAGATGGACACCAGCTCTGAAGAAGCCGCTCAAGAGATTGCCCTATTGCAGACGAGGATGCGGCAGTGTGACGTTGCTCGACAGTTGAACCTGTCCCGTTTTTCAGTTCTACGAGTGTTCCAACGTTTTCAGCAGACTGGTGGTTATGTTAGAAAACCGGGATCTGGAATAAAACGGTGCACATCAGAAAGAGATGACCGTTTCATCGTTACGACATCTTTACGAACCCGTTTTACAAATGCTGTTGAGTTGCAACAGCAGCTTCGATCAACTCGGAGAACATCTGTGAGTGTTTCTACGATAAGAAGAAGGTTACACGAAAAGAGTTTAACAGCCTGCTAAAGGTCCAAAACTTACTGCACAGCATCGCAGAGATCGCCTAGAGTTTGCTCGCAATCATTGCGAGTGGACTCTAGAACAGTGGCGGACCGTGCTCTTCTCTGATGAGACGAGGGTCTGTCTCTTCTGCAATGACAGACGTAGAAGGGTCTACAGAAGACAGGGGGAGAGGTTCACACAACCCTGCTTCGAAGAATCCGTCGAATACGGGGGTGGTTCGTGTATGTTTTGGGGCGGCATTTCCGTCGACGGGAAAACGGAACTTGTGTGCGTTTCCCGGACTCGGGGTGGCCGTGGGCAAGGGTCATTAAATGCTGGTCGGTACATTATTGAAATCCTGGAGGAACATGTGGTCCCGTATGCTGGTTATGTCGGTGATGGATTCATGTTAATGCATGATAATGCTCGTTGCCACACCGCGGCTATTGTACGGGATTATTTACAGGAGGTCGATATCTCTGTTATGCATTGGCCAGCACGAAGTCCAGACCTTAACCCAATAGAACGTCTCTGGCATGACCTATAACGGCGCGTGCGAGCTCGAGATCCAGCTCCAGCCACTCTTCAAGAGCTCCAAGATGCGGTACTTGAAGAGTGGGAACAAATACCCCAAGAGGCTGTTGCGATCCTTGTAAGGTCCATGAAAGATCGCATGGAAGCCGTTATCAAGGCAGGGGGGGGGGGGGGTAACACTAGGTTTTAAGAACTTTTTTTGTATTTATTAAGTTTTTTTTTAAATTATTAATCTGCAAATTTGTACATACCCTGTCTTTTTCTTTAATTTCTCTTTCGTCTCGTTATAAAAGTAAAATTCAATTAAAATTCCTGAAAGCTAATGAAATTACCTTTCGAATGATACCCTCAAACCACAACATTGGCCTGTTGTGTTAAAATAGTATTTAAATTATTTTTTTCGGATGTGCGATTTTTTTGACGCCGAGTGTATAACACCGGAACATCTGTCACCTCAGTCCCCCCGTGACCATGGATGCTGTAACGCCCTCGAAACGCAGGGTTTAATAGTTTGAAAATTAATAGAAATTAAATCCGTAACATTAAATTTATTAGATATGAATGTATAGTTAGAATGAAAGAGTAAAAATAAGTTAGATATTTATGCAGGAATCCGTATAGGTGGGTACCACCGCATTACCAGTTGTTTCGCCACCAAGCAGTAATCTGCAAACGTTGTTTAAGTCTAAATGGCACTGTTAGCTAGAGTGTGATTACAGGACACTTGAGATTAAGAACTAATGACGAGCGCAGTGTGATGCCACACAGAAATGTTCCGGATGACACTGTATTTATTATGGGCAGGCATCAGGTGAACGATTTGCTCGTATCGTTACTTTCTTCAATAAAAAAAAATCAAACTCGTGACGGTCATTACCTGATTACGAAGGAATATGCTTGTATAAAGGAAAGAAATAAATTAAGTTACTGAATCTTCGCTTGTACTCACAATCACTAGCCGGCGTTATTGCACGAAGCGAAGCGCCATGAGATAGTGCTTTATACCCGACATGTCAAGGTCAAGCGATTCGGCGGTCTTCAAACGCCTCTATCACAATTATATTGCATTTATATGCTAATTTGAATAGACTCATATCAAGAACACACTTTATCTAATTCATTAAAATTATTTTGAAAAATCATCTAATTTGCTACTTTGAAAAAAAAGGACAGTAATTTGACGTGGACTTTCGGATTTTTTTAAGGATGTGGTCATATAACTCCCGAACTTATTTGACTTGACTTTTTTGTCTTGTCAAGAATTGTATCTACTGGTTTGCTATTTCATATCAATACGACTTTTGATATGAAATGGCACTTGTAGTTATTAAAAAAAATATTTGTTTCTTATAGTTTTCATCTGAAATGGAACTGACTCGAAATATTTGAAACTCAATACGAGTTTAATAAGCGTCATGAGACGTGCAATTTTGGATTTTCCAAACTTTTCGCCTATATTATCTGCGATGTATGATTGTATGTGTTATTGAGTGTACACGGTGTTGTACAGCGGAAAGCGCAAACTGACGGTGAACAATAATTAGTTTTGTATTTAACATTGCGAATAGAGAACACAGAGGCGTCACACGGACCTACGGCGTAAGCAATCCATAATATAAAAATGTTAGTGGAAATAATAAATCAGTTCAAAACCGCCATCTATGTAAAATTGATATAACTAACACGAGCGCGATCAATAGATAATAGATCGAGCGCTTCAGCTGGTGTTAGGTTACTTTCAAATTTTCGAGGCTTCGCGGTGGCAGGCGAATTGGCAATGGCAGTACCTTAACCAGAAGACACTTCCCACCTTAGATGCTTCTGACCGTCACCTATCTAGATAATTTAGCTCTGGCATAATTAGATATTCCGCTATCAATCTGATGCCATGAGATTTGACATCTCCTTTAAATTTTAACTAGTTTAAATTTTCATTCCGTTTTTCTTTTAGTCATTAACATTGTCGTTCTCATTCCGAGTTAGTGTTCAAGCTTTCCTTTCATGTTTTGTATAAACTCAGATGCGAAAATCGTTAAGTTTTAATTACAAACTAAACAAGCCGACCGAGAGTACAAGGGTTATTCGAACATAGCAATTAAACTCAACTATTATGCGTCGCAGACAGAATAATAAGGGTGTTATTGAAGTTCTAGGTTCAAAAGGAATTTTATTTTCAAACGCTGGCCACTTTGTTAAAATTGGAAAAAAATAACACGAATAGTATTGTTGGAAAGTTGAATGAACACAAGATTACTTTTAGTGTGAGAAAAGCTATGTCTAATGAAACAAAACAACTGGCTTTAAATAGTGTAATCACTGGGCGCAGTGTGGTGCCACACAGAAGTGCTTTGGGTGACACAGCATTTGTTACGAGCAAACTGGACTTAATCATCAGGTGACAAAACCATTTTTTTAAAAACCTAGCTTTGCAATTTCCATTATCTAGTTTTCTTTTCCTAGAATCTGTCGTCCTAGTTTTATTACTCAGCGCTACTTAATTTGTGGTTTATTCAATTCTGTTTAGAAGCCTCTTCGAATGCACCGTTTCGATAATTTGACTTCTTCGGAGAACCGGCTTCTTCTTTTGTTTCAAGTAGCATAAAAATTTGTAATACAACAATATCAATGTCGTAAATTTCAATTAATACTTTAAAATTACCTGTCATTAATAATAGGCTCAGCAGAAAAGAAGTTTCACATGAATTACATTGTTTCAAGGTCTAGACATTCCTTTTGGGTGTACTGTCGTGAGAATATATTTTATTTTGTATATACATGAATTTTTATAATATTGGAGTATTAACAAATATTTATAAATTGTATAACATACTCATTCGTTAGGTAATTCGTTTTTATTCTTTCTCTTAATTATTTGTTATATCATTATAAGGCAACAACTAATCTTAGCCATTTATATGTTCCACTGTAGTTGATACGCTCATTAGTCTTATGTAATTTCATTTACAAGATAAACTTATCGCGTACTGTTGACGTCTTCAATTATATAAATACATAAATAACATATTTATGTAGACCTTAAGGATAAGCCACGTCTATGCTCGCGTGACGTGATCGTGATTTTCAATAATAGGAAATTCATGACCCCGCTTTATTTGAGATAACATTGTAAGGAGAGCACAAACTAAAACCTTGGATTTACGCAACCGATAGAAATAACACTTGAACATGTTATTAAGTGAAACTATAAGTCATACAATGATTATAATTTCGTTCGGTTTGGTGCTTCTGTTGCATCCCCCCCCCCCCCTCCCAAATTTTTTCGAAAATATTTCAACATACAAACTCAACCACTTTTCTGGTGATAGGATTCCTATGCAGGAACCCTTCGCGGTAGGTACCACTCCAGGCCAGTTATTTTGCCGTGAAGCAGTAGTGTGCAAAAATTACTGTCTATCGGTCTGAACTTCAGACTCTGAAGGGCTCTGAGAGCTAGTGTAATCACATCAAACTCATTTAATATGAGACTTAAGAACTTATCTTTCAGGGTGACAGGTGCAGTGTGGTGGTAGACAGGAATATTTTGAGTAACACAGCATCTGTTATGTCCAGACGTTGCACTAACCATCGTAAACGTTTTGCTCGTCCCATCAGCTTATTAAATAAAAAAAGCTATATTGATTTTATAAAATGATGAAAGCCTATACTTTAAAATTTTTGTTAATTTTCCCTCTTGTTTTACACTCTGAACATGAAATATAAGCATTAACTATATTATTTATAATCTCGCAGTTGTAATGAGCACACCAATTTATTTATAGCACAATGGCGTGCAGCTCGCAATTAGCAGGGTAGTTCTTCCCAACCCCCATCATTAATCGCCACAAAATGCCAACACGTTAAACTCATTCATAGTTTGTCTGTCTAACGAGTATCTGCGAAATTTCATGCCAGTGTCTAGATGTTTCCGGTGGTTGCTGATCCGTTAAGTGTTTTCAGACACTGACTTTCAACATGCGGGCTTGAATAAAACTGTTTTAATTTGAACAAACCGTTGTGGTTATTAATTTTTTATGTTTACAAAATACAAAATTACTGATGTAATTTCATTCAAGACAAAAAATTCGTTACTTAAGCGGCCAACGAACAAAATTTGTATTTTGTGTTTTTTTTGAGTATTATTATTATGTATAGTTTCGAGATTGTTGTAACGTTTAGAACAAGATGTTCTTGGTGAGCGATATGTTAAGTGGAATATGTAGTGGCGCCGCTCGGCCATAGATGTCGCTCAGCCGTTTAAATTCACGATATCAAGTTGTTCGAGAAGTATTTTATCGGGTGAAGATTAAATTATGTACCTACTTGATACAATGTTTACTTTGACCTATAAGTGACTAGACTACATAAAATTTCAACCCTATTCTCGAAGGTGCGGTAGTTTGCCGCGGGTGCGTAAGTCTACAAAATTACGCGAGTGCGTAATTTTGTAGACTTATCATTCGGCGAGCTTCGATTTAAAGTTTATTTATATATGTGTACGGAGGGTTTATAAATATTATTTAATAATTTACTTTTTATATTTATATGGAGTTTTTTATCTTTCATAGCCTCTATCAAGTCCAATATCTCCCAGCCATTGATTATTCTTCTCTCAACTTCTTTGCGTGCAGAATCCTTTTGGTGTCATTAACTATCTCAGGTTAATATATTCATCAGTGTAGTCAATTTGGGTTTATTTTATATTTGTGGTGTTTTGCTTTCCATTTGTCATTACTATTGTTTGTTCCGGGTCAGTTTATTTTTTATTATTTGAGGAAGGGATGAGACGAGCAAAATGTCCACCTGATGGTAAGTGCAACGTCCGCCCATAGCAATGCTTTGTCACCCAGATTATTTCTGTGTGGCAATACACTGCGCCCGTTCCCCTGAGACATCAGTTCTTAAGTTTCATATGCCCAGTCATTACACTAGCTGTCAGTGTATACATTGCTGTGTTTCGGTCCGAAGACCGAATGTGAAAAAGAGCAATGTATACTACTACTATACTACTTACTACCAGATAAACAGTTTTAACGGTTTCAGTTTTTTTTTGCTTTCTCGCTTTCAGCTGCCAGCTCGCTTATCATCCTTCTTATGTTTAACTTTCCAACCTGCGAATGCGGAGAAGCGTTTACTTTGTTTAAATTAAAGATGCGTTTCCAATTGCTTGCTATAGAGAAATAGCATATTAAGATAGAAAGTAGATTACTCTAATAAAATAAAAAAGTAAAAGTAAGTCTGTCGTTAATTAACGCAACCTTATCCCGTCAACTATTGACTTCTTTCTAGGATTAATTGGTACAAGTAATTTACGTACAAAAGGTTTAAAATTAAATGTAAAAATTACTGAGACACATGATTTCATCATGGATACTATCATCAGAACTTGATCAAAATTAGATGGACACTTACACTATTCTCTTTCTAATAAAAAATATCATTCATCATTAACATCATCATCATTTCAGCCTTTACTAGTCCACTACTCCAACATAGTTAGCTACAAAAGTGTGTAGCTCTCATTTTGGTGGGAATTTTGCCATAGTTGCCACGCTTGGCAGGCGGTTTGGCAACCGCAGTTTATTTATTCTGATGTTCCAGGAAGATGGTGATGCCCATTTTCTGGTTTTAACTTTCCCTCTATCGACTTTTACGACACCCACGGGATGAGAAGGGGAAGTAGATTCTCTTATGCCTCTACCACACGGCACCCGCTACCACAATAATTCTTTATAAGACGACATTAATAGTCTTCCGACCGGATGCCAGCTGGAAAATATTATTTGAATTTTTAAAACACAAAAGCAGTTACTCGCGGCTTATGCTTTAAATAAGATTTATGTTTATATATTAAGAATTATGTTTAACTACAAATTCCTCTTGCATTTAGTATAAATCTAATATTAATTTTGTCGCCCACAACGAAACGGTGCTGCAATTAGTATATGCGATGAATCAATATTTAATATACCTAAATCTTCTTCGCGAGCTATGTAACAATTTCAATTTTTTATATGTCATATTTATGAATTTGGTGTTTATTAATATAAGTGAATTCAAACAGATAGACACCGGGGATCGAACTCGGGTCACTCGCGTACTATGAAATGTAAGCATTCAATTAAATCCCGTTTGTTTTATAATTGCATAAGCAATGAAGTACTCAAGGGCTTAGTTTTTTAACGAACCTATCTCATATTGCACGTCTAATGGTGCGAAGCGGCGTGAGATAGTGCTTTATACCCGCAATTCAAACGATTACGCGATCTTCAAATGTCTCTATCACAATTATATTGCACATATATGCTAATTATATTGAACTCATATCAAGAAAACACTTTAATTATAATTTCTTATATTTACGCGAATTATACACATTTAATAAAACTACTTTTACGGATTTTATCGCGTTTAATTTTTAAACTACGAGTATTTGTAACTCGACGTTTTGAGTACTTTACAGCACCCATGATCATGGCCCCCGTCACTGGTTTCCTATTTCATATAAAAAGTCTAGTCTACTCGTATTAAGAAAAATATTTTTTTCTTATTATTTTCATCTGAAATGGAAATGACTCGAAATATTTGAACCTCAATACGATTTTTTTTCTTGAGAGTTTAATGAGCGCCATTAGACGTGCACTTTTGGATTTTCCTAATTTTACTTTACTTTTACTTGACTTTATATTTATTGTGATATCTAGTTTGCAGGAGTCCCCTGGAGGCGTTCTCAGGAGTAGTTTGCAGGAAGCTGATAATAATGAATTATGATGTAGCATGTGTCATGACATACAAATCCACGGTTATGATAACAAAATGTGTTTATACCTTAATGATTTTTATTTACAACAAGCGTCGCAGATATTCCACATTGATGGGTGCAAAAACTTTTTTAAAATTTTGTGAAACTCTCACTCGACAAAGCTCCGCAGATTCGAGACAACACAACGCGATAACTTTATTGCTAAAGTTCGTTAGAATTCAGTCTGCGTCCCTTCTCATCCTTGTCCTGAACATAAACTTTGCGAAGGCAAAAGCGAAACGTTAATCGCCGAGCGGCGAAAGATAGCCCCAGCGGATGATATTTTAAGTCGGTAATGGGTTTAGAATTGAGCAGCGTTCATGCTCGCAGCAAGGCAAGGCGTTTTCTTGTTTATTTTTACTTTGTTTAATAAATAATGAGTGTTAGTTTTTATGTCTTAACTAAGTAATGAAAAGCAGTTTGTAATCATTTTGACATTACTTTTGTTAGTTATTAAAAAAGTGACGGAAAGAGCAAAACGTTCACCTGATGGTAAATACAACGTCTGCCCATAACAAATGCTGTGTCACCCAGAACAGTGTGACACCACAATGCGCCCGTCACCCTGAGACATCAGTCTCATATGACCAGTGATTACGCTAGCTCTCAGTGCCCTTCAAACCGAAAAACAGTAATGTTTGCACACTACTGCTTCACGGCAGAATAACTGGCCCTGCGGTGGTACCTACCTAGACGGATTCCTGCACAGGAGTCCTACCACCAGTATTATATTTTAACCGCCGCCGTGTGGTGGCGGCTTAAGAGAATTTACCACACCATCTCATACCGTGGGTGTCGTAAAAGTCGACAGAGAGAAAACGAAAACCAGGAGGAGGAGGGCAGCAGCATCTTCTTCGAACATCTGAATAAATAAACTGCGTTCGCCAACCCGCCTATCAAGCGTGGCAACTAGGGCCAAATCCCCCAGAAATGAGAGCTACAAACTTTTGTGGCAATCTATAGGGGAGGTCATGTTCAGCAGTAGTCTAGTGACTGGCTGAAACGATGATGATGATGATGATGTTGATTTTTATCATTAAAGAATTGTAGGGTGTGTTTTTTTTTAATTAAATTCCATTACAAATTATATGTTACACCGTTATCTTTAAAAAACTTGTTAATAATTTAATATGCTATTCGCGTAATTTATAAGGTACCGACTATTAGAATCACATTTGATATTCACCATATTGTGTCATGTTCTAAAACTAATTTAATATCTCATAGATATAAATTTGCTGTCTGCGTTTATTATAAGTAAGTAAGGATAAGTTCGAGACGTAGCAGCTCAGGGGCTAGGCGCTCGCTTTAAATTTCATAGTACGCGTGTGACCTGGGTTCGATTCCCGGTGCCGGCACCACTAAGATGTTACTACTAGACTGTTAATTGCAATTTCAAGTGCTGATTTACCACGTGCTCGGCGGTGAAGCAAAACATCGTGAGAAACCTGCATGTCTGAGAAATAAAAAATATTTCGAAGACATGTGCAGTCCGCCAACCCGCATTGGAGCAGCGTGGCGGATTCTTCCTAGCTCCAAAACCCTCTCAGAGAGGAGGCCTGTGCTCAGCAGTGGGAAATTTATAGGCTGAAACTTTACTCTTTTTAAGGATAGGTTAGGATTTGTTTTTCAAATAGCTATAATATCTTTCGTTTCTGCAACGTTTGGATCAATACAATCAAGATACTGACTGATAAGTTTTTCTCCAGCTTTTAACGTAACTTATCCGTAATTGATTATCAATATTTATGAGACATAATATATTAGTATAATAATATTGAAGTGTCTGTCTGTGATTACAAAATAAATAACAAAATTTCAGTAAGAACTGCCATTTATAAGACGCCCAATCATAAATTACCGTCTGTCTGTTTTTCCGTAAGTTTGTCTCGACTAGGCTCCGAAATGGCTCAACAGATTTCAATGAAAATTTTAGGCATTGAAACTGGAATTTTAGCTTAAATTTTCGTCTATGGTCCATTTAGATATCTTACTGGTTTCGGAAGATGTGAATATAAATTTGCTATGATACATGATGCAATGGGCTTCTGAAGTCGCTCGCTGTGAATCGAACATTATGGAGAAGGGCCGAACTGTTAATGTTCAGGTAAGCGAAAGTACCATGCATCAATCATGTTACGACGGCTCATTTTACGCGGGTGAAATCGCGTGGCAAAGCAGTTTTAGATAAACTATCAGTTGCCATTCATCCTTAAAGCTTATATGTACCTATGGTTATATAATTGATGTCAATACAAACCAGTGGCGTTAGCGTAGCGAGAATCACAAGGAGAGACAAGGGAAATAAATAATCACTCGTGACAAACATTCATAGAAATTCGTCTAGGTGGGTACCGCCGCAGTTATTCTGCTGTCAAACTGTCTGCAAACATTACTGTATTTCGCTCTTAAGGGTACTACTGTTAACTAGTGTAATTACTGGACATATGAGACTGTTGCAGGCCATAAGTTTTTCGGACATTTACAACGTTGACAGTGAAAATAATATGGAAAAAAAACTCTTATAAATTATACACGAAACATCTCTGTTGCCTTCTCATCACGTCATGTTGTCATCTCTGTTACTTTTTATCTTAGTAAAACTAAATGCAGACACTCCGAAGTTGATTTGATTGTTTCTTTGCTGGTGCTTAAAGAAGTAGCGGGAATTTGTGTGGCCGAAGTGAAGCCGTGTGGTGGCGGCTCGTTAAAAGAATACTACCACTCCATCTCATCCAATGGATCTCGTAAAAGGCGAGTAAGGAATTAAACTGCACTGTGCACCCAACTGCGCATGGTGGCGATGGGCTCACCACCTATTACACCAAGTGCATTATATTGTTTTGGTTAAACGTGGATTGTGGCAGTCATCTGTTTTTGCAGTGAGTGCCCAGTCTCTGACTACCCCTTATGGGATACAGTCGTGATCGTATGTATGTATGTGAATTTGTGTAGTGATTGTTATTTATATATAAATTTTTGTTGCAACTTGTTGGATACAATTTAAGTAACATTTTCTGATTATTTTATCCCACCATAGTAAGGTCAAATGAGAATTGGTAAGATTCCTTTGCAGGATGTTTATCTGAAATCCCTTTAAGATCATTTTTCACCATCGCACATTGGGGCACAGCGCAAAATTCCATCGTCACCACCTTGATGGTTGGCATTCGAGCACCGTGCGTTTTTCGCGCAATTTTTTGCCACGCACAAGCTCTTTATGGAATCTGCTGCCGCCAGCGGTTTTTCCGGACTGATACAACTTAGGGACCTTCAAGAAAAGAGCCTATTCCTTTCTCAAAGGCCGGCAACGCATCTGCTATTCCTCTGGTATTGTAGATGTTCGTGGGCGGCGGTGATCACTTACCAACAGGTGAGCCGCTTGCTCGTTTGTCCCCTATTCCATAAAAAAAATGTATACACTTATGTGTACATGTATACACTAACTAGCTGACCTGCCCCGGCTTTGCACGGAAGCTACTGTTACGTTAAAGTCTGTATACAGAAAAACAGCCTGACGACTCATTTAGGAATCCATTTTCTTTAATAAGTCCTTAGTTTTTTTTCCTGACAAAAAGAGGTGCATATGTCAGGAAATAAATATATGTGCCAAATTTCGAGTCAACAGGTCTTGTAGTTTCGGAGAGATCGTGGTGACTCAGTGGTAAATCGTTTTCTATAGATATCTGTAGCTTGTGTCGCCTCGGCTGCAGAGACTGCCACTGATCGCTGCCTGTGAGAGCTTCAACAAACTAGTTTGGCGGATAATGTTTCCAGAAAAAGGGTAGCTACCCGCCAGATTGGGTGGTCTGATCAGGAGTAGACGTCTCCTCCTTCCAACAATCGATAGATGTATATATAATTCGCATCTCAGAAACTTAAAAAACGCGATGTTAGGACATTTGAAATATTCCTTGAGTTTCTCATTTGGAGCCAAAAATGTCGCTACATCATGCTCCCACTGAGACTGGCTCCCGGGCGGTTACGGTGTCGAGCGATCGATGCTGTAATCTACCGGCGGACCTCCGACGCCTGATTAGAGAAAAGAACCGTGCGACTAAAGCGCACGATAGATATAGAACAGACGAAAATAGACTCAGACTGCGCCTCCTACAAAGGGATGTTAAAGAGCGCTTATCTGAGTACAATCAAGACAGCTGGGACACTATGCTTAGAGAAATCGAGCCGTCGCACACTGCCTACTGGCAGCTGGTACGATCTCTCAAAGCAGAGCCGGTCTCACCCATGTCGTCACTCATTAGATCTAATGATAACTCGCTCGCCTTCGACGACAGCGAAAAAGCCGAATGCCTCGCAGACAGTTTAGCGAGCCAATGCACTCCGTCTCTCGCGCCTGCGGATCCCGACCACCTGCAGCAGGTGGCCGCGAAACTCGAACGCAGGGCTGCAATACCACCTGTGGGCGAACCACTGCCTCCAGTGACTCTCGACGAAGTCACTAAGATAGTCAAAAATCTTAAAAACCGATCCGCGCCCGGCCTCGACGGCATTAACAACAGGGTGATGAAATGTTTAACTACGCCGTTATTGTGTCTGTTAGTCAGTATTTTTAACGCGCTCCTCTCCAGCTGCTCCTTCCCGGAGGACTGACCTATTTTACTGACTAAGTCTCTACTTTACCACCATTGACTAAGCATCACCACATCTGACTTAACCATTGACTAAGTCTTTACTTTATATCCTTGCAATTACATTATTTAATTTCACTCATGCCTTTCATATGCTTAAATCATCTTAAGTTCTATTAATATTTCTCGTATGAAAAGGAAACAAATATGTTATGCTGTCACTATACTGCTCGTGGGAATGCAATGGGGGAGGGGAGGGGGGTAAGAATTTTTAACTCGTACCAAAATGGCTGCGGCGCGAATCGCCACCAGTCTGATCTCTTTCGAAAAATAGAAAAGTGGGCTAAGTTAGTGGCCTCTGTCTACCCCTTATATGGGAAAATGTGTGACTGTATGTATGTGAAAAAGAAATGAAAAATTGAGAATTTTATTATACGGGGCGGAATTTGCGTTATGTTTTTTTTTTTAATTTGGGACATTTGACTATATTATCTTATTTATTATAGTATCTAAAGGCACTAACGCGTTGGATAATGAAAAAATACAGAAAAGAATATTGTCTTCTACTTCATTACATAAACGTGAAAAAAAAATTGGAATCGCTCGGATGATCCACGGTCATTACAAATGCCTGGTAATTAAGTATGAACGAACGAATCAGTCTTAGGCTGGTTATATACCGAGAACAAAAATTTTATTCGGTGGAAATATGGAAATTTACTGGGTGAGAATTTAATATGCTGTGAAAAAAGCTATGTTCTAGAATAAAAGGCAAAAAATATTACAAAGCTGCAGCACATACGTTAATCGATCCAACAAGAACTCGGCCTGGCCTGCCAGGTTTTGAACCGTGGCGACAATGGATGGCTACAATGGCATAAAGGAGCGCATCTTAGCCCGGAACGCAAATCCGCCAGTTCTTCCCTTTCTGCCATAAAGAACACCCGCAACGCGTCCTGATTCATATCAGATGACCAGAGCATGCGGCGGACTCCATATAACACAGCGTATATATCCATGTGTGTTACATGCAGTGCTGGAGCACTAAGACACGTGGTATGAGTATACTTGTAACACCGGAGTGCCGCCAAACACACTCTTCCTGATCCGTAAGATAACCGACGTATCTTATTAAAACACACTAAGACGTCGACCACAAACGGCAGTTGTGCACGATGTTCACGGGAAAGTCTTATTACTACAACAGTCCCGCTTACCACCGGCACTAAGATGTATAATGTTCAATAAGACATATCGGTTCAAGTCTGCGTTTACCGAAGACTCCTGTCCCTGTATGAAAGCTTAAGCAACTGTATTTTAATCACATTCAAAACTCAAGTCTATAATAATAATGCTTTTACATCTTAAATACCTTCTATATAATTGCTTTTTATCGTAAACTTTACTAACATAAGACCAAAATGTTAATTATACGAGGCAAGTTTTTAGAGACACTCACATTCACATTATGTTATACACATATATTGGCTCTGGCTGGGATTCGAAGCCTGAAACAGCGGCGTAAAAGTCAGGTGCTCTGACCATTAGGCTACGCGTTATCGGATAATAAAGAACAGAAAACTGGGTGTCACTGACCTGAGACTTGGTCCATGACGATCCAAGTGACGACTTCCTGGCAATTAGGTGTCGTTAAAGAGCTGTGGTAAGTTTAGTAACACTGCGGATTTAGAACTCAGCAAGCGTCTGCCAACAAAAGACAATATTTGGTGCATCACCACCGTATTTGGAGGACGTGATTATTTTTTGAAATAAAGAAATAGAGATATTGTAAAACTTAATATAACTGAGAAATAAAAAATAGATTTTTTATAGGATGAAGTGACGAAACGAGCAAAACGTTCACCTGCTGGCAAGTGCGACGTCCGCCCACAACAAATGACTGGAAGTGATCCAAGTGCCCTTCTGAAGGAGGTACGAACCTCGGCTTGAATCACTATCGAATGGGAAAAATATTTATATCATATATATATATATATATAATATATATATATATATATATATTTATTGTATAAAGTGATGAAACGGGGAAAACGTCCACCTGATGGTAAGTGCATCGTCTGCCTATAACAAATGTTGTCCCAGAACATTTCTGTGTGACACCACACTGTAGTAGTAAATTATTGCATTTTCTAATTATTTTCTCTTGTAGTGTCCCCACCTTTTTTCCTACTTTTTCAAAGCTAACTATATGGTTATAGTACAGCGACCCGGCGAGAATTTTTGCAAGCATTATTCTCTTAGCAGCTTAAATTATGAACATTCGCTAGAACACGCCACCGTAAGTGTTTGTGTGCTATTTTTTTCTTTTTAAGTTAGAGAACTGGTAGTAACTTACTGGTGGTAGGATTCCTTTGCAAGAATCCGTCTAGATAGGTACCACCTCAGGGCCAGTTATTCTCCCGTGAAGTAGTAGTGTGTGCAAACATTACTGTGTTTGGGTTTGAAGGGCACTGTGAGCTAGCGTAATCACTGGGCATATGAGACTTAAGAACTT
Source organism: Luehdorfia chinensis (assembly GCA_019845155.1). NCBI lineage: Eukaryota > Metazoa > Arthropoda > Insecta > Lepidoptera > Papilionidae > Luehdorfia > Luehdorfia chinensis. The sequence continues at coordinate 604,195 of JAHVAK010000548.1, read as the reverse complement.
ATGTCTCAGGGTGACGGGCGCAGTGTGGTGTCACACAGAAATTTTCTGGGTGACACAGCATTTGTTATGGGCAGACGTTGCACTTACCATCAGGTGAATGTTTTGCTCGTTTCATCACTTTATCGAATAAAAAAAAGAAAAAAAAAACGTGTTTTTCGAAACAAGTAGCTTAAACACTTCAATTAGTTTTGTAGTTACCATCATAATCATCACTGCGATTTTTCGCGGCTGCCATTCGAAAACTATTCTTCACCAACGGTTATCGGTTTTACGAGCTGTACGGCAGACCCATTGCCACTTCAGCTCACTGGAGCTGGAGTGGATCATTGGAACTACATAGCTCTAAGGGTCAGTAACCCACATGTTACTCCAATTCCGTTGTGGATATCATCAGTTTTCCAACGGTTAGTAAAGATAGTGCAGATAGAAATCCATGTACTGTAGTAAACGTAAGTACCATTAAAGGGGCGGACTATGCCATTTTTGGCAGATGATGTTGCCATGGAAAAGCTTAGCTACTCGCCAGATAGGATGGTCTGAACTGGGGAGGACGTCTCCGTGAGCTTCTCATGTGGCGACACAGATGTCGCGACATCACTCATCTGCTGAGACAGGTAATCGTACTGGACCTGCAAATTTCACTTTGAAGATAATATAGACCTATTATTATTAGCAGTTATTGGCATAGGAGGAAACATTATAATAGTACTCGCTGCGCCTCGATCAATGATATACATATGTATATACTTCCCTTTTTGAATCGGATTTTGGGTTTTCATTTGTTTGCGCGGAACCCTAATATTTTCTAAAATTGAAGTAGCCTAAATTACCCGCTACAGCTATCAGCTATCTGTTAGTGAAAGTCCAGTCAAAATCGGTTCAGCCATTTTGGAGATTAGCCGGAATAAACTGACAGACAGACAGATCGACAGAGACAAAAATTTTAATTTTTTTTTTCTTACAAGTACTGTACTTTCATAAACATTGAGTAAAAAGCTGTTATTTTGTTATTACAAACAGCGACTTCAATTTCATTTATTTGTAATTATTTTTAAATCGCGGAATATTACTACAAAAAGCAAGGGTTATTCTTTGCCTATGTTTAACCGGAACCTCTGTATTCAAAACTATATATAATAGTATTTATTTACTACCAATATTGAGGTTAAGAGCTTCATATTTTCAGTACTATAGAATTTAAAATAATACCCAAGCAGCAGTTTCCCAGGGGAATGGGCGCATCACACTGTAGCGCTTTTTGTTCCGGGAACATTTATTGTTTTAACGGTGCACTCTGCTCATATTTCTCTCGCTTCTTTGTTACTCTTTATTTATTATCACATTTCTGCAGCGGTCGTATGAATAAATTTACAAAAACTGTAGCACGGATTGTTTAAAAAATTAATATATTTTCTACGAAGTTTAATCACTGGGCATATGAGACTTAAGAACTGATGTCTCAGGCTGACGGTTGCAGTGTGGTGTCACACATAAATGTTCTGGGTGACATAGCATTGGTTATACGCCGACGTTTCACTTATCTTTAGTCAGGTGAACGTTTTGATCGTTTCGTCACTCTTTCCTATAAAAAAATCGCTCCGGCAAATACAGTTGAGTACCGAGTAGACGACCCTGGCTTCCTGAGTTACTACTGTCACTTCCTACTCCTTCTGGGATAGTAGTATCCTATGGTTAGATTCCCAACTTCGTATTCTCTAACCTATGTCCATTTTACACCTTATCCTTTTCGATTTTTTCCGCCAAGGCAGCGTTTGCCGTGCCGATGGCTAGCAAGCAAGCCGTGTGCCACCAAACTATATCGTTGATCGGGGCGGAGCGAGCGTTGTTACAATATTTCCTGCTACGCCAATAGCTGCTAATAATAATAGCTCTGTATTATCTTCAAAATGAAGTTTGAAGGTGACTAAAACGTTTATGTGGAAATATATGTGATTAATTATGACGTGGCATTTAACCTACGATCCACAGCTCAGCAGTTAGACTGACTCCTAATCCCCGCTGTACAAATATTAACTTCGACTTAGAATACATAGAAGGTCACTTAAGCTATGCCTTTTTTCACGACGAATATCACATATGAACAGGTTTTTAATCAATAATTGTACGCCAGTAGACGTATATCCCCCGATGGACAAGACGGGCTCCATTTTGCCACGCCAGTGAACTGGATATAGACCAATGTACTCGTATTAGAAACATAAAGTGAGACCACACCACTGTCCCTCCTCAAATTAAATAAATAATATTGTGTAAGTTAACCGTCTCCTAAATCTTTATCATGTTCAATATTTTTTTCCATGTTTCATAAAATGACGGTAAGTACTTCTCGTCATGATACTTTTATATCTAAAATGTTTAATGTTATCTATTCCTTCTACCTTTGCCGATAGGTTTTCGTCAGAGTAGAATAGCACCTACTTCTTTCCTACCGAGGTGTCGTGAGAGGCGACTAAGGTATTGTACGGACAGCCTTTACTCGTGCAGAACAACACCATAATATGCAATGCTGTCACTATACTGCTCATGGGGACGCAAAGGGGAGTAAGATTTTTTGGACTCCTAAGAAAAAGGCGGTGACGTGGTTCGCCACCCATCACGTCTCGTTAGTCACGGATCCGAAAATTAGGCTACGTGTGTGGCCTCTGCGTGCCCCTTATACGGCAATAGGCGTGACTGTATGTTTTTCTTTTGAAAGAAAAGGTGACAAAATCTCTGGCTGATTTCGGTTACATACCCGTGTGGCGTATATTATGACTCCCATGGCTTAAACGTGGCGTGGTTTATGGGTCGCTTGCTGACGTGAATGAGTGGATACGTGGCCTTGCTAGGAATGTGAGAGGGGGGTATCATCCCCTCAGGAGGACGGAGCGCCGATGGTCGCCAGCGCCAGTCAAACGGTGTATGTATAAGTGGACGTCCCATGAAGCACTATGAGGTTAATTCTCTATAATTTCGGTGATGTAATTGCTGTTAGCCTTTTTTGGCTTTTACAGCTTCATCGGATCTTGTGCTCACGGGCCAGGGGCCCGCGTGCCAGGTTTGGTTTGACCCAAACATAAATAAATAAATAAACTCCTACAAAAACCTCGAAATTCGTACTGTATAGCGTTCGCTGCGTGCTTGCGCGATTTAGAATATCTCAATACGATTTTAAGTCGTCTAATGACCGTCCGAGGGAGATTGCGGGCCTCCATTCGGACTGTCGACTTGTGTGTCGGTAACTCTGGGCGGTCAGAACCGCCCTGGGACACGGGTGTATCGTGTGTACGCGGTGTGATTGTCGACTGCTGCGCGCCGCTCTCTACGGCGGTCGCGCGTCGTAGTGCGTGTTATATTAAAGCTATTAACTGTGTGTACAGTGTAGCCTGGATCGTAACTGACCGTATCGTGGTCAGGGAGTGCTGAGACATCCGTGTCGTCTAGCACGTTCCGCGGGCGACGTTTGCGTTCGGTCGCGTTTCTATTTGGTCGGTAATTTGCTGCTTTAACCACCAGTGGGTTTGGATGAACCGCGGCTTTTTCGAAAAACCGCCGTGATAATGCTCTGAAGTGTTCAGAGATTAAGGGTATTTCACAGTCGCTGTGAAGATCTACGTTGCGTTGGTACCAAGCGGCTCCGGTGGCAGTTCGCAAGAATCGATTTTGAACGCTCTGTAACTTCTTTGTTAATTCTCTGCAAGTCTTTCGCAACCCATTTTCCCCCACAAGACATTACATTTACTACATAGGCAGGGCTTAGTATAAGGTGGGTATACTGATTCAGGAAATCTTTGATAAGAATTAATTGGAACCGATAAGAAAAAAATATATTAAATATTGTTATTCACTCTAATTTAAAAAAAGGACAGGGTTGGGAATATTTCACACAGTATCATGATTATCAACAAATGAGGTGTCATTTGTTGATGATCATGATACCTTGTAAATATGGTTTTTATAATATGTTTGATTTCTTTATTTTTTGTCATTAGTGGATAACGTTAGCTTCAAAACGATGTCTCAATCAAAATTTTGATGAAGTATTAAGGAAGAGATAGCGTACCGACAAAACACATTTTTTTAACCTCTTCTTATTGTTCGCTGCACCGCCTATCATCATATTATGTTTATTATCTGCTTTGCCTTATGGTCGACTTTGAGAGAATGCCTTGAGGCATTAAGTCCGCATGGTACTGATACATTACCACTAGTGCATAAAAGTTTAAATAAATAAGTTCATAAAAATCATGATAAGGCCTTGAGAGCCGATTTCAACTGCAGTGAGATCTTACAATTAACAGTGAGAAGACTTAATATGCATAGAATAATTTTATGGCATAAAAATAAGACCTGATCTATACAAATTACAAACTATGCAAGTTTCACAATTTAAGTTAACATGAAAAAAATTACGAATTAAACTCATCGGATTTTGTATTTCCAGCAAACTGATACAACAAATCGTAGGCGATTTTGTTTGGATTCCCTCTTATGTTGCGCTCCAATATTTACACCGAACGAGTCACGTACTATCAACGAACAAAACACTTCCTACTTTTTTGAACTTATATTGTTGCGCTGTGCAGTTTTTCTACGAAACAAATGACTAAAATAGTAAAGGAGAGAAAGTTAATTTGCTAAGATCCGCATGCAAAATGTAAAATGGTGCTCTTCAAAACTAGGTGACTTTCTCTCCTTCACTATAATGGATTTCCGCAAAGTGACACCTCACTGAATTACTAAAAAAATTGATTTTAAGCCTATAAATGTTCTACTAACAATTTCAGTGGTGCCGGCACCGGAAATCGAACCCAGGTCACTCGCGTACTATGAAATCTTAAGCGAGCGCCTAGCCCCTGAGCTACCACGGCTACCAATTACTAATTCAACCTAAAATTAAACTAAAGTCAAGGGTTATGAATAATGCAACGTTATTAATATCAATGCCGAATTTAATTGATACATTGCGAACTGAATATAAATATTATTTTAGAACTAACTGTGCCCCGCGATTTCACCCGCGTAAAAAAGCTGAGCCCGATCGATGATATACATATAAACTTCCCTAATTGAATCGGATTTTGGGGTTTTTTTGCGCGGAACAATTTTTTCTAAAATTAATGTAGTCTAAGTCACCCGCTATAATATCAGCTATCTGTCAGGGAAAGTTTCGTCAAAATCGGTCCTGCCGTTTTGGAGATTAGCCGGAACAAACAGACAGACAGACAGACTGACAGACAAAACTTTTAAAAATTGTTCTTTTCTTACGAGTACCGTATATACTTTCATAAGAATTTAGTAAATAGCTGCTATTTTGATATTACACACAGACACTTTAATTTTACTTTATTTTTTTTGTATAGATATTCTGGATATAAGCTTAATCCGTAAGTCTAAATTATGAAACTGTGCTTATCGTGTGTGCTTATATCAAACTAGCTGATACCCGCGACTCCGTCCGCATGGATATAGATTTTTTTAAATATCTTGTGGGAACTATTCGATTTTCAGGGATGAAAAGTATGCTATGTCCGTCTTAAGGATGAAAGGTATCTCTGTGCCAAATTGCGTCAAGATCGGTTCTGCGGTTGAACCGCGAAAAAGTGACAAACAGACAGAGGGATAGAGAGAGTTACTTTCGCATTTATAATATTAGTATAGATGTAATATGAACCAATAATACATATTCACTTCACAAATATTTTACGACTACAGAATAGGTACTTAAATTGCGACGGACCTCGCTAGTCTTTTTAAAAAAAACAATTAAAACTTATTAAAAGATATTTAATGTTCTCTCGAAGGTGGTTAATTTTAGAATGAATCTTATTCTATGTTAGTTATTAAAACAAAGACAATACTGTAACCGGATAGCATGGGAATCGTTATCGCTAAACTCTAATTACCGTCTAATCCGGGTGGCCAATGCTTACGTAGGCGTTATAAACAAAGTACTAGGGTTGGAATGATGTGACATAACTCCTCCCTCCGCTAGTTCGAGATTATCTGAAGGATTATCTCGCTTTTCCTTTATACAAATTTTAATCAGTTTATGCTTAAAAAATACAAATAAAAGAATCAGTATTATAACTAAAATTACAATGTTCACTAAGCTAACACTTCTAAAGGCGATTTTACTTTTGTTACTATTACGTAACTCACTATCGTTACTAAATTCACTCCTACTTTTCTGCAATAATAAATTTAGAAACTGGACATCAGCTAAGTCGATTCCATTGAGGTTGATGGGCTTCATTAGCATACTTGGCGAGTCAGTCGTTATCTTAGGTAAGCTGATTACTGGCTGCTTCAGGTAGGTTACATCCTTTCCTAGAGTCTGATGTCTTTTCAGAACATATCCTTTGATTTCCACTCTGCAACTATCATCCATTGTTAAAAGGTAAGTTCCCTGTATAATTTCTTGAGTTACTTCATTGTCGCAGAACTGACTCATTATTGTTTCAGGATATGAATAAATAATCCAACGATTTGACTGTACACGGTATATCTTTACATTTTCCACAGTTACAGGAATCGGGTGGCAGCTGGAAATGTTAGTATGAAACTGCATGATTTCAATGACGCATTTGTCGTCGATGAAAGGTGGCACGTCGTTCTCGTAACACAGGAACCGATGCTCGTCGATCTCCCGACATGACTCTGTGAGCGGCGTTGCTTTCAACCCTTTCACTAGTAAGTATGGATTTTTAGGAAGGATAAGGGTTGTCTGGCCATTTTGGAAGATCGGTAAAGGAATTAATTTGTAATAGGTAAAAATATCTTTTCTTATGAGTGGAATACCCATAATGAACTTTATTTGATTTTGTTTTATATAAGCTTTTATCTCTATAGTTTGTTCTAATTTTACAATATTTTCATATTTTACAGGAAATACTAATTTTTCGGTTTGTTCTATTTCTTTTAATAGTAGCATAAGTTCATCTGTATCGACTATCGACTGATGTAATACATTAATTTTACTAAAAGCAATAGCTGTTTCAATTTCGTTTAAATGAATGTATAAGTTTTGAAAATTATCAAGAAAAATGTTATAGAAGTTAGTGACTTTAGTACTAGTTTGACGGAAATTCGATTCATTTAAAGCATTATTTATATTCTGAATGCTTTCCTCTATTCGTATAAAATTACTTTTAGTAGAATTTGCAATATTCGTAAAAGAACCCACCATTTCGGCTACTATTGTTATTTTATTTTTAATCGCGTCCTGTTCGGTGTGCATTTCATTTATTAACCTTTCGTATGTTATAGCGTCATTATTATCTAAGTTACCTGTAATAGTTTTTATCAGAGAGCCTAAAGGGTTGAGGAGGCCTCTTTTTAATCGCATTGAAGGGAACAATTGTCTATACTTTTCAATGGTAATATTCATAGCGTAATCTGTTTGCGTTTCAACGTCAGTAAAATCCGAATCAAATATTTTAATATTAAAACAACTTTGAACATGCTTTTTAAGTGACCTATATCTATGTACACTTGTTTCTAATTCTTCGTAAATTAAGTTTAAATCTAAAATCTTAATCACTCTCCAGTTGTCATAGGTGACGAAGGCTTGACCTTCATTAACTGGTAGCAATCCCGGGTTCTTGTCAATCCGGAGCAGATGAAGGGCCTGGATTCCCATTGTTTGGATCACCAGAAGGATTAACCTGTGAAGGGCGTTTTATATCTTTAATAGGAACCGTAGTGCTTCTTTTATTGGTTACAACTCTAACTACATTTCTTTTAACAGTACCAGTGACATGAGCTTTCTGATAGCGAGGTTTATCTTTACTTCGTCTTGTATTGACACCTTTTATGAACACAGTATCACCTACGTCTATATCAAATTGCGATTCACCTGCACGTTTCTCTTTTACCGTAACCTTTCTATCAATCATCCTATTGGTTAAATACTCGTATAAATGTTTAGTTCTTTTAGCATGTTCCTTTACTAATTGTTGAGTGTACTGCTTATCTAAATTTACAGAAAATGTACTATTGGATTCTGTGTGTCCGAATACTACTTCAAATGGCGTGAGATTTGTTGTGGAATGAATAGAGTGATTATAAGACATAACAGCATATGTCATTACAGATGCTGCATCGGTGATTTTGTGTTCGTATTTTGCGATACGGTACACTTCGGTAATAGTTGAATGGAACCTTTCGACCAATCCCATAGAGTTAGGATTGTGCGGGGTGCTAATATGTAAATTGATTTTGTATAATGCTAGCATTTCCTTCATCAGTACATTATTGAATTCCATACCGGGATCTGAACATATTTTGGTAGGAGTTCCATAAAATGAAAAATATTTTATTAAGGCTCTAATTACCTCGGGAGTAGATCTGCTATTTATTTCAATAGCTTGTCCTAACTTACTGAATGCGTCAATTAAGGTAAGGAAATGCTTCCCTTCTATTGAAAATGTGTCGATAAATATTTCCTGGAATGGTTTCGATTGAGTTTGACTCAATTGTATTTCTGGTTTTAAAGGTTTACGATCGTATTTCATTTTCTTACACAATTCGCATGAATTAATGATGCTTGCTACCGTTTGACCCATGTTATTCCAGTAAAACGTTCGTCTTAGATGTACTAATGTTTCTTTGATTCCTCTATGGCAATTTTTACCCAAGTGATATTTTAGAACTACTTCACGTTGCTCGTTTTCGTCTTCTATGTATATTATCCTCTCAGTGCATTCATAAAATTTAACACTACCCTTTTTAAATAGTTGTGTCGTAACTTTTGAAAATTGATCACGGTGAAGATTATCTTCAAAGTAAAAGAAATATTTAATCTTAGGTCTAATGTATTCTTTTAGAAAACCTTTAATTAGCTCATAATTATTCAAAGGTAAGTGTACTTCTAATATTTTTTGTTTATCCCTAGACATGTTTTTTACTGAACATTCATTTCTGTTCCAGGTATGTACGAGTATTTGGTTTGGTTTTGTGTCTATAGCTTCATGGAGAATAAGGATACCTGCTGTGTCTACATCTTTAGCCGAATGTACTGTATGTATACTACTTTGCCCTTCGGAGGCGGTGGCAGTGCTACTATTCGGAGAGGGCATTGAATACGGAGATCGTCTACCGTCTAAAGAGGAAATGCTTAAAGTTTCAGAATCAGATGAAATTGTTATGGGTTGTAATGGTTTTTTCTGTTTCCCAAGCTGTACAATTTCAGTGACAACATTATCTAAATATCTTTGTAGTTTTTGTTCCTTTTTGTCTAAATTAACTTTCATAGATACGTCGTCTTTTTCGTCTAAAACATTAATTCTAATACGAGATAAGGCATCTGCGTTACAATTTTGTTTTCCATTTTTGTAAATAATTTCGTAATCGAATTCTGCTAGTCTTAATTTCCACCTGATAAGTTTACTATTGGGCTCCTTTATAGAATTTAACCAGGCTAAAGGGCGATGGTCAGTAAATATAGTGAATTTTTTTCCATAAAGATAGGGACGAAAATGTTTGACGGCCCAAATGATTGCTAAAAGTTCCTTCTCTATCGTGCTATATCTGGTCTCAGCATCGTTTAACGTACGGCTGGCAAAGGCAACTGGCTTATCACTACCAATAGGCCCTTGAGATAGGACTGCACCTAGAGCGAAGTTCGATGCATCCGTAGTGAGGACAAAAGGTCGAGAAAAGTCAGGATATTGCAAAAGCGGGGCATTCGTTAAAAGTTCTTTACACCTTTCGAAGGCCTCTATATACTCTTGGGTTATTTCAATTTTATTTTTCTTTTTCAAGCAAGATGTGAGCGGTTGTGTGAGCTTAGCAAAGTCTTTGATGAATTTTCGGTAGTAGCCTACTAGTCCGAGAAAACTCTTTATTTCGGTGGATGTTCGAGGTAACGGGAATTTTAATACCGATTTGACCTTATCATTGTTAGGCTTCAGGCCCTCTTTAGTGATTGTATGCCCTAAATACAAAACTTCTTTTCTCAAAAACTCGCACTTATCTAAAGTTACTTTTAAATTTGTTTCTCTGAGACGATCAAAAATTTTTCGTAGTTTTTCAATCTGTTCTTGAAGACTGGATGAATAAACAATTATGTCATCGAGGTAAACTAGGCAATGAAGACCTTGAAGACCTCTTAGGACGTTATCCATTGCATGTTGGAACGTAGCTGGAGCTGTCTTTAAACCGAAGGGCATACGTTTAAATTCATAGTGCCCTGATTGTGTTGTGAAAGCAGTTTTCGACCTATCGGCTTCGTTAACTTCTATTTGGTGATAACCACTTGCCAAATCGATAGTACTAAAATATACTGATTTACCCAGTTTGTCGAAAAGGTCCGTTATGTTAGGTAAAGGGTATTTATCGTCTACTGTCTTTTCATTTAAACGCCGATAGTCAATAACCATTCTAAATTTTTGTTCACCGGTTGCGTCTAATTTCTTAGGTACCAAATGAACGGGCGCACTCCAAGGTGAGTGGGAATTTTGGATAACGTCATTTTGAAGGAGTTTGTCTACCTGACTTTGTATTTCCTCGTTTTGAAAAGGTGGGTGTCTATAAGGTCTTATATATGTCGGATCTTCATTAACGGTTCTTATGTTATGTTTTACTTGATTTGTAAATGAAAGTGGAATTTTCTCACTATAAAATATGTCGCGATATTCATAACATAATTTAGTAATAGCCATATGTTCTTCCTCATTGGTATGGTCTAAACGAAGCTTGTTTAGATTTTCCTTAAGAATTTTATCAATCTCGCATTCAGACATCGTCACATTTACTTCACATTCAGTATTTTCAAACAGAGTAACATTAAACGGATCTGTAAATTTAATGGTAACCTTCTCATTAGAGATATTTTGTATGACAGTTTCAGCAAAGAAATTTTCACATTTAACTAAAGCACTGGGCATACGCAATCCTTTACTAAATTGTGTAAAATTAACTATTGCGTCTCCGCTTTGTAAGTTTGTAGGAATTTTTACGCGGGTCTCAGACCTTGGTTCTAAATTTATTTCGTAAGGTGGATTATAAATTATTTGAATTTCTGCATTAGGTGTCCGCAATATTTGATGTTTCATGTCGATATTAGCTGCCAATTTTTTTAATAGGTCTGATCCAATAAGGCCGTCATATCTACCGTCTACGTCATAAATATAAAACTTATGTGGTAATTTACATTTAAATGTTTTCAATAGTGGTATAAAAATTATTTCGTTATGAACGCTTTGTGCATGAGTGCTTACGACTGTAAATGGTTCGTGATATTTAAATTTTTCGAAATATTCATTTGCCTTTACAGGACTAATAAAAGACCGACTACTGCCAGTGTCAATCAAAAATTTTGAATTGATTTCTGGAATTATAATGTGAGGTAATTTCAAAATACTGTCGGAATAATTCAAATGAATTATTTCACTGTGTCGTCGGGGGTTGTCATCTGAAAATTTACAGGCACTACATTATCTTCGATACAATTATCGGGTTCATTTGGATTTTCATAACAATAATTGTCCAAAGGAAATTCTTCTAAATGATTGTCACAGTAATCGTAGTAATTATTTTCAGAATTGTACTGAAGAGCATCTTGACAGAACGTCGATGGTTCTTCATTATAGAATAAGTCATTTGTTGTCATATTCTGCCTAATGGGCGCAGTGCGCATAGAGACGTCCGTGTCAATAACGTTTTTAGGTGGTTGCTGTGGGATGCCGAACTTAAACTGGTTAGGTTGGTGTTGAAAGCCATATTTAATTTGGTTGGGTTGTTGGTGCATGCCATACTTAAATTGATTGGGTTGCTGTTGATTTTGCATGCCGAATCCTGAACCTTGCTTTTGAGGGATGCCCAATCTAAATCCACCGCTTTGATACGGTGTTCGTGTTTGCTGGGCGACCGGATGGTTAAAATTACGTGACATCGTGTAACTTTGCTGTGGCCCAAAACGGTAACCTTGTGGAGTATTAGCGAATGTGCTAGGCTGCAAAAATTTTGGCCCTACTTGATTTTGAGGAATACCAAACTTAAAGTTATTTGACGTTGGATTTAAATTTTGGAACGCTAAGGGTTTAGAAATATTTTGTGGAATTAATTGTTGTACGGGTTTAATTTTATTGTTTTTTGCATTGTACTGTGTGAAGAAATTAAGTTCCTCTGTAACTACACTTAACGCATTCTCCAAGGTGGAGGTTCCCTTCAATCTAACGATTCTTATTAAGTCTTCTGGAAGATTATATAAAAAACACGTTCAAGGCTGTGTTGTTATAAATTATAATTTTTGCAGTCTTAATTCCTTCGTCACGAATCCGTTGAACTTTAGCGAATAATGAACTTCTTATATTTTGTATTCTATTACAAAATTGAATAAACGATTCCCCGTGTTTTATTTTTAAGGACTCAAGCTCAATAGCAATACACTCTTCTGAACGGGGGTCGCCGAAATGTTGGGTTAAAATATTTTTTAAAGCTTCCCACGTCCTAACATCCGGGTTGTCGCTTAGTAGAGTCGCGGCTCTACCGATAAGCTTACTACTTAAGGCATGGAACCGATATAAGTTTTGTGCCAAATTTTCGTTGCCTCCTGAAGATGTTAAAACGTACTCACATTTTGAAATGAATAAGTTTAATAACTTTTCATCTCCATCGTATTTTGGAATTAAATCTAAAATGTCTTTTGGAATAACCGTGACCGACATATTTACGCTACTTTTACTGATCTTACACAAATTACACACAAGAATATTATAGTCAACAAAATCAAATAAATTCAATTAATTAGATCTGACGATTTTAGTTCAGAAGATTTGGAAAAGAACGGGATATATGTAAACAGGAAGTGAAAAGGTTTACTCACAGTCTGTTCAACCCCATGTCCTCCTGGTGATTCTGACCACTTCGGCGACGTCGCAGGTCCAGCACGAGCTCTCGATTGATTTGGAAACGGATGCGCGTGCGTCGCGGGAGTTATTTATTTGGTTCGAGGATATCCGAACCTTCCTGCTGTACTAACCCTTAAACCGATTTTGTGGTCTAATAGACGATAATGCAACAGCGAAATATATATACGGATATCCTACCGGCTGCGCCACTTAAATTGCGACGGACCTCGCTAGTCTTTTTAAAAAAACAATTAAAACTTATTAAAAGATATTTAATGTTCTCTCGAAGGTGGTTAATTTTAGAATGAATCTTATTCTATGTTAGTTATTAAAACAAAGACAATACTGTAACCGGATAGCATGGGAATCGTTATCGCTAAACTCTAATTACCGTCTAATCCGGGTGGCCAATGCTTACGTAGGCGTTATAAACAAAGTACTAGGGTTGGAATGATGTGACATAACTAGGTAAAATACAGCTTTTGTGATATGGTACTTAAACATTCAGCGAAATAGTAAATTTACAAATAAAACTTTCATTCCAGTTGATTTTCACCTACTTCATCCTCAACATCTTTAGGAATTATGTCAAGTCCACTGTAGAAAATACACCGTCACGCTGATACAATGTTCTGGTTAGATATCGGTCTTTCGACGGCTATATGGTAGAATACCTTTAGACATTTAATACGGATACATTATTTAATACGGAGTAGAAATGAAACCTTCAGAAAACTAAACTTCGAGAGAATGAGACGAAAGCACAGTTTTAGAAGTAGAATAATTGCATGTAATATTTATGATAATATTGTTACCAAGTTTGAATTATTCTACATTCTTTTCTACATATTATATTACGTATTATCCAGACTCCATGTTTTCAATTTCAACAATTGAAACGAGTGGCTTATGGTAACTGAAGTATGAAATAAATGCTTTTGTTTGGATTTGCTCAATATATCTTTGAAATACGATGTAATTAACGCTAATTACTGTTGTCGAGATACATACATAAGATCACGACTGTATCCCATAAGGGGTAGTCAGAGACTGGGCACTCACTGCAAAAACAGATCCACGACTGCCACAATCCACGTTTCACCAAAACAATATAATGCACTTGGTGTGACAGGTGGTGAGCCCATCGCCACCATGTGCTGTTGGGTGCACAGTGCAGTTTAATTCCTTACTCGGCTTTTACGAGATCCAGATGGAGTGGTAGTATTCTTTTATCGAGCCGCCACCACACGGCTAAGATAATGAGAGCAAAATCTACGAAGGCATCGGAGATTTGGACGGATTCGAAAATATGAATATAATAAGTATACTGTATTCTGTCTCATTCTCTCGCAGTCTAAATCCTATAGATGTATATGTTTGTCTCTTTTTCGTGATGTTTTTTCGTTTCATCGAGTTTAAAAACATAAAGATTCTAAAAAAAACCTCTTCAAAAATATCTCCCAACCATTTGCATAATGCATCGTGCGTTGGTGGTCGAGACACGAGTATCCACTAGTTGTCTATCTTTCGACAAGAAGTTGTCCTACACTGAGTTAGATTTTATAAGGCTTCTCATCTTTCTTCCCCAAAGATTAGTAGATGTACGAGCTAAGTGGCTGTTCCATTGACACTACAAATTATTGATTCCTAACGATTGTCATGTAGCATAAACTAACCGGAGCAAGAATAATAACGTCGTATAAGATATATGACCGCTAAATGGTGTTTTTTAAGAAACAATCAATGTGAAGTTTTTATTACAAAATAAGATTTACTGATTTCATCTCTTTTATTGTTATCATTTATAACCCGACGTTTCTAGCGCTACAACACCCACGGTCACGGGAGGATCAATTACATGAAATAAAATGCTATTCACTGGTGGTAGGATTCCTATTCAGGAATCCGTCTAGGTAGGTATACCCCAGGGCCAGTTATTCTGCCGTGAAGCAGTAGTGTGCAAGCATTACTATGTTTCGGTTTGAAGGGCACTGTGAGCTAGCGTAATCACAGGGCATATGAGACTTAAGAACTGATGTCTCAGGGTCATGGGCACAGTGTGCTGTCACACAGAAATGTTGTGGGTGTCACAGCATTTGTTATGGGCAGACGTTGCACTTACCATTAGGTGAACGTTTTTCTCGTTTCATCACTTTATACAATAAATAATAAAAACACTGCAAGACTTCAAGACACAGTAAGCTCATTTTGCGTACATCGGATTAACCCCGGATTATCTATAACATCGGGACGTCTGTCACCTCAGTCCTCCCGTGACCATGGGTGCTATGAAGCGATCGAAATGTCGGTTTATAAACAGTAAACGTTATAAAACGCAATAAAATCTGCAAATCTAGTTTTAATAAAAGTAAAATACAATGGAAATCTGCATAAAACCAATAAATTTACAGGTATAATAAAGTGCAACGGTACGACGCTTTCGCCTTCGCTTATTACAATATCATGGTTTTAAATTATTTCAGATATTTACTTCATTTTTAAAAAATGCTTTAATAATGAACGAGGGCGTTAAAGCTGTTTCCCGATTAATAAATATGATTACTTACTTTAGGAAATAAACTATTTATTGTATATAGAAATAAAATATAGATTCTATACTTACCTTGCCTTGTGTAGACTAACCTTGCTATGTGGTGGCCACAATTTTGCAAATAAGTATCATTATCATAATCAGCATTTCAGCCTATTACTAGTCCACTGCTGGTCTCCATATATTCCCAAAAGACATGAGCCCGAACCCCTTGCATCCATCGACTTCCCGCAAAACCAATAAGTATTATATTCAATGTTAGTTACATTGAATATAATACTTATTGGTGAACATTACAATTTAAAGTAAGGCCTTGAGTTATTCTGTAGTTTTTAATTTTATCTTTGTGGCATTTGAAGTTTTAAAAAAAAAACATTGTATAGTATGCCATTAACATCGATTATGACAACATTTGACAAGAACGTAGGTCAAACAGAGAATCCAAATCTGACTATAATAATGAGTAAAAAATAAAAAAAATATGTTCTGTGTTGAAGTGAGAGTTCAAAAGTCCGCCTTCAGCAAACAGAGTCAAGTGAATTATTCATCCGTATCGAAGAGACAACTGAGACGCACATCTCGTAACGGCAATAGTTTTTCGTCTTGATGCTTTATAAATTCATGTAACGAATTTGTTTCTCCGCATTTTATGTTTATGCTATTGGTTTTATCTCATTCACACCTTGTCTTTCATAAATATTCCACAATATTTGTCTTACGTAATGAACAATGTAAACTTAAAATTATTCATAGCCGTCTAGTGGCGGCTTAAAAGAATCGACTATTTAATATAGTTAATAGAATCAGGCTAAAATTTTAGATATTTTCGGAATCCGCCTGTAAAAATGGTGTGCATTACCAAGCTTTTGAAGACCACCGCCCGCCCTTCCACAATAGCGTTCACGAGCAAACTGACACCGCCACCGGGAAATGCCACCAGGTACCCTCCACCTCTACGACATAACCACTAGGCAATATACACCACTGAAGTGGAGACCACGCGTTTCACCCCAAAACGAGGCATTATCAATTTACTGTACACCGAACCTAGCTTAGCAAATTAACTTTATTTCCCAATTAATATCGTGTTTTTGCCATCGGAGAGTTTCGAAGCTATGTGTTTTTTTTTAAATCTTCATAAATCTCACACAGCATTAAGACAACCCCCCATCTACATATTTTAATAAACCAAAACTTGGATATATTATTTATCAAAATAATTGCACGTCTCATCGCGCGAAGTCGGGTGAGATAGTGCCTTATACCCTTATACATACATACATACATACATACATAAGATCACGACTGTATACCATAAGGGGTAGTCAGAGACTGGGCACTCACTGCAAAAACAGATGACTGCCACAATCCACGTTTCACCAAAACAATATAATGCACTTGGTGTGATAGGTGGTGAGCCCATCGCCACCATGCGCTGTTGGGTGCACAGTGCAGTTTAATTCGTTACTCACCTTTTACGAGATCCATTGGATGAGATGGAGTGGTAGTATTCTTTTATCGAGCCGCCCGATATATCAAGGTAAATCTATTCGCCGCTCTTCAAATGCCTCTATCACAATTATATTGCACTTTTAAGCTAATTTGAATAGACTCATATCAAGGATACACTTTAATTAATTCATAAAAATTATTTTGAAAAATCATCTAATACCGCTACTTCAAAGAAAAAAAAAACTAAGCACGTTTAAAGCTATTCCGTTGAAATATGTTTTTTGATTAAATAATTATAATGACTAGAATAATTATAGAGAATCTACCACCCCATCTCATCCCGCGGGTATCGTAGAAGTTGACAGAGGGAAAATTAAAACCAGAAGAAGGGCAGCAACTTCCAGGAACATCTCAATAAATAAACTGCGGTTGCCGAACTCGCCTGCCAAGCGTGGCAACTGTGGCACAATCCCCCTAAAATTTTAGCTACAAACTTTTGCGGTATCGTAGGCTGAAATTATGATGATGTACTGATTTACGATTTGTGAATCGTTTCTTAACCAATCAATGAAATAGACATCGAATAAATATTACAAAATGAAATATTAATAAAAAATACTGTAACGATATTACACAAATGCGTGACTTGCAAATAAAATACCTCTCGATTACAGTTTTAATTGGTATATCTTTCCTTACCAAAGTATGACATCAAGGTCCAGCCGCAAAGTTATATCGTAACTTTTATAATTTCGCTCTCCAATTCGGCTCAAATTTCATGGCCCGCGGTTACAATTATTCCTTTGTCGTAATTTGAAAACAAAGTTTTAATTATTTAATTTGATTGATTACCATTTACGTCGCGAATTTTTAAAACAATTTGGTTCGATCTTTAGTTATAATAAAGGTAATGAGTTACTATCGCGTAGTTTAGGAATCAATATACAACTACCTTAGTTCTAGGTATTGGATTCGAACACTAGCCGAAGTCATTGTTTGTACAGCACTGTTGACTGCAAATTGGTATTTCTCTTCTTCACGGCAAATCTTTCCATTTCGTGATCTTTAAGTATTCGGTAGAACGGCATAACTTATATTGCTTGGGGTAGGCAGACACTAAAATACTTTTTAAATAAAACATTTTTTTCTTATTTACACTATTATTAATTTATATTTATTAGAATTTTTTACACTATTCTTAATTCAAATCTATTAAAATTTATTTTCTGTTTTTAGTTTGGTTTTCTATATAAAGCGTATTTTTTGTTTTTTAAAACTATTATTTATTTTCTACTTTTTAGTTTAATTTATTAATAGAAGCGTGTTTTTTAATTTTTTTAAACTGTTATAAGTTAGGTTTTCTATATAAAGCTTGTTTTTAAGTTTTTTCAAACTATTATTTTTAATCTATTATTTATTCTGTAACAAACTAATTTAAGACTATGGCCTCTATAACAGGTAATATATTAGCGCCATCTATTGAGTAATTTAGTTGGGTCTTCAATAAAAGCGCGTTATTTAAATTTTTTAAAAATACTATTTTTTTATTTTTAGTCGAATCATTGCATTGTCATCGGTCTTTGACAGGTGTGCAAAATTTGAATTAAATCTGATCGTTCAAAGTAGGAGAAAATCGAGCCCTAAGGAGTCGGTTACAAACATACAATCATACAAGTGAAACTAATATAAAGCGTGTAAAAATATTTCGCATCTCGGAAACTTTCATAGCGCGATGATGGACGTATGAGATATTTCTTGAGCGTCTCATGTAGCCACATAGATGTCGCTACACATGTATTTTTTTGGAATCACTCGCTACGTTTTGATATGCGTTGACTCACCATGTTTGTCACGTAGCTCTAACAAAAAAAAAAAAAAAAAAAATGCAATTTTTAAAACTGATTGTTTTTGCGTCAATTTTTATATAACGTATAATAATAACATATAATCGAAAGACTTAAGTATAACATTCTTTATTCTTTTGGTTATATATTATGCAACTTTATTTCGGTACTGAATCGCGCTCTTCCTCCACACCTGCAGCAGTAAAAAAACGGCGAGTACGTGCCTCCGCAGATAGACTCTATTTATGTTGCTGTACCCTTTATGCACGGCTTCAGTGATAATTTTAAGATCTTCGTAAGTTAATAGTGGCAGGATTCCTATGCAGGAATCCGTCTAGGTAGGTACCACCCCAGGGCCAGTTATTCTGCCGTGAAGCAGTAGTGTGCAAACATTACTGTGTTTCGAGGGTTTGAAGGGCACTGAGAGCTAGCGTTATCACTAGGCATAAGACACTAAAGAACTGATGTCTCAGGTGACGGGCGCAATGTGGTGTCGCACAGAAATGTTATGGGTGACACAACATTTGTTATGTGCAGACGTTGCACTTACCATACCAGGTGAACGTTTTGCTCGTTTTGTCACTACATACAAATAAAAGTATATGAATGAAAATGAGTGTGGTAGCGGCTTAAGAGAATCTACCACCCCATCTCATCCCGTGGGTGTCGTAAAAGTCGACAGAGGGAAAATGAAAACCAAAGGATGGGCAGCAGCATCTTGCTGGAACATCTGAATAAATAAACTGCGGTTGCCAACCCGTCTGCCAAGCGTGGCAACTATGGCAAAATCCCCCCAAAATTTGTGGCAATCTGTGGGGGAGGCCTATGTTCAGCAGTGGACTATTGATAGGCTGAAACGACGACGACGACGACTACGAATGAAAAATTAGTAGTTTTTTTGAGTCTGACCGGTTTAGAAACAGAGAAAGAAACTCCGGTACACAATTTACAAAGTCTCCGAAACTACTAACTGTTGGTCTATTATTTCAGGCGGAATTAATCATCGGATTCGGTTCATAAGCCGATTTATACTACGAGTATTTCCATTTAAATAGCTGTTACATTAAAGCAAAGTTTGGAATGAAGGCTTCCTCATTTTCTAGTATTTCCTGTAACGGGACTCTACCTATATGTATTATAATAACGCTCATCGCCATTATCTTCACCGGTACCCCCCCACTTATATTCTAAAATAATTTAGAAAATCTAAGAGTGCACGTCTCATGACGCTCATTTGACTGTTAAGAAAAAAAAAATCGTATTGAGGTTCAAGTATTTCGAGTCATTTCCATGAAAACAATAAGAAAAAATAAATGAGACGTGAAAAAACGATTTTTTTTATAATACTCGTACAAGTGTTAGGCTTTTGATGTGAAATATGAAACCAGTCGATAAAATTCTGGACACAATAAAAAACCCGGACTCGATACGTCAATTGTATCTGGTGTTATCGCCACCACATACCTAAAAGAAATCCGGACGTAGTTAAGTTTGGGCGATGAAAAATTATGTTTTTAAAAACTATAATATTCATTAAACAAGTATGTTACAATGTTAAAGCTAAGTCAAGACTGATAAATGAATTAAACAATTAAAATAATGAAGAAATGAAACAATGGATATGCATACTGCTGATGCTACGTGAATAACACGGGATACGCGGAACGTCGATGCGCCGTCTGCACGGCGCCGTAGCGATACATGTGTTATACCGCGGTAACTCCTCCCTCCTTAAGATGAAAGTGCAATTTGCAACTTTCAGTAGCGTCCTCGCTACTTTCAGTCCTTTTTTTCGTTCTTCCTGACTTCCATTTGTATATCTTCCAAACAGCTAATGTAATTCCGATGGCGTACAGGAATAGGGTCGTCCAACTTGGAGTAGCCATAATAGTGGACCAGTTGAGATGATCTTCCTCATTTATGGTTTCAGCTTTATTAATCAGTTCATGTATGCTGTCCAGAGATATGTCTTGTAGTTTGAGATCATATCTAACGGATTCTTGAGGTATGTCTTGTCCTTTAGGTACCGGGATCACTTCGTTGACAAATACAGTTTTGAAATGGGCTTGAAGAGTTGTATTCATTAGATGAATTCGGCAGTTGTCTGTCAGAGTAACTAGATGAACTCCTGTTATTCTTTTATATTCGGTTCTAGTTCCGCATTGTGTTCTTAATACTTCTTCTTTTGTGGTAATTACTAACCAGGTATTTTCATTTATTTTTTGAATTTTACCTCTATTTAAATCCATTCGGGCATACGCGCACTTGGCTTCTTGGTGACGGATCAACGAGGTGATGCAATCATCTGAAGTATCTACTGTTCTTGTTGTAAGGGATTTGCACAGCTGCACTTCATCGTTGATGCGACGACAGTTTTCATCTAGGTAAGTGTACTCTTCGCTTCCAAGTACTAGGTATTTGGATTTTGGGATAACTGTAAGGTTATTTTTATCTGGGATGGAGTACAGGTGGATCAGATCATACATATTGGGATCGACCGAAGGGATTTCTAGAATAAATGTAAGTGAGTGTTCTGTGCTATATGCTTTAACATTAATCGATCGTTCTAACGTATGTATGTTATTAACACTTATATCTGCCACGGGTTTAATTGAAAATATTTTTTGTAAGTTTCTCATTTCTACAATTAAATTTTGAGGGCTTATAATACTAGGGTGCATTACACCTAACTGAGAGAAGGACATAGCATCTTCCAATATCATTAATTTATCTAATAATAATTGCAAACTAAAATCTATTTGAACATACATAACTAAGAAATTTAAGTGAGTCATAACGGTGTTAGATGCATTTTGTAAAGCTCTTACTAATTTCTTTTGATTTTCATTTATTTTATTAAGTTGACTACTAAATTCTGTGATAGTACTCTCTGCCAATATGAGCGATTGCCTTTGTAGAGTTCTAGTTTTACTAACGTTATTTCTTAGGTCATTAATTTCGCTTTCAAATTTCATTGCATCCTGACTATCCAGATTTCCCGTAATGGCTTTAACTACCGTACCTAATCCGTTAATAAGACCTCGCTTAGTTCTAATTCTAGGAGTTATAAATGTTAATTTCCTACTTATTATATCTAGGGTATGGCTAATTTGGTCTCTATATGCCTTATGTAATTCGTTAGATGCTGCTTGTGTTTCAGCTGTTATAACACCAGCATATAATGCCATAAGCTTAGTTGCTGTAAGGTGTACATCTGTTAAGTTATATACACAGGCTATGCTAAAGGAGTCGATTTGTATTTTAATCTGTCCTTGCCTTAATAGGAGGATACCGTTCGTGTTATCTACGGGCTTTATATTTACATTGGCTGTTGTGTAGAGCAGGAAGGTTCCTGTGACGACGGCCCTGCAACAAGATGAGGTCTCCGTAGTAATTTATAATGAACTCTAATAGACTTAGAGTTAGGGTGATTACCTATAATTTCAGCGACATTGTTCGGGTGTAAGTGAATTATTTTGTATGGTCCTTTAAATACAGGCTTGGTTTTGTCGTTGCGTGCTGTCTTGGCTACTTGCTTAAATACTACTTCACCTACCTTAAAACTTATACTCTCAGCATCCTGGTTGCGTTTTGCTATTACCTGTTCCTTATTTTTAGACGTATGTGCTGACACACACTCCTGTACCGCTTCTGCGTTCATGCGATGTTTAAGGACATAATCTTGGTAAAATTCCTTTGTATAAGATAGCTCTAAGGGGTTTCGTGAAGCTGTATGACCGAAAAGTAGTTCATGTGGAGTATATTCTGTTGCTGAATGAACAGCATTATTATAAGCTATAACCGAATATCTCATGAGAGTTTGTATGGGGTCATCCTTATTTGTCATTCCTTGTATACGAATAATTTCTGCTATTGTCGAGTGAAATCGTTCAATTGGAGAGTTGGAGTTAGGATTGTACGGTGTTGTAAAGTGTATGTTAATACCATGGGAGGCGCATATTTCCTTTATTACATCGTTATCAAACTTACTATCTGAATCAGTGGTAATCTTATGAGGTAAACCTAGTATTGAGAAGAATTGTATTAGTGAGTCTGCTATGTGTACACTACTACACGCTGATAACGGTATGGCTTGAGCGTATTTTGAAAAATCGTCTATTATGGTTAGGAAGGTTGCTCCTCCTGTAGAATATAAATCCATGAAAAGTTGTTGCATGGGTTTTGTAGGTGTCTCGGTAAGAGCTAGGGGTGGTCTTAAGGGGTTACGTTCGTATTTGGCCTTGAGGCAAGTTTCACATTGGTTTATGTATGTCTGTATTGTAAGTAGCATATTAGGCCAGTGATAGTTTTTATGTAGTTGTTTATAAGTTTCCTGTATACCACGGTGTATAGTTTTACCCTCGTGATACTTCTTTATTAACTCTTGTTGTTCGGTTTTATTTTCTACTAATGTTACACGTAACGTACATTTTAATAATTTTGGACCTCTCTCATTGAAAACGGTAGTGTAGACTCTAGCAAATGCATGATATAATTCTTCGTTATGGAAGTAACAATGGAAAACTCGATCGGCTATTGTATGTTCTTTTAAGAATCGAATAATTTCTTGTTCCGTGTTGTTTATCGGAATAAAAACGTCTTTAATAACGCATCGAGAGTTGGTGGACCTATTATCGACTCTATATGTAGTTCCAGGTGTAGATCTTATGTGAAACTGTTTCAATTGTCTATCTATTGCCTCGGCTACAATGGGTATTCCGCGATTCTCATTATCAGGTTGAGTGTGATTGGTAGATATTAGTTGTTCCCGATCTATCGTAACCACGCTCATGCTATCGGACTCCACGTCTGTCTGCGAGATTGGGACACTATTGCTTACATTATGGTTATTTACTTGTTCCTCAGCTTCCCTACGTGCATTATCAAATATTCTGCCTATTAATTGGTCGTCTTCATTATCGTCTAAGTTTACAGCTAAAGACTCTATACTATTATGGAATATTTTGACCCTTGATAACGCATCTGCGTTGGTATTCTGTCTACCCTTCTTGTATACGACTTTATAATCATACTCTGCTAATTTTAAACGCCATCTAGTTAACTTTGAATTTGGATCTTTTAATGACATTAACCAGGTAAGTGGACGATGGTCGGTGTAAATAGTGAATTTACGGCCATAAAGATAAGGTCGAAAATATTTGATAGCCCATATAATGGCGAGTAACTCCTTTTCGATGGTGGAATATCTAGATTCTGTATCTGAGAGGGTTCTAGATGCGTACGCAACTGGTTTATCGGATCCTACGGTCCCTTGTGATAAAACAGCGCCTAATGCGACGTCTGAAGCATCAGTCGTAAGGATAAAAGGCTGATCAAAGTCTGGGTATTGGAGGATTGGGGCGTTCGTTAATATCTGCCTACATTTATCGAAGGATTCTACAAACTCCGGGGTATGAACAACTTTATTACCCTTTTTTTAAGCAGATGGTCATTGGTTTTGTAAGTTTGGCAAAATCTTTGATAAATTTACGATAATAGCCTACTAGACCTAAGAAGGCTTTAACGTCCTTTTGTGACTGTGGGAGGGGGAAATCTAAAACTGCCTTAATTTTATCTTTATTTGGTTTAAGTCCTTGGTCCGTTAATTCATGTCCCAAGAACTTAACATGTTTTTGAAGAAATTCTGATTTGTCTAATTGAATCTTTAAGTTATGTAGCCTAAACCGTTCAAAGACTTGTCTTAGTTTATCTACATGGTCTTGTAACGATGTAGAGATGATGATGACGTCGTCTAGATAGGTATACACATTATCTATGCCTCTTAATATGTGGTCCATGAGTCTTTGGAACGTGCTTGGGGCATTTTTTAATCCGAAGGGCATTCTAAGAAACTCATAGTGCCCTTTTTCGGTCGAGAATGCTGTTTTCTCAATGTCATTCGGGTGCATCTCTACTTGATGGTACCCGCTTGCAAGATCGAGTGTGGAAAAGTATTGTGCTCTGCCTAACCGGTCTAAAATGTCATGTATATTGGGGAGAGGGTATTTATCTTCTACAATACGATCATTAAGTCTCCTATAGTCAATAACTAAACGCCATTTGACCTTACCGGAAGCATCTGGTTTTTTTGGAACTATATGAACAGGGCAGGACCAAGGAGAAATACTGTCCCTTATGATTCCTTGCTTCAACAGTTTGTCTACCTGGTTGCCTATTTCTTTACGCTGCTGAGGGGCTTGTCTATAACTCCTAACGAAAATAGGTTTATCATCGGTAAGCCTAAGTTCGTGCTTAACGGCGTGAGTAAACGTTAATGGAATGTTTTCTGAATAGAATAGGTCTCTATATTGAAAGCATATTTTATTAATTTCCCGCTTTTCCTCTTCGTTCATATGTTGTGTCCTAATTTTCTTTACGTTCTCCTGTAACTCTGCGTCAATGTTGGTGTGTACGTTGAGATTGTTAAGTCTGCATCTGTGATTGTTTTGAACAGTATTTGCAAATGGTTCTAAGTTAATATGGGTCTTATTAGATATAACTTTCTGATCATCTGTGTAATTTACTACGCTAGTTTTAAAAATACCGTTCTTTACAGAGACTATTGCGGCTGGTGACTCTAAGCCGTTCGACCAACAATAATCGTCGTGAAGATATTGTCCATCTATATAATTAGTCTTTACCGTAATTAACTTTTCGCATCTTGGTTCTATTTTAATTTTTCTAATGGGATAATCAAAGTATATAGGTATACTCGCTGTTGCTGTATGTAATATTTTATTCTTTAAATCTATATTACTTGACAACGTTTTTAATAAATCTAAACCTATAAGTCCTTTATACTTAGGGTCAAAATCGAATAACAGGAATTTATGTGTGATATCGCTATTAAAGGCTGGTGGTAAAGGAAGGTGTGCTACGTATTCGTGTCTGGTTTTAGCATGTGCAGTTTTGACTTCGAAAGGTTCGCGTTCTACACAATACTCGAGAAATGTACCAAAGATTACGTCTGGTGAAATCATTGACCGTGATGCCCCAGTATCAATAAGAAACTTACCTTTGTATTCGGGCAGCTGGATGTAGGGTAAGTGGTCTTTGTCGTGATGGTTGAGCTTGACTATCCTTGGTCGTCTAGCTCGCTGTCCGCGATAAAATTCTGATTGTTACTTACCGCTGTGTCATCTTGATTCTGATAGTCGTCGTAATATTCGGTGGCGTTGAAGTTTTGTTGCTCTCCTTCGTTAAAGTATTCCTCGTTGGGGGTATAGAATAATTCCTCGGACACAAACTGTGGTTTTTGAGGTTTACCTACCGATCTCATAGTGACGTCAGATACTTTCTGAGGAGGATTAACTTGTTGTTGTGGAATATTCGGCTGAGTTCTAAAATTACCAGAATTTCTAAAATTACCTGTGTTGTTGGAGCGGTTCTTCCATGGTAACATAGATTGCACCCACTGCTGGCGTTGTTCTGGGTTTAGATTATTTTGTTGTGGTACGAAGTTTGGTGTTATCAGATGTTGTAAGGGTTGGTTAGTATATGACCTAAACGGGTGGCCTTGTGAACTAGGTTTATGAACTTCAATTTTATTCTTCGGTTGTGACGTAGATGGAAAGTTGCTACTGTAATTCCTATTATATGCTAGTCTAGCTTCCTCCTGCCTAGCAGCTACTATTGCTAATTCTAGCGTTACTGGTTTTGCTATCCGTACACCTATCGATACATTAAAATCTAATTGGTTCGTGTATTGTTCTATAACCATGTTCTCATAATAACTTTTGTCTGAATGTTTGCCTACGGTATATAAGGTATCTAACATTTCCCTTAATCGTTTTCCAAAGCTATCCGCGTCCTCAGATTTGAGGCGACGCATGCGCGTAAGCTCCTGCATCACTTGAATCTCGTTTCTGGGTTCGCCTAGCCGTCTTGTTAACGCATTTTTGACACTAGCCCATGAAGTTAGATTTTCCTCGTATGCAATGGCGTCTATTGCTGGACCGCTTAACCTACTTTTAACTAAAGATAGAACTAAAGGATGATGCCTAGCTGGCTCTTCCACTAAATTTAAAATATTATCGACTTCTCAAATATAGTAATTCAACGTCTTTGGATTACCGTCGTATCTCGGCATTAAATCCGTAATGAATTTAAAGTTATCGCAATCTTTAAAAGCCATTTTGTGTTACTAATATATAACGATACTAGTTTATATAAGTAGACACAAGTGTTAATAAAAAAGAGAAAAAAAATTAGTACGAAAGCCAAACGCGATTTTAGCCCATGGACGAACGCACAAACACACACAATAATATGTATATATAAATAACGACAGGAAATATAGCATAGGAAACTTGGAAGTCAATGAGCACTTACCACAGCGTCACCACAGTATAATTATTGACACCCCTACGTAACTGGATCTTTCACGCTGATTTTCTATTTTATTTGTTTTGTCATTCTACGATCGAATGCAGAGTTTATGAGGCGATACGTAACGGATGGCTGGCTGCGTTTGGCAATATAGCAGCCAGCGCAGCCAGAACGGCACTTTTGTTTTGACAAAATACACCCAAAACAAGAATATGGGGATATAAAATTTTACGACTGTGGCGGAACGAATGTATGACGTTTGATAAACAATTCTTTGTCCAAATGGTATACTTAAAGGAACTGTCACGTCGGTGAAACGCTAAGCCTAAAAAAATAAAGAATGTATTCAAAAATAAAAATGAAAAATTTTCTTCTCTGCATATCGTATTTGGTAGATATCGAAATTAAAAACATCTATACGGTAAGAAAGAGCCATGGTAACACAGGAGCCAGGCGCTCGCCTTAAAAATTAAAATCTTATTCTACGGGGTCTGCAATTTTGAGTGCTTATTTACCACGTGCTCAGCGGTGAAGAAAAACTTTGGGAGGAAACTTGCATGTCTGTGTGAATGAAAATATTTCGAAGACATCTGAACCGCCAACCCGCACTGGAGAACGAGAACGTGAACGTGCCGGACCCATACCCTCTCACGTTACCCCTCACGACATCTGTTCTTAAGTCCCATATGCCCAGTAATTACCCTAGCTATTAGTGCCCTTGAAACCAAAACAGTAATTTTTGCACACTACTACTTCAGAATAAGCATTCGCTATCGATTTTTGTCGGGACTCACTATCAAAGTTTATATCGTTTACTATTATAATGATTAATGTTAAAATGGATAATGGGCAAAAAATTTAATATTCCAAAAAAAAAAATTTAGTGTTCTTATTTCACTTTCGTCACTTTATCCAATAAAAGTATAAAGTACGAACGGAAAAGACGGAACGAGCAAAACCTACACCTGATGATAAGTGCAAGGTCTGCCCATAAAAAATGCTGTGTCCACATAGACTTCTTATACGACTTTAACTCTTAATGAAACGTAAAATAGATACAGATAAATAAAAATATAATTGATTTTCCTAATTCGAATTGAGTGAGTAATAATTTACCCGTCTTCAAACAAGGGTTAAAAGAAAAAAAACAAGATAGAACAGACACTGCAATCATTGAAATTTTGTTGACTCCAAAACCATATAATTCAGTAATTATCTTCTACTCGCAACGCCGTGTCAGTTTAGTCTCGCTCGCAGGTCCACCGCTTGAGACGAAATTCAATTTAATTTTAGGAATTCAAGTTATGAAATTGTTTCCAAATATATTTGACCTAGCAACTATGTACATCAGAATACAAAATTCAGCTACACAAAGGCATTATATTCAATAAAACTAGTAACTATTAAATAAAAAATAGTTTAGTTCAGATATATCGTCATTTATTAATAACCTTATAAAACACTTACTAAAAGATATGAAATGAAATGATATGAAAATTATTTATTATTTGACGTAAGAAATATAATATTCGTTTGTCAAACGTAATTTTTTTTCCACCACCGTTTCGTAATGAGATCCCTCTGACGGAGAAAAAACAGTCTGAAGAAACTATGTAGGTATCCCCGTTTTGAATTTTGACATGTTAGTCAAAAATACATTATTAGTAATTTTACAAAGGTTAGTCTCATAAAAAACCAAAGCACACTCATGACAAAATTTTAGAAAAGATTCAGTAACAAATGTGTCGAGAAGACCGGACTCGAGCAAACCAGCCCCCACAAACAGCACCTGGTCATAAGTATGAGGCATGTGGCAGCTATCGCCCACCTCAACCACATTCAAGGGAAGTGGACGACCCATCACACGAGGCCGCCACAAGCAAAGGCATTTAAGCGAGCATAACATACTCTAGTCTACTAAACAAATTTGACACTAATGATAATATGCCTTTTACATCCTTTTTGTTGTTGTAAATTTACAAAAAAAGAACAAAAACTTAAAAGAAACCGCATTGTCTTCTTCCAGCAAAGCTCGCTCAAAGATATGTGTGCACTGCAATGGTACAATAAATAGGCTGTAGTACAATGCACGTGAAGGTCGCTAGGAATCAAAGCACTGATTGGTGATTGAAGACTGATTGTCAGGTACCGCCTGAGGTGCGGTTCTTGATAAGAGATCTAAAGATTTCGTTTTTATTAAGATTTAATAATTATCTACGGCAGATCGGATTAACTACGATATAAGGATGTGTTATGTGGTAATGCCATCTACAAAGCCAGAAAATCTCAAATTAAATTAAACGCGATAAAATCTGTTAGCATAGTTTTATTCAATATTTAATATTGTCGTAGTTAAAAGAAACCACTAAAAGTCGTACACATAAATTAAATAATGTTTATAGTCAAATAACTAAATATTAAAAAATACCGTATGAGGGGTGTCAGAATTTATTAATTATGCTATTCAACACAGCGGTGTTTGAAAATTGACTCGGACAAATGGCTGAAAAACCATATCAAAAACCTAAATACTAGATGCTCTTATAACATTTGAAATTAAAAAAATCATATAATGAAAAAAGTATTAAATCAACTTTAAAAACGATTTTTGATTTGAAACACGATAGGCCACACTAAGATTTCTCCTATATCGTGGGTTCGTTTTACTGACATACATGTTGCATGCACAATACAACTAGACCCGAAAACCAACAATTTATGGTATTGCACAAAAGTTGGTCGCATGGGATTCGAACCCAGGACCCGCGGCGTAGTATAGACAAATAATTAAGATTGTTCAATTGACCTTTTTTTCCTCCCCAATGTCCCTAAAACAATCCCTTACAAGGCGTTGGAACATGTAACGTACCTTACAAAACATTTCTGCTCCGTGTACGCAACGGATCTCCCCTAGCCCGCTACGCGGAGGTCTCGGGCGCCAGGAAAATGAGCACTCAGAAGACAGCAACAAGACCAGCCTTTGCGACCCCAACGATGGATCAGATCTTAGGCTCCGTCGTCGACCACACTTCGGCCATGGGGGAGCGGCGCTATGTACCATCACTCCTCTTCCTCCACGGTCCCAACACTGCCGCATTATCGGTGCGGCCCTGCCAAAAGTCGCAGAATTTAGGGAGAGAAGGGCATCGCAATACAAACCACCGCCGAGGTGGAGCCTCGGCTGCGAGAGGAGCGGTGCCAATTTTTTATTGGATACATTGACAAAACGAGCTAAACGTTCACCCGATGGTAAGTGCGACGTCTGCCCATAACAAATGCTGTATCACCCAGAACATTTCTGTGTTACACCACACTGAGCCTGTCACCCTGAGACATCAATTCATAAGTCTCATATGCCCAGTGATTACGCTAGCTGCCTGTGTCTTTTAAACGGAAACACATTAATCTTTGTACACTACTGTTTCACAGTGGAATAACTGGCACCGGGGTGGAACCTACCTAGACGGATCCCTGCATAGGAATCCTACCAATTGGCCCCCAGCATCTATCCGCATCCAAATTGGGTTTGCGAAGCTCACTAGGAGCCTACCTCTCCCGGCCACGCCGATGCCACAGTATGGTTACTAAGCCACCCCTCAATGAGTGATTCCTGATCCCGAGCCAGCTTTGTCTACCAATCTTCGAGTATGGCCACGCCAAGGCTAAACGTTAGTAACTGACAATTAACAAATCCAACGACATTAATTGCAACCGCAATTTTGAATTTAACACAAAGAATGAACTCAACAAACGACATTGAAATTTCATCGGAAATCGTAGAATCAGTGAAGAGTTCTGCGGTGGGGAATAGCGTATAACCGAAAATACCAATCTAATTTTTGTTGAAAGTGTTTTGCAGATTCTACCACTTTAATTTTTTTTAGTATTTTCCACTGCATAGTTGAAAAGTTAGAGAGGGGAGGGGACACGTTTAACGACTTTAGAAGTACATCGCAAGCACGCATATCTCCCCTACTGTTGGCTTAAATATAATAGCTATTTTGAAACTTATTTACCATTTTTTAAGACCTATCTCAAGATTGCACACACGTTTATGGTCAGTGAATTTTTTTTCATGCCTCAGTTACATGGATGGTGTGTCACCGTTATTCTTTTTTTCGTAATTTCCGCGTAGCCTAGAGGTTAGAGTACCTAACTACCACGTATTGGGTCCTGGGTTCGAATCCCAGCCAGAGCGAACATTTGTGAAAACACTCAAAATGTTGATTTTCGGGTCTGGTTGTGTTGTTATTGTCGTTGTGCCTCTGACACTGCATCCTAGCCTACCTTCGATGTAATCGCATGTGCGTTACATCGCGCATGGTTTCGGACTAGTGAGTCGCCTACTCTTCTTTGGTGCTTACACTTGCGGCACTATAATCTCCTGCGCAGTTGATAACTTCCGACAGTGTTTGATAGTTGTCGCTGTGGTTGAAAATCGGCCAGACGAACATCGTCATCACAGGGTTGTAGTGTGTGTATAAAAAACACCTTTCTTCAAAGTTTCATCTATACAGTGCCAATAGTAACCGAGTAAAATGACTGTTACAGAAGGGACAAAACTATAAGAGTTCATTTTTTACTACGGAACCCTAAAAAAGGAGTTTCTAAATTGCTATTCCAAACGTATAGTGGGAACAAGTTAAATCTTTTTAAAACAAATAGTAAAAAAATGGTTTCAATCATGGTTTCCTTCACCACCACGTCCGTTTACCATTACCATCTCTACATCATCATTTTTCTACACTACTACTCTACACAACATCTAATAACTATTTGACGTCTCAGTTGGCGCAATGGCTAAGCCCTTGGCTTATGCGCCGCGGGTCGCAGGTTCGATTCCCGCACGGGACAAATATTTGTATGGCCTACAGATAGTTGTTCTGGGTCTGGGTGGTTTGTGCATGTGGAATTTATGACTGTAAAACGTACCCACGACACAAGAGAAATCCTACTGTGGATATTTGCTACATTTATAAAAAAATAAAAATAATATTCAAACACAGTATTAAGATTGAAGAAAGCACGCAAGCATTGTTTTGACCACGCTCGTTATTTACTTACATTTCAATTGTTATTTACCTACATTTCAATTGTTATTTACTCGTATCTACCGTCCGTGTGGTAGCTGCCTAAGAGAATCTACCACCCCATCTCATCCCGTGGGTGTCGTAAAAGTCGACAGAGGGAAAATGAAAACCAGGGGATGGGCAGCAGCATCTTGCTGGAACATCTGAATAAATAAACTGCGGTTGCCAACCCGTCTGCCCAGCGTGGCAACTATGGCAAAATCCCCCCAAAACGAGAGCTACAAACTTTTGTGGCAATCTATGAGGGAGGCCTATGTTCAGCAGTGGACTATTGATAGGCTGAAACGACGACGACGACGTATCTACATTTCAATTGTTATTTACCTACGTTTCAATTGTTATTTACCTACATTTCAATTGTTATTTACCTACATTTCAATTGTTATTTACCTACATTTCAATTGTTATTTACCTACATTGCAATTGTTATTTACCTACATTTCAATTGTTATTTTTCACAGTCGCTGTTTTTACCATTGCGGAAATGACCTACGCTATGAGCCTGCTATACCTAACTCTTTGTAAATTACTTGCCATAACATTGCACTCTACTTGATAAACCGACAGAGCTAACAGTGATCGTTTGTCCATCCTAATGGGTATAAATGGCTTTTTAAACATTAGTTTTATAATAAACAAACGACTACCGCGTGGCCTAGTGGACAATTTACCTGACATCAACGCCTCGGGTCCTGGATTCGAATCACAGCCTGAGCGACCATTTGTGCAAAAACATATTGTTGGTTTTCGAGTCTGGAATTTTTTTTTTTTGAACAAAAAAGGCGAAAGCCTTATCTAAGTCAGTTAAATAATCAGCTGAAGAAACGACGGTTCGACTGCTGAATATTCGCCTCCCTAATAGGTATATACATAGTAAGATCTTCAGCTTCACGCATCCTGTGGCTACCAGATGCATAATTCGTCACATCATCTAGCCAGGGGGCACCCCACACTACGTTTGCCTAAACGCGGTCTGAACTCTATCATTTGAGCGTCAGATATAATCAGTCCATTGCTATCATTAGGCAAACTCGAAAGCCTGCGACTATATTTCTCCGGTGGATTTAAAGTAAAAAAGTAACGTTTCAGCCTATAAATGTCCCACTGCTGAGCACAGGCCTCCTCTCCTTTTCAGAGGGTTTAAGAGCTAGGAAGAATCCGCCACGCTGCTCCAATGCGGGTTGGCGGACTTCACATATCTTCGAAATATTTCTATTCCACAGCAGACATGCAGGTTTCCTCACGATGTTTTCCTTCACCGCTAAGCACGTGGTAAATCAGCACTTAAAATTGTAGAACCAATTTTAGAGGTGCTGGCACAGGGGATCGAATCCAGGTTACTCGCTTACTATGAAATTAAAGGCGAGCACCAGGCCCCTGACGGCCCCACGGCACCGGTGGATTTACTCATTACAAATGTTATCCACCCGCAAAAACCTGAACACCACATCGACATTGTTTAAGATTTAGCAACAAGAACAGAATACAATCTTAGAAAACTCTTCGTCTTCAGACCTTGCAGAATGGTCCATGGAAACGCTCTAGTGCTGTTCAGATGAACTGAATTCCCCATTTATCGGATTATTTTTCGTAGTTGTTTCTGCCTGATTGCAGTATATAATAAACGTAGTTTTGTATAACGTCCAGAATTTTTCTATCAACGAAAAAAGATTTCGCTATCAATTTTGGACTTTCGGATGCCAAACATTTGGTGAAGTGGCAATAAGGACAAAACACTTTTCCACGGTCACGATAATCATGAAGCTAAATACAGTCGGATGTTGGGTGTACACAGGTGTACTTGCATACTTCGTAGCAATTTCGAAGGCTCTTACATCGCTGTACCGGATCCTTGCACATAAGATGCGGTAACTTGGACCTGGGCTAAGCTTTTATTTGGAGGGGAAGTGACGAAACGATAAAACCATTAATGTAATTATAAGTGCAACGTCTGCTCATAACAAATCCTGTGTCACCCACAATATTTCTGTGGCACTGCACTGTGCTCGTCCTGGGACATCACTTCTTAAGTCCGAGACAGTAATGTTTGCACACTACTGCTTCACGGGGTATAACTGGCCACGCGGGTACCTACCTAGACCGATTCCTGCACTAGTTTTATCTTTTGAATTTTGGATGCATAATTTTTCGACAACCTTTCCAATACCAACGGTATGCGACGGATTTGTATGCGACCGACACAATGATGTAATGCGTAATAATTTTGCATAATTTAAAGTAAGAAAAGAAAAAGTACAGTGTTTTTTCTACAGTTATGGGTGTGGCCAAAACTAAAATCTTGTCAAATATTCATTTGATTAGACAATTGTATACCGGATAAGGTCGTGGCTTGCGCTGCGAACCACTTATCTTGCTTCATAGCAGACCGTGGCTGAGTTATTTGTTGTTTATTATTCTAAGCTGGATTAAGTTATGAAAGTTCCTGAGATCTGACGTCTACAAATATTTCAAAACAACTTTAAAGGAATACTGACGAGGACTGACTCGTGAAAAGAATACTACCACTCCATCTCATCCAATGGATCTCGTAAAAGGCGAGTAAGGAATTAAACTGCACTGTGCACCCAACAGCGCATGGTGGCGATGGGCTCACCACCTATCACACCAAGTGCATTATATTGTTTTGGTGAAACGTGGATTGTGGCAGTCATCTGTTTTTGCAGTGAGTGCCCAGTCTCTGACTACCCCTTATGGGATACAGTCGTGATCTTATGTATGTATGTATGTTAATATCTAGTCAAATTTAGGGAGCTTTCAAAAGGCTTTTTAAATTAATAATAAATAAAAATAAATCTAATTAAAAATACGTGTTGCCGATTTGGAGGCTTTAATAATAATTAATTATAAAAGTGAATTGAATATAATCTTACAGCTAAATTACGTCTGAAACTCTTACAAGGCATAACATGGAAGTTCACATGATCCTGCTTCGTTAGCGCTCTCTAGTCGAGGGGTGAAGGGCAAGGGGGATGCATAACTATTTACCAAGGCTATTTATATTTTTTCTCGCATGTTATTTTTTAATTCGCTTGTTTCAATCCACAAACCGGCAGAAATCTTTTTGAGGATATGATTGGCGTGGGAAACATTTAATGTTTATTAGTGGTTGGATTCCTATGCAGGAATCCGTCTAGACAGGTACCACCGCAGGGTCAGTTATTCTGCCGTGAAGCAGTAGTGTGCAAACATTACTGAGTTTCGGTTTGAAGGGCACTGAGAGCTAGCGTAATCACTGGGCATATAAGACCTAAGAACTTATGTCTCAGGGTGACGGGCGGTTCATCACTTATCAGTCAGAATGTCAACTAAATGTTTCTAAGTTATTAAAATCCTGTCATATGAACAGTAAAATCAATTTTATATGTAACCAAATACGGTACACTTCCCAACAACAAATTGGATGAAATGACACTGTAAACGTATCCGGATTTATAGCCCGGTAGAAAAGAATTGGAGCAAGCGATGCATTTGTTAAAGCGTCGATGATCTTCTGGGAAGCGCTGATCACGACGTCAGGTAAGTTACGAGTATAATTCAAATAATAGTAGTGACACATGCATATACAGTGCTCTGATAATAATTCCTTATACAATAGTTTCGATGCAGAATTTTCTTATCAACTTTACTGGTGTGGTAGGATTCCTATGCAGGAATCCGTCTAGGTAGGTACCACCCCAGGGCCAGTTATTCTGCCGTGAAGCAATAGTGTGCAAACATTACTGTGTTTTGGTTTGAAGGGCACTGTGAGCTAGCGTAATCACTGGGCATATGAGACCTAAGATCTAATGTCTCAGAGTGACGGGAGCAGTGTAGTGTCACACAGAAATGTTCTAGGTGACATAGCATGTGTTATGGGTAGACGTCGCACTTTACATCAGGTGAAGGTTTTGCTCGTTTCGTCACTTTATCCAATAAAAAAAAAACGATTAAACAATAATTTTTGATAGTCTTTAAACCTGTCACATATCGTTTCCCGGAAGAGCGAAAAGTAGGCTACGTGAATGGCCTCTGCCTATTTCTTATATGGGAAAAAGTCGTGACTGTACGTATGTATGTAAACGTCAATAATTAGTTTCCTATTTTAATGAGTTTGTAAAATCATTTGAAGAAGAGATAAAGGAAGCAAAATAAAGTCTGACGGTATTCACCATCATCATTTCAGCCTATCACCAGCCCACTGCTGAACATAGGCCTCCCCCAAAGATTGCCACAAAACTTTGAAGCTCTCATTGTTGGGGGATTTTGCCATTATTGCCACGCTTGGCAGGCGGGTTGGCAACCGCAGTTTATTCAGATTGTCCAGGAAGATGCTGCTGCCCATCTCCTGATTTTTAGTTTCCCACTGTCGACTTTCACGACCCCTTCGGGATGAGATGGGGTGCTACATTCTCGTAAGCCGCTACCACACGGCGCCTGATGGTTTTAGTTTATTTAAAGTCAGGAAACTGAAAAAAATAAAATGACATATAAGAATATATTTTATTATACTAAGAAAAGTTACAACCTATAAATTTTCTCCTGCTACGCGTATGCCTCCTCACAATTCTGAGAGGGTTTCTAGTAGGGAAGAATCCACCACGTTGCTCCAATGCGGGTTGATGAACTTCACATGTTGTCGAAATATTTCTAATTTCTCAGGCATTCAAGTATCCTTACGATGTTTTCATTCACAGACGAGTAGGTAAATCTGAACTTGATATTGAACTAACAATTTTAGAGCTGCCGGCACCGGGAATCGATCTAAGGTCACTTCCGTAATGTGAAATAAAAGGCTCGATGTGACACGAGTAAATTATCAATGTGGTCACTGAATAAAAACAAATTCCATTTCCAAGTTGCATTGCCTTCTAGACTGTCAATTGCGGCAAAGATTTAGTTAAGATAATAGTTTACGCGACACTCGGAGTCTCCTCTGTTCAGGGATTTTTTTTTTGAGAAATATCATATTGTTAACTATGTGAGACACAGTAGAACAGTTTCCTCCACCTTATTGTTATATAACTGTGTCGCCTCTTACAACACCTCTATGGAAAAGAGATGTGCTATTCAATTCTACCGGACACATATCGTCATATCGTCCACTATAATCATATAATATATTTTTTTTAATTTCAATTTTGCACCAATAAAGTTAAATATTGAAAACCGAGTATTTTACATGATCAATCTAAGTAGTTAATTACGAGGCCAATAGATGTCACTGTTTCCGATTCGTTAATAACCGAAGACAAAAACTCGAACCGTTTTTTCATTGGTTAAATAATGAATTTGTGATATAATTTGGCAACACCATCAGTGAATTTTATTGATCGACGCGAGACGCAAATACTATTTTTAATATACTCCATATTTATTTATTGGTTTTATTTTAAATATAAATTCTTTCAATAACCATCAATTACACTGTTACGCAATCTGCCGGGCGTTCCATGATAGACACGTTTTTTATCATATTCCATGATTCAATTTAATTTACATCTGAGTTATTTCAAATTAAATAAATTAATGAGTTAACCTTTCCAAATAAATGAAAATCGTCTTAGCTCAACAAATTAATAACTTCGCTTCGGCTAATTTCGCATTACTCCGAGATTTCTGCAAAATGTTTAAACAGGATACTGAATTATAAACTCGTCAAATTAAACTTCGTCGCGGAACCATAAGAAATATCTATGTTCATTGCATTAATACAAGTAGCGTGAAATTATAAAGGGCATTGCTGTTATGGCTTTGTATTGATTACGTTCACATTTCTTATGAGCTATAACTACGACATTAAGCAATATCTCCAAATTATAATGGCTATAATTGTTAAGAAATAAAAACGTTAAAAGTACCCGCAACCGACGAGCGTGTGTGAAAACGCTAATGAAAGTAAATGAAGCTAAAGATGTGTGTCAGGATCGTAGCAAGTGGAAAGATGTGGTATTTGCCTACCCCAATGGGAAAGAGGCGTGACTGTATGTATGTATGTAATTGTTAAGGAGTTTAATGTTATAATTTAAGGTATACATGTCCGTCACGGCACGCGAGTCGATCTTAACCCTACGCCACTCGGTTACACTAATGTTTCACACTGATAAAAACGTAACAGTTCTTAGAAATGACTTAACATTCCTCCAGGTTATTCATATATTTTAAAGAGAACATACGAAACTGAATAGACTATAAATTTAATAGATTAAAAATGTAGCTGCGAGTACATCTGCGACAGAATATAGAGAGTCCCATAATGGGAAATTGGTCGCATTGTAACCGTTACATACTGAATTATAGGATATCGAATACCGCCCAGTTATAGCCCCCGAGGCAATCGTCGACACTTTGGCCAATGCTACGATGTCGCAAAATTCTCGATCGAGTATATCATATCCGTGCTAGTGCGTTGTCATTGCATGAACTTAAACCAAAAATATAATTTCTCACGAAGCATCTTTTTCCTATTGAATTTTCTTTTAGCTCGTGTTCTTTGTTTCGTTTAATATTTTCTTCTCCATTGTTTTATTCTGTAACACACAATCATGATTTATTTCAAAAAAGTTTAGTAAACAATTTAAATATTTTTAATATTGTAGTCAATGAGCCGTGTGGTGGCGGCTCGTTAAAAGAATACTACCACTCCATCTCATCAAATGGATCTCGTAAAAGGCGAGTAAGGAATTAAACTGCACTGTGCACCCAACAGCGCATGGTGGCGATGGGCTCACCACCTATCACAACAAGTGCATTATATTGTTTTGGTGAAACGTGGATTGTGGCAGTCATCTGTTTTTGCAGTGAGTGCCCAGTCTCTGACTACCCCTTATGGGATACAGTCGTGATCTGATATATGTATGTATGTTGTAGTCAATGGCCGAAACATTTTTTTTTGTATTTGATAACGTGACGAAACGACCAAAACGTTTACCTGATGGTACGTGCAACGTCTGCCCATAACAAATGCTGTGTCATCCAGACACCACACTGCGCCCGTCACCCTGAGACATGAGTTCTTAATATGCCCAGTGATTACGCTAGCTCTCAGTGGCCTTCAAACCAAAACACAGTAATGTTTCTTCGTTTTACCAGAGGAATCGCGGGTTTTACGCTTATTATTTTATAGGATAAAGTGACGAAATGCTGTGTCACATATCACATTCAAAGCATAATACTGTAGTATTATGCTTTGAAACTATGCTAAGAAGCTTATGTTTTTCGAGTTGGCGTAATCACTGGGCATATGAGACTTAACAACTCTTGTCTCAGGATGACGGTCGCAGTTTGGTGTCACACAGAATTGTTCTGGGTCTGCCTATACCAAAATATACAACTTTTGGTATAGGCAGACCCAGACGTTGCACTTACTATCAGGTGAAAGTTTTGCTCGTGTCGTCACTTTATTTCATAATAATATCTAACTTCTAAACTGTAACTTATTATTACGCTATCCTTGAAATCTTGGTTATCTACAAATATAAGCGATAACCCTACGAATCTGTAGCTCTAAACTAGTTTTGTGTGTCAACAAAAAAATAAAGGAAAGAAAGTTAGGCAACTATAGACTCGGCGGCTGACTGTCGTAGAGTCAAATCACTTGATAATGCCTCGTTTTGAGGTGAAACACGTGTCGTATTCTCGACTTCAGTGGTGTGTATTGCCTAGTGTTAGTGTTGTAGTGGTGGCGGCTTCCGGTGGCGATATTGATTTGCTTGTGCACGCTGTTGAGGGAGAGCGGTGCTCTTCTAAAACTAGTCAATGTACCCAATATTAAATTTTGAATGCGGATCTTAGCAAATTAACTTTCTTTTCTTTATTATAATGAATTTCCGCAAAGCAACTCCGGATTCTGTAAACTCAACAAAAAAAATTGTTCGTAGCAACTTTTTCATGAACGAGAATACAAGGATATCATTTTTCTAAGTACTCTGTGAACAAAATAGATCGCCGGCCTCAAGTGAACAACAAACACCGCTTGGTTGCTGCTGCAATTGACAGCTGTAGAGTGCGATCTGGTGATAGTAAACGAAAGTATATAATTCTACTGCGTCAAATTTTGTTAAATTTTTTAAAGAATGTTTATAATTTTTCACTTTTGTAATTTGCCCAACAGCATTCTCTAATCGTCATCATCATTTGATGAATGAAGTTGGCTCAGTACCGTGATTGCCACAAAACACGATAATGAGCCTACCTGCATTCATCAACTACCCTAAAGGTCGTTGCTCTATCTAGTGGCGGGTTGACTTACACTGCGTTTGCTGGTACGAGACTGCCACTCGCGAACCTTTCTTCGCCAACCATTCTCACATGCGTGATATATTTTATACCTGAAATACTATATTTGTTACACGAAACAAGATTCAAGCTCTCTGCCAAATTTCAAGTCATGATCGGTTCAGCGGCTGAACCGTAAAAACGGTGACAAACAGCCAGATGGACAGACATAATTACTTTGGCATTTAAAATAATGTATGAATAATGATGCCGTGTGGTAGCGGCCTAAGAGAATCTATCACCCCATCTCATCCCGTGGGTGTCGTAAAAGTCGACAGAGGGAAAATGAAAACCAGGAGATGGGCAGCAGCATCTTGGTGGAACATCTGAATAAATAAACTGCGGTTGCCAACCCGTCTCCGAGCCGTCGCCAAGCGTGGCAACTATGGCAAAATCCCCCCAAAACGAGAGCTACAAACTTTTGTGGCAATCTATGAGGGAGGCCTATGTTCAGCAGTGGACTACTGATAGGCTGAAACGACGATGAATAATGAGATTATCAAGGGCCTTCGCCGCTCGAATGTCAGCCATGAGCTCAGCGTACATTCATTACGTTTTGTTTTTAAAAATCTATATTCTTATTATAATAAAATAAATAATATTATAGGCAGTAATTTCATAACATGCATTACTGTCTGTCACTATACTGCTCGTGGGAACACAATGAGGAGTAACAATTTTGCTTAAAAGTTTCAGCCTATAAATATCCCACTGCTGAGCACAGGCCTTCTCTCATTTCTGAGAGGGTTTTGGAGCTAGGAAGAATCCGCCACGCTGCTCCAATGCGGGTTGGCGGACTTCACATGTCTTCGAAATATTTTTTATTCCTCAGACATGCAGGTTTCCTCACGATGTTTTCCTTCGCCGCCGAGCACGTGGTAAATCAGCACTTAAAATTGCAATTAACAATTTTAGTGGTGCCGGCACCGGGAATCGAACCCCGGTCACTCGCGTACTATGAAATTTAAAGCGAGCGCCTAGCCCCTGAGCTACCACGGCTCCTAACAATTTTGTTTAATTCTTATCAAAATTGCGACGAAGGAGTGTCACCCGTCACGTCTCCTTCTCCGCGAGGGCGAAGGGTGGGCTATTTGAGTGACTTCTGCCTACCCTTTGGCAGAAACGGGAATGTAAAAACTGACATCAATATTTAGATGGAATACATTAATTTTAATTTTTACTTACCTTCATTAGACTAATGATATCCACTGTTTATATAAATAAAAGTCAAAACATAAATTATTTAAGTCCCATTATTGCATCGTATTATTGTAAGTGCACTGATGCAGCCGTCCGAGTTGCCTCGGAGTTCGGGCAGGACTGAAAACCAGTGTCGGGATCAGAGCAATTTATGTCTCTGTATGTCGATTTTTACTGAGTCCTGTCCATTTCACGGTATTATGCTGCTACACAGACCAATTTTATATAACTTTTTCACTTTTGTAATATTAGTTTATGTTCTGTGTAGTTCCATTTTTTTTTCTTGTTTTTTGTATACATTGTAATTAGACCGTGAATAAATGTGTTTCTTTCTTAAATGTGTTTCTTTCTTTCTTTCTTTCCCTTATTTGGCTACAAGGCGTGAATGTATGTATGTAATTTCATAGAGCATTTTATCTTGAATATGATCTAAATACGCAAACTGATGTCTATTATAAATAATGGTTTCATCGGCAGTATGCAGTTTCTGAAGTAGTTACATGAATATTCATAATTACGAAGACTTCATTAAAAGCCTCTCTAAATCGGTCCTTTAGACAAAAGATCGTGTAAGTGGACGTATCTCTATAACTTTAAATAGTACTATAAGATTTCCTACAATTGCATAATGTTAATTTTCACCGGTATCATTATATCTATTAGTTTACTGAGCGAATTATTAAGCATCATTTAGAATCAAATCCTGTAATAGTAACGATAAAAGAGAAAAACAATCTAAAGACAATCTACCACCCAATCTCATCTCGTATAAATCGTAAAGGTCGACAGAAATAAACTGAAAACCAGGATATACGCAGCAGCATACAGCAGCAACCAACTTTTGTGGCAATCTATGGGGAAGGCCTGTGTTCACAAGTGGACATAGTTATTTATTAGTTAGATCTCAATGTCGGAACATATAATTCATTTACATTTACTAATGAAACTAATATTACGGAATTCACTTATACGCTCAATGGTCAAGAGCTTAAAATAGAAGAAGAGATAAGAGAAACACATTGATAATTTGGTTAAAAGGGCCAATAGGTCAAAGGGCTTTTTGTTTTGATCAAGCAGCCCGTTTGCTAGTGCAAAAGCTACCAAAAATATGTGCGGTGTATACTAATCATGTATTACTCACTAATATGGAACCCGCCATGTGATATTTATATTGATAGGCTAGACTCGATTCAATGAAGATTTTTAAAATATTTACAGTTTAAGTGCAAGAAATGTGACGTTAACTGTAAATGAAGATGCCGGCGGCATCGGTATATTACCTCTATATGAAAGACATAAATTAACTGATATTAGAAAAGTTAGGTTATCCTCCAGACCTCCTATTTAAGTCCGAAAATTTTTACAAGGTCCTTAAGACAACCAATATATCTCAATGTTCAGTATAATGTCGCCGTCGTCGTCGCTTCAGCCTATCACAAGTCCACTGTTGAACATAGGCCTCCCCGATAGATAGCCACAAAAGTTTGTAGCTTTAATATTGGAGGGATTTTGCCGTAGTTGCCACGCTTGGCAGGCGGATTGGCAACCGCAGTTTATTTAATCAGATGTTCCAGGAAGATGCTGCTGCCCATCTCCTGGTTTTAATTTCCCTCTGTCGAATTTTACGACACCCACGGGATGGGATGGGGTGGTAAATTCCCTCAGGCCGCTACCACACGGCGGTAGTATAATGTATAGTTACACAAAATACAAACAAAACTCTTTTTTCATAGGACCAGCAAACCTTATAAACAATATTTGTAATTACTGAGAATATGAGACTTAAGAACCCATGTCACAGGCACACAAACGCAGTGTGTTGCCACACAGAAATGTTCTGGGTGAATTTTTTTTGCGGAATTTCATTATAATAAAGAAAGTTAATTTGCTAATATCCGCATGCAAAATGTAAAATGGTGAACAGAACACTTTTGCTGTGTAATACACACCATCGAAGTCGACACTTTGGTGTATTTCAGTGTGTATAGTGGTAGTGTTGTAAGTATTAAGTAATACACGAAATTTTGCATGCGGATCTCAGCAAATTTTTACTTTCTTTCCTTTTTTTTTTATTGTACAAAGTGACGAAACGAGCAAAACGTTCACCTGATGGTAAGTGCAACGTCCGCCCACAACAAATACTGTGTCACCCATAATATTTCTGTGTGACACCGCACTGCGCCCGTCACTCTGAGACATCAGTTCTTAAGTCTCAAATGCCCAGTGATTACGCTAGCTCACAGTGCCCTTCAAACCGAAACACAGTAATGTTTGCATACTACTGCTTCACGGCAGAACAACTGGCCCTGGGGTGGTACCTACCTAGACGGATTCCTGTATAGGAATCCTACCACCAGTAATCCTTTGTTTGATTCAACATTTGTTATGGGCAGACGTTGAACTCACAATCAAGTGAAAGATTTGCTCGTCCCGTCGCTTTGTTCCATTAAAAAAAAATCTTACGATACTAACATTTTTAAGAGTCTTAATCTTCACATGAGATTTTTTTTATGAGCCGTGGTAGCAGGAGCTAGGCGCTCGCTTTAAATTTC
This sequence comes from Luehdorfia chinensis, assembly GCA_019845155.1. Taxonomy (NCBI): domain Eukaryota; kingdom Metazoa; phylum Arthropoda; class Insecta; order Lepidoptera; family Papilionidae; genus Luehdorfia; species Luehdorfia chinensis. The sequence goes on along the minus strand of JAHVAK010000548.1, from coordinate 560,050 downwards.
ACGTACTCACGTACGCGAGTGACCTGGGTTCGATTCCCGGTGCCAGAACCACTAAAATTGTTAATTGACATTTCACGTGCTGATTTCCCACGTGCTCGGCGGTGAAGGAAAACATCGTGAGGAAACCTGCATGTTTGAGAAATAAAAAAACATTTCGAAGACTTGTGCAGTCCGCCAACCCGCACAGGAGCAGCGTGGCGGATTCTTCCTACCTCCAAAACCCTCTCAGAAATGAGAGGAGGCCTGTGCTCAGCAGTGGGACATTTATAGGCTGAAACTGTACTTTTTTTTACTTTACTAATATTTTTAATCTTTTTAATGTTCAGCTTAGCTTTAGCTTAGCTTAGCTTAGCTGTTTGTAAGCTCTATCATAATGCGACAAAACATTTACTGCACAAATACTCAAGAGCGATTAAAACTGGACCACTAATTCCAACTCTAGCTTCAAATTCTACGTCACTTAATTTTCGCATCACTGCGACAGTATCCCTAGGCGCCGGTTTAATGGTAGTGGGAACTTGTCAAAGTCAAATTTTAGACGTTGACACACTGCTGTTCGTGTAGCGTTTATGTCCATCGACGTCTTTACTTATACTGTTCTAGATTAACATAATGTAACCTTATTTTTATGTCACATGGGATACACCACACCTCCCACCGATAAAAAAATACAATAAAAAATGTGGGCTACCAGAGTTGTGTGAAACCTACACCTCATGGTAAGTGCAACGTCTGCCCATAACAAATGCTGTGTCACCCAGAACATTTCTGTGCGACACCACATTGCGCCCGTCACCCAGAGACATGAACTCTTAAGTCTCATATGCCCAGTGCTTACGCTAGCACTCAATGCCCTTCAAACTGAAACACAGGAATCTTAGCACCAACAACTGGTGGCTTTAATACGTATTTTTTTACAGATTTATATACAGATATTACAGATTAACAGAATGTAACTTATAAATATTTCACGTGGGCCACACCATCTTACTTAGGATTAAATACAGGTTTCGGAAAGAATTCAAAGAAAAATGATGTATATTATTTAATGATTTCTTATATTTACGCGAACACTACTCATTTAAATGAAACTAATTTTTACGGATTCTATGACATCGGGACAACTGTCACCTCAGTCCCTCCGTGACCATGGGAGCTGTAAAGCGCCCGAAACGTCGGGTTATACGAGTAAATAGTAAAACATTAAACGCGATAAAATCCGTAAAAATTAGTTTCATTTAAATGTATATTATTACTTAATCAAAATAATTTGAGAAAAATTATTTGGGTTTAAAATAATAATTGAATTAGTCCTTGACGAAAGGATCAGAACAGATACATAAAAAATACAGACGAACATAGAATTGCCTTTTTTGAAGTGAAGATAATTTAACTCGGAAACTTTTGTTCCAGCAATGCCGTTCACCTTACAATATTGATGGTGCTCCATGTCGCTGACCTGCAAAGTTAAGTGACAGTCTATAAACTGAAAAAAATTTGGAGCCGAGAATAGTCCGCAACGCCACTCCAATACGGGTTGGCAGACCATGTTTTTGTACGATTCTTATGCGCTGGAATCCATCTAGGTAGGTACCACCCCAGGGCCATATTCTGCCGTGAAGCAGTAGTGTGCAAACATTACTGTGTTTCGGTTTGAAGGGCACTGTGAGCTGGTGTAATCATTGGGCGTATGGGACTTAAGAACTGATGTCTCAGGGTGATGGTCGCAGTGCGAAGTCACACAGAAATGTTCTGGGTGATACAGCATTTGCTATGGGCAGACGTCGCACTTACCATCAGGTGAACGTTTTGCTTGTCTGTATCACTTTGTCCAATTAAAAAAAATGCAGTAATCATTCTACTAGTTCAGGAGTCAGGGTATAAATGATTTGTATGCGATTTTTTTTTATTTCATAAAGGTGATGGAACGAGCAAATTGTTCACCTGATGGTAAGTGTAACGTCTGCCCATAACAAATGTTTTGTCACCCAGAAAATTACTGTGTCATACCATACTGCGCCCGTCACCCTGAAAGGTACTGGGCATTTGAGACTTAAAAACTGATCTCTCAGTACAATAAAAAAAAATCAGTTCTTAAGTCTCATATGCCCAGTGATTATGCTAGCTCTCAGTGTCCTTCAAACCGAGACACAGTAATGTTTGCACACTACTGCTTCACGGCAGAATATGGTCCTTCGGGTGGTACCTATCTAGACGGATTCCTGCATAGGAATCCTACCACCAGTAAATTTTTGTTTGTTATATTATTAATATCTGTACCAAGACCGTATCAAGTGGAAGGATATGGTCTCTGCCAACCCCTATGGGAAATAGGCGTGACTCTACGTATGTATGTATGTTAATATCTTTTGACTAGATGATATGTTACTGGTGGTAGGATTCCTTTGCAGGAATCCGTCTAGGTGGGTACCACTACATGGCCAGTTATTTCGCCGCGAAGCGGTAATGTACAAACATTACTATGTTATGGCTGAAGGGCATTGAGAACTAGTGTAAACGGTTGAAAGCTGTGTTGATGTCTCGGGGTGAAGGGCGCAGTGTGATGCCACACAGAAGCATTCTGGGTGACACACAATCTGTTGTGGGCGAACGATGCACTGACCATCACTTGAGTTTTCCTCGTTTTTTCACATAATCCAATAAAAAAAGTAACTACGAGCATGACCACATTTTTATTTTGTACTACGATTCTTACGTGGTTCTTCTCTATTCACATTACGTACGAGTATTACCTTTTAAATTGAGACGCTCGCGAACGCGAGAACTTTTATTTATCTTGTCTTTTATTATCTTCTTTTATGTCTTTTACTTTATTTAATTGTAGCATGTTTTACTGTGGTTGATTTAGATGGATGATAATTACAGTATACCAAAGCACAAAAACAAAAACATCAGTTAATTTTAACTAGATAAAAGTGCAAAATTACAAGCGCGTTAGTTTGAAAACTGAAATTAATACCATAGTTGTATACAGTAAAAGCCTGCACTTTAATAACTTCGCGTTTTCTTTACTTACGTCGCTTGCACTTTACACGGCAAAATTTGTTTAGCAGTAAATTCTAAAATTTGTTTTGTTTGTTTATTTGCAGGAGGTGCGATTGTTATGAAGGAATCCACCTAAATGGATACCAGTGCATCTAGTGGTAGCGTCTCTTAAGCCGCCACCACACTTAGTATAATAAGAAAAGACCGCATGGCCTAGTGGTCAGAGTATCTGACTTCTTTTTGCCACAATATACGTGAGTTTGTACTCTCATTTTGCGGGATTTTGCCATAGTTGCCACGCCAAGATGTTTCAGGAAGTTGCTGCTGCCCATCTCCTGGTTTTAATTTTGCCACACCCACGGGATGAGATGGAGTGGTAGTTTCTCTTAAGCCGCCACCACAAGGCGCTGTAGTAATAATAAAAATACATTATAATATTAATCCACTGGTTTTCGACGACGGCGACATCTTCCAAATGTTGTCGGAAAGTGTCCACTGCGCAGGTATTATAGTGCAACAAGTGTACAGGCACTCAATCTTACTCGTGCTCGATATAATGCGATAAGATCGGAGGTGGGATGTAGTGTCAGAGACACGGGGACACTCTCAATACAACCGGACTCAGGAAATCAATAATTAGTCTTTTGTCCAACTGTTGTCTCCGGTTGAATTTCGAACTCAGGATCCGCGACGCGGTATGTATTCCGACACTCACATCTACACACGTGATACACGGTACAGGCATACACATACTAATAAAAGTATAAAGTAGAAAGATATAAAAAGCAAAAGTTTGTGTGTGCTGTGATGAAGCGGATGATGGGACCATCTCAGCATAACCGAACGCACGCTACGTAACGTTAGGATCATCTTTTTATGGTCACTTTCATGTTAATTTTTGTTTGTTAATGCAAGTTCTGTTCGTCAGCGGTTTATTGGGTATAAAACTTTACAAACGCTTATTTTCTGTCGGCCCCAAACTACAGTAAGGGCGTGCGACAGGCAAGCGAGCAAAGTACTCTAACCATATGGGGTAATACCGAATGAAAAATATGAACAGTTTTGTTAAAATTAATTTTCTTCACTTTTCATAATGATACGGCGCTCCGTATCGTCGTATAATGACGACTTAACTAAAAGGAGAATGTATTCACAAAAGAGAACTTTTCCACTTAGCATCAACACAAGTCATAATTCCACGATCATTTAATTAATCCTTTCTATTCCAAGCCTTTTGGTTAATCCATCAAAGAAATTAAATTTAAGGATCTCCGGAGTCGCAATTTCGTTAATTAGCTTCTTGTTTAAACATTTCGCGGAAAATCGCTGACCGGCGAATTTTCTTCTTATACTTAAGTATTATCTTTTATTTTCCATAAATTTCTTCCTGTCTATAAATACATTTTATGAATTAAAGATGTTTTCGACTGAGCTTTTTTGAAATTAAAGACAAAGGACATTTTCATCTTGAAAGACATGGTAATTTTATTTTATTGGAAAAATTAAACGATCAAATCGCTCAACTGATGGTGAGTGCAGCGTCAGTGCAGTGCCCTTCAAATCGAAACAGTAATATTTGCACACTACTGCTTCACGGCAGAATAACTGGCCCTGGCGTAGGTACCTACGCCAGGGCCAGTTATTCTGTTAGACGGATTCCCTGCATAGGAGTCCTTCCACCAGTAAAAATAATAATCGAGGTTAAAAAAATATTGTAAAACAATTTAAGTCGATAATGATATGAAATGATTTCTGCTGAATTCTCTAAGCAGAACGTTACTCGTATTATAAGACAAAATATATTTTGTTTTTCATATTTCATTTTAAATAAGCATATACATACAGTCATGCCTCTTTCCCATGGAGGTAGACAGAGACCACATCTTTTCACTTGCTACGATCCTGACACACATCTTACGCTCTTCTACTTCATACAAGCTCGTCGTTTGCGGGTAATTTAAACTGTGATCCTTAACTCAAAAGTTCTCAGATCTGATCGTGATACGTACGCCTAGGTCGACCCTTACCGGTTTTCCCATTCACACTCGCCTCATAAATCTGTTTCGTCAATCTTCTTTCATTCATCCTCTCTACGTGTCTAAACCATTTAAGCATCCCTTTCTCTGTCTCTGTCACTACATCTTCAACCACACCGCAACGTTCCCTTATCACGCTGTTTCTTATTTTGTCGATCAAAGTTACTCCAGCTACTCAAATTTCTCATTTCCACAGCATTAATCTTACTTTCATGCTTCTTCTGCCAGACCCAGTATTCACTACTATACATAAGTGGGGACCAAGACAAGAAAGAAGAAGACCATGAAAGATTTATTATGAAATAACATTTTAATCATCAAAAAAACACTGTTTTAATTATATAGGGTTGCTTCGGCCCTTTTTCGTTACAATATATATATAATTTTGTTGACGTTTGTTAATAAGAATATTTATATATTAATCTAGCTTAAAATATTTTTCTTCAATTAAGATATGAGTGTTTCACTTGAAGGAATGATAGGCGGTTTCACAGTCTGTTCCAGACTGTGAAAAATGTCTGCTGAACCTAAAATTAAAGCTAGACTGTTTCTTGGCTTATTACTCGTATTTAACATGAAGAGTAAGCTTTTAAAAAAATCTTTGGCACGACTGCTGATTTAATATTTTATACTTTTCCACTTTACTGGTGGTAGGATTCCTATGCAGGAATGCCGTGAAGCGGTAGTGTACAAACATTACTGTGTTTCGGTTTGAAGGGTACTGAGAGCTAGCGTAATCACTGGGCATATGAGACTTAAGAACTAATGCCACAGGGTGACGGACGCAGTGTGGTGTCACACAGAAATGTTCTCAGTGACACAACGTTTGTTATGGTCAGACGTTGCACTTATCAGGTGAACGTTTTGGTAGTTTCGTCACTTTATCCAATAAAAAAGAAAAAAAATGTACCACTCTCTACTATAGATATAATACAGTGGTTATGTATGGGTATACTTATAGTTTTCTCGGTTGTTTGGGATATATATGAATAAATATAAAAAGATACAATAATAAAGTATATAAATAAAACCCCAACCAAACGGGAGCCCTCGATAGAGAAGCCCAATTGGCCGAGGGTTAGAAGGAAAGAGAAATAAACCGGCAACCGATGCGGGCAATATCGAGATTCACCGCCTTCTGCATTTGAGCACGGAGCGGCCCGTCACCGAGTCCCACTAGTCTAAGATCTCCCGAGAGACTGGTTGCGATTAGCCCGCTCGCAGACACGACTACTGGAATAATTTCAGTCGGGCCTCCCGGTCTATCAAGACGATATTGGGCTTATTTGCAAAAAACGTCTTGACCGTCTTAATGGTCCAGTGCCAGTAGAGCCTGACACGGAGAATTTCAAGCACTGCCTCCTGCAAGTACTTATAATAATATATATAAACTACACATGTTTTACATATTTGCACCTGACATCATTTTCTAGGGTTGACTGGCAGAGGATACCTCTAGGCATTAAGTCCGCCCATTGTATTCGATAGATTAAGGTGTTACAATAAAGACTAAATAAATAAATAACGCAGTTTCCGGTCCATGAGACCGTACTTCAGAGCGAGCTCCTGTTGAAGAATCCTGGTCACTAGGTTGTGTCCTGTGCAGATACTCAAAGTTAGAAAGCGCCGAACAATGAGAAGACATAGCTAAGTGTCTCGTCGGGACTACGGAAAGCTCGACAGACGTCGACGGCGCCCTCCTTTAGGATTTATCTCCGATAATTGTTGATCTTAATAACTTGATGCTGTATCGCAATGATAAAAACATTAGATTTCAACAAAAAAGTCACCGAAACGTGTACGACGTGGGAGACGAACGTGTCTACAAAAGGCTCATATAGAGCTATGTAGAACCACTCATGGAGCTCTTTCTCCTTTAATACTATCTCCTGATCGGAAACGCTCTGTACTGTCAGGGTCCTGCCATTGATTCTTAGCTAAAGATAGAGGGCCTTATCTTAAGCCCTTTATCACATGTAATGACGTCCGCTGAAAGTGTCTCAGCCGATCTCGACAGGAAGTAATTACGGAGATTGCGCACTTCACGACTGTACATGGTGAGGGCACTTAAAAATCCACGCCCACCATGCCCCCGTGGCAATTACAGCCTCATCACCGATGATATGGGTGATGATATAGGTGGATGATGCATCATGTGTGACGGCATTATTGTGCGGACTTTTCTATCCAGGCCGTTCAATTCAGTTTGAGTCCACCTGAGTATGCCAAAGGTATATACGAGGACAGGCATGACCCAACCGTTTATGCGTGTGCTTTGTTGACGCCCGACCAAATGCCGTTACATAATTTTGTCAGGCACTCAAAAAACTAATCTCGAACTGATTGTTTCATGGCAGCCTCATCGATACCTATATTTTTTGACATACCCAAATATTGTCGTCGTCGTTCCAGCCTATCAATAGTCCACTGCTGAACATAGGCCTCCCTCATAGATTGCCACAAAAGTTTGTAGCTCTCGTTTTGGGGGGATTTTGCCATAGTTGCCACGCTTGGCAGACAGGTTGGCAACCGCAGTTTATTTATTCAGATGTTCCAGCAAGATGCTGCTGCCCATCTCCTGGTTTTCATTTTCCCTCTGTCGACTTTTACGACACCCACGGGATGAGATGGGGTGGTAGATTCTCTTAGGCCGCTACCACACGGCTCCCACAACCCTACCACCCACTACACTACCCAAATATTGGCATATCACAAAATATATACGTTATGCAGATAATGCAATAATACAAAAATTCTACAAGTGTTTAATAAAAAAAAATTTACGGACTGCATCGCTTTTATTTTTGACCATTTCTAACTATAAAAAGCCGTGTGGTAGCGGCTTAAGAGAACCCTCTACCCCCATCTCATCCCGTGGGTGTCGTAAAAGTCGACAGAGGCAAAATATAAATCAGAAGATGGGCAGCAGCATCTCCTGGAACATCTGAATGAATAAACTGCGGTTCCCAACCCGCCTGCCAAGCGTAGCAACTATGGCAAAATCCCCCCAAAATGAGAGCTACAACTTTTGTGGCAATCTATGGAGGAGGCCTATGTTCAGCAGTGGACTAGTGATAGGCTGAAATGATGATGATGATGATGAACTATAAAAAATTGGTTATAAATAGCTAAAAGCAAACACGATAAAATACGTAAAATTTGTTTTCTTAATGTTTTATCATCACGTAAATATATGAAATCATAATTGTGCTACTGTTTATTCTATTCTTCATTCAAAAATATATTCCCTTTTGCATTTGAAATCTTGAAAAAAACATTCCAGAGTTAATATAATTTACTGGGGTTACTAAACCACTGCGAACACAAATTTTGGGGCGTCGAGATGCCATCGTAAATGTTTTATGGCCGGTATTTAAGAAGATCGAGACCGTTTTGTAGCTTCTGCTTTGCAGTTATCATTATTTAATATTGCGGCCAACTGTTATAAACGCCTACTTTCTTAGAATTATTTCTTATGTGCTCCATGTATCTACGATTTCTTTTTTAATAAAGTACATATAAAATAATTTTGTAATCGGCTGACCTGACCTGGAGGTCTATTTCGTAACTATTCACTTAATTTGATCCCATTAACCAACGATGAGCTTAATATCCCAAAACAAAACCGATCACGAAACCAACCAGAGTTACACAGTAGACCCCCCTGGTTTTGAATAACAGTCGTTATTGTGTGAATTGTTAATTTTAGTTTCCGCTATACACTATTATATATTTTGGCTGCACAAATATACGAGTATGCATAAATATATATTTTCGCTGTACAGACTTTAACTTATCAAAAACTTACTGGTCTTGCAAAAACCAGTTTAGATAGGTAACATCGGTCAATTATTCTGACGTGAGCAGTTGCTGAGCACAGGCCTCCTCTAATTTCTGGGAGGGTTTTGGAGTTAGGAAGACTCCGCCACGCTGCTTCAAGGCAGATTGACGGACTGCATATGTCTTCGAAATATTTTTTTGTTTCCTCCCGATGTTTTCCTTCACCGCCGAGCACGTGGAAAATTAGCACTTCAGATTGCAATTAACAATTTTAGTGGTGCCGGCACCGGGAATCGAACCCAGGTCACTCGCGTACTATAAAATGAGCGCCTAGCACGGAGTAGTGTGCAAATATTACTATTTTTCGGTTTGAAGAGCACTGAGAGATAGTTAGGCATAAGAGCCTAAATACAGATCTTTCACGTGACATGCCTCAGAGTCATTGTAGGATTCCGTTTGTTATGGTTATGGGCAGACCTTGCACTTATTTTTAGGTCAACGTTTTCTTAGCCTCGTCACTTTATCCTATAAAGAACTTCCTGGCGAAGCCGCTTCAGCTAGGTACAAGTATACTTGAAAGTGAAGACCACAGAAGAATTGAGAACGTATTATCTATGCAGGGGTCCGTCTGGGTAGGTACCACCCCAGGGCCAGTAATTCTGCCGTCAAGCAGAAATGTGAAACATTACTGTGTTTCGGTTTGAAGGGCACTGAGAGCTAGCGTAATCACTGGGCATATGAGACTTAAGAACTGATGTCTCAGGGTGACGGGCGCAGTTTGGTGTCGTACAGAAATGTTCTGGGTAACACGGCATTTGTTATGGGCAGACGTTGCACTTACCATCAGGTCAACGTTCTGCTCGCTCCGTCACTTATAACAAATAAAAAAAATATACACCGACACATATCTCGCCCTCATTAACGTATTTTGTAACAAGAGACGTTAAGCGAAGCGAAAGCGAAGCACAGCGTCATCAATAGTGACTTACGTAAGTTATACGTACGTTCGTCATATTTACGACCTTGAAAGCTGTATTGATTGTATGATATAAGACAGTTTGGTGGTGTGCGGATAAGCGCCATCTTTTTCAAGTATATAGTGGCAGTCTGAAATCAATAATAAAATATATATTGAAAATTGAACTTAGTTACGGGTAAAGTACCAGGCTAAAAAAACTGGTCTATATATGTCGGGGAAAACGATATCGTTAAATATAAGTTGCTCGTTTGATTACTGCGGTACTGAGGAGGTGGTAAACACGGTAACGTCACTTGTTATTGTAATAGCGGCACGTGGTAAGAGTCTTATTTAAGAGTTCGGATTGTAGGGGGGCAGTTGAATTAGAGACACCGACCTCGTCACTACTTCACAACAAAACTGTCGGTTTACCTAGTTAATTGATGGTTAAGCGTAGTAATGAGAAATTATTACACGAGGAGCATTTGAAATTGTTATTCTGCGCTATCTACACAAGGAACCCTGTACCGCCTAACCAAGAGGTAGGCGGCGCTATCGCTCAGCCATCGCTGACTCTGACTTACACATATTATTGCACACTACTATGACAAGGCCCGGGGGGAGGGGGATATAGATAGATACGTAAATAGATTCACACATCTTCATTTATGTTACGAATTGTTCTGTCGCACGAAATAGTGTAAAGAAATGGTTGTATGTATTTGTTTATTATTTTATTCACCAAGTAAAACTAGAAACGCACATAAAAACAAAATGTATGTGATAACTCCAAACCACTGATCCAATCTAACATTTTTTTTTTTTTCATAACAACACAATACCAGAATCAACCAATCAAGCAAATCCAATTTTATTAACCGACCCGCTTCCATAGATAATCTAGTTACATTGCGTATGATTTAAAAGATCAACGGCAAAAACTGCTTTATAATCCCGGTGGTGTTGTTTGTTATGTTCGTAAACCCGATTTTGTCTATGAATTTATGATTTATTTTTATTTTATTTGTATTTTATGTCGGCAGATCGCTTTGCCTAGAGCTTAGAGTACTTGACTATCAAGCCGGTGCCTGGGTTCGAATCGCAAACGAAGCCAACATTTGTCCAAAAATCTAAATTGTTTGTTTTCCGGTTTCGTTGTGTTGTAATTGTCGTTATGTCTCTGTCACTGCATCCTAGCCTCCGATCGAGCCTAGACCACCGATCCTGTCGCATGAGCATTACATCGGCATAGGTAGGTTGGGACTCACTCACTTGGAGTGACCCTGTGTTTGCGCGTACACTATATGTATATATATATCTGGCACTATAATATCTCCTGCGCAGTTGATAACTTCCAGTTTTCGGTTGTTTTCGCCAGTGATCGGAAATCGACCACGAAGACATCATTTTAGGTTAGACTCACTTTACTTATGAATTTGTTTCATTCTTTGGGCGCTACACTATAAACACATCATGTGGTGGCGGCTTACGAGAATCTACCACCCCATCTCATCCTGCGGGTGTCGTAAAAGTCGACGGAGGAAAATTGAAACCAGGAGGTGGGCAGCAGCATCGTCCTGGAACATCCAAATAAATAAACTGCGGTTGCCAACCCACCTGCCAAGCAGCTATCGCAAAATCTACAAGAGCGACAAACTTTTATGGCAATCTATGGGGGGTTTACGATCAGCAGTGGACTAGTAACAGGCTGAAATCATGATGATGATGATAACGATTTTTTTTATATTTACGCGAATACTACACGTTTCAATAAAACTAGATTAAAAGCTGAAGGTGCTCCGGGTTAACTATGACATCAGGACATCTGTCACATCAGTCCTCCAGTGACCGTGGGTGCTGTAAAGCGCTCAAAACATCGGTTCATATATAGTTTAAAATTATACGCGATAAAATCCGTAAAAAATAGTCTTATTTACATGATAATGTTATGTTATAATATATTTACATACATACATACATAAGATCACGACTGTATCCCATAAGGAGTAGTCAGAGACTGGGCACTCACTGCAAAAGCAGATGACTGCCACAATCCACGTTTCACTAAAACAATTGCACTTGGTGAGCCCATCGCCACCATGCGCTGTTGGGTGCACAGTGCAGTTTTATTCCTTACTAGCCTTTTACGAGATCCATTGGATGAGATGGAGTGGTAGTATTCTTTTAACGAGCCGCCACCACACGGCTATATATATTTAATACAAAAGAAACATAGTACATAAAGGAAATATTTATTGTACATAATACATTAAATGGAACGGGCGAAGCACGGCGAGTTCTTGAAACTCCGCCCAAGTGTTTACTAAACTCTGCCCTCTAAACTGTCCCCGATGGACCGAACTCTGTAGAACTTTAATTGACTTAAGAAAGTTCTAGATTGCACCGACTACAAAATTTTCATTTCTCATTGCAATCAACGAAGAGGTTCTGGGTATGGATTGATTTTATATACCCTTTTTTTTCTTTCGTGTCACTTGTCAAATTATAATTATATATATTATATAATTATAACTTGACAAGTGTTATATATAGTTATATTAATAAGTCTTTATTGTATTTCGTTCTTGTATGAGAACTATCTATTATAATGAATTATTTGTACATGTTTTATATATACCATAAATGAAATGATATGAACATATACCACATATTATTGAGACGATAGGTCCGGCAGAGTATAATGGACACCTACCGCTTTTCTTACCGCAGTGTCGTAAGTGGAGACTAAGGTATTATACAGGATGTCTTTATTCGTCCAGAATAATACCATAATATGCAATGCCGTCATTATACTGCTCGTGGGAACGCAATGAGAAGTGAGAATTTTTTGAGTCGTACCAAAATGGCGGCGACGTCGTTCGTCTGCCGTCACGACTCGTTTCCCGCGGGGGCAAAAATTGAGCTACAGGTGTGGCTCTACTCATTATATGGGAATAAAGCGTGTCTGTATGTATCTATATCATTGAAAAGTACATCGTAAATTTCTTCAACTTCTTCAATCGCCATATCAACAGTCCGCTCTCCCAATTGTCGGTAGCCTAGAGAACTTTCTGGCATTACACTTACAATACTCATGATGATGATGATGATGATGAGATAGGGTGTCAGATTTTTTAACGCCGCCTCCACACGGCAAACAAATACGAGTACACCGGTACTGTAATAATGTTATCTTGTCTTACATTGTATTTTCTTTTCTTTTGATAGGAAAATTCTTCATTTTTAATTATCTGTAATATACTTTTTTTATTGGATAAATTGACGAAGCGAGCAAAACGAGCACCTGATGGTAAGTGCAACGTCCGCCCACTGACAAATGCTGTGTCAACCAGAATATTTCTGTGTGACACCACGCTGCGCCCGTCACCCTGTGACATCAATTCTTAAGTCTCAAATGCCCAGTGATTACGCTAGCTCACAGTGCCCTTCAAACCGAAACACAGTAATACTTGCACACTACTGCTTCACGGCAGAATAACTGGCCCTGGGGTGGTACCTACCTAGACGGATTCCTGCATAGGAATCCTACCTACCTACCACCACTACATGTGATTAAATAGACTTGTTGTGAAACTGTATTAAGATATTTATTATCAAATAGCCAGTAATACGAGTAGCTTTCGAGAAACTTATTTATTAAATCACTTTAAGTATGCAGAGTACAAGCTTCTTTAAGCTAAATGTGAACAGCACGTGAGTAAACAATTAATGGAGACAAATCATGAAAACTGAGTTAAAAAGTACATGAACTAATTATATAAAATGGCGAAAATAAAAAAGGTCAATTAAAAGCTAAACTGCCGAAAAATATTAATTAAGATAAAGACTGCTAATATGGCAATATAAACTAAGGACTTCCAAAATATTATTCACGTTTCTGACATCTGAAATTCATGACGTTTTAATTAACATGATTCACTGAAGATCCTGTTGGCTTGTTTTACTTTTAAACTTTTAAGCGACAGCGACAAAATTTCAGACGTCGCTAATGAACTTATTATTTGCTCTAATTAATCGCCCGCGTGTGTAATCGTCTTTCCAAATTTATTGTAAATTTCTAATCTATAATTCCCGCGTATCATTCACACGTGTTACATATAAAAGGTGTAACACAAGAAGTTTGTGATTTATATCTTCAGCAATTGAAAAATTATAACGTAGACAGGACAGAAGCCAGGGACCGCGGCCTGAAAACCTTAAACTTATTATAGTTAATAGAATCAGGCGTTACTTTGCGGAAATCCATTATAATGAAGGAAGGTAAGTTACTTTGTTAAGATCCGCATGCAAAATATAAAAATGGTGTACATTACCTAGTTTTTTGAAGAGCACCGCCCGCCCTCCCTCAGTAGCGTGCACAAGCAAACTAACACCGCCACCAGGAACAGCCACCAGGTACCCTCCACCAACCACTACAATACCACCACTAGATAATATACACCACTGAAGTCGAGAACACGACACGTGTTTCGCCCCAAAACGAGGCATTATCGAGCGTCATAGACTCTACGACAGACGGCCGCCGAGTGCTTTTCACTCGGCGGCCGTCTGTCGTAGAGTCTTATTGGCATATTTTTTATTCAGTTTATGCATTTGGTTTCTTACTTCATGACACTCCACACTTCCACCTCGCCTATGAGTGTGTGCCAAGGTAGTTGCGTATACTTGTATAACCTTCAGCGAAAACCGTTTGGTTATTCTGTGTATAAGGTACGCAACACTAGTCGACACACTCGCTAGTTGTTAATATGAAACTTGTGGACATTCAACCCGATCTGTGTATAAGGTACGCAACCCTAGTCGACACACTCCCGATATTAGCTAGTTGTTAATATGAAACTTGTAAACATTGAACCCGACACCTAGTTGGGATGGATGGTCGCCCTCCTGGTGGTAGAACAAGTTACCAGATACGAGGATTATCGTGTCCTCCCCCGGTCTTTGAACTTCAGTTAACCCTATAACATCACAGCGGTCGGTCCTGTGCGTGCGTGCGTTGTTTGATGCCATGTCCAGTCGTCGTTGGCGGTAACAAGATCTCCTCCTGCCGAGATTCTTCGCACCAAAGACTGCGGGCCGTTTCTTTGCAGCACTCATGTTTGGTGGGATTTTGGCACAGTTGACACACTAGGCAGGCAGTTTGTAAAGAGGCTACAAGGATGTTTAATGCAGGATTGTCGTCTAGGTAGGGTGTATCGTGGCATAGATATTACATTTATGTATATATGCATGTATAATACATTACGATAAACGGTCGATCGCCCATTTGAGCACCCCTGGTTTAGGAAGTCTCAAAAGTGTAAAGATTAAAGCGCACTCCAAGCTACTTCAACTATGTCGGCTAGTTCTCAAATTAAATTACCAATTAGTGTTTTCTTGTAAACAAGCAAGGCGAGCAAGCTTCGAGCAACTAAGTCTGAGCCGATGATAACTGTATATATTTTACTGGTGGTAGGATTCCTATGCAGGAATCCATCTCGGTTGGTACCACCCCAGGGTCAGCTATTCTGCCGTGAAGCAGTAGTGTGCAAACATTACTGTGTTTCGGTTTGAAGGGCACTGTGAGCTAGCGTAATCACTGGGAATATGAATCTTAAGAACTTATGTCTCAGGGTGATGGGCACAGTGTGGTGTCATACATACATTTTCTGGGTGACACTGCATTTGTTATGGGCAGACGTTGCACTTACCATCAGGTGAACGTTTTGCTCGTTTCATCACTTTATCCAATAAAAAAAAATATATCCGACAGAGTAAATGTGCCAAAACATAAGCTTTCTACAAAAATAAATATGATAACTCAAATGCAGTTTTTTCTTACAAAAATATTAATAAACGTGGTCTGTCTTAAGCTTGTAAACAGCAAAGGAGTGATCCCATAGCAATTAAAAATGGAGTGTACAATAAAATAGGCGTACGGCGTTTGGTGCTACAGGCCCAGTGTGGATAGGAAAAGCGAGAGCATGGGTTCACATGAGTTCAAGATTTTGCGATAAGCTTATCATATCAATAAAGATAACATTAAGTTGATTTTATTTGCGTAAGTAAAAGAAACGTCAAAGATGGGCTGGTTTACCATGTCTCATTGCGGATCTATCCGGGGCACGGCACAGCTCTAGTGGTAAAACTTTAATGATAATGGTTAGACTAGTACATTTTCGACCATGACTTCTACTCAGAATACAGTCGGTCGCTATAAACTGCCCACGAGCTTTTACAGAGTCACAAGTGTACCATCAGACGCAGTTCCACTCACACACCGTTTCAATGTATGAGAGGCTGACGAGACGAGCTAAACGTTAAAGAAACGATGCCTTAGGACTAGGATTATTAGATATTACACTAGTAGATACACTAGGGTTTCTCATATATCGTGGGTGAGTTGGTATATGCAGCGTCTGCCCATAACAATTGCTGTGATAATCATAATATTTCTGAGGTAAACTACCCGGTCTCCGTCTCCCTGAGACATCACTTCTTAAATCTCGTATGCCCCGTAATTACACTAGCTCTCAGTACCCTTCAGACCGAAACACAGTAATATTTGCACACTACTGCTTTACGGTAGAATAACTGACCCTGCGGTCATACGTAACAAGACGGATTCCTGCATAGCACTAGTAACCTCACCCGCGCCCGATATAAGGCTCATGGGATAAGATCCGGGTAAGGTTATAACGAACTGTCAAAGACAGGGAGGCAATCATAACAGAGCCAGGCTGTCAAACCTTCAATTTGTGTTTTTGGATATAATTTGGTCCCTGCTGGGATTCGAATCCGCGACTCGCAACGTAGAAGTCAGATACTCTGACCACCGGCCACGTGGTCGTTAAATGTGACAAAAGGTGTAAATAAAAAAAATATTATTCTTTTCGTTACATGTTTATGCTAGGATGTTTCAAGATTCAAATTCAAGCTAAACTTGTTGACTTTCTACGTATTTCCGTACAATGGTGAGCAGATTCTACAAACTTTATCTATGTCTCTATCAAGCGGTGATCTTTCAAATTGCCCCCGTCTACACTTCAAACTTTGTGTACAACTTTAATTAACTTAAAGTTCTAGAGGCAGTAGAATCTGGAAGATTTCATAACTCAGTTAAATAGCTCGGCTAAATTTAGTTTTAGTTTTATTCGAGTACTTTTTAATTTTGGTACTATTTGAAATTATAATCCACTAGGTCGTCAGCACGTTTGCTCACCTTCGAAGCTTGTTTTTAAATGCTACCAGGCAGTTAAAAAATTACTCTTTAGGACGCTCTTAAGTAGCTGATTGATACAATCAATTCATCAATGAATCAATCAATTTTTTACTGGTGGTAGGATTCCTATGCAGGAATCCGTCTAGATAGGTACCACCCCAGGGCCAGTTATTCTGCCGTGAAGCAGTAATGTGCAAACATTACTGTGTTTCGGTTTGAAGGGCATTGAGAGCTAGCGTAATCACTGAGCATATGGGACTTAAAAACTGATGTCTCAGGGTGATGGGCGCAGTGTGGTATCACACAGTAATTTTCTGGGTGACACAGCATTTGTTATGGGCAGACGTTACACATACCATCAGGTGAACGATTTGCTCGTTCCCTTTTATGAAATAAAAAAAAATCATTTAATACAAATGTGGGTTAAAATTTATTTACTGCTGGAATCGGTCTAGACGCATACTGTCATAAAGAAATTTATCTAATATAGATAATGTCTCCGCACTATCTACCGAAGTGGTATTTTCCTTCATCACCATTTAAATATTTTTATCACATACTCGTATGTATCACTTTGTCTGAAAATCATTTTTTGTAAGCCACTTTTGTTAAGAGGTGTCGCTGAGAAAGCGCACTCTACCAACGTAGTCTTAACTCCTTCGTCGCCTTTTTAATTATCTCATCATACGAGTATAATTTATTTTTAAATTATTCATCAGGTTTCAAAGACTTGAATCGACCCCATGGGTGTCTCTGCGAATGCGCCCTAAGTAGGCATGGACCAGGTAGTCTTAATTCCTTCGTCACTTTGTAAATTATTTAACCGCATGAGAATTATTTTGTTGTTGAAATTTTATCTCCAGAATAAATGTTAGGACACAAATCGTTAGCTCGATCAAAATTTTCGGGGAGCGAAAGCATTATAATCATTTATTAGCGGCCTTAGAGAATCTACCACCCCATGTCATTCCGTGGGTGTCGTAAAAGTCGACAGAGGGAAATTAAAACCAGGAGATGGGCAGCAGCATCTTCCTGGAACATCTGAATAAATAAACTGCGGTGGCCAACCCGCCTGCCAAGCGTGGCAACTATGGCAAAATCCCTCCAATATGAGGGCTACAAACTTTTGTGGCTTTCTCTGGGGGAGGCCTATGTTCAGCAGTGGACTAGTAATAGGCTGAAACGATGACGACGACGATTAGCCGACTTCATTATTTGATTTGCAGTCGTGCAAGCAGCAAGCAAATGAAATTATTGCACAGTACGCACTTAGGATACAGATCTGCCTAACCGACATGCATTCCGAAATCCACAATTCGGAATAATTATACTATACCAAGTTTATTCATCGTATTTATGATACTAAATCAGGTCAAACCCCCTACTAATTCCTCCGTATCGTCTGTCTTTTAATATTAATTGTAACAAATCGGGTCAGGAACCCATTACTGATTCCACTGTATCGTCTCAATCTATCAATTGTAACTATAATAAATCGGGTCATTAACTTTTTTTGATGAATTTTTAAAAGGCTTCGTAGACTTATTTCATAAAATTAGTAATAATTCGTGGATATATGTTCAATCCGAGCCAAGTAAATGTCATATAAGTTGTAAAGGTGAAGTCTCAAGTTATGATAAAGCTCTTTTACTTTCCTTGCCAAAAATCGAGTTTTAATATCATACAAGATGATTGTTGCGAAAATATGAAGCTTTTGTAGAACTTTGTCAAAATTGCCATTCCAAAAGTTATCTAATGTAAACGTCTTAAACTCCTTG
Source organism: Luehdorfia chinensis (assembly GCA_019845155.1). Lineage (NCBI taxonomy): Eukaryota > Metazoa > Arthropoda > Insecta > Lepidoptera > Papilionidae > Luehdorfia > Luehdorfia chinensis. Next base: position 541,270 of record JAHVAK010000548.1, on the reverse strand, counting down.
TTACATGCTAGGGTCCAACTAGATGAGTTTGAGAGTAGTCTCAACTAAATAGAGTGGCCGTTTCATTTACAAAAGTATGGCTAATGCATATTTACACAATAATAATATTTCTTTATATGCTTTTTAAGTGTCATAAGCGGCTTTATTGTAAGAGTTTGGAGTAAAAATAAACAATCAATGTATTACGAAGAAAGTTATTACAACTCTCTCTGTACAATCGGTACAAGTACAGTTTACGACTACTCTGACGTAGATGAAGATGGTAGAAGTAAACCGCTGCCAACACCTGTAAAAAGAAAATTATTACATCCTGTCATTCAAAAACCTTTTGAACAAAAAATCTGTAAAAATGAAAAAAAAATAAAGAATATAATAAATCTATATCTCTTCGTGCGCTATCTTTGTAATTAAATATTTAAATAATGGCAATATTCTAGATCTTAACATTTAATCTTCAGATCTTAACATCTATGCGTACTGAGAAATATTGTATGGTAATAAAAAATACATTTAAAAAGAAGTATAATAAAAATGTATTTGGAAAAAACTAAAAAAACATGCTTGAACAGCAATAAGTCATCAAATTACTATGTTGTCCCTTAGAGGACAATTATAAAGGTCCTCGCTTAGTTACAACTTAAACTCAATTGCTAGAACTTAAACGTCCAAAATTACGAAGAAACTATCTGACCAGACTTTATACGAAATCGTGAATCTTAGATTGAAATAATAATTGTTAATACCTCAACTTATAAACAAACGTTGTTATAAGCATATGGTGGTGTTTATAGAAATATAATAAGAAAGCATTACAGAAGAAACAACTATTTATTTGTATAATATTTAAGTAAATATTGTACGTTACTAAAACTACAAGCTGAAGTAATGAGTGTGCGTTATCCAGGTCTTCCTGGTGGATTTTCGAAAACCGCAAGAATCATCGAATACTATTGAAAGTTATAAATTGCTCAGGGGATATACCCTGCAATACCGCTACAAATGTACGCGCGAACACAGGGATAATCACTCGTCCCAACTCACCCGTACCCGATGTAACGCTCATGCGATATGATCGGTAGTATGCTGGATGCACTTTCAGTGACAAAAGGACTACGACAAGACAACCAGACCCGAAATACAATAATTTATATCTCCGCAAAAAACGGTCGTAAATTTTTGCAAACTACAATGATTTCGTACCACACGCTTATGCAGTATGCTAAAAAAGAAGAGAGAGGACACGTAAGATTAAGCACATTTGTCCCGCTTACGTCCCACTTGACACTCATTGCAAACGAATGCATTGTGAACTGCAGCGTCGTGTGTTCGTGTATTAATTCAGTGCAATATACTATCATGAAAAAAATGGCAAAGATGATACCATGGATGTGTTGAGTCACATGAATTATATGAACATAACTTATTTTTGAAGGCAGGGAGAAAGGGCATTGGGAGCTTAAGAGATAAGCGTTCGCTTCATGTTTTAAGGAGTGAAGCGGTCCCAACACCACTAAAATTATTTTAATTGCCTAGTACATAGTTGCCAATAATGTCAGTATTGGTTCTTTTTTTTGTTAAAAAAAGATTCCAGAAAAACACTAGAATTTCCCTTGTAAGAGTAAGTTTTACAGACATAAATGCTTGCTCTGGCTGCGATTCGAACCTGGGACCCGAGGCGCAGTACTCACGTACTCCGACCACTGGGTGTCGCTGTCACTTAATTAGGTATTGCACGTCAATATTTCAACTTTAAAAAATATAATTTATCTGATATTTCTTAAAAATTACCCTGCAAGTCTATCTATTTACAACGATTACCACTGTATACGAAAGTATTCACTACACTACAGTTCGAGAGTGCAATTCATGTTACTGAACTTTTTGTGCTTTCCGTATACTATATATCTAAATATAGCAATCCATCTAGGTAGGTATTACAGAATTGTTTTGCCGTGAAGCAGCAGTGTTTTTTTTATTACAAAAAGGATGAGTAAAACTTTCACCTGATGTTAAGCGAAGTGTCCGCCCGCAGAAAATGCGGTGTTACCCTGAATATTTCTCTGTGGCAATACACTGCGCCCGTTAGTTCTCAAGTCTCATATGCCCTATGATTACGCTAGCTCAAAGTGCCCTTCAAACCGAAACACAGCAATGTTTGCGCACTGCCGCTTCACGGCAGAATAACTGCAGTGACCAAGACGGATTCCTGCATAGAAACATCCTACATCCTAACACCAGAAATTAGTGAGCAGCAATTACTAAGGATATGCGACTTGAGAACTGATATCTCATCGGGACGGACGCATTCTGGTGCCATACAGAAATGTTCTGGGTGACAGCATTTGGTATTGGCAGACGTTGCACTTTCCATCAGGTGACAGCTTTGCTCATCTCAACACTTTCTCCCATAATAAAAGTTTCTGCCATGTCCTAGATAATTCTAAAGCAGAGAGCTACGTGAGTACAGTCTCAGTAAGCGTTTAATGAGCGCACTCGAGCCGTGGAGCCCTTAACACGTATAAACTGTAAGATGCAATATAAGAACAAACGAGTCGAGTCACAGCTGCGCTACGTTATTCGCTCGTAAAATTAATTGTTACTCGCTACTAAAACAACCTCATAAAAAGTCGTTACATTTTATTTTTCAATTTCCGAACACTTAGCCATAATTCACGCACGTAATGATATTTCTTTTGGCCTATTATTCTATGCGGTCGATATTCGTGCTCATGTCGTCAACTCACTCATATATTTTGTTTTAGGTCAAAATGGCGTAAGAAGTCCCCATTTCCCCACACTTCAATCCGCTCGTTATCAACTTTCTTGCTTCATCATCATCATCATTATCATTTACGGTCACCGCTGGTCAACTGCTGAATATAAGGCAATCAGCCAAAAAACTTTGTAGCTCTAATTTTGGGGGAATATCGCCAAAGTTTCCACGCTTGGCAAGGGGATTGGCAACCGCATTTTATTTATTTAGATATTCTAGGAAGATGCTGCTGCCCATCTCCTGGTTTTCCTTTTTCCTTTGTCGATCATTACGATAGCCATGGTATGAGTTGGGGTGGTAGATTCTCTTAAGCTTAGCGTAATCACTGGGCATATGAGACTTAACTGATGTCTCAGGGTAACGAGTGCAGTGTAGTGACACACAGAAATGTTCTGGGACACAGCATTTGTTATGGGGAGACGTTGCACTTAGCACCAGGTGAACGTTTTTGGTCCTTTCGTCAATTTATGTTACCAAAAAACAGTAATGTTGTAGGTGACAGTATTTATAGTAGGCAGGCATCGCTTATACTATCAGGTGAACGACTTGCTCGTTTCGTCATTTTCTGTTATAACTGAATTTGGGCGATGCTACAGTCACATCAGCGGTGCCGGATCGACTGTCGGTATATCGAGGTGCTTCAGTGTTTGTACAATAAAGCTACCGTGGCTATCCAAGTACAGAACCAGAGTACGAAACGACATAGTCCTAATGGTAGAATTGCTGTACGAACTTAGGACTATGCTCAATGACCTCAATAGCGTCCCAACTGGTAGGTCTTAAGATGAACATGGACAAGGGAACACTACGCTTTAAGTTGTATTTGTATTTCAGGAAAGATTGTAGGTAGGTCCAATTTCGACCAAGAGGTCAATCGACCGATCCAACAGTGCTAGGCAGCGTTCGGGAAACGGCTTTAAATCTTCTCGTCGAGTATACGTCAATGTCTCAACCAGTGCGTGTTGCCAGTGATGACCAGGAAGCTTAAAGCCGCTCAACGGGCTACGGTCTTTTGTACAATCTGGCGAACGGTAGGCTGGAAGTTGTCAAGTCTGCTTGCTAGATATTCGTAATGACGTTCGAGAACAGCACGTAGACGCGTGTAAGTAGCAATATTGATCTATAGTTCTTCAAGAGGGTGTTATCGCCCACAGGAAAACCTAGCTTCTTCTATACGCTTGCGGCGAAGCGCCATAATACATGTGTTTCTTTTCTTAGGATTGTACGTTAATAATTTTGAAAAAGAGTTTTACATTCACCGTCACACAAAATAAAGTTAAAGTTTTAAAATTGTTTTGCATTTCGTTGTTCTTTCTTTCACTCCATTACACTAGTTATAACTTTTTTTAAGATCTATTTCCTCTCTAATAGTTTTCAAGCAACTCACAGTTTATGTTTTAAACTTATTATTGTTTCACTTTTTCACTTATTCATTCCGCTGTAAATAACGTAGTAAATTGTCTTCATGTCACATTTAGTCTGAAATAACACTATCACGATGTAATCATAATATCATTTAACTACTTTGGTGATTATTAATAAAGTTTCTTGATTAAATATATTTCAATTTCATATAATACGAGCCTTATAGATGAGGCAGTTACATAAAATTCTCAAATGAATTACTAACAATGAAATGGTTACAAGTTATGATGTTGTAGCTTCAAAAATGTAGGAACACTACACTGTAAACATTGTAACGAAAATACACATACATACAGTCAAGCTTTGTTCACATAAAAAGAGTAGGCAGAGGCCACTAACGTAGCCCACTTTTCGAACACCGGCAAACAAGACTAGACGAGTGGCGAACCACGACGCCGACATTTTGACTCCAGTCAAAACATTCTTACTCCCCATTGAATCTAACACACTTTTTTATTTGTGTATTCCTTATCTTTTACGTAAACATAATATTTCCACAAGGATCCCCTCTAATAACTAAGCTAAATATTAATTTCATTCAATTTCCGCTTTGTAATGAAGTAATAATGAAATGTGCAAACTATTTGCGTAGGGTCCATTATGTGTACACCAGCAAACATATTATTAACTAGGCAAATATTTGGCGTAATTAAAGGCAAAGATTTGGCGTAATTAATTAAACTTTTCTCAAATATTCGTTGAGAATTTATTATATTTAACTAGTTAATTGAGGACGAGGAGCAAGAATTTTGACACGTATCAAAGTAGTGGCGACGTGGTTCGCCACCCTTCACGTCTCGTTTGGGGCCCGTGTGGGCGAAAAGTGGGCTACGGATGAAGTCTCTGCCTAGTCCAATGGGAGAGAGGCGTGACTGTATATATGTAATGGCGATGTAAACTAATTTATAGTATTTTTGTGATGTTAAAAATGAAATATCTCTGTAGCAATGTACATAAAAATATATTATTCAAAGTATAAGGCATGGGATATAATGCATACACACATGAATAGAATCACACCATTTACCCATATAACGAATAGGCAGAGATCACACACGTAGCCGAATTCTTGCCCCCGCGGGAAACGAGATCGGTCGGATGGCGAGCCACGTCACCGCCTGTTGAATTGAATTTTCTAGTCCAGAGACTGCATTATAAACTATCAATATTAAACATCAAAACTCCAAATATACACAGAAATTACAAAATTAATTAAAAACACTACCGCTACTTTTCGAGTTGGCGCCAAAACTCGCAATATGCTTACAAAGTTATCTCTTTACGTATTACTATATAGATAATCAACGATTTTTTTGATTCTGCAAGTCTTTACGATCTGTGGTTGCAAAGAGGTAGGTGCTATTCTACTCTTCCGGAAAACTATCGGCAATTTGATGTATAAATACACAGTAATGTTTGCACACTACTGCTTCACGGCAGAATAACTGGCCCTGGGGTGTCACCTACCTAGACGGATTCCTCCATAGGAATCCTATCACCAGTGATTGGATTAAGATTTATATAGGGATAGATAAGATTAAGATTTAAATAGGGAAGTACATATGTAAATGATTGATCGGGATCGACTTATCTACGCGAGTGAAAACGCGGGACAAAGCTAGTATTCAATAAATTACCATTGATGTTAAATAAAAATTAAGTCAATTATTGTAAGTATATCATGTATAACTAATCTATGAACGAGATATATAACCAAAATGAAAAACGTTGACAGAGTTTATTAGCACGTCTCAATTCCATATTGACACAAAAAATTACACAGTACTTGGATTTGTCACCAAGAACTATGATGTTCTATAATTTTTTTTTATTGTATAAAGTGACGAAACGAGCAAAACGTTCACCTGATGGTAAGTGCAACGTCGCCCACAACAAATGCTATGTCACCCAGAATATTTCTGTGTGACACCACACTGCGCCCGTCATCTTGAGACATCAGTTCTTAGGTCTCAAACGCCTAGTGATTGCGCTAGCTCACAGTGCCCTTCAAACCTAAACACAGTAATGCTTGCACACTACTGCTTCACGGCAGAATAACTGGCCCTGGGGTCCTACCTACCTAGACGGATTCCTGCATAGGAATCCTACCACCAGTTAGTCATAAGTTTTTATTTGGCTGACCCTCGTTGATAATGTTGTCAACTCTGCTCGTTTAATGCAATCGGAGAGAAATATAAATAAATTGAGAAATATAAATAAGCCGATAGGTGTCCGGTTGAGTAGAATAGCACCTACATCTATCCTACCGAGATGTCGTAAGAGGCGACCAAGATATTGTACGAACAGCATTATATGCAATGCTGTCACTATACTGCTCGTGGGAACACAATGGGGAGTAAGAATTTTTTGACTCGTACCAAAACGGCGGCGACGTGGTTTGCCACCCATCAAGTCTCGTTTCTAGTGAGGGCAAAGAGTGGGCTACGTCAGTGGCCTCAGCCTACCCCTTATATGGAAAACGGCGTGACTGAATGTATGTAAAAAGTACTCTTTCACTCGTATCACTCTTCGTCCTTTAATCAAAATTCTGCAACCTCTTATACTTTTTTCGCTAATATTAGTGGGGACACAGTAACACACTAGGTGTTTCCAAAAATATCCAATATCTCAAAAACTACGGGATATATCTTACCTAAACAAATTTTCGCTAAAAGTGTTTTCTAGGTTCTACCACATTAACTTTTTTTCAGAATTATCCACTGCATAGTTGAAAAGTTAGGGTGGAGACAGATTTTTTTATAACCTTAGAGGCGCATATTTCACCAACTATTGACTTAAATAAAATAGTTTTTTTGAAACTTTTTTATTATTTAAATAAAACTAATTTTTACGGATTTTATCGCGTTTAATTTTTAACTATTTCTAACCCGACGTTTCGAGTGCTTTACAGCACCCATGGTCGACTGTCGACTGACTGACTGACTGTCGAGGTGACCTCAGTCCTCCCGTCCCCTCCACAGATGTCCTGATGTGATAGTTAACTCGGGGTACCTTCAGCTTTTAATTAACTAACAAACTGTGTCTTGAAGTCTTGTAATGGTATGCTTGGTTTTTGATTTAATTATATTAATAATTTAATATTTTTTTATTATTTCTCCAAACCTACCTAACTATACCTCACACGCTACGCGCGTATGCACTGAAAATTTGTTTTTCAGTAGTGTAAAATATTTTACAATTTTTACAATTTTACTCGTACTACACAAGAAAGATGTGATGTTCTCCTAGCCGATTTCGACCACGGCGATAACTTCCGTCTACTGTCGAGAGCCATCAACTGCGCAGGAGATATTATAGTGCCACAAGTGTACGCGCAAACACAGAGGCACTCACTCGTCCCAAACTACCCGCGCCCGATGTAACGCTGATGCGATAAGATCGGAGGTAGGCTAGGATGCAGTGTCAGAAACACGGGGACAATCACAACACAACCAGACCCGAAAACCAACAATTAATGTTTTAGCCCAAATGTTGGCTCCGGCTGGGATTCGAACCCAGGACCCGCGGCTTAGATGTCAGGTACTGTGACCACTAGGCCACACGGTCGCGGTCTGGCCACTATATAAGTGGTTTATAAACCACTACTATATCTTTCTTTAAAATTTAATCTATTTCGTGCCAATAGACCAGACCAGACTGACAGTACTAAATTATAGGGGTTCCATTTTTACTACGAAAACGTTAAAACGTGACTTTATTTCTAGTTCCAGTTTCATATTAACGACAAACATGAACGCGATCTGCTTAAAAATTTTCTTCTCCCGTTTCATATAAAAAAGTACAAAAAGCAATTCACATATTCAGCGGAGTCGACGAACATTAAATATTCATAGAGATTAAGTTAAAGTACTCTATGCAAAAGGCCTGCCTCTTTCCTCGCCTAGAGATAGGAAAGCGAACCACAAATCCCGGCTTTAGATAATTAGTTCAGTTTTCTTTTGATTAAATTTTCACGTGGATATTCATAAAGAATAACTTATGAAGCACAGATTATAAAAATGTCATCTAAGGTTCATATTTCTGGTTTATAATTAGTCGTTACCCAGAACTCACTTTGAAGATTCATTTAATTGCATATAGATTGGTTTTTCTGGTAGTAGGATTCCTATGCAGCAATTTGTCTAGGTAGGTACCACCACAGGGCTGGCGTGAAGCAGTAGTGTGCAAATAGTACGGAGTGTTAATGTCTGAACGGCCTTGAGAGCTAGTGTAGTTACACTCGCTCTCAATCTTATTTCATTGATCGTCGAATAGTTTATATTTTTTAAGAAGAGAAATTGACGAGTGTATAAGTCTCATGGCTCGGGGGGAATGACGCAGTATGGTGCCGCACAGAAATGGTCTGGGTGACAGCTTTTTCCATGGGCAGAAGTTACACTTACCATCAGGTGACATTGCTCATCTCGTCACTTTCTCCTTTTAAAAAAAATAAGCTATTCAACGACCAAAAAAAATAAGATTTTTATAGAAGACTCCACAAAGAACCAGAACCGCTGCACGGCAGTATAAGAAAACGGTCTAGAACCCCTGGAAAATCGCAGATTCCACCAGGTGGTAGAATAACCATCTCGTAAATTACCAGTTTTACCGTGTGGTAGCGGCTTAATAGAATCTACCACCCCATCTCATCCTGTGGGTGTCGTAAAAGTCGAAAGAGAACCAGATGGGCAGCAGCATCTTCCTAGAACATCTGAATAAATAAACTGCGGTTGCCAACTCGACTGCCAAGCGTGGGAACTATGGCAAACACCCCTACCAAATGAGAGCTACAAACTTTTGGTCGAGGCATACGTTCAGCAGTGGATTAGTGATAGGCTGAAATGATGATGATGATGATGAGAAAATTACCAGATCAAATATGCTTAGATCTGTGATACTCAGCAAGGTCTAAAGTGCGTGGCGTCTGATACTTCTATCCAGAATCCGTCTGTCTACGCGATGATATCAGCAAATCCTCCCTAATTAGAAGAGGCCTTTATCCAGCAGTGTTTAATAAGAAGCAGGCAGAATGTATTGTCAGAGATACAACATTTTTTTTTCTTATTTTTCTATTTACATACATAAACGATGCGCCTTGATATGATTTCTCCTGTATCGTGGGTGCGTTTTATCCCTATAGGAAAATTGCACAAACATTGGTTTTGGACGAAATTCGATTCCGGTAGTAGTCAGCTCAGTTGGCGCAGTAGCTCAGCGATTGGCTTCTATGCTTTGGATCGCCGGTTCGATTCACGCACGTGAGAAATATTTGTATGACATACGAGGCGCTTTCAGTTTCTTCTGGGGGGGGGGGGGGGGCTTGTGGGCTTGTGGTCGTGTGGTGGTCTATACTTTTTCTGTGCTACTACATGGATTGGACACATGGACCTCTGCTCTGTCTCTATGCTGCTCAATTTTCTTCAATATCGTTACGTCATATATTTTAACTGTTAATTTTTTGGTATGCAATTAAGCATAAATAAATAAATAAAAACTTCCGGGCGGGTTAGCTAGTAAGTATTGATTGAAATAAATGAAGCTCCGTGTCATGTTTGTAATGTTTTATTTCAACTTGTCACTGGTTGGGCATTAAAAATTTCCGAGTCGTTTAATCGCAAATTTATTGGCATGCTTTTAATTTGTCATTGCGAATTGCGCATTCATTAAATTCATATACAATAGTTTTGTCGCGATAGTGTAATAAAACGTGACGGATTTATCTGTTTTCGGTTATAAATCAAACATACATACGTACAGGCACACCTTTTATCGTATAAGAGGTAGGAAGAGGTCACACGAGTAGCTAACTTTTCGTTCCGTGGTTCGGTTGCTGAACCACGACATTCATAAATCAAACATCTTAAGCAAATTATAAACATGAAAAGATTACAACATTATTGAATAGAATAAATTGTACGTATTATTTACAGTCGAATACACATTTTTATACAAGAAAAACGTTAAATAACAGCCTATAAATATATTACTGTTCAGCACAGGCCTCTTTTTATTTCCGGATTTTAGAACCGGACAGATACCCCCACGCGGCCCAATGCGGGGTGGCGGACTTCACATGACCTTTTTCTGATTAAACGTTACATTTTCTGTTCCTCAGACATGCAGGTTTCCTCACGATTTTCTGTCACTTTTTCTGTCTTGGCACGTGATAAATAATTTTACTATTGCTATAAAATAGTTCGGCTCAAGAAAGCCGCATGTTGAAGCCGGGCTCTTGCCTTAAATAGTACGCGAGTAACCCGAATTCGATCCCTAAAATTGTTCTGCTATCCACGACAATGTATATACGTAACGTTACTCAATTACTATGAAGTTGTAAATTATATTTGAATTATAGGAAAATCTATTATAAAGTTTTCTTAATTTCTACGTTAACAAACACTCGCTAATAAGCTATTATCATAAACGTGCCGACACATTACTGGGGAAGATTTTATGCCAACTCAACAAAGTCCTTAAGACGACGTCGCGCATAATGTTAAGAATAAATATTATAGCCTGTATCGAACTAATGTGTAGAAAATAGAATTTGCGTATCAACCAGAGCGTTTTAATTCTAACTGAGTGATGATGATTTTCTCCCGGCCGATTTCGACCACGGCGACAACTTCCGAACATTGTCGAGAGCTATCAAATGCGCAGGAGAAATCACAGTGCCACAAGTGTACCCGCAAACAATCAAAAGGGTAGGAGATGTTATAGTGTCACAAGTTTGCCCGCAAACAGAGGCACTCACTCCCGACCTCCCGCGCCCGATGCACTGCATCATAGCCTATCAAAGATGTAAAGCTGATGCGATAAGATCTTAGATAGGCTATGATGCAGTGTTTCTGACACTGGACAACACAACGAGCGAAAACCAAAAATTTGTGTTTTGTACAAATGTTAACTTCGGCTGGGATTCGAAACAAGGACCCGGCGTAGAAGTCAGCTACTATGAGAAGTAAGCCGCGCGTTCGTAACTGAAAACACGTTACAAATATATAAAAACGAATGATTAATTAAATGTCTATTATTCCAGTTTGTAGGATTCCTATGCAGGAATGAAGGAAAGTAAGTTACTTTGCTAAGATCCGCATGCGAAATATAAAAATGGTGTCCCTCTGTAGCGTGCACAAGCAAACTAACACCGCCACCAGGAACCACCACCAGATACCCTCCACCAACCACTACAATACTACCACTAGATAATATACACCATTGAAGTCGAGAACACGACACGTGTTTCGCCCCAAAACGAGGCATTACCAAGTGTCATATACTCTACGACAGACGTCCTCCGAGGAATATGGAGCTATAATAGGACTATGCAGGGATCGGTCTAGGTAGGTACCACGGCAAGGCCTGAAAAGCAGTAGTGTGCAAATATTACTGTGTTTCGGTCTTAAGGGCCTATCACCAGTAAGAGATGGTAGTCCTACAAATTCTTCTTCTTAATTCTCTACCCCAAGTTCATTGCCTACCTAATCATTTTCCCTTCCTTTCGGAAATAGTGGTATTGAGATAAAAAAAAGTGATTTGATGCTTCAAGTTTGTAGTTTTAAGATCTTTTGGCAAAATTTAAGAAAAATAATTTTGTGAACTCTACAGCCATGGATACAAAGAAATCTGACGTATCCATGGCTGTGTCTACTTCTTTTTTCTCCCAGTACCTCCGTCAAAATATCTGAGGAAAAAAAATTAGTATTTCTTAAGTGTACTTAATATTATCAAAGTGTAATAAGTAAGAATAATAATTGCGGAATAGTACACAGAAACCCAATCCGATAACCATTACGGAGTTTGGTATTAAAATTTAGCACGTATGATCTCATTATTTTATACATACCTACCTACTGATATATCAAACACACATACACACCCAAACACGGAATTTAATTTCAATTTGTCTATATTTAAATTCTCCATGAAAAAAAGAAAAAACATTTCCAGGAGCAAAAGTATTTTACATATTACTAGCTGACCCACGTGACTTTGTCGTAGTCGTAGTATCCCATGAAAACGATTTGATTTTGGAGTAAAAAGAATCCTATATCCGTCTCCAGGGTGCCAGCTATCTATGTGCCAAATTTCATCAAGATCGGTTCAGAGGGTTAAGCCGTGAAAAGGTAACAGACAGGCAGAGGGACATAGAGAGTTACTTTAAAATTTATAATATTAGTATGGATTTCAGTACCTCAGAAATCTCAGTACCAAATTTATTCAAAATTCGTTAGTCGGAATTACAAAATTATGCTAAATGATAAATAATGATTCTTTTATTTACGCGAATAACCCTGGATTAACTATGACATCAGGACATCAGTCACCTCAGTCCTCCGGTGACCATGGGTGCTGAAAAGCACTCAAAACTTCGGGTTAGAAATAGTTCAGAATTAAACGCGATAAAATCCTTAAAAAATAGTAATGATAAACACTAAACAGCTATCCTACAGAAGCCGTGCATTTTCCGTTATAAAAAGTATCATATGTGTTATTCAGAGTTAAGACACCTTCATACAAAATTTTAATTAGTCTACAGATCTATTTCACAGGAACTGTGTATTTTTCCGGAATATAAAGTATGCCTATGTCACTCTCCGGTCCATAAACTATCTCTGTGCCAACACTCTCACATACATACATACAGTTACGCCTCTTTCATTCTTCTCTTCACACTTCTCATTTGGGCAGAGCCATCTTTCCACTTGCCACGATTCTGACACACATCTTTCGCTTCTTCTACTTTGATTACCGCTTTCATACACGCTCGTCGGTTGCGGGTACTTTTAACGTGACCTTTCCTCAAGAGTTCTCCGATCTGATCGTGATACGTACGTCTAGGTCGACCCATAAATCTGTTTCGTCAATCATCCATCCTCTCTACGTGTCCAAACCATATGATGTTACTCACGTCTGTAAATAAATAAAAAATAAAATAATACTTTAAAAGTTCGAGAAATGTAAGTGCATAAAGTGTGAAATCTGTTAACATTTTGAAAACATCAGAAGTCGCCGCGGTCAAAGTGACTGAATTATTCATATGGTTTATGAACTCGAAATGCATTTTGGCAAAATAATTTTAAGCGAGTAGCCGCCGTACTATTGCCGTACATGGAAACGAAAAATGTTTATCAAATTATATGTAAAATTATTATATTAGATATAATATTTTATGTGTAAGTACTGTGCCACGCGGTTTCACCTGCGTAAAAAGCCGACCCCGATTGATCGTATACATATGAACATCCCTTTTAGAATCGGATGATGATTTAATTTTTTTGCGCGGAACCTAATTATTTTTCTAAAATTAATGCAGCCTTAGTTGCCCGCTATAATGTACATAATTTGTGTTTTTTTGTTTCTTTTATTGTTGCGGAATGAATTAAGTTTGTTTTAAGTTATTATTAGCTATTCTCTGTTATATTCCAATGTCATTTATGTCACATTCAAATTATATGTCAGATAACATGATGACAAAATAATCGAGATATCATCAGTTATTAATGTTGATTTTTATTTGTTATGGAATGTCATTTGCATACATAAAGAACAACTATGGTCTAAGGACGCTGCCTTGTGGTACACCACAAGGATTTACTTTGTATTCTGATCTATATATCGATTTCATTGTTGGCGTTAATATTTTAAATTTCTATACATTGTCATGTTAAAAAGACACCGTCTCAATCTGTTATTCAAAGACTAACAAGTTTATTTTTTAATATAAGCTCGTGAAAAACGATAATAAAAGCCTTCGTCATGTCGACCGCGTGGCGTAGTGGTTAGCGTATCTGACTTCTGCGCCACCGATCCTGGGTTCGATTCCCAGCCGGAGGTAACATATGTGCAAAAACACAATTTGTTGCTTTGCGGGTCTGGTTGTGTTGTTCATGTAAAATGTATGTTTGTAAAACGCTCCCACGATACAAGAGAAAATCCTACTGTGGGGCTTCGTTTCTAAACACAAAAAAAAACTGTCGTTAGATTTTTGCGCCTACATTGTGAATTATTCCATTGACTAGATGAAAACAGGCATTGTAGGCAGGCGTTGTATTTTTTTGAGAGATTTGACGACCTCGTGACCTAGTGGATAGAACTCCTGACTTCAATAAAGCAAGTTCCGGGAAGGAATCTCAGCGAGAGCCAACATTTGTGCAAAAACATACGTTTTTCGTTATCGGGTCCGGTGCATGTGAGATTTATGTCTGTAGAATGCACCCACGATAGAGAAATCGTAGTGTGGTTCTTCATCCCGAGTCCTCAGTTTGTAAGAACTGATGTCTCAGGGTGATGGGCCCAGTGGGGTGTAACACAGAAATGTTCTTGGTGACACAGCATTTGTAGACAGACGTTGCACTAACCATCAGGTGAACATTTTGCTCGTTTCATCACTTTATACAAAAAAAATGTACAGTATAGTCCGCTCGCGTTATGAAAATAGTGAGTCATTTCTAGCATTCTAATTGGCTGGGGCGGCGGACAATAATGACTCACTATTTTCCTAACGCGAATGGAATATAATTACACTAGCTAACAATGTCTTTCATACCGAAACACATTGGTGTTTGCACACAAGTACACGGCGGTAGATAAACTGGCACTGCGATGCTATGGTGTTGTGGCAACTAGACCCGCTGTAACTCTTTTTTTGTGATCCCACATAAACGTTTTACTAGTGACCATGGTGTACCTAACTCACATATTATTTGTTAAAGAAAAGCAGTGTGAGAAATTTGATAGAAATAAAAACAAAAATTCTTTAGTGTCATTTTATTTTGATAAAAGGAACACTAGGCATCCTATTACCATAACTTACGTTCCTGTCTACAGCTCAAACTGAGATTAAAAGCTTGTGCTAGGAGATGGTCACACAACAGCAGCTTCCGTTCAGCTTAAAATGAAGTCCACAGCTAAAACTATTACTAAGTTTATTCGTAGCATAAAGGAAAGTTTTATAACCCGACGATCCAAATAATTTTATCCTGGATATATAGCATGGAATAAATATTATATTCTAGTTCAAAGAAATTTTATTCATGATGTCCTCTCGGCCGATTTTCGACCAGATAACTTCCGAATACTGTCTGAGGCTATTAACTACGCAAGAGATTTAAATAAAACTACTTTTTTACGGATTTTATCGCGTTTAATTTTTTGAACTATTTTTACCCGACGTTTCGGACGCTTTACAGCACCCATGGTCACGGGGCGACTGAGGTGACAGTTGTCCCAATGTCATAGTTAACCCGGAGTACCTTCAGCTTTTAATTATTATTTGTAGTCCGATCTACGCAGAAAGAGCTTACTGTGTCTTGAAGCCTTGCAGTGGTATGCTTGGTTTTTGATTTAATTTTATTAATAATAGGATCCCAAGCCGGTGGTAATACCCAACCATCTTCCCTATTGAAATTAGGATGTTTTTTAATTTCAATAGCCTCGCGAATCATCCTTGGTAGGAATCGGTGTTCTTTTGCAAGGATTTGTGGTCTATCAAATCTGATGTAATGGTTGAGATGATCCAGAACATGGTCACAGACTGCAGACTTCCTAGAGCGTCGATGCTTCACATCAGCTATGTGTTCTTTAACGCGGGTTTTAATGGATCTTTTAGTTTGCCCTATGTAAGAGAGACCACATTCACAATCCATGACTGACTTATCTTCTTCGGCGGCTTTCAAGCCGCCGAAGAAGATAAGTCAGTTTTTACCATCTGTCAAGTGTAACATCCCTCTACAAGATGCAGGAGTATACAAGCTGGATTGTGAATGTGGTCTCTCTTACATAGGGCAAACTAAAAGATCCATTAAAACCCGCGTTAAAGAACACATAGCTGATGTGAAGCATCGACGCTCTAGGAAGTCTGCAGTCTGTGACCATGTTCTGGATCATCTCAACCATTACATCAGATTTGATAGACCACAAATCCTTGCAAAAGAACACCGATTCCTACCAAGGATGATTCGCGAGGCTATTGAAATTAAAAAACATCCTAATTTCAATAGGGAAGATGGTTGGGTATTACCACCGGCTTGGGATCCTATTATTAATAAAATTAAATCAAAAACCAAGCATACCACTGCAAGGCTTCAAGACACAGTAAGCTCTTTCTGCGTAGATCGGACTACAAATAATAATTAAAAGCTGAAGGTACTCCGGGTTAACTATGACATTGGGACAACTGTCACCTCAGTCCCCCCGTGACCATGGGTGCTGTAAAGCGTCCGAAACGTCGGGTAAAAATAGTTCAAAAAATTAAACGCGATAAAATCCGTAAAAAAGTAGTTTTATTTAAATGTGTAATATTCGCGTAAATAAAAGAAAACATTATACGCAAGAGATATTATAGTGTTACAAGTGTACGCGAAAACACAGATTCACACACTCGTCCCTGCCTACCCGTACCTGATGTAACATGACAACTGCGACGCTTAGTGGTTAGAGTAACTGACATCTACGTCAGAGGTCCTGGGTCCGAATCCCAACCGAAGTCAACATTTGTGCAAATTGTTGTTTTTCAGGTCCGGTTGTTGTGATTGTTCCCGTGTTTCTGACACTGCATCCTAGACTACCACAAATCTCATCCCTTGAGAAAATCGGGCATGGGTAGGTTGGGTTGAACACTATAATATCTTCTGCGCAGTTGATGACGTCCGACACTATTTGGTAGTTGTCGCAGTAGTCGAAAATCATTCAAAAGATTATCCCTACACACTACTACTACAGCGAAACTGGGCTAAGCGGAAGCTACTTTTGCGTGACATATGAATAATTTATGTATGTATGTATGTATGTATGTATGTATGTATGTGCATAGTAAATAAAGTACTAACTTTACACATTACCGTGTGGTGGCGGCTCGTTAAAAGAATACTACCACTCCATCTCATCCAATGGATCTCGTAAAAGGCGAGTAAGGAATTAAACTGCACTGTGCACCCAACAGCGCATGGTGGCGAAGGGCTCACCACCTATCACACCCAGTGCATTATATTTTTTTGGTGAAACGTGGATTGTGGCAGTCATCTGTTTTTGCAGTGAGTGCCCAGTCTCTGACTACCGCTTATGGGATACAGTCGTGATCTTATGTATGTATTACTTGTACACAGATAAGTTTCACGAGTAGTTACGAAGCAACGTGACGAACTACATTTTTCCCTTGCCATATAAAATTAATGTGCCTTGGACATGGACAGCTCCAACTTTGTTTTGAAACGTTTTGTTTCATTCATCACCATCATTTCAGTCCGTCACAAATCTAATATGCCAATCCCATGGGCTTGACGGACTATGTAGACCAAACGAAAGGGTTCTGAAGGGTCTAATTTACGAACTTGAGATGATAACTGTCAAAAACGATTTGCGACGAAGCATCGTAAGGTTTGAGCCTTGACAGTCATAACGTTTTCTTTGACTCCGCCAGACTATTTTACATTTATGTTCGTCATTTTCTAGATAAATTCATTTACTAATGAATAAATCAGCAAATTGAAGTGGCTGTGGGCCGGCCATATAACTTTAAGAACCGATGAACGTTGGGTAAGAGAGGTTCTGGAGTGGCAAACTCAGTGTTATGAGACCCCCTCACTAGATGAAGCGACGATCTGCACGTTTACGCAGGAAGTCGATGGATGCCGGTGCCTCAGGGCGATGTTTTGCGGCAATTTAGGGGGGAGGCCGATGTTGAACAGTGGACTAGTCATAGGCTCAAATGACGATGATAATTGATATATGAAGAAAAAGTTTTCTATCATATTTTTATGGGTCATGGCACACTTTTAAGGTCACAGTAAACCGTACCATCAGATTGATTGTATAATCATTTTCACTCCTCTCATGAATTATTTTAACTTTATATGATATAACTATCTCGGGGTATGAATCCCAATATAGAATACATTCATACAATCACGGTTACTTCCTATATAAGGGGTAGGCAGAGACCAAATTCTCAGCCTCCTTTTCGCCTACACAGGAAACGAGACGTGACGGTAGCCGTGGCTTGGCGGCGAAGAAGGGAAAAGGATTAGGTAGGAAATGGACTTGGGTTAGGGAAAGGGAACTTGGGAAAGGAGGTGGAGGATATTACTATCTCGGAAGGAGCAGGAGTAGGCAGCAGTAGCTCAGGTTCGCTTACCCAGTATTCTACCGTATTTACCGAAAAAAGCAATTGGATCAAGAATCTCTGGCCAAAGTATAGAAAAGAAATATGAATTGGTTTCCTGTCGTTCTATTTACATACAATAATAAGTATAACAGTGACGTCACATCAGAATGGTGCCGGAAGCTGGCTGCGCTCAACATCCGCACAATAATCACTTCCGTCTTCTTACTAGATTCAAAAGCCCATAACAGTTAGCAGATGAATGCGTTACTTTACTTTGCCATTTCTAGTCTTCCTTTAAATTTGAAAAGTTTTTTAAAATTGAAAACTTTTTCAATTTTTATGAATGTTATATTAAAAGGGCTAATTCCTTAAACCTCTAGATCGTTTCTAAAAATATTTTACTATCAGACAGCTATACTTTTGCAGTTGAACATATTGTAACTATTCAACTTTCACGTTGATAAATTAATTTCGTGACCAGAAAATCGACTTAATCTTTTTCAAGATCAATTTCTAAAGGTTATTTCATTCTAGGCCATTTGAATGATATATGTTAATAAATTGTGATCGTCATAGGTAGGACCCTTTTATTTACGTTGTGTTTATTTTTAGTAACTTGTTCTTTTAGGTGTATCATGGAAAAATGTTTATTCACTAGAGAAGCTGCAAGTCCAAGACAGTGTACTAATACTTATTAATTACTATTCCCTATACTCTTGTAAAGGGTTCACAATGTTTAATATCTAATGCAAAGAGATTTGTATTCCGCACCTGTATAAGATTAACTTTATATTATTAATAACCCACTACAAGCTATCGCTCCCCCAACAATTTTATTAAAAAAAATGTGGGGAAGGCACACGGCTCCAACTCCCGCCGTGTGCGGTGAGCGCCTTCCAATCCATGCGCTCCCCCCGACAAAGGACAAGAAGTCGGGAACAAGGACTGTAGTCCACAGCAACACTGGCGAACCAGCAAAAAGAGGGCTTGGCCTCTTGCTAGTGCGTAAGCACAAACTTAGACCGAAGTCTCGCATGTCAATGCGTGTTTACATCATACAAGTATACAGCTAGTCCAGTCTTCGTGGATGTACGTCGCATGGATTTGGCACACGTCGAGCAGTTATAAGCACTCGGCCCAATAAACTAGTAAAGCCTTCCGTACGCGCCATCACTTCACCAGACCGCTGCAACTGCAGATGAATGTCGAGTGTGTGGCATCAACATCCAATACAAGGTCAGCACGGCAATTTGCCGCAGAGCACGTCGTGAGTCCACTACTCACTTCAAGGGTATGGGGTCCCACGTTGTGCAGCTTTCGGCTGCAGCCTTGAGAGTCTCCTCCCGCCAGCTACCATCCGCATGAAGTAGACGCATTAGCTCCACCAACCATTGTAATGATGTATTTTGCCATTATTTATCATTTATAATTATCATTCAGCCATCAGGCAATCAGCATTCTATTATATTCGTCAAATGGGTTTGTGTAATTGACGTTGAGTATTATGTAATTCGATCAAGTTTGTCTCACCCACTACCAAGTGTCCAGTTATCATTTATTTGTGGGAATTTACTGAGAGCTTTATTTAATATTGTTGTCATTCAACACATGGAGGGCAGACAGTCTGCAGTCTCGTTATAGAGAGACCCGACTTGGACAAATCTAAAGAAAATGTGAGTCAAACCAAGTGCAAGACGCAACCATTATATTAACGACATCTAAGCAACTGTCACTAGGACGCATTGTCACCGGTGCAACAAGCATCAATACGACCATCGCTCAGACATACGCCAACACAAGGGCCTCTATACAGTCTTAGCAAACATCTACACTTCTGCAAAAAACCTCCGTCAAACCGAATCATAAGTTGTATTGAATCAGATGCAACTCATTCATATAACCGTCACTAAAAACACATTACCACAATAGCAGTAAGTACGAGTATTATTGTGACTATCACATAGATGGAGCCTCCTCACAACACACCTTTATGATAATTATCGACTTTGGCAAAAGTTGTTTAACTAAAAAAAAATTACCAACGTGTCATAGTAAGCCACTAAAACGCCGGTGTATGAACCATGTATCATAGAACTAATGCTCTAAGACATGGGGCGAAAGAGTAAGCTCCAGCACCGAAATGCTAAAAGCCACACCCTCTCTTATGTGATTGTATGAAAGTCTAATGAATTCTCTATCTTAATAATTTTAAGTTCCAACTCATTTTTATAATATCATATCTTACAAAAGACCTTCAATGATAGACCATTTTATCATATACTTTACTTACATAGGATCTTTGTATGGAACATTAGCACTATGCAACTTGATACTTTAGAGAGTCATGCTCGACCTCACACACGAAGATATAACTGTTGGTATGCCCCTCCGCACGGTTCTCGAGCTTCGGACTTAATAGTATGGTATTAGCAATACACGAACACCTTCTAATTTTAAGATTGGTTTTGTAATTGACATTACACGAACCCCTACTAATTTTAAGATTTTTAGGTTTTATAATTGGTATTACATGAACACTTTCTAATTTTTTGCAAGGTTTAATAATTGGCATTACATGAACACTTTCTAGTTTTTAGAGATAGGATTATAAAATTTCAATGCACGAACACTTCCTTATTATGAATTACTATATAGAGTATTTTCCATACAAATGAAGTTAATTTTATATT
Organism: Luehdorfia chinensis; assembly: GCA_019845155.1. NCBI lineage: Eukaryota > Metazoa > Arthropoda > Insecta > Lepidoptera > Papilionidae > Luehdorfia > Luehdorfia chinensis. Next base: position 520,278 of record JAHVAK010000548.1, on the reverse strand, counting down.
GTAATATTTTTAATTAACTTCTATAGAACTTCGAGAGATAAGGTCTCTTGGATATATTTTATATGTTTTAAAGTAAATGTTAGGCACTGATCTATGTAATATTATGCCAAGAAAAATTAAATTGAAAATAATGAAATTTCACTATTGGGATTGGTCCTCATATATATTTTCCCAACTTTTTTGGACCACCATTTTTTTTTTTTTTTCATAATTTTAAATATTTTCTTAAATCTTTCTAAAACGTAAAAATACGTAATTAGAGATAGTATATCGTTACAATATGAAAAGAGGTAATTGTTGTATGACTATAAATAAATGTATAAAAATAATGAATAGGAAATGGACTTGTATCCGACGGCGATAACTTCCGCATCGTCGTTTCAGCCTATCATTAGTCCACTGCTGAACATAGGCCTCCCCTATGGATTGCCACAAAAGTTTGTAGCTCTCATTTTGGGGGGATTTTCTCATAGTTGCCACGCTTGGCAGGAGGGTTGGCAACCGCAGTTTATTTATTCAGATGTTCCCGGAAGATGCTGCCCCTGCGCAGGTAATATTTTAGTGCCGCAAATGTACGCCGAAACAGGCATTCACTCTTCCTGACCTACTCTATGCAACATTAATCAGACGTATGCTAGGATGCAGTATCACAGACAATGAATATTATAAATCGCGCAAGCACTAAGCATCGCGACAGTCCGAATTTCGAGGTCTTTGTAGGAGTTTATTTAAGTATTTATGTCAAACCAAACCTGGCACGCGGGCCCCTGTCCCGTGAGCACAGTATCCGATGAAGCTGTAAAAGCCAAAAAGGCTAACAGCAATTACATCACCGAAATTATATATACAGACAATGAGATTAAAACACGATCAAATTAGAAAACCAACTATTTCATTTGACTTTATGTCGTTCAACTATGAAGTGCCACTAGGCCTTGCGATCGTAAAGTAAGTGAAGTAAAATTTTAGTACTGGTAAATATTTTAAAAGCAAGACAATTTACTAAAAAGTAAGCCGTTTCGTATTTGTTACAACTCCCAAGAAATATTCGCAATTCAGCTAAAACACTAGTACTTAGTAATAATTAAGCGTTTTATCTTACTTACTGGTAGGATTCATATGCGAGAATCCATTCAAGTACCACCGCAGTGCCAGATAATCTTCCGTGAAGCAGTAGTGTGCAGACTTTACCGTGTTTTGGTCTAAGAGGCACGAATAGGTAGTCTCAGCGTGACAAGCACAGTGTGGTGCCACACATAATTGCTAATGGGCAGATGTTGCACTTACCATTACTTGAACACTTTTTTGCGTCTCGTCAGTTACTTCCATAAAAGCATAGACTTTAGATTTATAACACAGATATCATGACATAACATATTCATGATAATATTTTTATGGTCCAATCTTAACGGAAACGAGTTTATCGTTAAATATAGGACAAAGAATATTAATGATGCATGCGGTCACTTTATTTGTTTCTTTATCTACGTATAAGTGGTGGGCGCACTCACCAACTGAGTCATGATTCTAAGTTCGAATCCCATCGGTAATTTGTGTAGCACCACAACTGGTTGGGTAAGAATAGGTGAGAAAGAGAAAATATCTGTGTTTTTAATTAGACGATATGTTCTACGTACATCATCATCATCATTTCAGCCCATCACAAGTCACACAAAAGTTTGTAGCCTTCGTTTTGGAGGAATTTTTCCATAGATCCACGCCACGCTAGGCAAGCGGGTCGGCAACCGTTGCCACAAAAGTTTGTAGCTCTCATTTTGGGGGGATTTTCTCATAGTTGCCACGCTTGGCAGGAGGGTTGGCAACCGCAGTTTATTTATTCAGATGTTCCAGGAAGATGCTGCTGTCCATCTACTGATTTTCAATTTCCCTCTGTCGGCTTTTACGACACCTACGGGATGAGATGGAGTGGTAGATTCTGTTAGGCCGCCACCACAGCATACGTACATGCTTTTGAATAACAGCTGGACTCGAAAATAAACGATAAGTTTTGTTACAATAAAACATCGATTCGATAATAATAATAATCTTTATTAAAACTATACACTTCGTTACAAGAATCTTATTAAAATCTAAAGCCTGCGGTAGAATGAACTGTGCTACGGGCTTTAGGTTCTTCCCAACTAAAGGTTACATTACAGTTTTGCTCGACTCGACACTTTTTCCAATAAAACACGTGCTTAAATAAGCGTGAAGTCATTTCTGTCGTCCGATTCTTTATGATATTTAAACAATGTAGTCAGCCAAAGAGTTAATGGCAGTTAATCCTGAACTAATTTATTCCGCGATTTAATCCAGATACACGACAGACAGTGGTAACCGGCGTGGTCACCACTGATTAAGATACCAATAACTTTAATATGCCGCCGTGTGGTAGCGGCTTAAGAGAATCTACCACCCCATCTCATCCCGTGGGTGTCGTTAAAGTCGACAGAGGGAAAATTAAAACCAGAAGATGGGCAGCAACATCGGAATAAAAATACTGCAGGGAACAAAATGAGAGCTACAAGCTATTGTGGCAATCTATGGGGGAGGCCTACGTTCAGCACTGGACTAGTGATGGGCTGAAAAGATGATCATGATGATGATGAAGTTAAGGACTTTCCTGTAATTTTATTATACATTTGCTTAAGAAAGACTTTTTTTGTACAACTTACCTAAACCAGGAATATCTAGTTGACTACAGCAGTTGATCCTGTATGAGCATTTTAAACTTTATTTTTATCATCATAATTATAGCCCATCATAAGCCTATTGCTGGAAAAAAGTACTAAACAATTCCGTTAAAGACCAACATAGCTGCGATATGTTTTTCTTTTGAGACTTATTTTGAATGGGTGTTTTATATGTTTCTTTCGTTTTATTATCAACATCGTAAGAAAATCGTTTATACTCGTATGCCGAAGAAGGATAAAGTTTATCTTTCTGTTGCAGTAACGCTCGTACCAGAACGCAGACCCGGACAGATTGGAGTCCCGCCATGTTTGTATGCATGAGTTCCCTGCACTCAATTACCATATAAAACGTATGTGTACGGATTTCTGCGACAGTTGCTAATGTGGTTAATTTCCTACAGACGATTTTTTTGTGGAAGAAAGTGACGAGACGAGCAAAACAAATGCTGTGCCCAGAACATTTCTGTATGGTACTACACTGCGGTTGTCGCCCTGAGACATCAGTTCTAAAGTCTAATATGCCCCGTGGGTCGATCTACACTGTTTTTGGTACAAGGTCGTCGTCGTCGTTTCAGCCTATCACAAGTCCACTGATGAACATAAGCCTCTCCCATAGATAGCCTCAAAAGTTTGCAGCTCTCGTATTGGAGGGATTTTGCCATAGTTGCCACGCTTGGCAGGCGGGTCGACAACCGCAGTTTATTTATTCAGATGTTCCAGGAATTCGTGGTTCCTGGTCTTAATTTCCCTTCGTCGACTTTTACGACACCCACGGGATGGGATGGGGTGGTAGATTCTCTTAGGCCGCTTTATTATTAAATTATCATCATCATCATTTCATAGGCCTCCACCATGTACATTATTTTAAAAATTACTAAAAAAAAAGCCCGCTGGGTTTCTTACTGGTTCTTCCCAGGACAGAGGCATTTTTGTGAACCAGTGTAGTTTAAAAAAAGAAAAAAAATGACTTTCAATAAGTATTATGTAAATAATCTACGAGTATATTGAATAAAAATTTGTTCTATTCTATTCTATTCCATAGATTGGCACAAAAGTTTGAAACTCTCACTCTGGTTGGTTTTTGCCATAGTTGCCACGCTTGGCAGGCGAGTCAGCAACCGCAGTTTATTTATTCAGATGTTCCAGGAAATTGCTGCTGCCCATCGCCTGGTTTTCATTTTCGATCCGTCGACTTATGAGACCGACGAGATGAGATGGTGTTGTAGATTCCCTTGAGCCGCCATCACACGGTATGCCAACACCTTACTTACTGGTAGGATTCCTATGCAGGAATCCGTCTAGGTAGCTACCACCCCAGGGCCAGTTATTCTGCCGTGAAGCAGTAGTGTGCAAGCATTACTGTGTTTTCGGTTTGAAGGGCACTGTGAGCTAGCGTAATCACTGGGCATTTGAGACTTAAGAACTGATGTCTCAAGGTGACGGGCGCAGTGTAGTGTCACACACAAATATTCTGGGTGACACAGCATTTGTAGTGGGCGGACGCTGAAAAAAATTTTGTTGTTGAAAAAAAAACCTGCAATATATTTAGGTTCAACTTTGTTTTATTCAATAATAATTTCCATTTTAATGTACTCGTAGCATGTAGATACGAGTACAATGTGATGATATTATTTCACTAGAGAAATGAACATGTTTGTTTGGTCTCAGTTGTAACGAACGTTAACAATATAAAGTGCTAAGAGGATAATACTCTAAAAAGTTCAGGCCCGCTTACCGAGCCAGGAAAATGACACCTAATTCCAGAGGGAGGTAAATATTTCCTTTTTGAAATAAAATTACAGTATTAAAAACTTAAAAAGGCTTAAGATAGAGAAAGTCAATTTAAAGATGTATTTAACTTTACTAACACACCCAAATTAATACACTTAAAAAAAAGATATTTAAACTGAAATACCTCCCGCCAAAGTCAAAACATCGCTTTAAAAACTTCTACAAAGAATAACATAACAAAGAATTTTAGGGTCATTCGTTTTCTTTTTTTTTATATTAATAAGCAGCTGGCCCGGCAGACATTGTTCTGCACTTTTCGTTAGGTCACGCGATGAGTAAGCTCTCTTAATTACAGTAACTTATGAAATGTTAAGTACATTACAATGTAGTCGCATCCTATCAGATCCAGATTTCGTTTTAGTTTTTCTTTATTAATATTGTGTTAATATAACCTCAATAGTCGTTCAGGAATCACACGATCAGTAACTGAAGCATCAAAGATTTTTCATATCGGCGTTTTTCCTGTAGTGTTTTTTTTATTGCATTAAGTGATAAAAAAATTTATTGCCGTGTGGTAGCGGCCTGAGAGAATCTACCACCCCATCTCATCCCGTGGGTGTCGTAAAAGTGGACAGAGGGAAAATGTAAACCAGGAGATGGGCAGCAGCATCTTGCTGGAACATCTGAATAAATAAACTGCGGTTGCCAACCCGTCTGCCAAGCGTGGCAACTATGGCAATATCCCCCCAAAACGAGAGCTACAAACTTTTGTGGCAATCTATGGGGGAGGCCTATGTTCAGCAGTGGACTAGGCTGAAACGACGACGACGACGAAGTGATAAAACGCAGCAAAAAGTTCACCTGATGGTAAGTGCAACGTCTGCCCATAACAAATGCTGTGCCACCCAGAAAATTTCTGTGTGACTACACTGTGCCCATCACCCTAAAACATAGGTTCTTAAGTCTCATATGCCCAGTGATTACGCTAGCTCACAGTGCCCTTCAAATCGAAACACAGTAATGTTTGCACACTACTGCTTCACGGTAGAATTACTGGCCCTATAGTTAACATTTAGTTAACTTTTAGTTAACATGCTGGGCCGTGTCTGTGTTCGCCAGAACAATTCTTTTTAACGCCACATTGCGCCCGCCACTCTGCGATATCAGTACTGAACTCTCATACGCTCAGTATTTAAACTAGCTCTCAGTGCTAGTAACTGGTGGCAGGATTCCCATGCAGGAGTCTGTCTAGGTAGGTACAACCACAGAGCCAGTTATGTCGTTAAGTAGTACTGTGTACACATTACTGTTTCGCTTTGAAGAGCTAGTAATTACTGATCATAGGAGACTTAAGAACTGATGTCTCAGGGGGACAGTCTCAGGGCTCAGTGAGGTGCAAGCAGATTTTTCTAGGTGACACAGCACTTATCACCAGGTGAACGTTTTGCACGTTTCGTCCCTTACTCCTACAAAAAGTGCACTTCAGATCGATACACACTAATGTTTGGTCACTACTTCTTTACGGCAGAATACCTTTCCCTGCGGTGGTACGTACCTAGACGGATAACGGCAAAGGAATTTTACAATCAGTGAACCAAACCAATTATATTGACGGATAAGATATTTCTGTAAAACTAACTGTATTGCCTAGTTCCTTCTTTAGTAAATGGCAAATTATCTGACTTTATGAAACACCTTTTTGGCCTGAAATCTGAAATGATCGGGTGGTCTGATAATGGGGAGGACGTCTACTACCAGTTATCTTTAGATGTTACATATATAGTTTGTATCTCAGAAACTTTAAGAGCTCGATTGTTTGATATATGACTTATTTCTTGACTTTCTACTGTGGCGACATAGACCTTTCGAACAGTCCAGACGTGAATAATAAAAGGGTAAAAAAAATCTTGCACCCACTTTCCTTTTTTGGACATCATAAGTGTCGATTAAGAAAAATACCAGAAAAATCTCTCTTATTCGTACAGTCGGCGAAACCACCACTTCGAAAAATGCCTGACCGACAATACACGGGCCGGAGCGGAGACGTGAAGAGTGAAGAGGTTAGAAAATCTTCTATCTTAAGCTTGGCGTCCTCAGTAGAGCGCGACAGTACTTCATGCCGGCCCAACGCTTGCAACTTTATAAGGCGCAGTTTCGGCCGCACATTGAGTACTGTTCTCATCTCTGGGCGGGGGCGCCCCAGTGTCAGCTACTTCCATTTGACCGCATTCAACGGAGAGCGGTGTTACGTCCGCCTGACGGCGGGTACAATTAAACACAACAAAAATGTTACAATTATTTATTATGTAATAAAGAAATGAATATCTCAACTCAAAGAAAATTATATCAAATTAAAATAATCTCTAAGTTTCTAGATAAAACTACACCGGGGTGTGGATTCTAAGCACAGGGGAGTCTTCTGTCTTTAACAACCTATGTGCGCTGGGAACTTATCTTAGGACTGTCCGATCTGTGCAGCTCGTAGTTCGCAATCTGTGTGGTGGACATGCAACCCGTAGTTTACAATCCGTACAGTGAACGCGCAACTTGTAGTTCACTATCCGGCCAACCCGTAGTTCTCAATCGGTACGGTGGGCGAGCAGCCTGTAGTTTGCTATCCGTACGGTGGACCCCCAGTCTCCTGGAACGCGTCGAAATCACACTTGAAGCGCGAAAGATCCGATACCCAGGCACTAGGTGAGACCAGGAGTGGGCGTCGGCATCTTTCGCGAAGCAATTAAAAAAATATCCGGAATGGAATGGCGACATTTATGTCCAGTTAAAAAATAATTTAATGAAATCAAATAAAGGAAATATATTTACCCAACCCAGAATCAAATCCCAAACTGTTTACATGTCGGACAATCACCATTCCACTGCGCTATGAGGTACAAAAGAAGGACAACATTTTACTTATACGCAACTACCGTCATTCTATTAATAATGGGAATGTAATAAATTGCTATCTTTAGCTTGTTATTTTTATCTGGTTATTATTAGCAAAACATTAACATTACAAGGGAATCATAATTTAACTTATGTCTATAACAGATTATTAATTTAAATTATATCCACAATTTGTAATATACAGTATTACATTAAATTGGTCTGATACTATTCAATACTAATATTTTAGTGCAAATATAATAATTGCAGCAGTGACAATGTGAAATTATGTTTTTTTACAATCTAACGAACAAGGTTTTAAATAATAACTAAAACGCTGAATGATATATTCAACAGATACAAAGTTTAGAGCACTATGATGTGGTATGTGAATTAGCTGTTAATACAACAACAATTACTTACATTATCATATCATATAATTTGGCAGTGGACAGCAAGCATGTTTGTGGATTGAACTGGCTTTGTATTACAATTTAAGCCAAGGTATATTTTGTCCATTATATACATAATGACAATTTAACATTAATGTGCGTTTGCACGGATATTTATTTAGAAGAAACATAACCATATTACTGAAAGTACTCAAACTTTCTTGTGCATGAACATATTTAAAACTTATCGGAATTATAAAAAGTTAAGGTTATATTTTACTAAATTCAAGATACTCCCGTCACATTTCGCCACGTTGTTAACCACTATTATGAATATATATAGCCATAGCAATTTTTATTCTATTAAGAGGTTGAAGAAATCGAATTAACCCAGACACGAAAAAGCAATTAACAGCAACCAAACCTATTGAAATTAATTATATTAAACTTACCAAGGGGGTTGAAAATTTAAGCTATCTGCTTTATATTTTCTTCTTGTTTTAGTATATCATTGATTTTGCTGCTTTTCAAAATGAGAACAAATAATTACGAATATGGATTACGTACAGTTGTCGTGCGAACTCTCTGGCGTCGAAAAGTGTTTCTACCTGCGCGAATTCGTTTTTATATCGGAACGGCCTACCTCCTCCCTGAAGCGCAAATAGGTACTCTCAGATTTCTAGAACCTTCGAATGAGACGAGATGGATATATGGAAGGAACGGTTCAACCGAAGGAAGTCACGCCCTAAACTATTGTTTATATTCTAGAAAATTCTTGTGCTACTGAGATAGCAATAATCGAACCGAGCGAAATGGAATCATTTTCGAGTAGTTTACCCGTTGTTCGCTATTGTATTTCTTCTAGATCTTTCCATGTTGTGGGCGTTTGTTATTAGATGTTCTAGAAAGAATCCGACTTCCGGTACCAAAGAATACCTTATATGGACATTACGATGCTATCGCTTGTTAAAGCGCGCGGTTTCCATTCGTTGTAACAACTAGTTATTTTGTTTGTTTGTATGTAATGAATTTATTTTTTTATTTTATATTTTAGAACCTTGTTACAACGTAACAGCGGCTCGAATCGTCGACGACCATGTTCTATCTGATCGGCTTGATCCACTGGCTTTGCGAAGAGATGTTGCATCTCTTTGCATTTTTTATAAGATCTACCATGGGGAGTGTTCCGAAGAATTGTTCGGATTAATTCCAGCCGCTGATTTTCACCATCGCACATTGCGGCACAGCGCGAAATACCATCGTCACCACCTCGATGGTTGGCATTCCAGCACAGTGCGTTTTTCGCGTAATTTTCTGCCCCGTACAAGCACCTTATGGAATCTGCTGCCGCCAGCGGTTTTTCCGGACCGATATGACTTAGGGACCTTCAAGAAAAGAGCCTATTCCTTCCTCAAAGGCCGGCAACGCATCTGCTATTCCTCTGGTATTGTAGATGTTCATGGGCGGCGGTGATCACTTACCATCAGGTGAGCCGCTTGCTCGTTTGCCTCCTCTAACATAAAAAAAAACCCACTCTTTTCGTGTGTATCGTAATAGTCGACTATCTGAAATGAAAAATAACGAAACATTAACCTTGAAAAATACCAATCTTGGAAGAGGCCAATCATGCCGTGAGCAGGCTTGATCGATCTAGAAACAGAATGAACCAGGAATTTAATTAAAGAAAATTGACAAGAACCGAAATAGTGAGCGATACAATCGTCACAGCTTCTAACATAATAAATACATCTGTTTGGAAAATTGATTACTCGAATATTCATACATTATAGATGAGGTTTTCGCGTCAGCAATCACGAAGTTCACGCGTTTATTATTTAACTAGAAACACAGCTCGTTTAAATTAAGATCTTTAGGTAACAAAGCACTGTTAAACCATTCAACAGTACGTGAAGGCAAAATCGTAAATTAAGAGAGCTAAATAGCTATCCTCGCTTTTATAAAATACAATTAATATTTATAGAATTAATATTTTAAAACTATAACTCTCCCAATGCTGAGTACAGGCCTCCTCTCTTTTCTTCTGAGTACGTGGTAAATTAGCACTTAAAATTGTAGTACAATTTTAGAGGTGCTGGCACCGGGGATCGAACCCAGGTTACTCGCGTACTATTAATCTAAAGGCGAGAACCCGGCCCCTGAGCTACCACGACTCGAATGAATGGTAATTGAACATCGTCGTCGTCGTTTCAGCCTATCAATATTCCACTGCTGAACATAGGCCTCCCCCATAGATTGCTACAAAAGTTTGTATCTCTCATTTTGGGGGGATTTTGCCACAGTTGCCACGCTGGGCAGACGGGTTGGCAACCGCAGTTTATTTATTCAGATGTTCCAGCAAGATGCTGCTGCCCATCTCCTGGTTTTCATTTTCCCTCTGTCGACTTTTACGACACCCACGGGATGAGATGGGGTGGTAGATTCTCTTAGGCCGCTACCACATGGCAGGTAATTGAACATAAATTTACACAACTACGAAAATCAGAAATAAATACTACGGGCTTTTTTTAATATTGTTTAAGAAACTTTTGTAATAGAGTCAACAATTACATTACCTGAGGTGGATATCGTTGTAGCAACAGAATTATACGAGAAAGTACTCTTTTTAAGAACAACTTTTTAATTCGATAGTTTTTTTTTATAGAAGAGGGGGCAAACAATCAAGCGGCTCACCTGATGTTAAGTGATCGCCGCCGCTTATGTACATCCGCAACACCAGGAGAGTCGCGGGTGCGATGCCTGCCTTTGAGAAAGGTAAAGGCTCTATTCTTGAAGGTACCTAAGACATATCGGTCCGGAAATACCGCTGGTGGCAGCAAGTTCAAAGAAGAAGATCTTTTTTTTAATTATAAAACGATATTCATATTTCCAAATAATTAAATTAAAGCATTGCCCTACACAAGAATTTATTTTGTATCTCACACGCAACAGACTGGAAAACCGAGTTTTGTTTTGCACAAACGTTGGCCCTTGCTGAGATTCGAACCCAGAACCCGCGGATAGAACTTAGTTCACAATTTTTATATACCTAGCTGGTTCTTTAGATTAAGTGAAAACAGTAAAGCAAGAGTAAAGGAGTCGCGACTACGTCTCTGACGCATTAACATCTACACCTTATAGCTCGTCGCTTTAAAATCATATTACTTGTAAAATTACTATATTAGTATTTTTATTTTTATCAGCTCATTACATTCAAAGTGACATATAACTTACGTATTTTTGCAGTTCAAGTGAACAATAACATTTAAAAACAGTTCAAGTGTTTAATTAAAAAGAAAAAAATAAAAAAGGCAAAGGCACAGCCTTTCAATGACTTACTACTGAAACGGAGAAAGGGTTTTGTTGCTGGAAAAAGTCCTTAAAAGAGTAATTCACCCAGTTAGCGGACTTCATATGTCGTCAAAATCTTTTATCTTTCTATCTTTTTATTTTTTATTGGATAAAGTGACGAGCCGTGTGGTAGCGGCTTAAGATAAAAGGCCACCCCATCTCCCATCCCCAAAGATGTCCCTCGTGCAGCTTATTCATTTTGGCGCAGTTACCTATGACACCTTTTTCTTCTTCTTCTTTTCAGCCTATAACTGGTCCACTGCTGATCATAGGCCTCCCCCACAGTTTGCTACAATAGTTTGTATCACTCATTTCGGGGCGATATTGCCATAATTGCTACGCTTGGCAGGCGGTTTGGCAACCTCGGTTTATTTATTCAGATGTTCAAGGAAGATGCTGATGATGCCCATCTCCTGGTTTTCATTTTCCCTCTGTCGACTTTTACGACACCCACGGGATGAGATGGGGAGGTAGATTCTCTTAAGGCGCTACCAAACGGCTGCCTATGTTTACCTCAATTATTAATAAAGGTACAAATAAAGGACACAAATTGTTTAAAATGTATATTACTGTTTAAAACATTATGACTAAATCTATATTATAAATGAAAAATGATATACAAAGTAAAATCGCCAACAGTCTAATGGTTTAGAGTACAGACTGCGAAACATGACGTCGCAGGAACGAGCCCGCGATTCGACTATTGTCGTGAAACATCTCCTAGCATAAGCTTTCAAGCTTAGTTGGGGTGGTTAATATGAATGTTAGTAATGGCAATAAATTTTTATTAAAACGTTGACAGTTAATAAGCTACCAAAATACACATTTACGGCGTATACTTTAATTAAATAAACAATCACGAGTAACTGACACTGGTGACAGGTGATGCCATTGGCCCGAACTTTGTATCAAATAACACCTGTTAACAAAATGTGCGACTCGAATAATCATTGTTACAGATAAAATTTTCCTTTAAGCATATGTAAATGTCTTGATTTTGATTATACTTGTTTTGAAGTTAGAAACTTCTTTGGGCGCGGTTAGAGTAAACATTTCGGAGACGAATATGAGTGAAGAGTTTTTGTGCAAATTTACTGTTTCTGTTGGCAATCTATAAACCTCTTATATTAGTCTGTAAATAAAATATTATGAATTTAAATAGGTAGCAATCGTATTAACGATCTCATGTCATTTGTGAGCCATTCAGGCACATTATTATATAATTTATTACGCACAAGTAGCTCGTAGCATTTTTATTGTATAAAGTTGAAATTACGTAATACAAGTAAACCTCGCAAAATGCCCTTTTATGGGCATAAGATTTCCAAAAATAGGCGACCAATCAGAGCGAAGCAACATTCATAACCCAGGCTCGTGCTCTGATTGGTCCGCACCGGGCGCGCACGATACGTCTATACTCGGTGACTTGAGAAACCATTTAGAATGTATATATATAGGATTGAAACCAAATAAAACGCGCCCTCCCGATTGCATGCCCTCCCGATTGCATGCCCTCCCGATAGCAGTGACTGACCGAGCCGAGGCCGGCCCCCTTGGGCACCCTCGAGTCAGTTACCCACGCGAACAGGATGACGGTCCAAGCCGAGGTCCCCTCTCGGGGCCCCTTGCGCCAGTCATCCATAAATAAAGGCTTCGGCTAAGCGCCCTCAGCGCTATGCCACCTTTCAATCCGGCGAAGCTGTAAAAGCCTTCGGGCTAACCACGACCATCAGTCAAAAAAAAAAAAAAAAAACAAATAAAACGCTCCGATTCTCTGCGACTCAATGTTGTTTTTATTCGACCCGCTCAACTCCTACTCAAAAGTTTCATTAATTAATAATTATGTTTATTAACCGGTAAAGAATGCTAATTTGATATGATCCGCATGCGAAATATAAAATGGTATATATAACCTAGTTTTTGAAGAGCACCTCCCGCCCTGCCATAACAGCGTGCACAAGCAAGCTAAAACCGCCACCGGGAACCGCCACCAGACTTCCTACACAACTACAACACGACCACTAGGTAGTACATACTTCAGTGGTATGTCGGGAACACCACATGTGTTTCACCTCAAAACGAGGCATTGTCGAGTAAAAAAAAAGTAAACTTTCAGCCTATGAATGTCCTACTGCTGAACACAGGCCTCTCATTTCTGAGAGGGTTTTGGAGCTAGAAAGAATCCGCCACGCTGCTCCAATGCGGGTTGGCGGACTGCACATGTCTTCGAAATATTTTTTTATTTCTCAGAAATGCAGGTTTCCTCACGATGTTTTGCTTCACCGCCGAGCAAGTGGTAAATCAGCACTTAAAATTGCAATTAACAATTTTATTGGTGCCGGCACCGGGAATCGAACCCAAGTCACTCGCGTACTATGAAATTTAAAACGAGCGCCTAGCCCCTGAGCTACCACGGCTATCGAGTATCTTCTTCTTTTATGTAATTTTTTATCATCGATAATAAATAAAAATAAATTGCCGCATATAAGAAACATTATCACTTGAGAACGACTCGACCGATTTGGTTGATTTTTTTGTTGTGCTCGTAATTGTTAGGAAACGGTTTCTATAAAAGAAAAATTTTGGAAAATCCACTTGCTATGGCATGCTATTTTTTATAATAAAATCTCAATTAACAAAAGTGACGGCGACACAGTTCCACTGTCACATGTTTTCAGTACTTAATATTTTTTTCATGCGCGCTTCTCATTTCAATCATTTCCAATGATTAAAATGAGAAGCTTTTCCTGTTCCTGGATTTAATTATGAATTGCTCCCGTGCAAAGCCGAGGTAGATAGGTGCAAAGCAAAGGTCTAGTAAGTGATTATTAGTTTTAAGTGAATCTGTATTTCTTACTTTATATTATATCATATTTTTTATATTTGAATAATTTTCATATTGGTAAACTTTTTTCGGTGTGTTTGCTTTTTTTCAGCCCATGCTCTATTATATAAATTGTCAAATAATTTTATTGTGCTATTATTATGTGAAGAGAAAAAAAATCCCACCGGATAATTTTTCATAATTACATTTTAAGTGTAATTTATGTTCAACACGAAATGAAAACGGGAATGAAACCATTCCCAGTGACGCAATTTCAGTGAACGTTAACAATGCAAAGTGCTAAGCGGAAGCTCGCAAAAATCCACACCCGCTAACTAAGCTAGAAAAAAGTGTTTAAGTTGAAGGCACCAAAACACAGCGATCTTTTTAAACTTATTTTGAATGGATGTTTTCTGTTTTTTTCATGTAACATCATCATTTCAGCCCGTCACAATTCTACTACTGAAAATTCACCTTCCCCATAAATTGCTACGAAACATGGTACTGAGCCACCTTTATCCATAAATCTCTTCAGTCTGAAACTTTCTTGTTTCTGTATTTCCAATGTCATCGTCGTCGTTTCAGCCTACCACTGCTGAACGTAGGCCTCCCCCATAGATAGCCACAAAAGTTTGTAGCTCTCATTTTGTAGGGAATTTGCCATAGTTGCCACGCTTGGCAGGCGGGTTGGCAACCGCAGTTTACTTATTCAGATGTTCAAGGAAGATGCTGCTGCCCATCTCTTGGTTTTAATTTCCCTCTGTCGACTTTTACGACACCCACGGGATGGGATGGGGTGGTAGATTATCTTAGGCCGCTACCACACGGCGGATTTCCAATGTACGGTAGGGTAAAAGCAAGTTGCTTAAAAATTGAGAAAACAGACTACTGGTATATACATGTTTCTCACGAGACAAGCTGAGCTTAGTGTAAATATCGCAGGTTAATCTTCTCTAATAATTAGCGGAAAACAGTAGTGTGGTGGCAACTTTAGATACAACCCCATTTTTTCGTCGCAGGGGTGTCATGAAAGTCGACTAAGCTTAAATTTGGTAGTATATTGGACCTCGCTTTAGACCCACTTATATACTACCAACACTTAGTAAATTCTTTTCAAAAATTATTATACATCAAATGTTATGGCATTATAATTTAGAAAAATAACTCCACAGTAGATTGTAAAAAATTACATTTGACAAACTAAATTTCTTACTTCAGAGAATAAATATTTCATTTCATTTCATTTCAGTTATAATATTGTCGCATGATAAAGTTTTTTTATATATATTAGTATTCTATACAAACATGCTCCCATTGTAACACCGGCTCGTTAACAGTTGCGTAGGTTTCGCGCTCTTATTACCGGCCATTTGTAACGTCCGCAAGCGGTCGGAGCAATTTTAATAATTTCACACAGAGTATCATGAATGTGTATTATGTAATTAATTTTAGGTGCGAAAATTTTACACGTACCTATTTAAATATTAAAGTAAGTATGCTTAAAATTCCGGAAGGCGTGTCAAATGAAAACGATGGTAGAATTATCGTCTGAAATAAATTAAATTTTTAAGTTTGATGCTCCTGAAAATCCAGAACCACTTCATTATTGGATATGGGTTTCCCCCAGTTTGCTAAGATTTTATCGCAATCGCAATGCTTTCCAGTAAATAGGCGACTACAGTAACATACGCCTCGTAATTAATACATTTGAAATAATGAAATATAAAACGCTAAAGGCCACCCGCCTGATAGACTGGATGTAATCCCAGGAGGAATAGAATACAATACAATAAAATATTATTTATTCAAAACAGATTATTTACATAATACTCATTGAACGTCATTTATTTCAACTACATCGGTTCGCATACAAATGCCTCTGTCCTGGGAAGAACCAGCAAGAAACTCAGCGGGATATTTTTTAGTACTTTTAAAGAACATTATTCTAAAACTACATTATTTATAAATTGATTCAATCATTAGATGTAGAAATAGCTTGGCAGCGATCACTTCATCCCCAGGGGTTATTTTCAACCATGTATTCCTTAATATTATAATAACCCTTCTCAATAAGTCTTTGTTTAATAAATAGGTTGAACTTTTTCTTGGACTTCGTGCTTGTAAAAACGTTTACATTTCCCCATGAAAGAGATCAGGTAAACGATTAACTCATCTTATCACTTTGTTTCATTACGTTCAGGTGATTATCTTTTTCACTTCTCATATCTTTTCATTTCTTTCACTATTTATTTGTCTCGTCACTTTCTTTCAATATACATTTATTCGTCTTGTCACTTTCTTTCATAACTATTAGGTGTACGATTTGCTTGTGTTGTCTCTTTCTTTCATAAAAAACCACAAGAAGGATCGAAATTATGTTCTTATGGCCGATTTTCTACCATGCCTTTCGAATACAGTCGGAAATTATCAACTGCGCGAGAGGTGTTATAGTGCCACAAGTGTACGCGCAAACAGAGAGGCACTCACTCGTCCCAACCTACCCGTACCCGATGTAGTACGTAGCGTCCGTAAATAGGCGTTTAGTTCCAATACAGGGCAACTAACTAACTCCCTTTAGTTCGAATTCCAAAATATCAAATAGCAATCCCCGAGACTATAAATTACCTAAACTCTCAGAATATTATAGATTTCGGCCCCACGAGAGAAAGAAATGAAGTCAATCTAAAGCGTATCAGACAAAATTTAACAATAGTAATTTCAGTTGATGCAGTGGCGAAGCGACTAGCTCCTGCTCTACTAGTGACGGGTTCGATTCTTGCCCGGAACAAATATTTGTATGTCCTACAGATAGTCTGGGTATTTGTGCATGTGCAATGTACATTTTTCTGACAAACGTACAATACCTAATGTGTACCAACGTTTATTTCAATGAAGAAAAAGTCAACATCAGTCGCCGTAAATTAATTGTACCTGACATGAGAACAGTATATAAGTATATTAGAATAACAAATCATAAAATCCTTTTGCATAGCGTTGCTTTGTTAAACCGCATTACATACACACTCCACTTCTACCCTATTATGCCATTCCGAAAACAAAGTTATCTCTGGAAAAAGACTTTATTTGCATTACATAAAGCACACTTTTCTTTACATGACATAAATTCATTATGCTGTGGACTATATTATTCCGAGGCTGCCGACCGCGAGTTAGAATATACTAACAATACAAAAGGCTAACACTACATATCTGTTTATGTTATTTAAAGCTTGAAAAACTGCTTGAAAACAGACAAAGTACAGCTTGCTTTCAAAAAATATTGCTGACATCTTTTAATACATTTAATTTTGACTCAATATTTTAAATTAGTGTATAGCTAAAAGTTACATTCTAATGAACTTATCTTCTTTCTAAATAAATCATTTGTTGTCAAGTTAATATATGTAATTCTATATTAAATATATAAAAACGAAAGTAAAAATGCATTACACGAAGTATTTACCGAGAGCATTATCATAACTATGAAATATAAAAGTGATTCGTTAAAAGACGACCTTCACGGTTTTGATGGATGCAGGTGGATCAGGACCCTGTTTTGTGGTAATCTATGTGGGAGGCCTATGTTCAAAAGTGGACTAAGATAGGCTAAAATGATGATGATAATCTCACAATATACAACTTACAATACCTCACATGCTTATGTTCACTGAATCACTTTTTTTAGTTTTATAGATGGTGTACCACTTCTTTTTTTTCTCACTGGTGGTAGGATTCCTATGCAGGAATCCGTCTAGGTAGGTACCACCCCAGGACCAGTTATTCTGCCGTGAAGCAGTAGTGTAGTAGGTCACTGAGCTAGCGTAATCGCTGGGCATTTGAGACTTAAGAACTGATGTCTCAGAGTGACGGGCGCGGTGTTGTATCTGCCACTTACTACAATAATAAAAATTGTAATTTCACCACACCATTGTACAGCGGTTTCTTTATATACAACAGTCTCCTAGTGAAATGGTTGTGGCATACGGACAGACGGACGGGACAAACCTTATAATATACTTTTTACAACGAAACCCTATTACACTTTCCTCGATTTTATTATCCATAAACACTACTGATCGTTCACAGTATTCCAAAGCTTGAAAGCTAAAATGGTCGCTGCTGCCTGGTCCAGGAGTAAATTTGTATACCTTAACTTTTAAGTTAGTACCTAAAGTTTATTTGAAGAAACCACACAATAAATACGGGCATAATTGTTAACAGAACACGGAAAAATTCAACAATAATAAAAAAATACGAAAAAATTAAAACTAAACGATGCACGATATAATGTCACTGTGAGAACTGTATGTGGCAAATCTCGAATTATAAATTAATGAAAAACCTACTATACATACATGGTGGAATGCTCCAATGCCACTATTTCATCACCTTTCACTTTTTACACCATTTCAACTCACTATATTAAAAAATCACTTCATTTCCCTTTAATGATAATTGATGTCCTTTTCATAACTTAACGAAGATTTACGACTGCGGCTACAAAGTTTTTAATTCCACTAAGAGCGAAACTCTGTCATTAGTTTTTTAATGAACGAAGTATACTCTTTACTATAATCACTTTAATAGTATAAACCATATTTCGTATCCATAAGTTTTTTTTTTATTTATTCCAATAAAAGATTACAAAAAATATAACACAGTTCTTCCTCGCCAAACTATAATCATAGTTTGTAGGCGTTACGCTCCTCTTCTTCCTTTCCTAACGTAACATTTTTTAACATCGTTATTCTAATACTTAATAATACTTACTAAAAAAATACTTAATAAAAAAGTCGCATTTCTAAGTTAAGCTACCATATTATTTCACTAATATACAATCTTTTAATTTTCTTTTTAATGTTACTTTACATTTAATTTTATTTTTGCTTAATAATAAATCAGGATAATTATTACATAATTTCGGAATTATGTACTTTCGAGTCCGTTTACCGTAATCATTATTTGCCCTTAGCTCAACTAATCTCCCTCTCGCTTTAGACCTTGTATATTGTTTAATATTTCTTTTACATTTATATTTGTCACTACAGTATGTTTCAGTTGCAAGCAAATAATCTATTTTTTTTATTTACAGCCAATATTTTACAGTGTGCAAATAGCCTATTATAGTCGTCTTTGCACTTATCTCTAACTTTTTTATCGACTAATAACTTTAGGAATCTAATTTGTAATTTCTTAATTTCTTCTAAGTATGTTTTAAATTGGCCGTGTGGTAGCGGCTTAAGAGAATCTACCACCCCATCTCATCCCGTGGGTGTCGTAAAAGTCGACAGAGGGAAAATGAAAACCAGGAGATGGGCAGCAGCATCTTGCTGGAACATCTGAATAAATAAACGGCGGTTGCCAACCCGTCTGCCAAGCGTGGCAACTATGGCAAAATCCCCCCAAAACGAGAGCTACAAACTTTTCTGGCAATCTATGGGGGAGGCCTATGTTCAGCGGTGGACTATTGATAGGCTGAAACGACGACGATGTTTTAAATGTAAGGCCATAACAGCTCAGTCCATAGCTGACTACTGATTCGGCTAATGCATAATAAACCATATACAAACTCCTTTTATTTAAAATTAATTTGAGATGATGAAATTTACCGAGTATTGAACGCAACCTGTTACATACGCTGTTCGCCTGCAATTTCCTGTTAAACCGAATTTCTATAATTAAACCTAAATATCTAATACTTTCTACATAGTCCAAAAACTGGCAGGTGCATCCTATTTTGCTGTCATGCAAGCATTCATAGGAGTGACCGACAATTTTTATGCTTTGTAGATCTATTTTTCTTGCTTTTTTATTATAGGGCGAACATATATGCATACATTTTGTTTTGCTAGTATTTAATATACACATTATCGTGTGCCCATTTAGTAATATTTTCAAAATCCATTTGTAATTTATGTTTTATTTTCATCACGTCTTTATCTGATATTAACAAACAGGTATCGTCTGCATGCATGTACACCCTACAATGTTTAACAACATTTGCCATGCTGTTAACATGCATAATGTAGCCCACTGGTCCATAAACGGAACCGGTGGGCACGCCGAGAGTGACATCCGCGTCAACTCCCGTCGTGCCCGCCACAGCTGTACACAGCGTCCGATTGCTTAAATAGCTGCGGAAAAATCTATTAATAGGGCCGTTAAAACCACACTCCTTCATGGCTTCAAGTAGCTGACAGTGGTCAAGGGTGTCAAACGCCTTTTTAAAATCAATAAACAGGGCCAATACCTGTTCGTACGGCCGTACCTTCGTTCAATTCATTATTGATAAAATCAGTGAATTGTGTTAGTGCCGTATTTGTGCTTCTACCAGGTCTGAATCCATGCTGACAATCATTACTTATATTGTTATATTCCAAAAAATTACTTATTTGACTAACTATTACCTTCTCAACGATTTTAGTAATTACCGACAGTATTGCAACAGGCCTATAATTAGTGTAATCGAGGGGACATCCTTGTTTGTAGATCGGTCTTATTATCGCTTTTTTTAATTCGTCAGGGTAAGTTCCTGTATCGACGCATAAATTAATAAATTTCGCTATTACGTTACTTACATTTTCTTTTACATATTTTAAATCCTGAACTCTTATTTGGTCGCTGCCTGGTGCTTTACTGCTTTCTAACCCTTCAATAATATTTACAATTTTTTTATTATCTACTTTTTTAAACCTGAATGAAACATTAGTTTTGGTAACGTACGTATTTCTGTCTAACAACTTGACGCAACAATTATGCTTTATTTTTTCTATTTCTTGTGTAAACGTTATGGAAAATTTAGTACATATATTATACATATTATCTGTTCTACCTAAATATCGTTCTATAGTATTATCAACAGTAGTCTTGTTTTTACCTATCCACTCATTAATGTTAGCCCATATCTGTCTAAAATCTCCGTTGCATTTTTTTAATTTATTTTGTCTATATTTATTTTTAGCTAAATTTATAGCTTTGTTAACCTTATTGCGATATCGGGTATATTCTAACCTTCTATTCATATTATTATAATCAACTTTCCACAACCTAAATAGTTCCGCCTTATGTTTATAATATTTAACAATGTTTTATTTACCCAAGGTTGTCTATCCCGTTTATTACAATACGACTTTTCTACTACGCATTCAGAATAAATGGACCTAAACACTTGACTTAAATTATTATACAACAACGTGGGACAGTTTAATTGTAATATATCCGACCACTGTATATTATAGAGTCTTTCTTTAACTTGATTATTATTTAATACCTTTCTCACCGTAGCACTATTATCACTGTACTCACTCCGTCCATGTGCATACTGTAGCCGCGCACCTATAATATGATGATCCGATAGGTGACATTCAAATGTGTGTGAAGCTACGCATTGCATCGCTATTGCCGCTCGCACCCACACATGGTCGATACATGATGACTGCAGTTGTCTCCCCACTATAGCTTCACGCGTTATCGTAGAGGCAGGTATAACGCACTGTAGGCCGTAATCACACAGGATGGTTTTATACATGTTTATATTTCATCTCGATTTTTCTTTCTTAATATCTAAGTTAGTATCACCAATGACAATTACATCTTCTCCATGTGGAATGTTTCCTAGTATTTGGTTTAATTGTTCAAGAAAGTGTATTTTGTTACGGTCCGGGGGTATATCGTAACTAAGTGCACCGTATTGTATCCTAGTTTGAGCCTTCCGTGTATAGATTCAACAGCTGATGATACTACTATTTCTTTTTCAAATGTAAACTCCTTTCTTACATATATCAATATTCCTCCTCCTCTTTTTTCTTCTCTTGTATACCCAAATGTACAGAATCCTTCTATCCTATAAATTGGCAACTCTTCTAATTTTATATTTATTTCTGTTAAGATTATAATATCTAATTTTTTATCGCATGATTTTATTAGTACTAGTAACTACTAGTACTAATAAAAGAACCCATACATAAGCATATGACAATTTAAGTTCTCTTTTTGCTGTCCAAAATAGCTGACGTAGGTGTTTACATAAATCCTCATTGGTGTAAACCCTTTTCTCACTCTTGTCACCATACACCTCACCATTCGTGATGCATCGTTTACGCCGCTTTAACCACTGTTCTTGTACCATTTTATTGCGTAGTGTAATAACTACTGCCTGCGGTCGAGTCCTGTCCTCTTTGGATTTTTCTACACCTACCCTCTTTACGTCCTCTATTTCTTCAGGATTTAGTTCCAACTTTTTTGCTATAACAGACACAACCGATTTTAGGTCTTCATTGCCTCGTTTTTCCAATCCTACGATCTTGATATGTTGATATGTTTTTTTGTTGCAAGTTTTTTTTTCTTCTCAGTATGTTGTTTGTACTCAAATATTTCCTGATACTTTTCTGCATAGAATTCTACTGTATTCTTAATTTCTTCCAAGTTTTTTTCCATTCTAAACATAATTTCCAGCTTATTGTTCACCTGTTTTAATATATTTTCAATTGCCTATTTTTCTATAAGTCTATTTTTATCAATGATGTATCGCTTTTAGCTGCTTAGGGGTATCTTCGTTTTCGTCTCTTTGTTTCTGCTCGTATACTTTAGGCGAATTGCTTCCCTTAAAGCATTCCTCGCAGCATTCATTTTGCTTAAATACCTTCATATTTTTCACACACTTCTTATAAAAAAAACCATTGCATACTCCTTTGCAGTTTATGACTTCCTCCTTACTTAATGACAAAAAAGTTTACATTTCTTACACTGTACCATTTTGCAAAATAAAAAAGTATTAGTTATCTAGTATTTCTGCGGGCGGTGCTCTTCAAAATGAGGTAATATACACAATTTTATATTTTGCACGCGGATCTAAGCAAATTAACTTTCTTTTCTACATTATAAAAGTTCTCTTTTACACTCAGGGTTGAAATGAGTAGGTAGATTCTCTAATACCACCAAGGATGAATAATTCAGCGAATGACAAACGAAGGTCTAATACAGAGAACACACAAATCGCATCTCTATTCATCTTCTTGTTACGGAACTTCGAACAGGAATAATTTCATAACAAGTTTTATTAGATTTGTTGCACTGTTATGATTTGACAAGTTTCTGCATTCACATCATGCAGTCACAATTTTAATAGAGTACATTGAGTTGCCAACTTCATACTAAATTAGATATTTTAAAGACATTTTTTTTTATTGGATAAAGTGACGAAACGAGCAAAACGTTCACCTGATGGTAAATGCAACGTCTGTCCATAACAAATGCTGTGTTACCCAGAAAATTTCTGTGTGACACCACACTGCGCCCGTCACCCTGAGACACAAGTTCATATGGGTATATCACTGGGTGATTATGGTAGCTCTCGGTGTCCTTCAAACCGAAGCATAGATTGCACACTACTGCTGCATGCCATAATAACTGGCTCTGGGGTACCTACCTAGACGGATTCCTCCATAGGAATCCTACCACCGAGGTTGTTCAAGATACCACACTTCTAAATGTGTTTTAAGGTATTCGTACTATATTATTATAAATGCGAAAGTAACTGTCTCTGTCCCTCTCTCTGTCTGTTACCTTTTCACGGCTCAACCATTAGACCGTACTTGACGAAATTTGGCACAGAGATACGAGTAGCTTGTATACTGGAGACGGACATGTGATTCTTTTTATTCCGCAAAATTAAATTCTTCCCACGGGATATTAAAAACACTTGTAGCCGCGGGGTCAAACTGTAAATAAAAGACGGTGACAGTCAGAAGAGACCAGTCAGAATAGAATAGTTTTTTTTTATTCAGTATATATTATTTACATAATACTTATTGAAAGTAATTTTTTTTCTTTTTTTAACTACACTAATTTGCAAAAATTGCCCTGTGTGGGAAGTACCAGTAAGATACCCAGCGGGTTTTTTTTTCAGTAATTTTTTAAAATAATGTACAATAACATCAGTATTATAAAGATGTAGAAATGGGTTGGCGGCGATCACCTCATACATACGGCCTTTATGGAGGACTTTTTACTAAACGAGACTACTGATTCTGTTTGAATAGTACGCGAGTGACGCTGATGATTTTAAGTGCTGATTTACCACGTGCTCAGCGGTGAAGGAAAACATCTTGAGGAATCCTGCATGCCCGAGTAATATAAATATTTCGAAGACATGTGAAGATCGCTAAGCCCGTGCAATTTTAAATGTTTCATGCGGATCTTAGCAAATTAACTTTCTACTATTATAATGGATGCCTGATTCTATTAACAATGTTTAAAAAAAAAGTTTCCGATTTTTTTTTTTTATAGAATAGGAGGCAAACGAGCAGGTGGCTCACGTGATGGTAAGTGATCACCGCCGCCCATGAACACCTACAATACCAGAGGAATAGCAGATGCGCTGCCGGCCTTTGAGAAAGGAATAGGCTCTTTTCTTGAAGGTCCCTAAGTCGTATCGGTCCGGAAAAACCGCTGGCGGCAGAACATTCCATAAAGTGCAAGTGCGTGGCAGAAAATTCCGCGAAAAACGCACTGTGGTGGAATGCCAACCATCAAGGTGGTGACGATGGAATTTGAGGTTATGCCGTAAGGTGCGATGGTGAAATTCAGCGGCTGGAATTAATCCGAACAATTCCTCGGAACACTCCCCATGGTAGATCTTGTAAAAAATGCAAAGAGATGCAACATCTCTTCGCAAAGCCAGGGGATCAAGCCGATCAGATAGGACATGGTCGTCGACAATTCGAGCCGCTCTTCGCTGAATGCGGTCAAATGGAAGGAGCTGACACCGGGGTGCCCCCGCCCAGAGATGAGAACAGTACTCCATGTGCGGCCGAACCTGCGCCTTATAAAGTTGCAAGCGGTGGGCCGGCATGAAGTACTGTCGCGCTCTACTGAGCACGCCAAGCTTCTTGGAGGCCAATTTGGCCTTCCCTTCCAAGTGACCGCGAAATTGAACGTTGCTCGATATGTCGACGCCAAGGATTCCGATACTGGCTGAGGCAACAAGGGGAGTGTTCTCGAAATGAGGTGATACGACGAAGGGTTTCTTTTTTGCGGTAAACGCGCAAACTTGTGTCTTGTTAGGGTTGAACTCGACTAAATTTAGTCGGCCCCAGTCCGAGATTTTGTCTAACAAAATCTCGACTTCAGACACAAGTTTTTTCCGGTGCTCGTCGACGTGTTCCCGAGAAATATTGGTACGGCCTGTGTATAAGGCATCACCAGTACTGTCATCTGCATAGCAATGAATGTTACTAATCTGTAACATATCATTGATATGCAGAAGAAACAGGGTTGGCGATAGCACACAGCCTTGTGGGACACCAGCGTTCACAGACTTAGATTCCGAGCATGCACCGTCAACTAAGACCTTGATGCTCCGGTCTGTGAGAAAACTAGTGACCCAATTGCACAATTTCTCGGGAAGCCCATATGAAGGAAGCTTCGAGAGAAGCGCTTTGTGCCAGACCCGATCAAAGGCTTTCGCTATGTCCAAACTAACTGCCAGGGCCTCCCCCTTGCTCTCTACTGCCTCCGCCCATCGATGAGTGAGGTACACTAGAAGATCACCAGCTGAGCGACCCCGACGGAAGCCGTACTGGCGGTCACTAATCAACTGGTGCTCCTCTAGGTACCTCAGGAGCTGGCAGATTTAAGAATATATTTAAAAATTCATATAGAGTTTTTTAATAACACTCAGGTCCCACAGGGGCCAGGCGCTTCCTTTTAATTTCATTGTACGCTGTGAAAGGAAATGTTAATATCTAAGATAAAGATCGTCAATTTGTATGTTAGTATGATTACATGAATTTTTGAAGTAAGTCCGAATACATCACGTCATTGACCACTGCTGAATAATTGTAATGGTAGATTAGTTACTGATTTATTACCCGTTTATATAACTAAAGTTGAAGACACAATAATTTTGGTGAATCGTGCAACTTTGGCAATATTAACATTTAGCTCTAGATTTCAGACGCTGAATTATTCATATGAGATCCCCGAGATCTTAGTGAATATATTTATTAAATTACCGAGTAACCAAGAGTTACATTGCGCTGTAAGAAAATGTCCACTTCCATTTCTTGTGTGATAAAAACCTCAGAGCTTTTGTATGTTTTATCGAAAATTTCTACCACAGTTTGTCTCTAAAGAGTATTTCATAAAAGTTGCATTATTATTACATTTTCATTCTCAATATATAATGTCCGCTGACACACGTTCCTTATGATTTCGTATCACAGCATTAATACGTCCCGCTATTCTGCTCGTGTCTCTTTTCATTAATTAAAAAGATAATAATGCTGTGGGAAATTCGCAATTAATAAATCGGCTCGGTTGGCGCAGTGGTTAAGCGCCTGACTTCTGCGCCGCGGGTCGCTGGTTCGATTCCCGCACGGGACAAATATTTGTATGACCTACAGATAGTTGTTCCGGGTGTCGGTGTTTGTGCATGTGGAATTTATGTATGTAAAACGCAACCACGACACAGGAGAAGTCCTACTGTGGAGCATCGTTTTTATTTAAAAAAAAGAAAGAAAGAAAAAAGAAAAGAACGAGGATCATCGACATAGCCTTCCGTGCTTGCAAATAACTACTACATAGTGGGAATGGGCTGGTCAGAACTGTCGGAGAAACCATCGCTAGAATAGTCGTGTCGTAAAGTGAAAAGCTTGTTGAGGTAAAAGTAGTAGAGGAGGAACGCCCGTTGTCCAGATTTAGATAAATAACATAATATTTAATCAAGCGTAATATTCGTTGGCTCGGTTTGCGCAATAGATAAGCGATTGACATCTGATCTGTAGGTCGCGAGTTTGATTCCCGCACGCATCGAGGTGAACATGATGTCCTCCTGGCCGATTTTTGACTACGGTGACAATTACCAAATATTGTCGGAAGTATAGTTGATAGAATCAGGCGTTACTTTGCGGAAATCCATTATAGTAAAGGAGTGAAAGTTAATTTGCTAAGATCCGCATGCAAAATGTAAAATGGTGTGCATTACCTAGTTTTTAAAAGCACTGCCCGCCCTCCCTCAACAGCGTGCACAAGAAAACCAATACCGCCACCGGGATACGCTACCAGATACCCTGCACCACTACAACACCACCACTACCACTAGGCAATACAAGCCACTGAAGTCGAGAACACGACACGTGTTTCACCTCAAAACAAGGCATTATCAAGTGATATTGACTCTACCACAGTCAATCGTCGTGTATCGCACGGTTTTTTTTCTAATCAGGCGTCGGAGGTCCGCCGGTAGATTACAGCGTCGATCGCTCGACACCGTAACCGTCCGGGAGGATTCTCCGACGACTGTTTTGAGATGACTTGAAAAGGATTTTATCGCTCGGCAGGCTACCTCTGGCGAGTCGATAGTATCTGGGATTTCATCCAAGTGCTGGGAGCTCGTAGCCTCGGGTTTGACCCCGAGGGTACGCCAGTCCACTATGGTTTTGGTCTGAGTGACCTCACCATTTGGCCGGCCCAGCTTAAAAATGACCGGACGGTGGTCCGACTCAAGTTCGTGAAGCGTAACTATAGAGTCTATTGCTAAGTTCACGTCCTTAATAATGGCTACATCGAGTATGTCCGGCTGCTGATTTAATTGCACCGGAACTCTGGTTGGTGTTTCGGGAGCTATAACGTTTACGTTATGGCTCTCCGCTAAGTCGTAAAGTATATTACCGTTCGTGTTATTTACGTTGGAATTCCAACTGCCGTTCTTGCTGTTCAAGTCTCCGTCAAGAATAACAGAACGGCCTAAATCTAGTAGAGATTTTAAATTCGATTCTAATAATTGTTTGGATGGCGAGAGGTAAACTGATGCTAGTACAAGCGGCCTGTGGTCGGTCATTGCTAACCTACACGCGGAAGTTTATTACTTTATTAGATATTGACTAAGTCGGGTGTATCGAGCGCGATACAGTGCAAGGACTTTTTATAGTAGATCAGAGATGATAATGATAAAATGCATCCGTAATGATAGAGCGACCTTTCGCGGTCGCTCTATCATTACGGATGCATTTGTAATTGGCAATCTTTGGATCGCGCATACTAGGTTTCAATAAAGTCTCTTGCACTAGCATAACGTCGATGTCGTGGTCACGAAGGAAATTCGCGACTTCAACTAACTGCGTCTTAAGACCGTTTGCGTTAAAATACGAGACAGTCAGAGAGCGAGGTTTAATTCTGCCTATATGGGACGCCATTGGTAACAATTAAAGGTTTGTTTATGGACGACGCGGCGCGTGATGTTTTAGGCGCATTGAAACGTCCAAATTGCGTCGATGACGTTCATGTGCTCTACGGTCGCCATGAGTCGGTCCTAAGGGGACTGTGCTTCGCGGATTTTACGCGCTAAGCTGGATAGTTCGGCAACATTGATGCTGCGCATGAAGCCGCAAATTAACGAAAAATCTGCGGCGAAGTTTGACGAGCCCTGAATTTTGGGCTCTGCGGTTCGAGGCGCGGGCCGTGAAGCAGCTGCGCTTTTTTGCGTCATGGGCAACGATTTGTCCATGCATTCGGCAACGGCGCGGCGCTATGGCTTTTGCTCTGCCCGGTAGTCCCGTCAGCGGGAGCGGGTTTCGCTGCGGCCGGAGCGGGCGCGGGCGTTGTTTTAGGCGCGGGTTTATTCGCAGGCTTCGTTGCCGGTTTAGGAGCGGGTGTTTGAGGCTGCGGGGCCCCGGGGCCCTTCCTACGGCCGTTCTTTTTGCCTACCCTGCGCTTCTTACTTTTCGGCGCTCTGTTACACCCGCGGTAATTCGCAGGGTGTCCCAGCTCGCCGCAGAGTATGCAGCTTGGGGGTTCTTGCGCTTCAGGCATGCGAGCGCATTCTTGAGTGCCGTGATTTCCGAGGCATTTGACGCAACGAGGGCGGGCGAAGCAATTACGGGCAGAGTGTTCGTACAGTTGGCATCGGTGGCACTGGCCAATGATGCCCCTGTTGCGGGGTGCCTATATATATAAAGGCCTGAGAGGCCGCAAATCGTTTTAATATGGAAGACCTGTTTGCCTTCTGGAGTTAAATCCAGTATGGCTAAGATCAGGTCGTATGACTTTTTGTTGTGTGGGTGATGCATACGATGCACCTCCAACACAGGTATATTCTGTAACTTAAGGTCACTGAGGATGTGGCTTGTCTCCAATTCTTTGGGCAGGCCCCTGATGACTACGCGGAGTCTACGTTCTTCCGGGAGCGAGTATGTGTGGAAACTGATATTCTGTCCACGCAAATGGCTACTGACGGCCCTGAAGTCGCTGACTGTGCTGAGGTATACGCGGATACCTTGCACTGCCGTCTGCGCCTTCGCGCACACAATTTTTTTATTTGTCATCCATAGTGACAGATCGTTCCATTGCGCCTTGTCTTGTTGTATTATTGGCGGAGGAGCTTAGTTAGTTTGCGCCGCGGGATGCGCGGACAGTGACTTTTCGATGGTTTTTCGGGTGTTGGACACGCCCTTTTTGGCCGGGTTCCGTGAGGCGGACGGCGATGCGGTATCCGAGTTAGGCTCGGAATCCCCTTTCGAGGCGCGTTTCTTCGCCGGATTCTTCACAATCCATGTCGGATCCCTCGTCCGAAAGGGCCGCGGGCCCAACAATGGATTGTGATTGCGATTGCCGGAAAGGAAGCGCAGGTGCGTTCGCTGTTTTATTGCACCATTAGCGGCGGGTTTATTGCCCGCAGGTGCATTTTTGGCAGACAATGCCGACTCGGTCGGCACGGTCTTTTTATTGCCGGTGATTACGACACTCATTGTCTCGCACACAGGTGCGGATGCGTCATCTTGCGCAGGTGTCGGCTCTACAGCTGGCGATGACGGGCTGTCGAAGTCAAAGGTTGCTACGCGACTCCTAAGCTGATTTTGAGTCTCCGGACGAATTCCAGAGATTTCCTCGGACATGACGCAATGGGCGTGAAACTGCGCCCAGATCTCGGGGTGCTCGGCGCGCAAAAACTCCGCGATCTGTACAAACTCCGGCGCGGGGGCACGGGGTGTCGCCATTTCGATTGTTCGAGAGGCGGTGTGTACACAAATGCAAAATTCTCCCTACGTGAGCAGGGAGGTGTGTGCTATAAAATAACTCACCTAATGCCTTACGCTTTAGGTGCGCGAGGGTGTGTACCTGGCTGTTGCCTGCGCAACAAGCGGACACAAAAATTACAGTAGCCGCCTCTGAGGCGAGAATGTGTGTATGCACTCTACTCACGGTTTTACCCAGCAAGCCGACGCTATACAGGAACGCACTGCCGACACTAACACGTTCGCACACCACGAAACACAACACTTCCACTTCGAGGGAGATGATCGGTGACGGCACGTACGACGAATAACCAAACACACCGCTACGGGAGCGGGTGTTGGCCACTATCCACAACTGTAACAACTGGCTTTTATAGACTGCTGTCCATAACGTATGCGAGCTGTCAGCTTGATTGCGCATGGAGCGCGGTCGGAATAGGTTCGTTCTGCACCAGAGCGCGAGAGCGAATGGGAATTCTATCTAAAGCGTATACGAGACAATATAATTAGGGCTTAGGCAAAATATGATATAGTAATAAGTAAATTATTCCTACCTAACCGCACTCTATATAACGCTAACAGCTCAGACGTAAGCTTGACGTCACACAGGATGATTACAACACAATCAAGAAATATCAAACATTGGGTTCGGCTGGGATTCGAACCCAATCCCCGCGCCGCAATAGTGAAGCACTGGCCACAACGACGCGCCGTCGTCTTGTAAAATATTAGTTCAAAGATGAGCAGATTCATACATTGCTAATTTCATAGACGCAAGGTAAACTCGAAACGCAATATATTTCACCTCAAAATCATATAAAACACACCTGCTCGGCAAATTTGCGACTAAAGCACATATCCCTTGTAAAATATATATTCGCCCTAATTTTGCATATTTATTACTTTCCCCGAAATTTGATTTTAGGAGAATATAAAATGAAGGCAATTTGTATTAAAATTGAAGTCCAGCTATGAGAAACGATGTGTTTTTGTCAGGTTTTAGGTCATTAAAATTATTAGAGTTTAATGTTACTTTACATACATTCACGCATTTTCCATATAACGGGGTACCACACACGTAGTCCACTTTTTGCCCCTGCGGGAAAGCGTGGCGGTCTCTTCCCAGCTCCAAACCCTTTTAAAAAGAAGAGAAAGAGGACGCTTGTGCGGAAATTTGAAGACTTCACTAAAAACTCGTCTCAGTGTCTTTAATACGTCTAGATTCGCGACTTCTACATGTCTGCGTACATCCCCTGTGTTCTAAAAATGCAATTCTCACGCTCATTTTGGCGTAGCTCTTTTTGCGTATGATATTTTCATTCTAGTATCATTAGCAACGTAGATCTCAGCCGCAACGTTACGCTCATTACTCTGCTCTTAATGTCTTGGTTTAACTTGCATGCATTTATTAAAGTTTACTCGTGAAATAGTGGGAAGCTTCCCTCCCTCCTTTACAAATTATGTGATGAAGATTTTTATTTTCTGTAAAAGTAAAAAAGTAAAGTTTCAGCCTATAAATGTCCCACTGCTGAGCACAGGCCTCATCTCATTTCTGAGAGGGATTTGGAGCTAGGAAGAATCCGCCACGCTGCTCCAATGCGGGTTGGCGGACTTCACATGTCCTCGAAATATTTCTATTCCTCGGACATGCAGGTTTCCTCCCGATGTTTTCCTTCACCGCTAAGCACGTGGTAAATTAGCACTTAAAATTGTAGAACAATATTAGAGGTGCTGGCACCGGGGATCGAACCCAGGTTACTCGCTTACTGTGAAATTAAAGGCGAGCACCAGGCCCCTGAGCTACCACGGCTTATTTTCTGTATAAATTGTTATTAATTTATTTACTCTTTAATGTATTTACCTTTTCGAAAAAGGACAACAAACGGCGGACGTAATGCCTTTTGGCATTCGGTACCAGTCCAATCACGGGAATAGAGAAATAATGCGGTTAATTGAGATCTTAGTATTATTTTTTTGTGTAAGGACGCCATATGCTATGATTAATTGTTGCCATGCCATGCCACACCATTCCACTCCATGCCACACCATTCCACTCCATGCCACGACAAGCCATGATTAATAAGCCTTTTGCTGACTTTTGGAGGAGTCACATCCGATCGACTACAAAATTATCGCCCGATATGGAAGATTTCTTTTTATCGGATAAAGTGATGAAACTAGCAAAACGTTAACCTGATGCAACGGCCACCCTGAGATAACAGTTCTTATGTCTCATACGCCCAGTGATTACCCTAGCACACAGTACCCTTCAAACCGAAACACTGACATCAAACAAACATATATATCCGAGAGAGTCTCATTACGCTGTGCGCACTCTGTCCAATTGCGTTGCAAATAAATAAGTTTACGACTATTCGTAGCGTTATCCTAGTCACGAATTATATTTCTCTTCTGTTTCTTATGTTAAGTTTTCAACTCCTAATAATTATTAGCGTGTGGTAGCGGCTTAAGAGAATCTACCACCCCATCTCATCCTGTGGGTGTCGTAAAAGTCGACAGAGGGAAAATAAAAACCAGGGGGTGAGCAGCAGCATCTTCCGGGAACATCTGAATAAATAAACTGCGGTTGCCAACCAGCCTGCCAAGCGTGGCAACTATGGTAAAATCCCCCCAAAATGAGGGCTACAAACTTTTGTGGCAATCTATGGGGGAGGTATAAACTAGGTTCATACCTCCCCCATATGAGGTATGAAATAGGTTCAGCAGCGGACTAGTGATAGGCTGAAACGACGAATAATTAGTAAATTACAGCACAAAATAATACATTGAACTTTTATTAACTTGATTTTTATTATTATCTATGTTTTGTAAATTTATAAATACCCAGCAGTGGGACATAATATTGTTACTCTTCAGCTGTATCAAATGGGTGTCAAAAGGGGATTAGTGTTGAGTCTTACTATTCAAATCTATTTAACCTTTCTTTTCTTATTTTCAATGTAATTGTAAAATAACGAATATTGTCATAAAGAAACTCTGAGTAAAGTCTCAATTCATACCAATATTATAAATTGCGAAAGTAACTCTCTCTGTCCCTCCGTCAGTTTGTTACTTTTTCGCGGCTCAACCGTTGAACCTATCGAGACGAAATTGGGCACAGAGATAGCTTTCATTCTGTAGACGGACATAGGTTACTTTTTGTCCCGAACGTTTAAATAGTGCCCACGGGATATTTAAAAAAACCTATATACAAGCGGACTAAGTCGCGGGCATCAGCTAGTAATCCATAAAATATGAAATCGGATCCTCTTTGTCGGAGAAAAACATACAAAAACGAATATTATTTTTTATGTTTAAAATAAAAGTGTTCCGCCACATTTTCGTGTCACTAAATGGGCGGCTTATGATGTAAGGAGTACGTTAAATCACAACTGACCCTAATATTTTTTTTCGCAAACCGTTCCTGGCGCCCTCATGAAGTTGCTTTAATACATTCATTATTTATAAATATCTTATATTTTTTTAAGGCCATAAAAGAAAGAAAAGTCATAAATTACATTTTTTTCATTTAATTCATTTATTTTTTAAATGAAACTAATTTTACGGATTTTATCGCGTTTATTTTTGTTATTTATAACCCGACGTTTCGAATGCTTTACAGCACCCATGTTCACGGGGGGACTGAGGTGACAGATGTCCTGATGTCATAGTTAACCCGGAGTACCTTCAGCTTTTAATTATTTTTTGTGGTCCGATCTACGCAGAAAGAGCTAACTGTGTCTTGTAGTCTTGCAGTGGTATGCTTGGTTTTTGTCTTAATTTTATTAATTATAGGATCCCAAGCTGGTGGTAATACCCAACCATCTTCTCTATTAAAATTAGGATGTTTTTTAATTTCAATAGCCTCGCGAATCAACCTTGGTAGGAATCGGTGTTCTTTTACGAGGGTTTGTGGTTTATCAAATCTGATGTAATGGTTGGGATGATCCAGAACATGGTCACAGACTCCATCAGTACTCCGGATTAACTATGACATCAGGACATCTGTCACCTCAGTCCCCCCGTCACCATGGGTGCTGTAAAGCATTCGAAACGTCGGGTTATAAAAAACAAAAATAAACGCGATTAAATCCGTAAAATTAGTTTCATTTAAATGTGTAGTGTTCGCGTAAATATAAGAAATCATTAATTCATTTAATTTAATTCTTTCATTAAAAATTAAAAATAACAACTATGTTAGAGAAGCAATTGACTTTGTACTTTATTGTCAATAGAGACATACCATCGGATGGACGTTTTGCTCGACTCTGTTTCTCAACAATAGAAAAAAAAATTTATTCGAAAATGTGACAAGACGAGCAAAACGTTACCTGATGGTAAGCGCGACGTTTGCCCATAACAAATTCTGCGTCACCCAGAACATCTGTTTGACACCACACTGCGCCGGTCACCCTGAGACATCGGTTCTTAAGTCTCATATTCCCAATGATTACGCTAGCTCTGTGCCCTTCAAACCGAAACACAGTAATGCTTGCACACGACTGTTTTACTGCAGCATAACGGGCCCTGGGGTAGTACGTATAGGGGTAGACGGGTTCTTGCATAGGAATCCTACCACCAGTTTTGGAAGTCGCTTAAAAACGCAAACTTAAATCTGGTTGGATGCAATTTTAATATTATCTTACCACGTGTTTAACAAGTATCGAGTTCGAGTATCGTTTCGTGTCAATGTGGTTTGCACATCACAAAACTACAAGGTCTATTTTCGCTAAAAAATACAGGAGTTATATACTCCTGTCACCATTGCTTGGCGTGTAATTCACTATATTCCGCGTTTATTATAATATACTTTAACTTAAA
Source organism: Luehdorfia chinensis (assembly GCA_019845155.1). Lineage (NCBI taxonomy): Eukaryota > Metazoa > Arthropoda > Insecta > Lepidoptera > Papilionidae > Luehdorfia > Luehdorfia chinensis. The sequence continues at coordinate 485,570 of JAHVAK010000548.1, read as the reverse complement.
GCTGCTATGACATTTTGTGCATATTCATTGAAAGAGCACACACCATCGTGTAATCCACGATACGATACGAAATATTATTTGTTGTTGCGTCTTGTAATAGTTTAACGTATTTTCTTATTGATTTATTTCAATTAAAGACGATAATAAAAGAATTCAATTAAAATTGTATTTATTAAAATTTAAAATGTTAAATATATCCGAAAGGGCAGAATACGATATTACCTATAACATTGTATTTACAAATTAAAAAAAAATATAAACAAAATACACTAAAAACCGAACTTCCTATATATACTTCAGGTCTATAATCAACGGCATAAAAGTTGAAACATTTTCTGATGAATGATAATAGAATATTGAATTAGTTATACGTATTTCCATCATTCCCTTCAATGACTGCTAGCAATCGACTTGAACCAACAAGTCACGGACACAAATCCGCACCCCGTATGGACTCCCGAATCTCTCTGCAATTACTTTTAAGTACATCTCTTGTTCTCACATTGCGGCGATTCAATTGCACCATACGCTCCCAAAGAGTTTCAATCGTTTTAATAGCCACGGTATCAGCCAAATGTTTTTGTGTTTTTGGAACCAGCCGCGGGTAATCAAAGCCGTATTCAATTGACAGTTGTCTTTCAAATAACAAAATTGGGTAAGCTCATCTTCTGGATAAACTTTCCGGACGGCCGGGAATATGACGTTATCTAAAGTATTAACATAATTAGACCTGTTGCTTTTGGAGGTAGCCCGCATAGTTCACCGACTCTATCAGCCAACACACAACCCAAAATCTTTGCACTAATTCTGCCCGACTCTGATAGGCACTACATGATCTTCATCATACGAGCATCTTGTATTGTTATAAAACCAGAGATTTAATCGACTTGTGAATGTTGAATGGACATGAATGTCTTTTCGTCAGTAATTATTGTGGTTGACCAATTGAAATTTAAGAACTCTGTGGCAAAATTCCACCAAGCTGATTTAGGGGCAACAGTCAAATAAACTTTTTTAGCGTAGCACCTGTAATGCAATACCATAACACGCAAATGGCGGCGAATAGTCTCCGTACTGGCGTCAAATTTTTCTACAAAATGAGCCGTAGATGTAAGACCGTTTTATTCATAAACTCGTCTCATTATTTCCCTTGCGTGCTCGTTACGTTAGGACGTCGACCACTTTCGCCTGTGATCTTCGAGATTGCCTTCTTTGCCTTGTCGAGTAATCCAAATTCATACGGTGAAACGTGATATATTTTACTCTCTCGAAATTTTTCTTCTGTTATATTCGGATCTGTGTAATTATATTAGTTCTGCATATTTGGATGTATTAAAATTACATGACATTTTAAAATTTTATTAATGTCAAGCTCAGGTGAGCCGTGGTAGCTCAGGAGCTAGGCGCTCGCTTTAAATTTGATAGAACGTGAGTGACCTGTGTTCGATTCCCGGTGCCAGCACCACTAAAATTGTTAATTGCAAATTTAAGTGCTGATTTGCCACCTGCTCGGCGGTGAAGGAAAACGTGAGGAAACCTGCATGTCTGAGAAAAATTATATTTCGAAGACATGTGCAGTCCGCCAACCCGCATTGGAGCAGCGTGGCGGATACTTCCTAGCTCCAAAACCTTCTCAGAAATGAGAGGAGGCCTGTGCTAAGCAGTGGGACATTTATAGGCTGAAACTTTACTTTTACTTTAATTTTAGCTACTGTCAGAATAGTCTACTGTCAGAATAATGAAAAGGAATTTATTTTTAAATGTCTTCCCATAATAAAACTCCATAGTTTCTGGTGACATTTAGATTATCATCATCATCATGATCATCATCATTTCAGTCTAAAGCTAGTCCACTGCTGAACATAAGCATTGATTGCTATACAAGTTAGAAGCTCTCATCTTGGGGGGATTTTTCCGTAGTTGCCACGCTTGGCAAGCGGGTTGGCAGCCGCAGTTTATTTATTCGGATGTGCCCGGAAGATGCTGCTGGATTTAATTTTCCCTATGTCGACTTTTACGACCCAAGAGGTGAGATTGGGTGGTAGCTTTTTTTTATTTGATAGAGTGTCGAGACGAGCAAAACCTTCATCTGATGGTAAGTGCAACGTTTGCCCATGATTGCCACAGATGCTGTGTTACTCAGAATATTTCTGTGTAGCACCACACTGCGTCCGTCACCTTGAGACATAAGTTCTTAAGTCTCATATGCCCAGTGATTACGCTAGCTCACAGTGCCCTTCGGACCGAAACAAGTCGCGTACAGTCCGCTTGCTCGCACTGAAGACTCGATCTCCCAGACTCCATTACTTTCGAAAAACGAAACCGTGCACCGTAGCGGAATATTTTTAACTTATTTACAAGTATGCTTAGAAAAGGTCTTAAAGAAACTTGACAAGTTAGTTGCGTCTGTTGTTGTAATGGATTTCCACAAAGTAATTCTTCTATTAAAAGTACTGCCTATTTTCCCGAGGGTTTCTGATCTCGATTTCTGCAAAGAAACAAATTGTTGACTTTCGGGTCTGATACATGTGAAATTTTTGTCTGTGAAGCGCACTCGAAATTCAGGGACATCTATGGTTTTTTTTTACAATTTTTTTGTTCATCGTCATCATCATTTCAGCCTATCATAGTCCACTGTTGAACATAGGCCCCCCATTGTCACTGACATTGTCTTGGGACTTGTAACTGTATCTATCGACTACCCCCGAAATCTTGCAGGTCGTCGCTCCATCTAGTGGGGGGTCTCCCTACTCTGCGTTTGCACACGAGAACTTTCCCCAGCGGTTGTCGGTTCTACGAGCTATATAGCCGGCCCATTGCCGCTTCATTACTTCAATACAAACAGAGATACGTTTCCTCGGTTTCTGTCCCAGCCGATGTAACTTGTAAAGATTATTTTGTTCAATGGTCTACGTTAAACAGCGACCTGCGACCTGCGGCGTAGAGAGCATGACGCTGATAACGATCTGGTACAATTCAATCACGGTGACAATTTCCTAATACTGTTTGAAGCCATCAACTGCGCAGGAGATATTATAGTGCTACAACTACACACAAACGCAAACGCAAACACAAAGGCGATCACTTGTTCTAATATTTTTTCCAATTAATTACTTTTGGGATAAGATCGTAAGCTAGGATGTAGTGTCGGGGACACAGGGTTATCACAACGCAACACGACCAACGATTTGCACTTTTTAAAAAAAATTAAGTTTGTCAAACGAAATTTACATTTAATTTATTTTAATTAATTTACTTCTTTTACAATTAATGTATATAGTACTACTACTTATGGGTGATGTAGAGACAAAATGAAGTAGATCAATGCAGTTAAGGATATGATTGGAGAATTTACATTCAGTTCATTCCACCACGCCTCGCTCACATGAACATTCAGTTTGGCTCTTTTTGTTAGTGTTCTTTCTCAGCTTTGAGCTCTTTAAGGTCGTACTGTAACGACTTTCTAGCAAAAAGCCTTCCTCAATGTTATCTAATGCAAAAACAATTTTTCAAACCGAACTAGTATTTTTCAAACGCACACACTTTCTAACTTTATTATAGTAGTAAGATAAAATTAAAATTATACAAAGATTGTATACTAAGTATTATCGTGTAGTGTTATTATATAATATTTTCTCTTACGTCCTTGATAATTAATACATTTCATTATACGTCTAAACCAATCACCAAAGCAGTCCCTCTACTTTTATTTAGGGATCAAGTCGAGTTCTTCATCAAATGCGCCCATTAATTGCTCTTTTGTCGAGTATCTGCGACTTTTCTTGCGCATTTTCACGTAAAGAAATTCCAAATTCACAGGTAGCGAAATCAGGGCTGTAGGGTGGATTAACACCTTGATACCCGCCGCTATCAAATAATCCACGAGGGTCCCAGCTCCGTGAGGAATCGAGTTTCGACGTACGTCGGCAATCTCAACTCCTCAAATAATTGACCCAAACAAGTTTTAGTGTCAACCATAAACTTGGTACCATAAACTTGTCCAGAGAGCACAATAGATTTCACTAGCCTTTGCCTATTTAAAAATGCAGTTATTATATTTTATATAGCCTACCACTAGTCCACTGCTGAACATAGGCATCCCCCGTCGATTGCTACAAAAGTTTGCAGCTCTCATTTTGGGGGGAATTTTGCCATAGTTGCCACGCTTGGCAGGCGGGTTGGCAACCGCAGTTTATTTATTCTGATGTTCCAGGAAGATTCTGCTGCTTATCTTCTGGTTTTAACTTCCCTCTGTCGACTTTTGCGACACCCATGGGATGAAATGGGGTGGTAGATTCTCTTAAGCCGCTACTACACCCGTGTTTCATCACCAGTCTATTGAAACCACATCCTAAGATTTTCGTTGTTAATTTTATTTAACATAAATTTGCACCATTCGCGACGTTTTTGTTATTGCTCGTTTAGTATATGTGGTATCCGAACTGTACAAAGATTTTTTAGACGTAACTGCTCCCTCAAAATGTTATGAAATATAGATACAGGAATGTGCAACTGTTCCTCTAACTATTAGTAGATACATTTTACTAATGGTAGGATTCCTATGTATTAATCTGTCTAGGTAGGTACGACCCCAGGGCGAATTATTCGGCGAACTGTGCAAACGTTACTGGGTTCGGTTTGAAGGGCACTGAGAGCTAGTGTAAGCACTTGGCATAAGAGACTTAAGAACTGATGAACAGAAATTTTCTGGGTTACGCAGCATTTGTTATGGGCAGACGTTGTACTTACCATCAGGTGAACGATATGATTCACCATTTAAGTGGCAAATGCACAATGCTTCAGACCTTGAGGAGATTTTGACCTGGATAGGACCGTCTTCAAACATTCTCAATTTGCGAGTGCATTGACCGATGACCTCATTAGCAAATTTTTTTTTTCCTCAATATTTTATTTAAATTATTATTTTTTTATCTTAATGTAGACTCATTTTTTATTTTGCATAGAGCGCTCTCTTACAAAATAATAATCTTTATAATTCCCTTTCCCATTTCTTAAGTATAAACAGACTAAGATGTGCATTAATTCAAATAAAAGGCTCTTTTTGTCCTTAGAATCATGAAAAGGCGTGTCTGCGCCTTAAGCTATAATTAAGATAAATAACTGAAGACAATTCATTTTGTTTTCGGCCCAGCTTTCGTTCGTTTTCGCCGTGTTGTGACAAATGTAAAATATTGTTTTCAATTATATACGGACAGATGAGTTTATGATATAGTATCATTGTGACAAAAATAATATTATTGATCGCCGCTGCTTCTACATTTATAAGCGTCAATCCGCCTTTATATTGTTGTATTTACTAAAATTTATTCATCTATAAATATATAAATTGCACATGCTCACATTCCTAGACCTGTAACAACGATCTGGTCATACGAATGTTTATCTCGAACGGGAATCGAACCCGCCATCTGTCGCCAAGCCATGCCTATCGTTTAGCCAATATGCCAACCGACCTGTCCAATAATAAAATTAACGTATTTTTTTTTGATGCAACACATTCTCCTTTTATCAACTTTCAGATGATTATGGAAGGACTTCATCATATTTCAACAAAACATTTAAAAAAATGTACCTATAAGGACGGAAAAATAGTAAAAAGGGCCTTACCTAGGTCATTAGTTGCATCATTGACTGCTTGGAAATAGAGATGCAAAAGCCATCTAAGGCAGCAAATAAAGTTCTGGTTTGGTTAGAATACAAGTAAGCCTACACCATAAAGTGTTTAATATCCTGAACACGAAGTGGATTGGTGAACTATATTTCTTCAGGATTTGGAAACAGAACAACTGAAACTTGCTGAATCAAGTGATTCTGTAAAAACATTTAAAATTGGTTATGATATTGGTGTTGGCATGGGTGTTAGAGCAGATAAGGGATTCAAGCATTAAGAACAATACTTGAAAAATACTGGTATTACTCTAGTAAGACCTCCAATTGTTGAAACAAGGGTTAAAATGAGGCGAAGCTAACTTACAGATAGCAGGCTTAAGAATTCATATAGGGTAATTCGTCCTTTACGTGAATTTTATATCCTTAAACCACATGCATGCATAATTTTTTTTTAATAATAATTAGTTTAATAACTGATCATTATGAAATTTATTGTTATCACTTTTTCAACATGTTCAATACTAATGCGCATTCTACTACACAATCATCAAATATTCTATCTGTGGAACTCGCAATCTTAGAATATTTGGATTTAAATATCAGACCGCGCTTATTTTTTTTCAGTTTTCACTCTATGATTTTCCTTACTTCATCTTCTAGAGTGTCGTAGTTTCATGGATGGAGTGTCTGAAATTTTACCACCTAAGATGATGGATATGAGTGTGCCATAATTTGTTTTACATCGGCTAACTTCAGACGCTCTTGAAGCAGTTATTCGACCATACCTCAGTTCAATCAAACCAAATACTGGTATTTGATTGTTCCCTTTGTTTCATCTTGAACTTTCTTTGTTTACTGAGTTCCTTTCAGAAATTATACAATGCTCTTTTAAATTAAATATAACTCGATACATTGATACTGCTTCTGTTCACTTTGACAATAAGTCAGTTGATATTTTATAAGTTCAGTTCTCAAATTTTTTATTTATTCCCTCTTCTAAGAACACCATCAAATTATATTAATTTGCAGGCAATCTGGGTCTGCCCTTGTACTAGTCTTTTGCTGTCATATATTTTAGACTACACTTTACCAAAGTGCCTGATGATTTCCTACTTACAAAACCCACACAAGAAACATTATTGCGTGCTTAAAGTGAAGCAACACAGTCATGACACTGAACAGAGAGAATAACATCATATTTTTCGTCAACAACCAATATGTATTCATATAATTATGCATGAACTTTGGATTCAAATTCAAAGTTAAAATTTCTTTATTCAATTTAGGCTTGTATTGTATATAGCTTCTATGAACGTCAAAATCTACACCGGTTTTATAATTAAGACCGTCTCAGAGAAGAACCAGCAAGAAACTCTGGGTTCTTTCATTTTCAATGCCATATTACATAATGACATTTACGAATTTCAAAAGAAATTAGATCATAAATTTAGTAGCCAGGGGGTTTGCAAGTGCAGAGTAGGAGTTATTTCCACACATCTTTGTCCTCTATATAATGGTCTATTTTATAATACGCTCTATCTAACAACGTATTCTTGACAAGTTGTTTGAAATCATGTCCGATTTTTGTCATCTAAATCTTGTGTCAAAAAAAAAAGAAATGTTATTATAACCTACATACATACCAGCCAACCTACATAGGAACCTATAACGTGTCGCCTCGACCCATTCTTCAGATTACAGTCACTTTTTTGTTAAATAAATTAATGTTTTTCCGTACGTACATAATATTTTGAAAAATAAACAATGACGGTAGTGCCGGAATATTAGTCTCCTAGAATAGTTCTCGTAGCGATTCGCGAGGTCCCGAGTTAAAGATTCCCCGAAATGCTTGTTTTTTGCAAGATAAATATAGTTTCCAATCCAGATTCCCACAGTAATATGTCATGAGACATAATACTGTAGAATTATGTAAAATATACAAATTTAGCTGTAGCTTCATCAGTCAGATTTCTAATCTTTCTTATTGCAAAAATGGCAGAACATAATTTCGAAACTTGAAATCAATAATGATTCCAAGACATGCAGTAGAATTTCCAACGTAAGATTAGAAATGTGTAAATTTATATTAATAATATAATGCACCGAGTTAGGTATTTTAAAGCGTAAACATTTTGTTGCCTGCATTTAAAACTAAATTACTTGGCGCAAACCATTTGGAAACAGTATCCAGCTTCGATTGGGCTGCTCCAGCGTTAAGTCTTTGGCGTATTCTGCACATACTTTGCACTCACGGTACAAAATTGTTGTCGCGCTTATGTTGCACTTAACTTACAGCTTTATCTCCATACGAAGCTCTTGAGGACCCGAAATAAAATTAAGTTTATCTCAAAATTTTCAATACGTATGTTAAAACCAAAGGTTGTCTACGAATCAAAAATAATACCATTTTAGATTATAGTCAACTTCAAAATACATAGTTTACAATGAATACTTACATTATACACAATGACTGCCAAACATAACGGTTTCAATTTTTTTTTTGCTGATATCTGGTTCCATAGTAAATTACACTTGACTTTTAAGATAGAATTAAGAGCAGCAACAACAACAATGGCGTTTCGCATAGCGTGACGTAACAGAGTTGAAAACAGTGTCGTCCTGGGTTCGAATCCCAGCCGAGGCCAACATTTGTGCGAGAAGACAAATAGTTAGTTTTCGGATCTGGTTGTGTTGTGCATGTGAAATGTAAGCCTGTAAAACGCACCGACGGTACACGACAAATCCTAGCGTTGGGCAGATTTTTTAAAGAAAAAAAAAATATTGACGCTTATTGGGTGTCGTTTGGCTGACGTTAAAGTGATTTTTGTTTTGCAAAAGAGGGCCGTAAGAGCTATTTATAAACTTGGCTCTAAAGTGTGTTTGAGAAATAAATTTAAAGAAATTAATATCTTAACCCTGGCCTCTCAATATATACAATATATATGTACAAATACATATGTACAAAGTCCTTCAATCAATATGTTAATTTTTTTTATGAAGCCTTATGAAAAAGGTTATTATATATTAAAGAATACATTAATGATTATAACCCCTGAGAATGAGGTGATCGCTGCTAAGCTATTTCTACATCTTTATAATCTAAAATTTTACATTATTTCTAAAAGGACTAAAAAGAAAAATATTGCCATTGAAACCCAGTTTGTTGCTGGTTCTTCCCAAGACCCTCTCTTCTCTGTACATTTTCTTGCGAACCAGTGTAACCTTAAAAATATGACGTACGATAACTATTATGTAAATAGTCTATGTTGAATAAAAATTATTCTATTCCATTCTACATTTATTTATAAAAACAATGGCTACGTCTAAATAACGATATCAAATAAATAATTCATTTATTTCTGCTTGAAATTGCATTTCAAACACGATATCATTTACATTTTAATGGAAATTTAAATCGTTATTACACAAGTCGTATTTGTACATGTAGCATGCAATTTCACTTTTTCAAACATCAACGTTGTTAATTAAAACATATTCGCATTACCTCAAGCACAGTTTTTTTTTTATTGTATAAAGTGACGAAACGAGCAGAACGTTCACCTGATAGTAAGTGCAACGTGGTAGTAGGATTTCTATGCAGGCATCCGTCTAGGTAGGTACCACCCCAGGACTAGTTATTCCGTAGTTGAAGCAATAACGTGCAAACATTACTGTGTTTCGGTTTGAAGGGCACTGAGAACTAGCGTTATCACTGTGCATATGAGACTTAAGAACTCGTGTCTCAGGGTGACGGGCGCAGTGTGGTGTCACACAAAAATGTTTTGGGTGATACGGCATTTGTTATGGGCAAACGTTGCACTTATCATCAGGTGAACGTTTTGCTCGTTTCGTCACTTTATCAAATAAAAAATATCGCGTTTATTCATTTATTCCAATAATCACATTTTTCATGATATTTTGTACTTCGCATTACGATGATAGAACTTCTACGCAGGAATCCGTCTAGGTAGGTTCTCCACCAAGGCACGAGTATATTTCCCTCTCCCACTAACAGTTTCTCCGTTCTTCTGTTTACTACAAGCTCCTGTAAATTCCTCATCTTTCTCAAAGAAATCTTTTACTATTACAACTGCTCCTTACCTCTACGTGCTAAGTCCCTTTTTCCTTCAAGAAACCAGTAAAAGCTCATCACTTGGAACTCTAATTTCATGCTTCTTCTTTTACTTTTCCATTTTTTTCTTAACATTTAACTTATTGCATCTATCTAGAAAGCCTTCGTCCTATGCTTTAATTTAGCTATCTGTCTCTTCCTTCTTAATATTTTTATTACCTCTACTTTCACCACAATGGTTATCTGGAAGAAATCGCTTTCTTAGCGATAAGACAGTCTGTTTTTTTGTTTTTTTTTCTCTGTATTTTATATACAATAAATAATACAATAATTTAATCAATTATAGATACAGACTAAAATAATTATAAAACATTCATTTTGGAACTATTCTCATACAAACTTAAGTTACCGTATATGAAGATCATGGCTATACAAATATTGCGTTAAGCGGAAGGATTATTACTGGGGATTAATTGTTATTGAACGCTGTTCATATTGTTTAATTAAACTGACAGTATTAGTTCAAACAATCTAAATGTAGTTAATAGAATCAGGCGTTACTTTGCGGAAATCCATTATAATGAAGAAAAGTAAGTTACTTTGCTAAGATCCGCATGCAAAATATAAAAATGGTGTATATTACCTAGTTTTTTGAAGTGCACCACCCGCCCTCCCTCAGTAGCGTGCACAAGCAAACTAACACCGCCACCAGGAACCGCCACCAGGTACCCTCCACCAACCAATATAATACGAGTTTGTCACTCGGCGGCCGTCTGTCGTAGAGTCTATTACGCTTGATAATGCCTCGTTTTGGGGCGAAACACGTGTCGTGTTCTCGGCTTCGGTGGTGTATATTATCTAGTGGTGGTATTGTAGTGGTTGGTGGAGGGTACCTGGTGGCGGTTCCTGGTGGCGGTGTTAGTTTGCTTGTGCACGCTACTGAGGGAGGGCGGGTGGTGCACTTCAAAAAACTAGGTAATATACACCATTTTTATATTTTGCATGCGGATCTTAGCAAAGTAACTTACTTTTCTTCAATCTAAATGTGTTATCTTCTTGGTCGATTATCGACAATGGCGACAATTCCGAACACCGTCGGAAACGATGAACTGTGCAATAGATATTATAGTGCCACAAGTGTACGCGCAAACACAGAGGCACTCACTCGTTCTGCCCGCCCACGATGTAACGCTCATGCGATGAAATCGGAGGTAGGCTAGAATGCAGTTTCAGAAACACGGGGACAATCACAACACGACAAGATTGACCAACGACTTCTTTTTTCACAAATATTGGCTCTGGCTGGATCGCACCCAGGACCTGCGGCGTAGAAGTCTGGTACTTTTACCACTTGACCACGCGGTCGTTAATATAAATATACTTAGTACGAGATGATGAATGAGATACGAGTAACAATATTCTAGCTGGCCTGGCAGATATTGTTCTGGCCTTTCCGGTAGGTGACGCGATGAGTTTCGATTCCAGATTTGTGGTTTCTTTTTGGCATTAAACCATCATATATTGTGGATATAAGTTATTTTGGTTAATAAATACAGAAAGTGTGTAACTCGACTTCAGCGCTACCTACTGGATCAGTATAGGCTATGAACCATCGTGTCGATAAACGAAATGTAAAGTGTTAATATGGCCTCAATCGGTCAAGTCGTTCAGTAGTTACACAATACAGACGCACCGTCGTCTATATATATAAGATTTATTTATTGGGATCATACATGGCAAGTATAATATGCCTTAAATTCCGGGAATAAAGTCTACTTTTATATCGCGTATGACTGAGCTGTAGAGACTTGAACAAGTGAAAACAGTTTACAACATCTGATTATATAGTTTGGTTGTACATTACTAGCCATGTGAGCAAACCTAATTATATGTCAATAGGATTGTGAATTTAAAATAAAACTTAACTATCATCTTTCAAAGTGTAGAGTCCATTAAAATCAGGCGAGACACCATACGGTTGAGCTCTTTCGAAAGCCTGCGCTCTGATAGTAGTGACCCTTTTTTTTATTAGATTAAGTGACGAAAAGAGCATACCGTTGACCGGATGGTAGTAAGTGCAACGTGCTGTGTCACTCTTCATTTCTGTGTGACATTACACTGTGCCCGTCATCCTGAGACATCAGTTCTTAGGTCTTATATTCCCTGTAATCGCATTAGCTCACAGTACACAACAAACCGAATTACACTGATATTTGTACAGGCAGATTCCTGCACAGGAATCCCGCCATCAGAAGTTTTTTCTTATTTGCGTGGAACCCAGAACAAAACTCAAATCTCATTCATCATCTCGTACTAAGTATATTTATATTGACTATAAGTATATTTACAGTGGTAAGAGTACCTGACTTCTACGCCGCAGGTCCTGGGTTCGATCTCAGCCGAAGCCAACATTTGTGAAAAAACAAGCATAAAAATACAACAACAACATGTCTGTGATGCGTTCAAAAACATTTTTTGTTCGGGATACCAATAAAATGTATAGAAAAAATATTTTCAATAATATACACAGCACTTATACTTGGCAGAAAAGGTAAAAATAAAGAACATAAAGGTTATTTTATTCCTTAAAAATTAGGTCACGTGATGTCTTTATAAAACAAGCAGGTCGCATGAGTGTGGAGAATTGCGAATTATGAGATATCAAAATTTCGCATTATTGACCTCTTGAACATTGGTACCTTTTTCAAATACAAATACTCGTAAATGAGCTCTATCATAGATAATATTTCGTATTTCCCAATCTATTTTTAGCGACATAGGAAAACACGGAAATAATGATCGCTTTTATACTTTAACCTAAAATAAAAGACTTCTTCTTTTCGTTCCGCGAACATAAAATTGGGATCAAATACAAGTATTTTTCCGTGTCGTAACTTCTCCGAGGAAACTGTGAAGACATTTCCTTGAATAATTCTAGTTTAGGTCATATTGTTTTTTTTTTATTGCATAAAGTGATGAAACGAGCAAAACGTTCACCTGATGGTAAGTGCAACGTCTGCCCATAACAAATGCTGTGTCACCCAGAAAATTTCTGCGTGACACTACACTGTGCCCATCACCCAGAGACATAGGGTCTTAAGTCTCATATGCCCAGTGATTACGCTAGCTCACAGTGCCCTTCAAACCGAAACACAGTAATGTTTGCACACTACTGCTTCACGGCAGAATAACTGGCCCTGGGGTGGTACCTACCTAGACGGACTCCTGGATAGGAATCCTACCACCAGTATTATAAAACTCGCCTTGAGGCACCCTGAGATAAACCACCATCATATTTTGTTATTTAATAGCATAAATATACAGCTTACAGATCATAATCAATTGAGCTGCCAACAAATTAGCCTAGCATTTCATCTGTAGCAATGGTGTCCCGAAAATTCAAGTTTTTATATTTCATTTATAAGAACAAAAGCAATACAAAAAAAAATTATAAAGTTGTTCGTCGCCAAACTATACATACATACATACATAAGATCACGACTGTATCCCATAAGGGGTACTCAGAGACTGGGCACTCACTGCAAAAACAGATGATTGCCACAATCCACGTTTCACCAAAACAATATAATGCACTTAGTGTGATAGGTGGTGAGTCCATCGCCACCATGCGCTGTTGGGTGCACAGTGCAGTTTAATTCCTTACTCGCCTTTTACGAGATCCATTGGATGAGATGGAGTGGTAGTATTCTTTTAACGAGCCGCCACCACTCGCCAAACTATAATCATAGTTTATAGGCGTTACGCTCCTCTTCTCACTTTCCTAACCTAACATTTTTTTTTATTTTTTTTACTGGTGGTAGGATTCCTATGCAGGAATCCGTCTAGGTAGGACCACCCCAGGGCCAGTTATTCTGCCGTGAAGCAGTAGTGTGCAAGCATTACTGTGTTTCGGTTTGAAGGGCATTGTGAGCTAGCGTAATCACTGTGCATTTGAGACTTAAGAGCTGATGTCTCAGGGTGACGGGCGCAGTGTGGTGTCACACAGAAATATTCTGGGTGACACAGCATTTGTTGTGGGCGGACGTTGCACTTACCATCAGGTGAACGTTTTGCTCGTTTCGTCACTTTATACAATAAAAAAAAATCATTTTTTATTTTTACATCGATAATCGGATACTTTTAATTTTTAAGAAGTCAACGCTTTAGATACATTTTTATGCTTAATGCTTTAGCCATGATGTATATGTTCATAATAGTTGTCTTTAATTGAAATGTGTAAGAAAAATATTGTCGTCTATCACTAGACCAGAATAGAACGGAACAAAATGAATTATAGATTTCTGATAAGCGATGAATTTCGAACAATAATACCAACAACACAAACACAACGACTAAAAGGTTATATGTTTTAAAATAACGATATATAAAAAAAAATATATATGACCAGCTGTTACGCGCCCTCTCCGGTAGGCGTAATTTGGCCAGCTCGTTCATCCACAAATGTCCGTAAAATCCGTTTTTAGTGGGTGCAGATGTAGGGACCGCGTGGCCTAGTGGTCAGAGTACCTGACTTCTACGCCGCGGGCCCTGGGTTCGAAACCCAGCCGGAGCCAACATTTGTGCTAAAACACAAATTGTTGGTTTTCGGGTCTGGTTGTGTTGTGAATGTCCCCGTGTTTCTGACACCGCATCCTAGCCTACCTCCGATCTTATCGCATTAGCGTTAAATCGGGCGCGGGTAGGTTAGGACTAGTGAGTGCCTCTGTGTTTGCGCGTACACTTGTGGCACTATAATATCTCCTGCGCAGTTGATGGCTCTCGACAGTATTCGGAAGTTGTCGCCGTGGTCGAAATCGACTAGGAGAACATCATCATCATCATCATCATGTAGGGAAAGGATTATTTATGCCGAATTTCATGTCAATAGTTTTTTAGTTTCGGAGATTTTTAAATCATCGTCATTTATCATAATTTCAGCGCGACTCCTACTGAACATAGGCCTCCCTCATAGATTGCCACAAAGCACGATCCTGAGCCAGCCGCATCCATTGACTAACTAAATCCGTCCAGGTCGTCGCCGGTACGAGGCTACCTACTTGAGAACCTTCTTCCCCAACGGTTATCGGTTCTACGAGCTATATGGCTGGCCCATTGCCACTTCAGCTTGCTGAACCTTAGGGCTATATCGGTTACTTCAGTTCTACAGCAAAAACGATCGTTTCAGATTCTATCTCTCGGAGAATTACCTAACATAGCTCGTTCCATAGCTCGCTAAGTTACTCTGAGCCTTCTCTTGCGGCCTGCAGTAAAGAACCGGGTCTGGGTTTCGTATGTTATCACTAGTACCACGCAGAACTAAAGTCCCTAGTTTTGAAACATTGAGGTATAGGCGACGAGTCTTCACTTCGATGTGAGGCTGATGAAGATGTGACGCTGTTTCCCGAACGCTACTCAGCCGAGTTGTATCCCTTGGTTGAACTCTTTGTCAAAGTTGGACCTATCTAACTGGACAATATAGGTATATATTTGTCGACAACTTCGAGCATAACTTTCCCAACAACAACGGGTATAATAACAGGTAATAATGGGCACAATAAATATATTATTTACTATACAATAGGTGTGACATAGATTTTAGTCATGTTCTTCGTCTGGTCGACGTTCATCTACCTACCCGATGAGAGGCACTATTGAGGTAATTGGAAATAGTTCTAAATACCTCCAGCGATTCTGCCGTAATTATTATGTCGTCGGCAAATTGAAGGAAGTGATTTATTCGCCATTGCAGATTATTTCTGTGTGACGCCACACTGCGCTCTTTACCCTGAGACACCAGTTCTTAAGTCTCATATGCCCAGTGATTTCGCTAGCTCTGTGTCCTTCAAACCAAAACACAGTAATGTTCAATTCTACAAACAACACTACTGCTTCACGGTATAATAACTGGCCCGGGAGGGTGCCTATCTAGACTCTAGTGTAGAAAGTTATAAAAAGTTTTCACATATTAAATAAATATCTAAGAAGAAATATTATTTCGCTCTGATTTTATTTAAGGACTCATGCTTACTTTAACACGATAGCAGTTTCTGTCTTACTGTATCTTATTATTACAAGGACAAGAAAAAAAACTTTCATATACCACACTATCGCTTCAGGACAAAAAGGGCAAAAAAATATTAGGGTGTTTTATGTATATAACTAATAATGAGATTCAGTATCCAAGAGTACTTAAATTTCATGATATATCTACCTACTTTGTCTTATACCAGTGTCTAATGCTAAATATATATTTAACTTTTATTAAAAACAACTGTTTGTTGTGTGTACCTGTTTTGGTGAACAAATAAAAATTTAGATTTCTTACATTTACGCGAATACTACACATAAAAAAAACTTCATGGGTGAACCCCCGGCTCGGGATCCTTTATTAACAAATTAAGTAAACTGTTCCCGTGTGGTGGCGGCTTAAGAGAATCTACCACCCCATCTCGTCCCATGGGTGTCGTAGAGGTCGACAGAGGGAAAATGAAAACCAGGAAATGGGCAGCAGCATCGTCCCGGAACATCTGAATAGCCAAGCATTGCAACTGTGGCAAAATCTCCCCAAAATGAGCGCTACTAACTTTTGTCGCAATCTATCAGGATTCCTCACAATGTTTCTCTTCACCGTTGAGCACGTGGTAATGCAGCAGTTAAAATTTCAAAACACAGTTCTACGAAATTTAAGGCGAGCGCCCGGTCCCTGACCTACCATCACTGATTTATTATTAAGCAAAAATAAAATTAAATGTAAAGTAACATTAAAAAGAAAATTAAAAGGTTGTATATTAGTGAAGTAATATGGTAGCTTAACTTAGAAATGCGACTTTTTTATTAAGTATTTTTTTAGTAAGTATTATTAAGTATTAGATTAACGATGTTAAAAAATGTTACGTTAGGAAAGTAAGAAGAGAAGCGTAACGCCTACAAACTATGATTATAGTTTGGCGAGGAAGAACTGTTAATATTTTTTGTAATATTTTATTGGAATAAATAAATAAAAAAAATATTTTTATTTACTATATATATATTTTTTATATAGTTATATAAAGTAGATGATAGGTGTCCGGCAGAGTAGAATAGCATCTACCACTTTCCTACTGAGGTGTCGTAAGAGGCGACTAAGGTATTGTACGGACAGTCTTTCTTCGTGCAAAATCACACCATAATATGCTATGCTGCCATTATACTGCTCATGGGAACGCAATGGGGAGTAACAAGAGTTTTGAGGTTTTCCAGCCGCTGAATTTCGCCATCGCACCTTACGGCATAACCTCAAATTCCATAGTCACCACCTTGATGGTTGACATTCCAACACAGTGCGTTTTTCGCAGAATTTTCTGCCACGCACTTGCACTTTATGGAATGTTCTGCCGTCAGCGGTTTTTCCGGACCGATACGACTTAGGGACCTTCAAGAAAAGAGCCTATTCCTTTCTCAAAGGCCGGCAACGCATCTGCTATTCCTCTGGTATTGTAGGTGTTCAAGGGCGGCGGTGATCACTTACCATCACGTGAGCCACCTGCTCGTCTGCCTCCTATTCTATAAAAAAAAAAACAAAATTGCGCCGTCGCCAACCATCGTTTCGTTTCCCTTATATGTAATTGTATGTACTCGTATGTAAGTGTTTATTTAAAAGAAATCGTTTTTAATAAAATACAAAATTCATTGAACTACAAATATTCCCAGCGTCAGGGATTTAAAAACTTATTATGATCGCCGAGAGTATGCTAATCCGGCCTCGGCGTGAATTCCGAAATCAGAATCCCTACATTTGTAATCAAAGTTTTAATGGAAATTTCTGGGAACTAATTTGGTTCATTGCATATTACTTACGGACGCATTAAAAAAATTCCTATTAAATACATACACTCGTATTATTTGTGTCTTCGAGTCTACATTATCTTTAAGGGTAAGGCAAACCTTCAACGATTTTTTTATTCAGACGACCGCGGTGCCTTGCTGTTAGGGTGTGACTTCTGCGCCGCGCATCCTGGCTTCGAATCCCATCCAGAACTAACATAAATGTGCAAAAACAATGGTAGGTTATTCTGCCGTGAAGCAGTAGTGTGCAAACATTACTGCGCTTCGGCTTGAAGGGCACTGAGAGGTTGTGTAATCACTGGGCATATGAGACTTAAGAACTGATGTCTCTGGGTGACGAGCGCAGTGTTGTGTCACACAGAAATGTTCTGATGACATAGCATTTGTTATGGGTAGACGTTGCACTTACCATCAGGTGAACGTTTTGCTCGTTTCGTCACTTTCTTAAAAAAAACCTTATGTAAACGTAGCTACAGCATATTTTTACTGCTACACTAATAAAGGCTTAAATATTAAGTTAAACGTGGTATTATACTGGTGGTAGGATTCCTATGCAGGAATCCGTCTAGGTTATTTTACCAAACATTACTGTGTTTCGTTTTGAAGGGCACTGAGAGTTAGTTTTATCACCGGACCTAGGAGACTTAAAAACTGATATCTCAGGATGACGGGCGCAGTGTGATGTTACACAGAAATAAAAAAAAATTGTTGGTTTTCCGGTCTGGTTGTGTTGTTATTGTTCCTATAACACAGATACCACATTTTCTGATCTTTACGAATGACAGTTACATCGGGCACGAGTCGGTTAGGACGAGTGAGTGCCTTGTGTACGTCACATTTGTGGCAGTACATTATTTCCTGTGCATCTCCTGTGAAAGTTACGTTTCGTCACTTGTACAATAAAAAAATATATATGTTTCTGTATAATTGAATTATTATCTGTGGTTCACATTTTGCAACTGAATTTATTAAGCCTTGACCGATTGGGATGCAGTTTGCATAGTAACTTCTCAACTAAGCAAGATAGCCGTATCAGGTCTGGGCTCGTAGTATTTGTTTTCACAAGTACTACAAGCCTTCACCATCATAATTTCAGCCTATCACTAGTCCACTGCAGAACATAGGTCTCCATTTTATAAGATTTTTAAGATTTTGCAATAGTGGCCCGCAGTTTATTTATTCAGATGTTCCAAGAAGATGCTGGTACCTATCTCCTGGTATTAATTTTTTCTCTGCCGACTTTTACGACACCCACGGGATGAGATAGGGTGGTGGAATTTCTTAGTCCGCCGCCACACGGCAGTAGCCTTAGCATTATTTGTATATACATATATATACGTTTATATTTTGCTGCTGCATATACGTTTCACAAATAGGAGCTTGTAACAAAAATGCTGTTTGTGTTAAAAACTAATTATTTCTACATTTGTAGGTGAAATACGTTTCGCAAAATTTGTAGAAGAATGAAACCGGAAGTGAAACTGTAAGGTTACTGTCTTAAGATTTATGGTGATAGATACGAGTATATGGGATATTAAGTTTACGCCAGAGGCGGTACTTCCTTACCAGCACTGATCCAACAGATAAAACCTTACTACTCGCCTCGGGTATAAATCGATGTTTCTTGAGCGAATATATGTGAAAAGTTTACGATATCCGCTCTCAGAGATAAATTCATACGTAATTATCAAGTGTGATCTGCTAGTTCTTTATATACGGGTTAACATAAAAATTTTTAGTGAAATAGAAACTAAAACTGTATACTTAAACTAGCTGTACACCGCGGTTTAACCCACGTAAAAAAGCCGACCCCGATCGATGCCGAATCGATTACTATTTAAATCGGATTTTGGGGTTTTAGTTTCGGCGCCAATAATCAGGGTTCCCTAATTATTTTTCTAAAATTAAAGTATCCCAAGTTACCCGCTATAATATTAGCTATCTCACTGTGAAAATCTCGTCAAAATCGGTCCTGCCGTTTCGGAGATTCGCCGGAACAAACCGACAGACAGACAGACAAACAAAAATTTTAAAAATTGTTTTTCTCATAAGTAACGTATATAATTCCATAAGCATTGAGTAAAAAGCTATTTTGTTATTACAAACGGACACTTCAATTTTATTTATTTGTGATGATGATGATGATGAAGATGAATGACGAAATTCAGTCTAGGGGCTGACTGATTTCTATGCCTTGAGGTAAGTGTCTTTGATTCGATATATATTCTGTGTATTGGAACTTTGAGTAGTGAAATGAAAAATGAAAATGGAAGATGGTTGAGTATTACCATCGGCTTGGTATTTGTACACTTTTGAGATGTACGAGTATGAAAATAGCTGTATTAAAAGATCTTTTTGTGATATTAAAAGATCTATTGGTATTGTCAAGGGTTTCAAGTCTGCATGAATGGCGTCTGTAGAATTTAGACTTAATACAGGGGTAGGTTTTCCCCCTGAATGGGTTCTCGCCTTGTCGTGCCGGGGGGGCTTAGTAACTGTGGCTTGGTCATCCACGGTGAAGCTAAGAGGAACCCGGTCGGCCTGTTGCCTCAGGCTGACCCGAGGAGGTCGCTCCGAGTGGGCTACGCAAGCCCACTCTGGATGCGAAGGGGTGGACTGCTGGGGGGAGCAGTACGCTGCTCTCCGCAGCCGAGGTGGAGTCGCGGGGGAAGAGGAGTGTAGGTGTATCGTTGCCTCTCTCCCTGTCCTCCGCGACTCTAGCGGGGCCGTACCGCGGATGCGGTGTTGGTGGACTGCTGGGGGGAGGAGTGAGTCGGCACTGCTCACCCTGCACTTCGCAGCCGAGGTGGAGTCGCGGGGGAAGAGGAGTGTAGGTGTTGCGTTGCCTCTCTCCCTGTCCCCCGCGACTTTGGCGGGGCCGCACCGTAGTTGCTGCGGTGGTGGGGCCGCGGGGGAAGAGGAGTGTTGGTGTGTCGTTGCCTCTCTCCCTATTCTCCGCGGCCGTAACGTGGTTGGCGACGGAGCCACAGACCAGATCCGTCGCAGGGGCTGGGAAGACTAGTGCTTCCGAGTGCAAGTTTCCTGGCCCCGTGGCGTCAGCGTGGCGGACTCGGGGGGGTCCGTTGCGCACAGCAAAGGGAGGCCGAGTTGGAAGGCGCGTTGCGTGTTCCGGCGCGCCTTACTAGGAAGGAGACAGGAGAGGATTGTCCTCTCCCGAGGAGGGGCTGCCGACGATAGGCGGCCGGCACCGGTGGGGTCGCGGATGTGTGCGTGAGCGTTCCCGTGGCCCTGCCAACGTGCGGCGATGGCGGAACATCATGGGGTTTTAGTCGGTGCAAGTCCGACATAACCCGTCCTTCCCCCCGTGAAGGCGGGTATGCGTTAGGCATTTCCCCATGTAAAAAAAAAAAGGGGGTAGGGGTAGATAAAGGGAGACCGTGTTGGAAGGCGCATCGTGTGTTCCCACTTTGGGCCATTGCACCACTGCAGTAAGTAAGTAATCCAAGCAAAGCCTAACTATTTAGCCAAACTACTGCGGTAAAAGACCTCGTTGTATACACGTTTGTAACAGGCCTCAACACCGTCTATGGCTGTAATACTCAGGTTACCACTGAATTTAGTTATCAAATTTATTAGATCAGAAACAAGATTCGTCTTATTATGAATGTAAAAATGTATGCAGTTCGACCTTAAAACCCTTAGATTAGCTGATGATTGATCATTATGATATGTACGCAATATATTAAATTATTAAAGTACATAAAACCGTGTTATAATGTAAAAAAAGGATTATCATCGTCATTTTAGCAAATTACTAGTCCGCTGCTGAACATAGCGACTCTTCCGTAGATTGCCACAAAAAGTTTGTAGCTCTAATTTTGCGGGGCTTTTTCCATAGTTGCCACGCTTGGCAGACGGGTTGGAAACAGCGGTTATTTATTCAGATGTTCGAAGAAGGTGCTGCTGCTCTTTTTCTCGTTTTAAATTTTCCTCTGTCGATTTTTACGACACCCAATGAATGAGATGGGGTGGTGGATTATCTTAAGCCGCCACCACACGGCAAAGGTATTATACAATCTGATATTTTTTTCGAAACAACTAGCAACGGGACGAGTAAATTTATTAAAGGACAAATGTTTTGTCATCCGGTGTCATATAAAATATTGTTGTGTGACACCACACAGCGCTCGTCACCCTCAGACGTCAGTTCTTAATTCTCATTTATGCCCAGTAATCACAATAACTACTCGTATCAGTGCCCTTCAGATTTGGTCTTTCGCACAGTAATTTTTGCACACTACTGCCTGACGGTAGTATAACTGGAACTGCGTTGGTATCTACTGCTAGACGGATCTCCCGTATCTTAATCTGTAGCCAACGAAATTTAACTATATTTTAGGATATTAACAGTACAGGATAGAATAAAAGATTTTATTCTGCTCTTAATAATGTATCTCTTTACTAATTACTTACATTTTTTTAGTCATCATTAAGTGGTTACAAAAAACGTGTAAAGACACTTCAATCACAATCATCATCATAAT
This sequence comes from Luehdorfia chinensis, assembly GCA_019845155.1. Classification (NCBI taxonomy): domain Eukaryota; kingdom Metazoa; phylum Arthropoda; class Insecta; order Lepidoptera; family Papilionidae; genus Luehdorfia; species Luehdorfia chinensis. The sequence continues at coordinate 463,538 of JAHVAK010000548.1, read as the reverse complement.
CTTTATTTGCAGTAGTATGGGTTGTACAAGGATGTTGTATTAAATGAAGTATCAAACACATTCAACCTTCGTCGTCGTCGTCGTTTTAGCCCACCATTACTCCACTGTTGAACATCGGCCGCCCCCATAGATTGCCACAAAAGTTTGTAGCCCTCATTTTGGAGGGATTTTGCCATAGTTGCCACGCTTGGGTGGCGGGTTGGTAACCGCAGTTTAATTACTCAGATGTTCCAGGAAGATGCTGCTGCCCATCTCCTGGTTTTCATTTTCCCTCTGTCGACTTTTACAACACCCACACGATGAGATGGGGTGGTAGATTCTCTTTAGCCGCCACCACATGACTCTACCTTAAAGGCGTGTAAATATCACAAAAAATGGCGGTGCAGTAAACAAAAATTTCGATTATATAATTTAACTCATAATATTTATAAAGTGAACGTGTCCGTGTTAAAAAATGTGACAAGAATTCTTGTCAATTGTAAAAATTAAATGTAAGAAAAATACAATTAAATAAGATTAATAAAAATATTGGTATCATTATGTCAAATCTATTTATATTGGGGGTGCTACTTATACAATAAAATTAATAAATGTATTCATATATACCCCCTTTCCAAAAGCAAATGCAAGAGAGAATTATCTGCGTGGCTACTAAAACTTGACTAAGACGCTTCGGAAAATTTGCTTAAATCAACATTATAATTTATATTTAAAATAATATCAATACATATAACACAGTCGGTTTTTATATAACACCCTGACAAATATACACACACACACTAGAACGCACCCACACATACTAACTCTCATACGCACACACACACACACACACACAATCGCGCACGCGCGCGAACACGCAAACAAACACACATACACCTATATTGTCTAGTTTACTTTTTATTTTATTTTTTTCTCTATAAATAGTAAGCAGTTAATTGACCGAACGACGAGCGCCTGGTAATCTGTAAGACAGGGCAACCTAGTACGGACACCAGTCTCTCACAAAGTACTGTTTGTATATTGTACCTTACATACTGTAATTTGATTTTTTTTTTGTAACTTTGTGAAAGAGAAATAAATATTACTTTTATTATTATTATTTTATTTCTCTGTTTATTTATTTATTATTTACATATTCTTTATCGCAAACCTAAAAATTAATGACAAAAAAGTAAACTGGAAATAAAAAGATACACTAAGAGTGAGCAATGGGCGGTCTTATTGCTGACAGCAATATCTTCCAGACAACCGCTGGATGGACATAATACGTCGAGAGCGTCGGCATGGAAAACCAATAAATACATACATATTTATATATATATATATATATATATATACACATAACATGTAAATGTACAATAATACATATGATAGTAGGTAGTGTTGTAGTGGTGGAGGGTATCTGGTAGCGGCTCCCGGTGGCGGTATTGGTTTTCTGGTGCACGCTGTTGAGGGAAGGCGGTGCTCTTCAAAACTAGGTAATATACACCATTTTATATTTTGCATGCGGATCTTAGCAAATTCTTCTTAGCTTTCTCTCCTTTACTATAATGGATTTCCGCAAAGTAACGCCTGATTCTATTAACTTAATTATTTTCATTTTCATTTTCATCGATAATTAAGTCATGTACAATTTATTATATAATATTTATTGCTTTGTTATTCAATAATTAATTTACAGAATAATAACAATAACAATTTCTTTTCACACGCGTAAAAAACGCTGGTTCGTATAGTTCATCTCTGTACTAGCCTTTACTTGCACATGCATGACAGTTGCGTTTGAGGAAATGTAGGTGCTTTTATAAATATGTATGCGTATATCTGAGCGTTCTTAAGTTATTTGATTTAATACAGTTTCGAAATGTAAAATGTCTATTTTATCTGATTCCAATCTCACCAAAATTGGCTCGTGAGTGTGATGTCGTCTAGACACATTCAGCGGTTGGCAAATGCGTTGCAGCGTGGCCCACGTTGTGATTGTAAGTTACATTTATATAAAAAATAGGTAAAAAGTATTAGCAGAATTCTTTTAGCGAAGCCAAAATTAAAAGAAGAACGGTACAAAATAAAAATTTACTTATTTTATGTTAACCATCAAACCATACGATCACCACGGTAATAATGGTCACAAATTATAACGTTTATAAGATTTGTAGTACAACAAAAACGGAAACACTATTATTGATAAATGTTATTTATGTGAAATTATATAATCAATAACTAATTAAGAGATATCATCATCATTTCAGCTCACAGCTGAATTAGGCCTAATAAGCCTACATTCACCGACTTCCGCAAACACATGCAAAACCATGCAGATCATGGCTCCATCTACTGGGGATCGCCCTACACTGGGTTTACCAGTACGAATCTGCTACACCAGAACCTTTCAGCCACGACCCAGCTAACACTGTACATACAGTTAACAGTTACAATATCACGCGCACAACGACGCGCGACTGCCGTAGAGAGCGACGCGTTACTGACACACTAGTCGACAGTATGAACGGAGGTCTTGACCCTCCCCCGGATAGTCGCTTAAATTTTATAAGATTTTCGACCTGGTGATACACATCTGAGGCGAGAGTGACCGAATTTTCATGTTAAAGTTAGGAGTTACTGGTGGTTGGATTCCTATGCAGGAATCCGTCTAGGTAGGTACCACCCCAGAGTCAGTTATTCTGCTGTGAAGCAGTAGTGTGCAAACATTACTGTGTTTAGGTTAGAAGGGCACTGTGAGATAGTGTCACACGGAAATGTTCTGGGTGACATAGCATTTGTTTTGGGTAGACGTTGCACTTTACATCAGGTGAACGTTTTGCTCGTTTCGTCATTATATCCAATTATAAAAAAGCATCCTAGTTATGTATTTATGCTTAGATCAAACCGAACTCGGCACAGTACCCGATGAAGCTGTAAAAGCCAAAAATATGTTACCATTTTTAAATAACATCACCGAAATTATATGTATCCAGAACCTTTCTTAGTGCACAGACTATTACCAGGTTAATAGGCATTATTAGTGACAGAGAGACAGAAACTTTATTTTTATTTGTTGTTATCTGTATACATTACATTTGTGTATAGTATTTAACAGTGATGTAACGAATATTCGTATTCGCTTTCGCATTCGCGAATGTCAATGATAATGATTCGTATTCGCGTTAGCGAATACTTGAAAGTGTACATTCGTTACATCACTAGTATTTAATAACTTTGTTTAGAGATAAGTATTTCAGGCCTTTTTATCATACAATTATTAATTTTGCAAATACATTCTTATTCAATTTTATTTTATTTATGTAATAAATATATGTGTGTGCATCTGTATGTGTATATATATATATATATAATTTTAGTGATGCCGGCACCGGGAATCGAACCCAGGTCACTCGTTCCTGTCTTCCTGGTCGAAATTTAAAGCGAGCGCCTAGCCCCTATTGTAGCCACTATTAATTTTGCGGGCTCGTATGTACAGGAAAAACATTGTTTTCAAAGCATTGCGCAATAACAAATGTAGGTTAAAGTACTAGATCTACGGTGAGCTATTTCAGCCGTGATACGCTATTCAAAATTCACGCGTCAGTGACACTCGTTGCGACGACACGCACGACACAAAGCCTGCGGTACTAGTGGAATAACGCTCACTTTAAATGTCGACAAAGTAGAAAATGTAACTTTATGCCTTATATTTATTTCATCATCATCATTTCAGTCCTTTAGGCCACTGCTGAACATAGGCCTCCCTCATAGATTGATACAAAACACGCAAGTAGCTCTCATTTTGGGGCGAATTTTGCCATTGTCACCACGCTTGGCAGGCGGGCTGACAGCCGCAGTTTATTTATTCAGATGTTCCAGGAAGATGCTGCCCATCTTCTGGTTTTAATTTTCCCTCTGTCGACTTTTACGACACCATCGGGATAAGGTGGGGTAGTAGATTCCCTTGAGCCGCCCACACGGCTATATATATTTATTTATTTATATAATTTGATGCGTCAACAGTACAGTGTCCTTCAAACCGAAACACAGTAATGCTTGCACACTTCTGCTTCACGGCAGAATAACTGGGCATGTTGTGGTACCAGCCTAGACGGATTCTCGCATAGGAATATATATTCCAAAACTCTCTCAGAAGTGAGAGGAGTGGCCAGTGCTCAGCGGTGGGACATTTATAGGTTGTTATTTCTTATTTTATTATAATTATTATTCACACATTAAAAAACGCTTCAAAGAACTAGCAGTAATAGTGTCGAGCGCTGTGCCGTAACGTTTTATGTCCACTCGCCATTTATTGTTTTAATGGCGCACTCAGCTCACATTTGTCCCGTGGCTTTGTTAGTTTTTAGGGTTCTGTTAAATAGAGAAACTTTAACATGGAAATTGTTATAATGGGGAACAAATGTCTAGGGAATTATAAGAACTAACTGAATCATAATTTATATCGTACTCATTACATTTGTTTTTATTTGGTAAAGTCTCGAGTCGAGGCAAACGTTCACCTGATAGTAAGTGAAACGTCTGCCCATACCAGATACTCAGAATATTTCTATGTAGCACCACACTGCGCCTGTCAGACCAGACAGTGTCCCCAGACCGAAACACAGTAATGTTTTTGCAGCTTCACGGCGGAACAACTAGCGTGGTACCTACCTAGACGGATTTCTGCATTGGAATCCTACCACCAGTAAAGTTCGTAAATAGTAAACCACTTGACAATTGTCTCTGCAAAATTACATACATAAGATCACGAATGTATCCCATAAGGGGTAGTCAGAGACTGGGCACTCACTGCAAAAACGGATGACTGCCACATTCCACGTTTCACCAAAATAATATAATGCACTTGGTGTGATAGGTGGTGAGCCCATCGCCACCATGCGCTGTTGGGTGCACAGTGCAGTTTAATTCCTTACTCGCCTTTCACGAGATCCATTGGATGAGATGGAGTGGTAGTATTCTTTTAACGAGCCGCCACCACACGGCATAAATTAATGGGACTTAAATTTAGTTGTTTTGTTTAGCCTTTGACCGTGCATGACAATCTGTGGAATAGGCCTATTTAACAGTGAAATTGTGATTGTCTAAAATTACGATGATGATGACATCATATCTACACTTGGTCAGCCAAGTTCGTTCGCGATTTTTGCAGAAAAATGCCTCGGCTCGCGACAGACATTATTGCTATTTTAAAAAAACGATTGCCCACACTAGGATTTCTGCTAAGTCGTGGGTGCGTTTTACAGAAACTAATCTCAGTCCTCCGGACTAACTATGTGTTGGCCTTACAAATATTTCCGTACGGAATCGAGTCCGTAACCCGCAGAGCAGATGTTAGTCACTTAATCCCTACGTCGACTGAGCGCTGTGTTTTTCGATCTTGCTCAGTTTTTTCCATTTATAATATTAGTATGGAAGTATTGATTAGGAAATTAAATGATTGCGGAACCAAAATATTAATTCGATTCGCAGCGTTTTGCACCGCTTCTCATTACAGCGTTGCTGCAGTGGCCGTATGAATAAATTCCGCGGAAGCTGGCGGGGCTTGGGTTCGCAGCGATCCTTTCAGATTAAAATTTCATTCCGTTTCCGACGGAAAAACTTTGGAAGCCTTTTCGTAGCTGAATATAAAGTCCATTCGAAATATTCAAAACAAACCTGTTTTATAATTAAATTATAACTTAATTTTTTATAGAGTTTTCGTTGCTTAAGAACTTCACAGACTTCACGGACGTCATTTGTTGAAGGAGACATCTTTAAACAGGTTGTTTAAAAGGTACTTTATAATGTCACATCTCTGTTGTGAGTTGACCGAGATGTAATTAAGAATAGTAGTAGTGGTGGTGGTAGGATTCCTATGCAGGAATCCGTCTAGGTATGTACCCTACGCCTAGGTATGTATGTAGGGCCAGTTATTCTGCCATGAAGCAATAGTGTGCAAACATTATTGTGTTTCGGTTTCGGCTCTGTGAGCTAGTGTAATCACTGGGCATATGGCACTTAAGAACTGATGTCTCTGGGTGACGGGCACTTTGTGGTGTCACACAGAAATGTTCTGGGTGACACTTTTTACACAGAATTTGTTATGGGCAGACGTTGCACTTACCATCAGGTAAACGTTTTGCTCGTTTCGTCACTTCATCCAATAACAAAATCCCGGTAGTACATTAGTAGTAAAGTAACAGCCTATAAATGCCCCACTGCTGAGCACAGGCCATTCTCATTTCCGCTGAGCAAGTTGTAAATCAGCACAAAAAATTGCAATTAACAATTTTAGTGGTGCGATCGAACCCAGGTCACTCGCGTACTATGAAATTTAAAGCGAACGCCTAGCGAACGTAGTACATTACATTATAGGAATTTCACAGTGCGATAAATCAACTTTTTACCTTAAATTATCTAGTTCTCTGTTTTCTGCGAATATATCTTATTTACACCTGTAAAGTTTTCTTAATAACCACCGCACAAACAATCGCACATACAGGACTCATAAATAATTCAGCGGCCTTCGCCTACGTTAGATTCTCACGGGCGCGCGAAGCACAATTCCTTTTCTTTTATTTACACACAGGAGTACAGTTTTTATATTTTTCTGTATTCTGTGCATACATACTAATATCATAATATACTGGTGGTAGGATTCATTTGCAGGAATCCGTCTAGGTAGTTATTCTGCCGTGAAGTAGTAGTGTGCAAACATTACTGTGTTTCGGTTTGAAGGGCACTGTGAGCTAGTATAATCACTGGGCATATGTGACTTAAGAACTTATGTCTCAGGGTGATGGGCGCAGTGTGGTGTCACACAGAAATTTTCTGGATGACACAGCATTTGTTATCGGCAGACGTTGCACTTACCTTCAGGTGAACGTTTTGCTCGTTTCATCAATTTATCGAATAAAAAAAAATACGGAAGTAACTTTTTCCGCCCATTTGTCAGTTTGTTACATTTACACGGCACAACCGTTGAACTGATCTTGACGAAATTTGGCTAGGAGATAGCTTGCATCCTGCAGACTGACGTGGGATACATCGGATGACTTTCCGATCCGGTAAATGATAAAGTTGCCCACGAGATTTTCAAAAACCTAAATCCACGCGGACATAGCGGGCCGGGTGGTGGCGGCTTAAGAGAATCTGCCACTCCATCTCATCGCGTGGGTGTCGTAAAAGTCGACAGAGGGAAAATGAAAACCAGAAGATGGCCAGCAGCACCTTCTTGAAACATCTGGATAAATAAACTGCGGTTGTCAAACCGCCTGCCAAGCGCGGAAACTATGGCAAAATCACCCCAAAATTAGAGTTACTAACTATTGCGGCAATCTGTGGGAGAGGCCGATGTTCAGCAATGGACTAGTGATAGGCCGAAATGATGATGATAGTCGCAGGCTTAAGCTAGTATGATTATAAACAGAAATGGTATTTCTATGCGGCTAGAATTCCATTGCAATCAAGCAATCCCGAAATAAAACTTCGGTTCCAAACCCTTCTAAAAAAAATACACGAGGCCTCTAAAAATAATAGGTCAGGGAAATAATCTTTTCGGATACTGTATGTATGAACTTGTAATAAAATGTCTTTGGCTGTACTATTTGTATCTGGCTGATTTTGATGACATTAAAAATATTACATTTCAAAAAAAGAAGCAAATTAGTAAAATACTGTTTCCAGCTATTTTTCATTTGTTTTTCTTTTTGTCAAAATTTATGAATCTAATAAGTAAATAAAGATTTTTTTTTATTCATTAATGTGACGAAACGAGCAAAACGTTCACCCGATGGTCAATGTAACGTCTGCCCATAGCAAACGTTGTGTCACTCAGAACATTTCTGTGTGACATCACACTGTGCCCGTCACCCAGAGACATCAGTTCTTAAGTCTCTTATGTCCAGTGGTTACGCTAGCTCTCAGTACCCTTCAAACCGAAACACAACAATGTTGGTACGTTACTGCATAGGAATCCTACCACCAGTAAACTAAAGTAGTAGTGGTTTATGAGTTATTGTAGTTTCGTATTGTCGGTTCGATATATAGACCGTTATTTTGTATTGTGCACAACGTTTATCTATTATATATTATTGCATAATAAAGGGTAATGTAGACACAGGTTATATTTTCCTTTTTTTTATCTTAAATAAAAACTTGAAATTATTCTCATTTATTCTGTAACGCTCATGCGATAAGATCGTAGTTAAGCTAGGATGCAGTGTCAGAGACACTAGGGCAATCAACGATTGTTGTCTCCAGATGGGATTCGAACCCAGGATCCACGGCGTATCGACGTTGAACCTTACTTGTTTTTAGATGAAAGACATTTGGACTTCTATTTTCGAGGAGAAATAGTTGACTCGGTAGGAAAATTAGTCGCGACATTTAATTGAGGTGAAATTGTTTTAAGCGGTAAAAGTATTGGAGCGTCATAGTTTCGTAGCATCGTAGCATCGTAGCAACGTGGATTTGTAGTACCGTCACATCGTAGCGTATTATCGAGTATTTAAAGCCCGAAAGCATTATTTTTGTACTTTTTTTCAACGGAGCCAACATTCACGTCTGTCATTTGCATGGAGAATATTCGCAGTGTGGTTGCGTGGAATGCATAAAATATTTTTGTAGATCGCGCTCTGAGATGACTCGGAAATTGCGTTTCAAATAAAGTTTAAAAAAAAAGTAAAATGCATTTTCTAAGGATAGCAAACAGAAACTTTGATATAACACTGTGAATACTTGCTGATATAGATATTTAAACATTTTTAAATATTGTTAATGTTTAAGCATATTTGCTTTGATCGTAGATATGGAGTATTCCTTTTAAATAAAACTAGATTTTACGGATTTTTGTGTTTTGAGCGCTTTACAGAACACATGGTCACGGGTTGGGATCTTATTATCAACAATTAAATTATAAACAAAGCATACCATTGCAAGACTTCCAGACATTGTAAGCTCATTCTGCTTAGAACGGACCCAAAAATAATAATTAAAAGCTGAAGGTACCCCGGATTAACTATGATATCAGGACATCAAGTCGCCTCAATCCCCCCGTTACCATTCGTCCTGTAAAAAGCTCGAAACGTCGGGTTGTAAAAAGTAAAAACTAAACGCGGTAGAACGTTAAAGTCTAGTTTTATTTAAAGGTAGGTAGGTAGTATTCGCGTAAATATAGGAAATCATTATGGAGTATTCCCATAAAAAGGCGATATCAAAGACTTTGGAATAGTAACAGATTGTATAAATAATCATGTTAACACAGCCTATCTCTGAAATTTGATTTTTTTGCATACTAGCTAGGCGCCGCGCTTTCACATTCATATTTCATTCTCAGAATCTTTTATTGAGCTATATGGCCGGCAAATTGCCACTTCAGCTTGCAAATCCTTAGAACTATGTTCGTTACTCCAGTTTTGCTGCGGATATCATCAGTTACGGATTATATATCGCAGAGAATCACCCTACATAGTTTTTTCAATAGCTCGCTGAACATCGAGCTTTCTCTTGCGTCCTACGAAGAAAGCTGTACAATGAATCTGCAATCCTTCTCCATGTAACTATGCGAAATTTCTCACTACTATGTGCGCGCAATATGCTTAAAAAGGGGTACAAAGATTTCTTTCCTCGTATTAATTTATAGATGTAAATAATGCGTATTAATGATTTCTTACATTTACGCGAACACTACACATTTAAATGAAACTAATTATACGGATTTTATGGCGTTTAATTTTATTATTTACAACGCGACGTTTCGAGTGCTTTACAGCACTCATGGTCACGGGGGGGGGACTGAGGTGACAGATGTCCCGATGTAATAGTTAATCCGGAGTACCTTTAACTTTTAATTATTATTCTTGGTCCGATCTACGCAGAAAGAGCTAACTGTGTCTTGAAGTCTTGCAGTGGTATGCTTGGTTTTTGATTTAATTTTATTAATTATAGGATCCCAAGCTGGTGGTAATACCCAACCATCTTCTATATTAAAATTAGGATGTTTTTTAATTTCAATAGCCTCGCGAATCATCCTTGGTAGGAATCGGTGTTCTTTTGCGAGGATTTCGAAGCTTCGTTTCACTTCCTGGAGCGAAGTCTGCAGTCTGTGACCATGTTTTGGATCATCCCAACCATTACATCAGATTTGCTAAACCATAAATAATAAAATTAAACGCGATAAAATCCGTAAAATTAGTTTCATTTAAATAATCAGTATTAAGTTAAATTGTTCTTTATTATTTCCTTCTGTATTTTTTAGTAATTTAACTTTCACACTATATACGTGTTTGTAGCAGTTGTTTGACATATAATTTCGTATTTTCTCTCTAGTAATACTTGCCACGTAGATTCCAGCCGCAACGTTATGCTAATTATTTTACTCTTAATGCGCAGTTTCAGTCGCACACGGCTATTAAAGTGCATCTGTAAAACACACAAAATTTCTCTTCCTTTATATTTTACTATATACATAAAAAGCTAATGTCTGTTGGTGTCGACACCGATAACTGTTGTTTATACTGGAGGTTATTACTGGTGGTAGGATTCCTATGCAGGAATCCGTCTAGGTAGGTACCACCCCAGGGACAGTTATTCTGCCGAGAAGCAGTAATGTGCAAACATCACTGTGTTTCGGTCTGAAGGGCAATGAGAGCTAGCGTAATCACTACGCATGTGAGACTTAAGAACTGATGTCTCAGGGTGACAGGCGCAATATGGTGCTACACAGAAATATTCTGAGTAACACAGAATTTGTTATGGCCAGACGTTGCATTTGCCATCAGGTGAACGTTTTGCCCGTCTAGTCACTTTATGAAATAAAAAAAAAACTTAAAAAAAAACGTGTTTTTCAATACAGAACATATCATAATTTAGTTTTAATTTTTATGTATATTTTAATATTTTTTAATTTATTTTTGTTTACATTTAAATCGTTTCAAGAATTTTTTTACCAATGGCAACATAATGTCAATTTTTACTTTAATTATAGCAATATTCTTTTACTTCCACTGCATTCGTGCACTTGTTCTATATATAGTTTCAAATAAATTAATATAAAGTTTAAGCTAACTTTTTACTAAACACGTAATATTACACACTTCGTCACCTTTTTTTAGTATTATATATTAAATAGCTGAAACTTTTTGAACGTGATATAAAAAAATAACATGACCATAATAATTTAAATAAAACTACTTTTTTACGGATTTTATCGCGTTTAATTTTGAACTATTTTTACCCGACGCTTCGGACGCTTTACAGCACCCATGGTCACGGGGGGACTGAGGTGACAGTTGTCCCGATGTCATAGTTACTCCGGGTTAACTATGACATCGGGACAACTGTCACCTCAGTCCCCCCGTGACCATGGGTGCTGTAAAGCGTCCGAAACGTCGGGTAAAAATAGTTCAAAATTAAACGCGATAAAATCCGTAAAAAAGTAGTTTTATTTAAATGTGTAATATTCGCGTAAATAAAAGAAAACATTATGACCATAATAAACTTTATAAAATCTACTAAACAAATTTTCCTCCTTTTTAAACGACATTTAATCAATAACGTCGTGAATTTCAACTGCGCAATAGTCACCATATTTGCGTTTGCAGTGTGAATGTAAACATTGACGCGTTTTGTATGATAATGTGGCGCTGTTAACTCATATATAGGTACGTGGAGCTCGAATCTAAACAAAATTAAACGAGCGCTACTGGCCAAAGACAAAGAGGGATTACTACGGTTGCAATATATGTGACCGTGATCTTTTTTTTATTCCTGGGTAAATCCTGCATGAATACCCGACTGTCGCAACCGTGGCCCTTCCATCGCTTGGCTAACGACAGGCCTTCCCGGGGGCAGTACCCACTGCCCCCAGCACTCACGGTGCTTTCACGATGACTCGAAGCCACTTCGACTCATCGTCCTCGCCGAAGTCGCTTTACTACACGTTCGGGAAAATTGCGCTTATTAATTTATGTTTTGAATTTCAGACACATTACAATGCTGAATTTCGTGATAAACAAAACCAGGTTTAATTTTCACCCTGTTAACAATTAACTACAACGCACTCCACCGTAAGCTGCTTCATGTATAATTTTACATTTGCCTTCTGGTAACATTGCATAAGCGGTGTTTATTTCGGCCGCAATGTTATGCTCATTATTCCGCGTTTAATGTTGTAGTTCCAGTTGCATATAGCTTTCATAATTAACCTTTGAAAGCAGCCAGAGTACTGCTCATGTTAGGTACAGCACAGGGAAACGTCAACTGTTAAGTTTATAAACTACTCTACGTACATCTAACTTTTGCAATTCCATTCGCAGCAGGCTGCATAAGTACGAGTAGAGTAATCATCCATAGTATACCGTTAATACTATAAATATTAAAAATGCGAAAGTAACTCCCTCTGTCTCTCTGTTCCTCTGTCTGTACCTTTTCATGGCTCAACTGTTGAACCGATCTTGACGAAATAAGGCACAGAGGTAGCTTATATACTGGAGAAGGACGTAGGATACCATAGACCTTTGTTCCGTGAAATCAGTTCTGACGGTATTTTTAAAGAACCTAAGCAAGTCCAGGAAAGAAGAATTAAAAAAAATATATAAAATAAAATTATGAATTAATGATATGCTCGTGGTTTCTCTTGCGGATACGATTCGCAGTGAGAACCGGAGAACCTGAGTGACCGACATAGCTTTCTGTGTTAGCAAACTGAAGTGACGATGGGGTGGTCACATATGCCGCGGTACTACTGGACCAGGGCGTGACGATGTGTACAAGGCAGCTAGCAACTGGATGGGTGAAGAAAAACTTCGGGCAAAGCGGAGATTCTTGGGATATGCCTATCTGCAGCAGTTGACTGCCACAGGCTGATTATGATAATAATAACTAACATTCATCAGTCGAGCTTGTCGTCGTCCCGGTGAGTCGCTAAGGCATGTCATCTTCGGTTGTTCGGCTCTTTCTACCTCTGACCGACCGCGTGGCGTAGTGGTAAGCGTACCTGACTTCTGCGCCACCGGTCCTGGGTTCGATTCCCAGCCGGAGGTAACATTTGTGCAAAAACACAAATTGTTGCTTTTCGGGTCTGGTTGTGTTGTGTATGTGAAATGTATGTTTGTAAAACGCACCCACGATACAGGAGAAAATCCTACTGCGGGGCATTCGTTTTTTTTAAAAACTGAAAAACTGAAAACTGATTAGAAAAATAGGTCAAAATATTTCATCAGGGGCTCGGTCTGAAGTACGCTCTCGCAAATCGGAAACTTACCACCCCATCTTATCCCGTGGGTGTCGTAAAAGTCGACAGTGGGAAAATGAAGACCAGGAGATGGGCAGCAGTATCTACCTGGAACATTTGAACAAATAAACTGCGGTTACAAACCCGCCTGCCAAGCGTGGCAACTATGGCTAAATCCCCCAAAATGAGAGCCACGAGCTTTACAGGCAATCAATGGGGGAGGTCTATGTTCACCAGTGGATTAGTGAGAGGCTGAAATGATGTTGACGAAGTACGGGCCGAATGCCATGCTCAATAATGACCACGCCGCGGCTCTATTGGGACCGGACCATGATCACGGAAAGAACTATTCCCGCGAATAAGTCTGATTTTTTTTTTTATTTGATGAAGTGATGAAACTAGCAAAATGTTCACCTTATGGTAAGTGTAACGTCTGCTCATAGCAAATGCAGTGTCACTCAGAACATTTCTGTGTGACACCCCACTGCGCCCATCACCCTGAGACATCAACAAAAATGAAACATCAACCTAGACGGACTCCTGCATGGGAATCCTACCACCAGTTAAAAAAGTCTGAGAAAGTAAAAAAAAAGTATTTCGAAGACATGTGCAGTCCGCCAACCCGCATCGTTGCAGCGTGGCGGATTCTTCCTATTTTCAAAACCCTCCCAGAAATAAGAGGCGGCCTGTGCTCAGCAGTGGGACATTTATAGGCTGAAACTTTACTTTTGTACGTCTACTTTCTACTGCGACTAGTACAACAGAGCTCTTACTGAAGAGAACTTATAAAAACATTTCTGTTTCCGTAACAACAAGATGAATATGGTTTTGAATTATGAGTCGTCCGTTTTAATACGCTGCGGTCGAAATTCACTGAATTATTCATAAGAACAACACGGCCGAAGGGACACGGGTAGTTTATTACGGACTTACGGAAAGGAAGGAATGGGATAACAGATTGCAGGAGAAACAAAACGAATTGAAGTAAGTTTTAAAATACTTAAAATAATACCCATTGTACTAAAGGAGAGAAAACGAGACATTATCTTGATTTGAAACACGTGTCGTGTTCTCGACTTCAGTAGTGTGTATTGCCTAGTAGTAGTGTTGTAGTGGTGGAACGTATCTGGTGGCGGCTCCCGGTGGCGGCTCCCGGTGGCGGCTCCCGGTGGCGGCTCCCGGTGGTAGTATTGGTTTTCTTGTGCACCCTGCTGTGGGAGGGCGGGCAGTGCTCTTCAAAACTAGGTTATACACACCATTTTACATTTTGCATGCGGATCTTAACAAATTAACTTTCTTTCTTTTACTATAATGGATTTCCGCAAAGTTACGCCTGATTCTATTAACTATACCCATTGTACTTACTGGTGGCAGGAATCCGTCTACGTAGGTACCACCCCAGTTTATGTGATTGGCCACCGCCAGTTATTCTGCCGTGAAGCAGTAGTGTGCACTACTGTGTTTCGGTTTGAAAGGCACTGAGAATTAGTGTTATTTACTGGGCATATGAGACTTAAGAACTGATGTCTTAGGGAATTGGACGTAGTGTGGTGCCACAGCATTTATTATGGACATACGTTGTACTATTCCTCCAGTGAACTTTTTCCTGGTCTCGCCAATTTCTCTAATAAAAATATGCACACTATGTTTTAAACATATACTGTACGCTAAGCCAAGAAATGAAATAAAAATTTATTTGAAGAAAATAAAAGATTTACAATAACAATGATGTACGATGCCGCAGTAGTGTAAACTGTGACGCAGTCATTAACGCCCACCTCCTAACATTCTTGAAGTGTGATACTTAAATAAACTTAAGAAAGAAAAACCTAAATTAAAACTTAATATGTTTGCTTGTAACGTAACTGCTAAAAATCAAATAGACCAAGTAAAAGTTTCAGCCTATAAATGTCCCACTACTGAGCACAGGCCTCCTTTCATTTCTGAGAGGGTTTTGGAGCTAGGAAGAATCCGCCACGCTGCTCCAATGCGGGTTAGCGGACTTCACATGTCTTCGAAATATTTTTTATCCCTCAGACATGCAGGTTTCCTCACGACGTTTTCCTTCACCGCCGTGCACGTGGTAAATCAGCACTTAAAATTGCAATTAACAATTTTAGTGGTGCCGGCACCGGGAATCGAACCCAGGTCACTCGCGTACTATGAAATTTAAAGCGAGCGCCTAGCCCCTGAGCTACCACGACTTCTAGACAAAGTAACCGATCATTAATTAAAGATAGAATAAAGAAAATAAATTAAATAGGAAATACAGTTACACTTGCGATAAAGAATACAGCTAAGTGAACTTCCTCGCATGGTTACTTCGCAGTTGCTATTGTGTACTGTTATTTTAAAGAAACTTATTAATGAACGGACGTTGAGGCAGGCGGACTTCCGACTTCCTTATATCTGTACTCATATTGTAAATTCGAAAGTAACTCTACAACTTGTTACCTTTTCACGGCTTAACCGCCGAACCAATCTTGACGAAATTTGGCACCGAGATAGCTTGCATTTAGGAGATTTTAGATATATATATGATTTTATGCCGAAAAATTGTGTAGTTCCCACCGTACCGTAGCCATATTTAATTAATCTATCCACGCTCACGAAGTCGCGGGCAATAGCGAGTCTTATTTATAACGAAACATATGCTATCTAACATTTATTTATTTATTTATTTATTAAAACTTGATTGTACACTTTAATTAAAAGGGTAACAATGGGCGGACTCAATGCCTATTGGCATTCTCTACCAGTCAACCCGTGGGCGTGAAGAAAGTTGTGAAGGGTGCAATATAAAAAAAATATGTGAAAAATACCATAAATAACCAGCCGAAGTAAATAAAATGAACAAAAATTAAGAAAAAATAAATTATAATAATATAGTATACATAAACATACAAAAACGTAAATATGCACATATATATATATATCGTCGTCGTCGTCGTTTCAGCCTATCAATAGTCCACTGCTGAACATAGGCCTCCCCCATAGATTGCCACAAAAGTTTGTAGCTCTCGTTTTGGGGGGAGTTCGCCATAGTTGCCACGCTTGGCAGACGAGTTGGCAACCGCAGTTTATTTATTCAGATGTTCCAGCAAGATGCTGCTGCCCATCTCTTGGTTTTCATTTTCCCTCTGTCGACTTTTACGACACCCACGGGATGAGATGGGGTGGTAGATTCTCTTAAGCCGCTACCACACGGCTAAATATATATATATATATATATATATATATATATATATATATATATATATATATGTGTATATACAAAATAAACATACACACATATTCATACATACTTCTATATACGTATATACATATACTTCAAAATGCAATGATCAAGGAAGACGTATACAAATGAAGTATCAACAGATGCCTTCAGGTAATATTCCCGCACCAACCTTTAAAAAGTATTTTTGTTGGATACTTTTCTAATATCTTCGGGCAGTGTGTTCCAGAGCAGTGTAGCCTGAACAGTAAAGGAGTTACATTGATACCGAACACTTGAAATAGTTAATAGAATGAGGCGTTACTTTGCGGAAATCCATTATAGTAAAAGAGAGAAAGTTAATTTGCTAAGATCCGAATGCAAAAGCTAAAATGTTGTGTATTACCTATTTTTGAAGAGCACCGTCCGCCCTCCCTCAACTGCGTGCACAAGGAAACCAATACCGACACCGGGAGCCGATACCAGAACCGCGGACAACTTGAACAGCAATGAGCTGATGATCCTAGTGAGAATACAAGGTCATGAAATTATTGTATTGTCATCGATCCTATAACAAGCGTGCAAAATTTAAAAATAATCCGCACGTCTAGAGGTGGGTAAAAAATGAAATTAAAGACTATCACATTGTTAGTTATTCAAGCTAATAAAAGCGTGTTAAAACTATGATAAATATTAAAATATTTTCATTATCATCAGCCCGTAAACAGATCCATGCTGAACGTATGCCTCCCTCAATTCGGAAATTTCTGGCTGGTATAATGGCAATTACAGTATCAAACTCCTCGATCCTTAAAGACTGCTTTTTTATTGAAGCAAGGGACGATTCGAGACATACTTTCACCTGCAACGTCCACCCATAACAATGCTGTGTCACCCACAACTTTTCTGTGTGGTACCAAACCTGAGACGTCCGTTTTCTTACACCCAGTGATTACACTAGCTCTCAGTGCCTTTCTCACTGAAACACAATAATGTTTGCAATCTACTGCTTCACAGCAGAAAAACTGGCTTTGGGGTGGTATCTACTTACATGGATTCCTGCATAGGAATCCTACCACTAGTAAAAATAAGACTGCCTGATAAGACTACTCTTTTCTTGAAGGATAGATTCCCTGGAACATTTCCGTCTGGCGCCACACTGTGCTCGTCTGGAAACACACTGTGTTCGTCACCTTGAAACAACAGTTCTTAAGTCTCATATGCTTAGTAATTACACTAGCTGATGGTGCTCTTCAGACCGAAACTCAGTAATTTTTATATATACTTTATTGAAAGGTTACAATGGGCGGACACCATAAGGATAACCATAAGGTGCAGGTTTGAACACTTCTGCTCCACGGCAGAATAACTGGCACTGCGTGGTATCCACTACGTAGACATAGACTACTTAGACGTAGACTACGTAGACGTAGACTATGTAGACGTAGACTACGTAGACGGATTCCCGCATAGTCCAAACATTAGTACAGCGGTATATTTAGCATAGTTATTTCGATACCTATCGCATTAGGAGCAGCATGGCGGACTCCTCCCGGCTCTAAATTCCTCTCAGAAATGAGAGGAGATCCGTGCTCAGCAGTCAGGCATTTATAGGATGTTACTTTACTCTTCTTACTTTTCTTTAAATTTGAACGCTAGAATTTCTATGAAACTAAATTTACTTTTATTTTTACGTTTAATTTTATACTATTTATAACCCGACGTTTCGAGCGCTTTACAGCGCCAATGGTCACGGGAAGACTGAGGTGACAGATGTCCTGATGTCTTAGTTAACCCGGAGTACCTTCGGCTATAGCCTCGCGAATCATCCTTGGTAGGAATCGGTGTTCTTTTGCGAGAATTTGTGGTTTATCAAATCTGATGTAATGGTTGGGATTATCCAGAATATGGTCACAGACTGCAGACAGTTCCTGGAGTGACGTCATTACTAGAACTCTTGAATCTTGTGCGTTTTACAGACATAAATGTTAGATGCATATCACAACAAGACCCGAAAACAAATAATTTGCGTATATAAACAAACGTTGGCTCCGAATTAATAAATAAACAATTATAATTTATCGATAAATAATAATTAGGAACAATAGAAAAGCACGAAAAATCGATTTTGAAATTTTAATCTCATCACGCCCGAGCCGTTGCTAATGAGTGCCCTGGATTCGAGCATTGAGTTTGTGTATTTTCGGTAACCCATACAATTTCGGTTGTTTGGCACAAGATAGTATAGTCAAATTTACGTCTTGGCTTAATTTTTCGGCATGTTTCTTTAATAGATCGCTAGTTGTTTTGAGCATGTTAGTAGTTGAGTCTGTTTTAACCTTTGTATAGGTGTATTTGCCCGACAAAAGTTCTTGCATTTTAAAATTATAATCCGACGTATCCATTACTACCGTAGCGTTTCCTTAATGTGCGCGGAGAATCGTGAGTTCGGGTCTGTTTCGTAAGTTATTTAATGCTATCAATTACTCTTTGGTAAGATTCACTCGATTCGAGGCTATCGAAATTAAAAAACATACTAATTTCAATAGAGAAGATGGTTGGGTACTACCATCAGCTTGGGATGCTATAACTAATAAAATGAAATCAAAAACCAAAGATACCACTACAATACTGAAGGTACTCCGGGTTAACTATGACATCAGGACATCTGACGTCTCAGTTCTCCTTTGACCATGGGTGCTGTAAAGCACTCGAAATTTCGAGTTATAAACAGTTAAAATTAAACGCGATAAAATCCGAAAAATTAGTTTTAAATAAAATTATTAGCCGTGGTAGCACAGAGGCTAGGCGCTCGCTTTAAATTCCATAGTACGCAAGTGATATGGGTTCGATTCCAGGTGCAGGCGCGAAATGTTGCACTTAATTCGACCTTGACATTTCACTCCCACAACACTTAAAGAACTTTCGCTTCAAAATGTTATAACTGAAATCTTAATACTCTTACATAAGGACTGATATTTGCTAACAAAAGCCGTGGCAACGTTTCGTGCAACCAACAGTAAACAATAGCTGTTAATTTATAGGGGAACTTCCCACTATCGCAGCACGATTAAACAGATAATGTTACGCTTTAATAACATTTGCATATAAGGCGGCGCTCGGGGAGCTATCGAGCGTGCTTTTCAATAACGGGAACGTCTTTCGCTTGTAATGAATATCGGCGCTATCAAAGTTGTGTAATAACTACGGGAACCACGCAAACGTGTTAAGTACTGGGTTATTTATAAGTTGAAATATTTTTTATTGTAGAAACTGAAGAAACGAGCAAAACGTTCACCTTATGGTCAGTGCAACGCCCGCCCACAACAAATGCTGTGTCAACCAGAATATTTCTGTGTGACACCACACTGCGACCGTCACCAGACATCAGTTCGTAAGACTCAAATGCCCGGTGATTACGCTAGCTCACAGTAGGGCACTATGACACAAACAAAAACACAGTAATGCTTGGACACTACTGCTTCACGGCGAAATAACTGGAGTGGTATCTATCTAGACGTATTCCTGCATAGGAATCCTACCACCAGTAAAACTACTCCCTGAGTTACATCGTGCGTAATCGAAATTTTTGCGAACTACTTAAGGTCTTAGAAAATTATTGCTGTTGTTCTGTGCCCGAATCTCTGTCCGAATGAATACTAAAAAGCACACGTTAAAAGTAAAATAGTAAAGTAAAGTAACAGCACAATACACCACTCCTGAACACAGGCATCCTCTCATGTCTGGAAGGGTTTTGGAGCTGGGAGGAATCCACCACGCTGTTCCAATGCAGGTTGGCGGACTTCACAGGTTTTTGAAATCTTAATAACTAGCAGTCGTTATTTCCATAAAGATAGATTACTAATTTTGTTTATATTAATTTTCTATGTTGAAGATACAATAAATAAGTAAGAAATATATCAGGGCGAGGTTGTGTTAGTTCAACACATCCCAGCACATCCTGAGTGGCATTCCTTTTTGAAGCATTCCGCCATGTACATGTGGATATAGGTAGTTTATTTTTATTTTTTCTGCTTGTATTATTTTTTCCAATCATTTTTAATTTAGATATTTCCCATAAAATTGTACTAGTGACATTATACAGTGCATCGCTTAAGTTTTGTTATTTTTTTTTTATTTTTTTATTGTTATTGTTCTACTACGACATTGTCTTTTTTTTATGATTGTTTTATTGTACTTAATGTTTTAATTTTTCCGTGTCTTATTTGCAATTGTACCTGTATTTATTGTGTGGGTGCTTCAAATAAACTTCTCTTTCTTTCTTTCAAATAAATAAACATAAATTAATAGCATTACTATGAAAGGTATAACTTCATGACGAACAAATTTGAATATAATTGTTGCTATGCACGATAGTATTGTATTTAAAAGTAAATTAACAGCTTATAACGCTTTAAAAGAACATGCACACATAATCTGATATCAGTTACATTAAAATTACTCGTAAAGAAGTCTTATTTGTTTCTAAAACATGCAGTGATATTTTTTCAACTTCTGAAAACATTCCTTGCGGTAACTACGTCGTATCACGCGATTTCAACCATTCGCTAAATAAAATAGCAAAAATGTTAAAATTATGTCTTAACATTATATAAGAATTCGAGGACTATGACAAGAATTTTGCTATATTTTTTTTAATAATGAATCTTTTAGTAATTTCGTTTTAATAATATTTGCGAAGGTTATTTATTTATAGTAAAATTTATTATATTAGTTACTGGCTAGAGCAGATAAATAGGCAGGCTAGACTGGGCTGACACTACTACGTTTGCTAGACGACACGGACGTCTCAGCTCTTCCTGACCACGATACGGCCACTCACGATCCAGGCCACACTGTACACACAGTCAATCGCTTTAATATAACACGCACCACGACGCGCGACCGCCGTAGAGAGCGGCGCGCAATAGTCAATAATCACACCGCGTACACACGATTCACCCGTGTTCCAGGGCGGTTCTCACCGCCCAGAGTTACCGACACAAGAGTCGACAGTCCGAATGGACGCCCGCAGCCTCCCTCGGACGGTCATTAGACGACTTAAAATATTTAAGATATTCGAAATCGCGAAAGCACGCAGCGAACGCGACACAGTCGAAAATTCGAGATTTTTGTAGGAGTTTATTTATGTATTTATGTTTGGGTCAAACCAAACCCGGCACGCGGGCCCCTGGCTCGCGAGAACAGTATCCGATGAAGCTGTAAAAGCCGAGAAGGCTAACAGCAATTATATCACCGAAAATGTAGTAGTACTACTACGTTTTTACAGAATAAAACCAACGCTACTGAATTTTGTGTGACTCACCATGTAGCCGAGTCTCATCATCATCACTTCAGCCTATCACTAGTCCACTGCTGAACATAGGTCTCCGCCATAGATTGCCACAAAGTTTGTAGCTCTTATTTTGTGGGATTTGCCATAGTTACACACATCTATCTATAGTCTATCTCACAGAGAAACACCAGGCATTGCCCTTTTCATTGCTGCGCTGAGCGACATCTAGCTTCCTTATGCGACCTGCAGTTAAGGACCACGCCTCAGTTCATCACTGGCAATATAGCACATTCTACATTATATCTGTACTAAAGTTTAGTATAAGTTAGAAGTAGAAAGAGCATAATTATATTTTATGCGTATATTAAATGTATTGTTAATTCAAGTTTTTAAATGAAGTGGTTATTATATCCTACTGTCTGCTTCTCCACGGTGACATCTTCTGAATACTATCGGAAGCTATCAACTGCGCAGGAGATATACGAGTAATAGTGCCACAAGCGTACGCGCAAACACAGAGGTACTCACTCGCCCTTAAATACCGGATAAGAGGTAGCTTAGGATGCAGTGTCAGGGACACAGGGCCAATCACCACACAACCAGACCCGAAAATCAACAATTTATGTTTTTACACAAATGTTGACTGCGGGGTTTGGAACCCACGAACCGCGGCGTACCAGTCAGGTACTCTGACCACTAGGCACGGTCATAATTATTATAAACATTTATAAAACGTAGAACTACTTTGTTCTTTTTAGTTAGAAGACGCTGCGAACAATATAGGCTTATCTCTATCACTAAGCTCGATAAAGCCTTTTGTTCAGCCATCATTCACTGACCGTTGACGTCATTGTTAGAACATTGTATAACTTTACCAGAATCAGTTTTAGAGAAACCGTATCAGCTTAGTTTACTTAGGACCTAAGTACAACAGTAGTACAACATCAACTTCCCGCAAAACCGTATACGTCGTGTCATTTAGTGAGTGGTCATCCTGTACATTTGCCTGTACGACGTTATCACTCGAGAACCTTTCTAATACATTTAAATTTCTAATTTTATTAAACTTTGAAGTTAATGCCTACTTACTTTTCACTATTTCCGCCTTTCAATGAATAAGAGAGAACAAAAATTCAAAAGATTAATCTATTATTAAATCCAAATAAAGAGCTCTCTCTCTTTTCATTTCAAGTACCGTTTAAAAGTTAGAAAAGTAAACTGGATTGAAAACTTCGTCATTAGTTAACTGATTGTGTATTCTAACCAGGACTTGAAAAATTTTAAAAGTCGTAGCGTTGCTTTATTTCCAGCAAGTTTTAAATAAATTTAAATAATCTCCATAGTCTAGTTTTTAATAAAAAACATAATAATGTATTTCATAATAAAAAGTGAGTACTTTAAAAAAGTATTTTGTCAGCCGTGTGGTGGCGGCTCGTTAAAAGAATACTACCACTCCATCTCATCCAATCTCGTAAAAGGCGAGTAAGGAATTAAACGGCACTGTGCACCCAACAGCGCATGGTGGCGATGGGCTCACCACCTATCACACCAAGTGCATTATATTGTTTTGGTGAAACGTGGATTGTGGCAGTCATCTGATTTTGCAGTGAGTGCCCAGTCTCTGACTACCCCTTATGGGATACAGTCGTGATCTTATGTATGTATGTATTTTGTCGGATGATAATGCCAATGAAAAGGGTAGCTACCCACCAGATCGGGTGATCTGATCTAGGGACGACATCTACGACCAAGTCATCTTCAGACGTTGTATATAGTCTGCATCTCAGAAATTTTCATAGCGCCATTATAAAAAAATTACATATTTCTTGAGCTTCTCATGTGGCGACATAGATGTCGCTAGAGTATCAGTTACAATTTTTTTTATGGCTATATAGATATGGATTAGATAGGACTTACTTATTATGGGTAAACAGCAAACATCGAGATTGGCCGTGATCGTATGACCACCCAAATAAAGGCATAGGATTTGGTACCTCACTTTAATGAATTAACGATTGACAAATTAAAAAAATAAAGTGTTAAGACACAGACGAAAGTTGTAAAAATAAGTGTTTTATTAAAGATAAGAAACCGTGGTATAGAGTGCCTTTTAGCATTTACCTTGTTAAAAAGCACTCACTTGCAGCTATACAATAACATATTTAAAACTAGCTGATGCCCGCGACTTCGTCCGCGTTGATGTAGGTTTTTCAAATATCCCGTGGAAACTGTTTGATTTTCTAGAATAAAAAGTATCCTACTCGTATGTCCAGTCTCCAGGATGCAAGCTATCTCTGTAACAAATTTCGTCACGATCGGTTAAGTGGTTGAACCGTGAAAGGTAACCAACAGACAGAGGGTCTCTGAGAATTACTTTCGCATTTATAATATTAAGTAGGGATTAAGAGAAACAGAGAGACATTTAAACAGCGGAGAATCTTAACATCCTTATTCAGAGAAATAACGCAATTTAACGCCATCTAGTGATACTGATTAAGTATTGTACTTATTTTAAAGGTTATTCTTTGAGAGAAGATATAATAAAACTATATTTTTATTTACTGTGTTTCAGATATTAGGTGTTAAGTTTATTATGTATACAACCTAATCTTACGTCATTTTATTAGAATTTCTTAGATTAGATTTAAATGAAGTGCATTGATTCATCTCCACCATTGAACTAATTCGTAAACTTCAAATACTCATAACTTTTTATGTTAGAGAATGATATCCTTCATGATTTTCTTACAGTGTCTTTTGATTAAATTCCGTACTTTAGGCGCGATTCATTTACAAACAAACAGACAGACAGACTTTTCTAAAAATTATAGAAATGTATTTAGTTACTTATTTTTAGCCTCCCTTAATCATTTCTTTCCCAAAAATTTTTAAATGTGCAGACACGTGAAGTTTACAGATTTATTATATGTATAGATGGTACTAGTTATACTTCTTCTCCGTCAGAGGAACCTCATTACGAAACGGCGGTAGATTGTAGAAAATGATGTTTTAAAACATTAAGAATTTTCATTGCATTTCTTCAACGTTCTCAGAAATGTTTTGGGTGTCACTGCATTTGTTATGGGCAGACGTTGCACTTTCCATCAGGTAAACGATTTGCTCGTATCATCGCTTTCTTCAATAAAAAAATATTATTCGTAGTCTTATAAAAATAATAGATTTTGTTTTCAAATATACTCCTTTTTTAAAATAAAAAAATAAAATATTTGTTAAGGCGACGAAACGAGCAAAACGTTCACCTGATGGTAGCATTGTAGATCATGGTAGATCAGCAGAAGATTTGTTATAAAACACTTAAAAAAAGTACGTTAGTAGGCTAGCAAATAACGAACCCAAAAACCATAGTGCCTAATGAGACTACCGAATGCTCTCTGCAGTACTCTATTTAACCACATGGAGCCTGGACCAGAGCCACACAAATGGAATGTCGATTTTATCCACCAATACGCTCAGGATGTATGAATGCCGGCCGCTTACGCATACAAACCTAAATTCCTTCAACTCCTACCTCCCCCAACACGCTTGAAGAACAGAGAACGCGGCAACAGAATCGTGGCAACTCCAACAACATCCTCATTGAATTATAGTATTCCACTCTCAGCGGTGCTTAGCGGTGAAGGAAAACATCGTGAGGAAACCTGCATGTCCGAGGAATAGAAATATTTCGAGGACATGTGAAGTCCGCCAACCCGCATTGGAGCAGCGTGGCGGATTCTTCCTAGCTCCAAAACCCTCTCAGAAATGAGAGGAGGCCTGTGCTCAGTAGTGGGACATTTATAGGCTGAAACTTTACTTTTTTTTTTTACTCTCAGAGCGTTGTAGGCACTCTATGTATATCGATTCCACAGGCTGCACGTATACAACGTTTGAAAGAACCTGTGTGCCGACAACTATGTGTAACACTTATGTACGGAAGTGAAAGTTGGGTCCGGCAGAAGAAGCTTGAATGGAAGATTAATGCTTTGAAAATTAAGTTTGAGAAGTATAGCTGGTATGACTTTGATGGACGAAGTGAGTAAGTGATAAGGAAACGTGGTGGTGGGGTAGTAGATGTAGTAACAAAGATAAAGAAAGATAGAGAAAGAGAAGCTTAGATGATTTGAACACGTACAGGGGATGGATGAAAGACAATTGACGAGACAGATTTATGATTCGAGTGTGAGTCGATCTACGCAAACGTATCACGATCAGATCGAAGACGTTTGAAGGAAAGGCAAACAACCGATGGCATTGTATGAAATGGCCGATGAAAGTATCAAGTGGAAAGATGTGGTTTCTGCCTACCCCGATAGGAGAAGACAAGACTATGCGTGTATGTCTTATGTAATTAATTATTCACCACGATTTCGCAAACCTTTACGAACTACGATGTCAACTAATATTGTTATATAAGTAAGGCCGTAGTGAGTAAACAAACAAACAAAGTGCCGATTGTACATGAACTGTTGATTAATTATGAAGGAGCGTATTAATTGGAATTTGCTGAGGCGGCTTTTACCCGTAACCAATAACAAACTAATTGAGAAAGTGCACTTCTTTAAATTGCAATAATTATGCCTAATGCCTTGCCATGACATTTCTTAATGTACTTCAATGTCATGACTTAGGAACAGACCCATGCAAGTTCGATGCCCGCACTGGAATAATAATTGTATGACATACTGCTACTTGTTCCAGATATGGGTGCATGTTCAATTGAAAACGTACCCATGATGTAGAAGGATCCTAGTGAGAGGCGTGACATTTTTATAAAAGTAAATACATACATACATAAGATCACGACTGTATCCCATAACGGGTAGTCAGAGACTGGGCACTCACTGCAAAAGCAGATGACTGCCACAATCCACATTTCACCAAAACAATATAATGCACTTGGTGTGATAGGTGGTGAGCCCATCGCCACCATGCGCTGTTGGGTGCACAGTGCAGTTTAGTTCCTTACTCGCCTTTTAAGAGATCCATTGGATGAGACGGAGTGGTAGTATTCTTTTATCGAGCCGCCACCACACGAAAGTTTCCAGACAAACGAATGCTAACTGATCGACCAGGTATATTCTAGAGTATTTGATGGTGATTGGGGAGACCATATCATAATTCCTGCATATTCCTCATACCTGAGATATCGCAGGGAGATGAAAACCAGCGCTGCATCCGATCGTAAGGATCGTAATTAGTGTTCAGTTATGCCAGCAAAAGCTGAGAACCTAAGCCTATGATATTCATATGTAAAGCAGTTTTTTTTAGTTTCATTAAATATATATGAATATAATATATTTAGCTTGATGAGGAAACTTAATATGCCTTTTTTGAGTAGCAAGAGATAACCTTCTTTTTCAGTTCTGCGTTCCTTACAATACATACTAATGTTATAAATGCGAAAGTAACTCTATCTGCCCTTCTGTCTGTTTGTTACCGCTGAACAGATCTTAACGAAATTTAGCATCGAGATAGTTTGCATCCTGGAGACGGACATAGGATTTTTATACCGGAAAATCAAATAAATCCCACTGGTTATTAAAAAAACTATATCCACGCCGACCAAGTCGCGGGCATCAGCAAGTGTAAATCTTTCAAAACATCAAATGGCAGGAATCCAAAATATTAAGCGCACTAATTCTCCGAAACTTAATTTACATTAATCCGATTATAGACTCAGAACTGTCATTTTAAACCTCAGTTAACGGCATTGTTTAGTCAGGGTTCAGTTAAGTTTATCTTTATATTCATACTATTTATTATATTTAAATTAATGTAAATACCAGGAACAAACATAATCTAGTAATGATATTAGTAACTAGACTTTACAAAGTCAGTGACGGGGCAAAGAATACGCTTGTACAACATAATCTCAGAAAGTACACAAAGTGTTCTTTGTGTCTTTATATAACATTAAATATATTCGGTCCCCACACAAAATGCAATAGTGTACAAGTACTACTACTACGTAAGCGAGTACACTAAAACTAAAGTTTAATATCAGTCGATCGCTGTGTTAATATTGTTTAAATTAATTTGTAGAGCTGCTGTTTGCGTGGCCACACATTGCGTCCGTCGCCCTGAGACATCAGTTCTTAAATTTGTCATATGCCGAGTAATTACACTAGCTCTCGGTGCCCTTCAGACCGAAACAGTAACATTTGCAGAGTACTGCTTTTCGGCATAACAACTGGCTCCCTTTCTCGCTCTCTCTCTCTCTCTCTCTCTCTCTCTCTGTCTCTCTCTCTGTCTCTCTCTCTCTCTCATTCTCTCTCTCATTCTCTCTCTCTCTCATTCTCTCTCTCTCTCTCATTCTCTCTCTATGTGTGTGTATGTGTGTGTCTGCGCGCGTATGGTCGAAAAATGACAAAACCTTCAGTAGCAAAAAAATTGAAAAAATGTGAAAAAGGACTTAACAATAATTTACTTTAAATATTTAAATGACTTAAAATATATTTTAGTTCTATTTATTGTTGCTTCTTTCATTTTGTTTTCACGTTATGGCATCGAATCATAAATATGTTACATCTCTATTTAATACCGGTACTTTTGTGCTTTTATGAAAGAAAGAAAGAAAATACATTTATTTGTAACGACAGTACATTTACACAAACAATACTCAAAAAAATGTTACAAAAATATGTCCTCACAAGTCGGTCCCAGCTCAGCATATGCCGGCTGTTAGCAACCGGCGCTGGTCTTCCACTGAGGCCGTTTGGTGATATCACGGTCCAGCATCACAAAAGTATGTGGAATTTATATATATATATATATATATATATATATATATATATATATATATATATATATATATATATATAGGTAAAAAGAAATAAAAATAAAAATAAAAAATAAAAAAATAAAAGAATAATGTTGCACAACGTGAATGCGGGAAGAATGGTTTCACCTACCTTCAAAATATAATAAATCGGCTATAATCTATGACAGGCTTCAAGTCATTACTTGCAGCATAACAATACATACAAAATAAAATTGAGCATATTAGCAAAACGGTAAATAAAAAAGTGAGTGATTTACTTATTCTAGTTTATTTATAGCGGAAGTGAAATATTAATTTACAAGAATAAGTCATATAGCACTTGTGTCTAGTTTTTAAATTACCTCATTCTTTTGGTGTTCGTAAAGATATATTTTTAATTTATTTCTAAAACCACTAATATGTTGCAGGTTCCTTAATGGCGGTGGAATGTTGTTCCAGCATTTGGATGCAGCATAACGAAAACAACCCCTAAAAGCAGCTGAACTATGTCGTTGCGTCGCTAGCTGCATCGCGCATTGCCTGGACCCGTGTGACCTCTCGCTCGACACCCAAGACAACTTTTTATATAAATAGTTTGGTGCTTTATGTTGTAAAACACCAAAAAGAAGACAAGCTAAATGAAGTTCGCGACGATGTTTCATTTTAAGTATACAGTGCTTACTTATATGTGTATATACTCTTACGTTGTATTAAATTTGTTAACAGTAATTATTTACTGCTTGATAATCTTAATTCATTCAAAACCGATGGATTAAATTACACTCACTGATTAATTCAACGAAGAACATTGTTTACGAGGATTTGGATTTAGTAGTAGCAATATAAACTTATTTGTAATCATGTCACGAGCTCCCTTCGCTATGATAACAGCTAATATTGTCTCGATAAACAAGGTGCGTGAGTGTGCAAACAAAGTGTGGATAGATGTTCGCTGTGGATTAACTCTAATAGAGAGCGTTAATTAAAGTCGGCTATAGTCGCTTCTTCTCAAGCCTAATATCGATATAAATATGCAAATGACTGGATGCGGTGTTACGTTATATACATGCATACAATGATCCTTTTTCAATATAATGCGTAGGCGGGTCGAACGAACCACGTCGCCGCCATTTTGGTACGATTCAAAAAATTCCTACTCTCCATTGCGTTCACACGAGCAGTAGTGAAAGCATTGCATATTACAGTATTATTCTGCAAGAATAAAAGTTGTCCGTACAATACCGTGTGCAATACAAGCCGCGTGATGGCGGCTCGTTAAAAGAATACTTCCACTCCATCTCATCCAATGAATCTCGTAAAAGGCGAGTAAGGAATAAAACTGCACTGTGCACCCACTAGCGCATGGTGGCGATGGATCACACCAAGTGCATTATATTGTTTTGGTGAAACGTGGATTGTGGCAGTCATCTGTTTTTGCAGTGAGTGCCCAGTCTCTGACTACCCCCTAGGGGATACAGTCGTGATCTTATGTATGTATGTATCATCCCAATAGTTCTGCTTTATGATACTAGTCCCTCCCTACACTTTTAAAGAAGAGATACCTTAACATTTATCTAACTCCTTTTAAGTTTTGGTCAGAGGTCCCATATTATAGCCGATGTTTTAAATTCAACTGTTTTTTTAAATGAAACTAATTTTACGGATTTATCGCCTTTAATTTTTACTATTTATAAGCCGACGTTTCGAGTGCTTTACAGCACCCATGGTCACGGGAGGACTGAGGTGACAGAAGTCCTGATGTCATAGTTAAGTTTTTATGGCCATAGACATGCGATCGGTACGTGACGGGCGTTCGTCTTAAACGTTTAAGTACTTCTGCAACTTGTGTTTGAACACCGGGATGCCACTGTACTACTACTTCGGCTTCACTACACTACGACGGTCACAAATCTGCTTTTGATTTTTTAGCACCTAACCACTAAATGATTACAAAAAATAAGGATAAACTAGCTAACACGTGCGAATATTTTGCAAAGTATGGTAAAAATCCAACCAACAGATATGCATTTCAGTTCAACAGGTTGTCAACAGATGATACTTTCTACAATAAAATTATCGCTATTCCATTGCTGAAGAGGCCAATGGCCTCTCTCGTAGATTTCTCAAAGTGCCCAAGAATTAGTGCACGTCTACATACTCGTAACTACAAACCGTTTCATATTAAAAAGAGTCGTAACGAATATGGCAGAAACACACCTTCATCATCATTGTTGAATGCATTCAATTCAACATCTCAAAATTGTGATGTGGATATCCATTTTGATAGCTTAAATGTTTTAAAGAGTAAGGTACTAACACATTACACAGCCAAATAATTTTTTTATTTTAAAAGTTTTTTTTACTACCTCTCTTTTTTCCATTTATACATTATATAAGATAGGTTTTTTTTCTTTTTTTTTTTGTTTGTTCTAATTTTATTATTTTATTGTACTGATAGTTTTAATAGGTTACTGTTCTCCTTAAAGGAAGTCTTTTATTATGTGTTGTGTTTACCTTTAATTTAAATGCATATATACAATTTTTTAAGTGCACCTCATTATAATTGTTTCTACATGTATTTAGTTGGTTATTTTGTACTTTGTAGTTTTGGCTTATTTTGAGGGATTAAGTCAAAGTTGCCACGCTTGGCAGGCGGGTTGGCAACCGCAGTTTGTTTATTCAGTTTTGTTCCAGGAAGATGCTGCTGCTAATCTCCTGGTTTTATATCTCCTAGGTCGACTTTTACGACACCGACATTCACGAAGAGATGGGGTGGCAGATTCTCTTAAGCCGCTACCACACGGCAAATACAGTAAATATTATAAAATAAAGTATATGTATAATACAGTAATAATAGTAAATATTATTATATTAGGGTTACTGAGACATAGAGATAGAGAAAGGAATGCTTAGATGGTTTGGACGCATAGAGAGGATGGATGAAAGAAGATTGACGGAACAGATTTATGAGGCGAGTGTGTATGGGAAAGCCGGTAAGGGTACATCGAACGAACGTATTACGATCAGATCGAAATCGTTTTAAGGAAAGGCCGCGTCAAAAGTACCCGCAACCGACGAGCTTATATGAAAACACTAATGAAAGTAGAGGAAACTAAAGATGTGTGTCAGGATCGTAGCAAGTGGAAAGATGTGGTCTCTGCCTACACCTATGGGAAAGAGGCGTGACTGTATGTATGTATGTATTTACTGAGACATCGTTACTATGTAAGAAAATACGTTTATTTGTACTTCATCAATTATGAGGGTAGGGAGTATCTACATCTCAAAGGATAGTTTAAAATAACACGAAAATTGCTTACTTCATTTCATTTCGTTTCACTTTCATTCAACAACTAACTTTAAGTCACATTTGCACGAGTACGATAACTTTAATGACTGTCACGACAGTCTAACACTAGGACGTCCAAACACTAGTGGGCACACTACTAGAGTGACACTAGTTTCTACTGGCATTTCAACAACGTGGTGGGGGAGCCAGACGGAATCTCTTGACAACAGTCGGAAGTTTTTTTTTTGTATAAAGTGACAAAACTCGCAAAACGTTCACCTGATGGTAAGTGCAACGTCCGCCCACAACAAATGCTGTGTCAACCCAGAATATTTCTGTGTGACACCACACTGCGCCCGTCACCCTGAGACATCAGTTCTTAAGTCTCAAATGCCCAGTGATTACGCTAGCTCACAGTGCCCTTCAAACCGAAACACAGTAATGCCTGCACACTACTGCTTCACGGCAGAATAACTGGCCCTGGGGTGGTACCTACCTAGACGGATTCCTGCATAGGAAATTCTACCACCAGGAAGTCATATAAAGTACTTTTAAACAATACTAACATACAGTATTAAATCATTACATATAAATTAAATTTCGTTACACAGTATCCTAACAATTACATACAGTTGAATTTTTTTTGTTTCAAATTAATTGAATATAAGCACTTTATATATTTACCCGATGCGCGCTATTCCGCAGATATTATACATGTTCGAGCACTTCCGATACAAACTAATACATACTTGGTAAACAGCTCTCATCGGTGAGTAAACGTTGCTTGGCTTGCAGTGTAAATATGGATTAATTGTTATTGAATTTGCACACTACTAGCGCAAAAATTAAACAATAAGTGTCGATGTTATTAATTACGTTAATCAGATACGTTATGTTATACTCCGTTATTTTTAGGGTCCCGTACCAACGAATAAAGAAACCCTTATATACGGCGAATTTACTCTGACTCTCAAGTTGAAGTATCATCATTTCAGCCAATCACTAGTCCTACTGCTGAACATAGGCCTCCCTCATAGATTACCCACAAGTTTGTAGCTCACATTTTGGGGGATTTTAGCATAGTTGCCACGCTTTTCGGGCGGTGTGGCAACCTTAGTTTATTTATTCACATGTTCCAGTAAGAGGCTGCCCATCTCCTGGTTTAAATTTTCTCTGTCGACTTTTACGACAGCCACAGGATGAGATGAGGCGGTAGATGGGGCTCTTACGCCGCCACTACGCGGCTAATATGGTCATGTAACGTCAACTAATTATTTATTTTGAGGGATAAATTCGTAAATTAAATTTACCGTGTGACATACCAAATAAGATTATTGTTATGGTTACAAAATATATATTTTTTTAATTTCGTACGGTGTTAAAATAACAATGAATTTCTCAATTGTGTACGGAACCCTCTCCACGCAAGTTAATCTAGCACTTGTTCGTTTGTTTTTATGAAAATAAGAGTGGGATGTGAAAGTCGTACACCTGATGGGAAGCCCCACCTGTTCATAACAATGGCGCTGTCCCCAAAAAACTTTGCAGACGAAAGTTCCGTATATTACTCGTACTGCCTCATCATCACGTGAAATTGGTTCATATGTAGATAGATAGATACGTTATTCATTGCATCACAACATGCAAGCAAAAAGTTAAATAATAAAAATAGTCTCAACTATAAAACAGAAATAAATCAAATTATTCAAAATAATAATAATAAATAAAACAAAGATAAGAATAAAAAAAATGTGCAAGCATACTAAAGTTATATCCTAAAATTTTACTATCCATGACTGTTTCTGTACCACAGTGTGACGCAACGAATATGTCTGCGCTCAGTATAAGATTACGGATGCCGGCAACACTGATTTTCAGCACAGCCTGATTATAATCCTAAGCCGGTTGTGCCCGCTATTACTACAGTTTTATTATAATTAATACAAAATGTTGTTAAATTCATCATCACTTCAGCCAATCAGTCCACTGCTAAACAGAGTCCTCCCCCCTAGATTGCTACAATCGTTTGTAGCTCTCATTTTGGGGGGTCATAGTTGCCACGCTTGGCAGGTGGGTTCGCAACCGCAGTTTATTTATTCAGATGTTCCAGAAAGATGCTGCTGCCCATCTTCTGGTTTTAATTTTTCCTCTGCCGACTTTTACGACAGCCACGGGATGAGATGGGGTGGTTCTAAGTAAATAATAATAATAAAAGTGCATTTAATAAAACTACTTTTACGGATTTTATCGCGTTTAATTTTAAACTATTTATAACCCGATGTTTCGAGTACTTTACAGCACCCATGGTCACGGGGGGACTGAGGTGACAGATGTCCCGATGTTATAGTTAATCCGGGGTACCTTCAGCTTTTAATTAATTAGGATTAATTAAAAATTAAACGCGATAAAATCCGTAATAAAATGTGTAATGTTCGCGTAAATATAAGAAATCATTGAATAAAAGTGCAGTTACACAACAATCAGCATAAAATACGAGGGTGGATTGAAAAGTACTCGGCCTAACAAAGAAAATAAACACATACTAAATCAGTTATATTTTTATTTTTCTACGTAATCACCATCAAGTTCAATACACTTTTGCCACCTCCCCTTCCAAGCATTTAGACCGTTAAAAAAAATGATTCTTCCTTAGAGTCAAAATATGCGTCTACAGCTGCTTTGACCTCGTCGTTTGTCGAAAATCTTTGACCTCCCAAGTGCTTTTTTAGGTTAGGGAACAGAAAGAAATCTGATGGTGCCAGATCAGGTGAATACGGCGGATGCGGTAACAGTTCAAAGCCACAGTTGTGAATTCCAGCCATTGACTGTACTGACGTGTGAACACGGGCGTTATCTTGATGAAACAGGACTTTTCTTCTTGAGCATTCCTCGACGTTTTTCTTTTATTTCCTCTCGTAAACGACGTAGTAAGGTGCAGTAGTAATCAGAGTTTATAGTCTGACCCCTTTCAAGATAATCAATCATAATCACACCTTTCGAGTCCCAGAATACTGAAGCCATCACCTTATTTGCCGACAAAACCGACTTAGCCTTTTTAGGGGGTGGTGAACCAGGTCTTCTCCACTGTTTTGATTGTTGTTTTGTTTCCGGTGTACAGTAATGAACCCATGTTTCGTCCATAGTAACAAAACGATTCAAAAAATCATCTGCATCGGCTTCAAATAACTCCAAACAGTCGCGTGAAATAGTCAATCGCGTCCTTTTTTGTTCGACTGAAAGCAGTCGCGGAACCCACCTCGCAGACACCTTGTGGAAACCCAACTCGTTGACAATGATGTTTTGAGTTCGTTCATAAGAGATGCCTATAATCTCGGCTATCTCTCTAATTTTTAATCAGCGGTCTCCCATTATTAAATCAAGTACTTTTTTTAATATTTTCGTCGGTAGTTGACGTCGAAGGCCTTCCAGAGCGGGGTTCATCTTTCACACTCTCTCTACCACGCTTAAATTCTGCTATCCATTTTTTGACGGATGAATATGACAGCACAATCGCCTAATGTACTGACCATGTCATCATGGATGGCTTTTGATGATAGCCCCTTCTTATGGAGGTACTTAATGACGGCACGCTGCTCGATTTGCTCCATTCGCGGAAATTATGACCGATTACTTTGTTAATAAATTTATAAAATCACAACTAATTATCGCACACTAAATAATGTGGGTAGATTTGATTTTTAGAATTGAATGGATCTGTGTTAGGCCGAGTACTTTTCAATCCACCTAGTAACATGCCTAGAGGTGAACAAAAGAAAGAAGCGTCTCGTAATTACACCGGCTTCAGTGTGAAAGGCACATCGTAATACAGTCGTGTTCACTTGACCGTGGTGGATTCCTGAATACGTACCAGTAGTATTTCCGTAATACTTCGCCATTATTTTATAATATTTATTTTTATAGAAAAGGGGTAATCGAGCAAGCGCCTCAAGCACATCCGAAATACCAAAAGAATTCTGGCTGTGTTGCTGACTTTTGAAAAATGAGTCGAGTCGTATCGGTGCGGAAAAACCAATGGCGGTAGCAGATATTTATTTTTTGAATTAAGTGACTAGACGAGCAAAACGTTCACCTGATGGAAAGTGCAACGTCTGCTCATAATATATGCCCAGTGATTACACTAGCTCTCAGTGCCCTTCAGACCGAAATACACTAATTTTTGCACACTACTGCTTCACGGCAGAATAACTGGCCCGGGGTGGCACCTACCTAGACGGATTCCTGCATAGGGATCCTACCACCAGCATTTTAATAATCAATTCTAACTTATGAACCAGAAATAAATTATCTAACACTTCTGTACAATCAACGTACAGTTATATACAAATACCAATAGTCTCACTAAATTGACGCAATCGGTGTTTGCGTTCAGGTGCGCGATTAATTTTGCGCTGTGTCCTCGTTTAAACAAATGAGTTGTATGCAAATGGACCGCTGATGATTGAATCGGTGTTAATCAAATTACTTCTTAACGATGATACGATACTTGATGTCGAACTGTTAAAATGCGAAAGAACAATTACAAAAGTCGATTATAAATTTATTACCAGCACTATAAGATGGTCCATTTTACTTTATCTTTTTTTTATTGTATAAAGTGACGAAAGGAGCAAAACGTTCACCACCACTGGGTGACATCACACTGCGCCCGTCACTCTGAGACATCAGTTCTTAAGTCTCAAATGCCCAGTGATTACGCTAGCTCACAGTGCCCTTTAAACTGAAACACAGAAATGCTTGCACTGGCCCTGGCCCTGGGGTGGTATCCTGCATGGGAACCCTGCC
Organism: Luehdorfia chinensis; assembly: GCA_019845155.1. Classification (NCBI taxonomy): domain Eukaryota; kingdom Metazoa; phylum Arthropoda; class Insecta; order Lepidoptera; family Papilionidae; genus Luehdorfia; species Luehdorfia chinensis. The sequence continues at coordinate 426,957 of JAHVAK010000548.1, read as the reverse complement.
ACCAAATTATCGAAAAATAATTATATTATTGATTAACCTACTTAAATGTTAATTCAGTTGCCCTCCTCTCACTGATCAGTGAATCATTTACATACAAAATCATTTATTTGCGCAAGGACAACGTTTCGTAACGAACGCTTGTCGGACCGTGCCAATTTAGTGGCGTCATTGGTATTTGTATTTAGATACGTGATTCGTTGGGCGCGTCCAATGATTTATTGCCTTTTCTGATTAGAATTAATTCGCTTCTGTATTTGGGCGTGTATCAATCGAGTTTCCAGACCATAAATCACGGTGTCGACCATGATGCGCAATGTGCGGAAGCTGTTTATCAATAATTAGTAAGCGCTTACCTGGGTAAGTAAAATATATCTTATGAAGGGTTTAAAACTAGTCCCATCACATGAACAAATATCTGAACTTGTCAACTCTTTGGTGTTGTTCTTAGATTTGTAAATTCGGATGTTGTAAATAAGACAACTTAAATGTATAAATTGAAACTACATTCATACATAGAGTCATGCCTCCTTTCCATAGGGGTAGGCAGAGACCACATCTTTCCACTTGCTACGATCCTGACACACATCTTTAGCTTCAACTTCTTTCATTAATGTTTTCATACAAATTCGTCGGTTGCGGGTACTTTTGACGTGGCCTTTCCTTAAAACGACCTACACCGACTCTTACTATAAATTGAAAATAAAGGTAATTTTGGAAAAGCAACAGAGAAATCAGTAGTGTCGTTTATATTAGAGCCCCTGCAATCTTGAATTCCTCAATAAATATTTTTCAAGAGCTTCGTTTATCGTATTACGGGCCAAAAAATAATATCGTCATAAAAACTCAACTTTCCAATGTATAAAATTCGTAGTGAAAGGTTTTTTACATTTTCACTTATAATTCATTGCTGAACATAAGCCCGTACATTATTCATAAGGGTCATCATCATCATCATCATCATTTCAACCTATCACCAGTCCACTGCAGAACACAGGCCTCCCCCATAGATTGCCACAAAAGTTTGTAGCTCTCATTTAGTGGGGATTGCCAACCCGCCTGCCATGCGTGGCAACTATGACAAAATCCCTCCTTACTCATGAGGGTAAAGTAATGTAACAGCCTGAAAGTGTTCCACTACTGGGCACAGGCCTCCTATTTTATGAGAAGGCTTTAGAGTTGGAAAGAGACTCTATTCTAGTGGAAGGTGGTGGACTCCGCACGTCGTGAAAAGTTTCTTATTCGTCGGACATGCAAGTTTCTTCACGATGTTTTCCTTCTTTGCCAAGCATGTGGCAAATCAGTCAACAGCGGAAGTCAGTTATCTGCAGCTAAAATTGTGAATTATGAAACTTTAGTCGAACCGACCTACACTGTTCCGGAATTTTATCGGTTATTACTGTAATTAGAATTTGAGTAGAAGAATGGTGATAGTGTTGTAGTGGCGGAGGTTATCTGGTGGTGGTTCCCGGTGGCGGCGTTAGTTTTCTCGTGCACGCTACTGTGGGAGGGCGGGCGGTGCGGATCTTAGCAAATTAACTTTCTTTCCTTCAATAGAATGGATTTTCGCAAAGGTTCTATTAACCAGAAGAATCGTAGTGAACCATCCAAACTTTGCCAATGGATTCATTGGTGACACAGCATTTATTATAGACAAACATTGCGCTTACGATCAGGTGAACGTTTTACTCGTCGTGACACTTTCATGCATTAAAAACTGGATTACAGAGTCAGGGGACAATCTACAGCAATTATCTTAAGCACACGTTCACTTTACGAAAACCGGGCTAATTGCTCCCAGTAACTCTCGTTGACAGATACTAATCGAATATAATAACTCCCATATCTTGGACACACATTTTCAACGTTAAGTTTCACTGGTGGTAGGATTCCTATGCATGTATCCGTCTACTTAGGTACCACCTACGGGCCAGTTATTTTGCCGTGAAGCAATAGTGCGCAAGCACTACTGTGTTTCGGTATGACCCGACATTACGATTTATAATCCTACATTTATAACACGACGTTTTGAGTGCTTTACAGCACCCGTGGTCACGGGAGGACTAAGGTGACAGATATCCTGATTTCATAGTTAACCCGGGGTACCTTCAGCTTCTAATTATTATTTTTAGTCCGATCTACGCAGAAAGAGCTAACTGTGTCTTGAAGTCTTGCAGTGGTATGCTTGGTTTTTGATTTAATTTTATTTATTATTGGATCCCAAGCTGGTGGTAATACCCAACCATCTTCTCTATTGAAATTAGGATGGTTTCGATAGCCTCGCGAATTATACTTCGTAGAAATCTGTGTTCTTCTGCAAGGATCTGTGGTTTATCAAATCTCATGTAATGGTTGGGATGTTCCAGAACATGGTCACAGACTGCAGACTTCCTAGAACGACGATGCTTCACGTCAGATGTGTTCACCTCAGTCCCCCCCCTGACCATGGGTGCTGTAAAGCACTTGAATCGTCGGGTTATAAATAGTAAGCAATTAAACGCGATAAAATCCGTAAAATTTGTTTCATTTAAACGAATAAAAGTAATTATATATCGACGATTTCACTACTATGAAATTTACTGGTGGTAGGATTCCTATGCAAGAATCCGTCTAGGTAGGTACCACCCCAGAGCCATTTATTCTGCCGTGAAGCGGTAGTGTGCAAACATTACTGTTTCGGTTTGAAGGGCACTGAGAGCTAGCGTAATCACTGGGCATATGAGACTTAAGAACTGATGTCTCAGGGTGATGGGTGCAGTGAGGTGTCACACAGAAATGTTCTGCGTGACACAGCGTTTGTTATGAACAGACGTTACACTTTCCATCAGGTGAACGTTTTGCTCGTTCCGTCACTTTTATGAAATAAAAACTAAATATTATGATATTTCTCAGTAATGTTTGCATACTACTGCTTCACGGCAGAATAACTGGCACCCACCTTCACCACCACCAAAACTGCACTAGCAAGTTCATACTTTATAAAGTCTTGAAACCGAAAAGTCCCCGAAACAAATTAGCATAGGGCTCCTCTCACTTCTGAGAGGATTATGGTGCAGGGAAAAGAGCTACGTTGCTCCGATGCGGGTCGCCTATCCAGGCGCTAGGCGCTACCTACTACAATGTATTCACAGAGCATGTTATAATTAAGCGATTAAAAATTTAATCTTCGATTGTAGTGGTAGCGACACCGGTATGGTACCCAGGCTCTTCATATACTACGAAATTTAAAGCGAGCACTCTATTTATGTGACAATAAATTAACACAAAATTTTAGTGGGAACAACCTTATTCATATTATTGATTCAAGTGACTGTGATCGCACATTATTTTCTCCTTAAAATTCACATTAAATCAGAATCTAGTGCAAAATAAACTTACGTCAGCTTTTAGCTAAACGCAGATAACAAAGGACATAACTTTTAAAGACCATTATTTCGTAAAATGTAATTGGTTGAAAGTTTAGAACAGACGTAAAATCCACCCGGTGTAATGACTAATTAATCGACAGTCACTCAGATACAGCGAGACCCTCCTTTATTAAACCATTATCCGTTATGATTGCTCGAAGTACAATTTGAACTTTTGGTATAACTGTAATACTAAGTGCAGTTCGATGCTGTAACCATCATTTAATTTAGACTTTTATCAATAAAATATGATTTTTAAACACAAACTATAATTTTATATATATTTTTATATATATTTATATATATTTCATATATATAACTATAATTTTATTTATATATATATATATATAATTATATATATATATATATTAAATACAAATACTTTTGTATTCAATCACGTTATCAGAACTCAGTAATTATGATCCAAACTTTTTTTTTTTGATAAAAGTGACGGAACGAGCAAAGCGTTCACCTGATGGTAAGTGCAACGTCTGCCCATAACAAATGCTGTGTCACCCAGAACAGTGTGACACCACAATGCGCCCGTCACCCTGAGACATTAGTTCTTAAGTCTCATATGCCCAGTGATTACGCTAGCTCTCAGTGCCCTTCAAACCGAAACAGTAATGTTTGCACACTACTGCTTCACGGCAGAATAACTGGCCCTGGGGTGGTACCTACCTAGACGGATTCCTGCATAGGAATCCTACCACCAGTAAATTTCATAGTATACAAAACTGTTAATTTTGTTACATATTTCAAGTTGACTTTATTATACAGCATAAAAACATGACGCCAAAGACAACTTCCTACCTTCAATGACACTTAGACATGTTAGAAAGTGGAAAGTAGCCAGTTTTCTTAACTTTGATGTACATTACGGACCCAAAGGGCGATCTGCAGCAATTACCCCCACGATTGGAGTTTCGAGTTTAAGTTCTTTAGGTTCACTTTGTACAATACGAGATAATTACTTCGTATAGCATTTTGTAGAGTTTAGAAAGCTGAAGTCAGAGTTTGCTACATTACGACCGATTCAAATTGATAATATTAGAACAACATTTGTTCTTAATTATTATCACATATAGATATATGTGATAATAACTTAACAAATATTTTAATAATTAAACATAACAATATATGTACTATGCGCATTGTGGGACTAGGACCCGTGCCTTATAGCACAAAAGTCAATAGCTTTGTTGATACCCCAAGCCGACTGAATATTATATACTAAAAATATTTACATTATTCTTCTTCCTTCTATTTCCTTTTACGTTTATAGTTTTTTTTAATTTAATTATTTTTTAATTTATTTTTATTTTATTTTATTTTATTTTTAATTTTATTTTATAATTTTTTAATTTTAATTTAATTTAATTAACCCTATCGATATTTTTTTGATAGGATTTTAATTAAATTCTTTTAAAAAATACTCCTTTCATATAACAGAAATAAACCTCACCTCAGCGTCATTTTCGGCGATAACTACTCGTAGAAACAAATAGCACAATGATTTTGTTTGTGATTTTTTTGAATTTGATTAGTGTACAGTCTCAGATTCTCGTGATGTTTACGAGGCGTCTTGGTGACAAAGCAACGGATCTGTCATCGTCGTCATATGAACCTGACACTAGTCCACTGCTGAACATAGGCCTCCCCCAAAGAGTGACACAAAAGTTTGTAGCTCCCAGCTCCATTTTGGGGCGATTTTGCCACGCTTGGCGGGCGGGTTGGCCAACAGCCGATAGTTGTCCGGCAGAGTAGAATAGCACCTACCTCTTGCCTACCGAGGTGTCGTAAGAGGCGACTAAGGTATTGTACGTACAGCCTTTATTCGTGCAGACTAACACCATAATATGCAGTGCAGTCACTATACTGTTCACGGGAACGCAATAGGGAGTAAGAAATTTTTGACTCGTACCTAAAGGGCGGCGACGTGGTCCGCAACCCGACACGTTTCGTTTCCCGCGGGGGAGAAAAGTGGGCTTGGTAATCAGAGTTGCGGTCCTTGACTTAATCCGTTTCAATGTTAATAGTACACTAAGTAATTTTTATTTTACCCGAGGCTTTCTTTATTTTATTGCAAAAGTGTAATAACTTGACTGCGAAGCATACTTTTTTTTTAAAAAAATGAGTAATTTTTAAAATACTCTACGAATGTCTTACTATGGTTGTATGACTTTTCATGGTAAAGTTCATACAACCTTTGCCTACTTCAGTAGATTTCTATTCTCGTCCATTCATTAAAAGTCTTGCAACTGTTCAAGGAGAGAGTGAGAAGTAAAAATGGTTTTAAATTCCTTGCTCAGAAGGTTAAACATAATAGTCAGTATTATTCCTATTATTAAAAGGAAGTAATGGAAGTTTTTTTTTTATTTCCGTTACTTCTTAACTTCTTCAAGTAATATTTATTCACCTGAACAAAAACAATTTTTTTATTGATTAGATTTTTGCACAAGTACCTAAGATACTAATTGCCCAGAATGGTCAGAACTTATTTTGTAAATTATGAATTGGTGCAACACTTAACATCTGTAAAAATATATGTATACAAGTTGCACTAGATCCAGTAATACGTGTCGGTTTAAAAACAGGTTGACTTCAATGCTGTGGGAAGAAGTTTCTAAGAGGTTGATATTAACATCTCCGCATATGACAACAGGTTGGTTCTGTTTATTTACGAGTAGTTTAATTAAAACTTCTTCCATAATTTTCTCAAAATTATCATATAAAGCATATGGGGGTCTGTACTGACCACTATGAGGTGCTCAAGCTCAACACCGGCCATTTCTATAGTTATCTCAACAGAGAAGCTCACAATGTCTTTACGTTCCTTAAATCGCGATTATTTTTTTATAGAATTAAAGAGATTTTGAAAGAATTATCTTTTAACTAATGTTCACTTATACACAGAATATGAATATGATGGCTATTTACAAACAATTTAATTTCTAATTCCTTGCCTAAAATGTACTGTATATTTTGATGCACCAGATGTATACAATCTTTATTATGAACATATTGTGAAGTTCTACAATTTATTACATATGACTTTCTTAATCTACTAATGACACAATTATTACTAGAGATTTCCTCTATTCTTTTTTTTATTGGATAAAGTGAAGAGACGAGCAAAACGATTCCTGCATAGGAATCCTAGCGCCAGTGATTAAATGATTTAAATTATTTGGAATGATTCCAAATTCATTGCCAAATAATTAGACTGTTCAATAAAAAATGTCTGTGTAGCCAAATTATTAGCTTTATTAAAAAGTAAACATTAGCTACTAGTCATAAACTATTTTTGGATTGGTTATAGTACTTATTATTTTTCAAAAATGAAATGGAAATTATCATTATTAGATTAACATTTTAAAATTATTCCATAGTAAATTTAATTCATATCTTTTGCTATTTTCATGTGCCAGAACCCGTATATAAGGCAATGTAAACAAGATTGTTTTGCTTACATTTAAATTATTTAAATATTCATAGTATTGCATTAATTGCTTTTTGTTAACATTGCCCCTTCTCTCCATTAGTAATTTTTATTGTCGTCTTTAGTTTGTTCATGCTACATGAGGTTCTTACTGATGTTCTTGAAGTTATAGAATCCTCACCTGTCAAGTCTATGGTTGCAACCATGTAAATCCTAAAGCTTGAAAAACTTTAGGATTTACATGTATAGATTTACATTCGACCCGCTCATCGAACAGACTCTGAGCCTGGGAGGCTTACAAATGAATATTAGAGTAGTAGAAAGGTTGAATCAAAAAAATTGCACAGTTGAAAAGGCAACAATGAAGGCACAAATGAAAAAGTGCACAGTCTTTCAATCAAAAGTTCAAACTATTCATTAAAAGACTTTCAGGAAAGGTTATTATAATAAAAACATGGATGGTGATAACCCCTGGGAATGAGATGATCGCTGCCTAACTATTTCTACATCTTTATAAAACTGCTGTAATTGTACATTATTTTTCAAATGAATGAAAAAATATTCCTCAGGGTTTCTTGGCGTTTCTTTACGAACCAATGTAGCTTAAAAAATGACGTTCAATGAGCATTATGTAATAAATCTATATTGAATAAAAAATATTCTATTCTATTAACTATTATTACGTTCATGTCATTGCTGTCAGATTGTGTCTCATTTATTTTCGTTTTAAATATTCCGAAGCTATTACATTTGCTATGAATTGTTTAAAATATTCAAGCGTTATTTCAATTTGATTATGTAAGACAACAATGAGGACTACAGCAGATACAACGAGTCTTAGCTAAATTTTATTGCAAGCGTCAGTTTTCCAAATTAAAAACTTGCGCAGGTTGGAACTTGGATAGGAACAGCTATTGAGTTTCTACTGGAGAATGGATTAAAATAAGAGAGAGCAATTAAAGTTCTTGATCCCTTACTATTTCCACTGCAAACTGCTATTCGATTGCGAAGCTTATAACAAAGCACAAACATTGAAATGCAATTTCAGTGTTTTATTGACACTTCAACCGTATCGTAAACCATTTTTCCGTGATGGAATTATTAAAAGAAAATGTGATTCGTTTAGGTGACGTAAATAATTTAAATATTGTTGAATGTACATTTTTGTTTTTGAAAACGTAACAGCAACTGTTTACCAAACTTTAAAATTACAAGTTTCAAGGTTAAAATAAATTATACTTTCATGTTTTAAATAATACAAACTGTCACGCCTTTTTACCACATAAGGAGTAGGCAGAGGCCACTCACACAGCTCACTTTTCACCCTCACGGGAAACAAGACTTGACGGGTGGCCACGACACCGTCATTTTGGTACGATTTAAAAAAAATCCATTGCGTTCCCACGAGCAGTAAAGATTTTTTTTTCAGCTTCGCCGGATTGAAGCAGTATAGTGACAGCATTGGATGTTATGGTGTTATTCTGCACTAATAAAGGCTGTCTGCACAATATCTTAGTCGCCTCTTACGACACCTCGGATAGGAAAGAGGTACGAGTAGGTGCTATTCTACTTTGCCAGACACCGATCGTCTATACTTAATGTTTTGTCAGGTTATTTTATTTAATAAGGAGCAATTTTTATTTTTGGTAATAACCTAATAGGTTTTTTAGCGTTAACCCTAAACAGAGATTTCTAATGTTTCGTGAGTGCAGTATACAGATAAAAAAATTCGATTTGATCGTTTCGCTCGTCTCATCACTTTCTTCTATAATCAAAATAATAAAGTTAGTTAACCAAATCGATTTGTTAACGAAGTAATAAGTATCTCATTTATTTTTTTAATTAATTAATAATATTAGTAAAAAAGTTTGTTTAAAAATACAAGTCAAGTTTTTATTTGTGTATTTACAGAAACGCATCCTATTCCAGTCATACCGTAGTTTTGACTGGAATGGATGCGCTAGTTTGATTAAAATAATAATATAAGTAATTAAGAACAATAAGGTCCGGAACAGAGATATGCAACATTACCGAATGTCTGTTCCAGATCCTCAGTGCAGTTAAGTGTAGTTTCTTGAGATTTTTCGCTATGAATTTTATAACTTTATGTGACGTAAAGCAGTTGCCAGAAGTGAAAAGAAGCCCTCAATGAGTGTCGACGTGAAAAAGCCAAGTGCCTCGCTCGCAAGAGCACCTACGTGTCTAGACTTTCTACATAGCGCAACATTTTCCCAAATAAAATTTTAATTATTTGGAATGTGTATAAGTTTTTACAATATGAAACTTTTATTTAATAATTCAACTAAAATAAATAAACACCGTGTGGTAGCGGCCTAAGAGAATCTACCACCCCATCACATCCCGTGGGTGTCGTAAAAGTCGACAGAGGGAAATTAAAACCAGTAGATGGGCAGCAGCATCTACCTGGAACTATCAGAATAAATTAACTGCGGTTGCCAACCCGCCTGCCAAGTGTGGCAACTATGGCAAAATCCCTCCAATAAGAGAGCTACAAACTTTTGTGGCTATCTATGGGGGAGGCCTATGTTCAGCAGTGGACTTGTGATAGGCTGAAACGACGAAATAAACACAAACTAAAATAAACACATGTACAGCTTTTTTTAATAAACTAATAGCAATAGCGAAATGTCAGAACTGATTTTATTATAGTCATAAAACACTATGCTTTTTGATTATTCGTAGATATAGACGATTTAATAATTATTAATCAACTTCAAAAAACGAGGATTTTTTTAATGTTACAAAGTGAATAAACAAGAATGTCGTTCACTAAATGGTAAATGCAACGTCTGCCCATAATAAAAGCTGCGTCACCCAGAACATTTCAATGTAGCTCCACACTCCGCTCGTTACCTTTAGACATAAGTTTGTACGTCTCATTGTGTCTAGTTATTACACTAGATAACTGTGCCCTTCAGGCTGAAACACAGTAACGTTCGCACACAACTACTTAGCGGCAGAATAAGTAGCACAGTACATTTCCAGACGGTGGTAGGATTCCTATGCAGGAGTCCGTCTAAGTAGGTACCACCCCAGGGCCAGTTATTCTGCCGTAAAGCAGTAGTGTGCAAACATTACTGTGTTTCGGTTTGAAGGGAACTGTGAGCTAGCGTAATCACTGGGCATATGAGACTTAACAACGTATGTCTCAGGGTGATGGACACAGTGTAGTGTCACACAGAAATTTTCTGGGTGACACAGCATTTGTTATGGGCAGACGTAGCACTTACCATCAGGTGAACGTTTTGCTCGTTTCATCATTTTATGCAATAAAAAAAACGGATGCTTGCATAGGAATTCTACCACCAGTAAAATATCCATGTATAGAATCAATACCATGCACAGAACTATTTGCATAAATGCTAACTTAAATCTTAACCATTTTTTTATGAATTAATTTAAGCAGTTATGTTTGGCAATTGTAGGGATATATTATATCAGTGAAACCACACTATAAATAAATGATTAGTGTCGAAGAAAATACGGGAAAGTAGTTTTTAAATTCAGAATTATCTCGTCCCAATAATAAGTAAAATTAAATCAAAAACCAAGCATAACACTGCAAGACTTCAAGACACAGTTAGCTCTTTCTGCGTAGATCGGACCAAAAATAATAATTAAAAGCTGAAGGTACCCCGGGTAAACTATGACATCAGGACATCTGTCAACTCAGTCCTCCCGTGACCATAGGTGCTGTAAAGCACTCGAAACGTCGGGTTATAAATAGAACAAATTAAACGCGATAAAATCCGTAAAATTAGTTTCATTTAAATGTGGTAGTGTCCGCGTAAATATAAGAAATCATTACGTCCCAAATATATTTTTATAACACCTTTATAATAGGTTGTCATTGACCTTACTATCACTGGACATTCGCATAGCACAAGACCCAACTTAAATTTTGATAAGCCAATATGTGAAAATTCTACTTGGTAATCGTTTATAAAACGAAATATATTAACTGAATTATTAACACAATTAAATTTAATTAATGTAATGAAACTCAATTTATGGATTTTATCGCATAACAGTATCCATGGTCACGGGACGACAGGTGTCAGACGTCCTGATGTCATACTTGTAGCGACATCTATGTCGCGACATGAGAAGCTCAAGAAATTTTTCATACATTCAATAATCGCGCTATGAAAGTTTCTGAGATGCGAACTATATATACTACATCTAAATATTACTATTGGGTGAGAAATTTTATAACTAAATCCTCCTACACCGATGGTAAAAAAGAGAATGTCTAACCATCAGATGGTGAAAGTACAATGTATACAGAAGATCGAATGTGACTTTTCTTCAAAGTATTTTTAAACCAACTTAACAATTTTTGACTTTGCAACATACTTAAGGTAATAAGGACTTTCGTTTTAATCGCGAAACATTTGTCTAAAACTCTAGACTTGAAAACTGACTAAGTGTTATTATCAAACTTATTGTTTGGGTAACAGGCGATGTCAGGCACGAAAGTTTATAATTGATATAAAAACAATTGGTACTTTGTTGAACTTCAAATTCAATTATCATAAATTTTCATTTTAAAGTTGGTGAACCTAGCGTAGTTTCTACTGAAGCGTTGTTAAATAATTATTCACAAGACGTTAAATGGATATTAATACTAACAAACATAAATATTTTATGTAGTTTTTTTTTTAATTTTAGGCAAATTCATCTGTAGAAACATTTGCATTTTCCCTGAACGAAGAATTCCATTTTATACATTGTAATTCAATGGTGGTGGAAGGATTTTTTTTTTATTGGATGAAGTGATGAAACGAGTAAAACGTTTACCTGATGGTAAGTGCAACGTCTGCCCATAACAATTGCTGTCTCACCCAGAAAAAATCTGTGTGACACCACACTGTGCCCATCACCCTGAGACATAAGTGCTTAAGTCTCATATGCCCAGTGATTACGCTAGCTCACAGTGCCCTTCAAACCGAAACACTGTAATGTTTGCACACTACTGCTTCACGCAGAATAACTGGCCCTGGGGTGGTACCTACCTAGACGGATTCCTACATAGGAATCCTACCACCAGTCAATAAATCTACTGGGTGTCGGACGCAGTTTCGTACTACACAGAAGTGTTCTCGGTGACAGCATTTGTTATTGCAGAATATGCCCTTACCATTAGTTGAACGTTCTGCTCGTCTCTTCACATTATCCAATAAAAAAAGTAAAGTAACAGCCCATAAATGTCCCACTACTGAGCACATGCTTCCTCACATTTTCAAAATCGTTTCGAAGCCGGGGGGCTTCATGTGTCCGCAATGCAGGTTGACGGAATTCACATGCCCTCGGTATTTTTTTTAATTACTCAGACATGCAGGTTTCCTCGCGATGTTTACCTTTATCGCCTTTATCATGTGGTAAACCTCTAAAATTGTTAATTGCAATTGTAATTATTACTTTAGAGGTGCACAGAGCACAGGGGATCAAACTTCAGGTAACTCACATACTATGAAATTTGTCACAAAACATAATACAAATCTATTTGCAAAGAAATTATTTTTTCAAGACTATATTTTGCCTAGGTACATTTTTCGTTCAAATTTTCTTATAGAATTCGAAGATGGACCTTCGTAGCCGAACAGTCTGTCCTAGGTATACATATTCGTCGATTTCGAGCGTAGTGTTTCCACAACCGGGGTATGGGTGTGACATGGACGTTAGATATTATTTTCGTATTGTCGATGTTCATTTTAAGACCTACCCGTTGGGAGACACTATTGAAGTCATTGAGCATAGTGCCAAAGTACTCCAGCGATTCCGCCATTATAACTATGTCGTTGGCAAATAGAAGGTTAGTGATGTATTCGCTATTGGTGTTTATATCGTATTCTTAAATACATTTATCGGTATTATTACAGTGCAAATGTACACTACGTTTTAGTAGACTTAACTTCTTCAGTCCAAATAACCAACCGCCAACCAGTAGTATGCAAGAGTAACTGTGTTCCGGTCTGAAGAACACTGTAGCTAATGAAATTACTGGGTATATGAGACTGCGACTCGTAAATAACTGACGTCACAAGATGACGAGGCCAGTGCAGCGCCACGCCGACAGAATAGAAGAATTTCTATTTATTCTATTCTTAGAATAAAATAAATTTTCATTCAACATAGATTATTTATATAATACTTATTGAAAGTCATTTTTTTTTCTCTTTTTTAACTACAGTGGTTCGCGAAAAATGCCTCTGTCCTGGGAAGAACGAGTAAGAAACCCAGCGGGATATTTTTTTTAAGTAATTTTTAAATTAATGTACACTAACACCAGTACTATAAAGATGTCTAAATAGATTGGCGGCGATCACCTTATTCCCAGGGGTTATCATCATCTGTGTATTCTTTAATATTATAATAACCCTTTTTATGAAGACTTCGTTTAATATAATATTTTAACTTCTCGATTGAAAGTCTTTGTGCACTTTCTGGGATTTTGTTGTAAAAGCGTATACATTGCCCATAAAAGAGTTACTGACCCTGTGAAGTCTTCTTGGTATTTACATTATGAACATCACTTTTGTTAGTTAATGTTTCACGTTCTTGTGTACATACAGAACGTTATCAAATATATATTGAGAGGCCAAGGTTAAGAGATAAATTTCTTTAAATTTATCTCTAAGAGACACTTTAGAGCCAAGACTATAAATAGCTCTTACGGCAACGGCAACGGCTACAGGTGATGGCAGCCTAAAAGGACACGGTGGACTAGTGATAGGCTGAATTTCGATTATTTAAAGATTTCGATTCCGTTCTATGCATAAATACATCTAGGTAGGTAGCACCGCAGTCCCAGATATTCTGCCGTCAAGCAGTAGTGTGCAAACATTACTGCGTTTCGGTCTGATGGGTACTGAGCTAGTGTAATTACTGGGCATATGAGAGTTCTACAGTCTGAGGATGATGAGCGCAGTATGTTGCCACACAGAAAGTATTCGGGGTGCCACAGCATTCGTTCTGGGCAGACGTTGCACTTACCATCAAGTGAACAATTTGCTCGTCTCTTCACTTGGTTCTGTAAAAAAACATCCTTTCGAAATTGTGCAATATGTAAAGTTGGATAGATAAAGCGACTATTTTAGCACATTCATGGTGTTAACAGTTACTGAAGATAAGTGGCACTACGCTCAAGAAAGATTGTCAGATAGGGCTTTAGCTATGCAAACGCCATCATGCCGTGCTTGTTTACGGTGAAGAAATTCTTTCTGTCTGGCGCAGTGAGATCGATAACAGTGATTAATGTGGTTTGTCGCGTGACTGTGTTACAAGTTCATAGTTGAATGTTAGAAGAAGGAAATGAAATATATGCTTTAATTAAAAGGGGGTTACGATTTCTTATGTATCGTGACTACGTTTTGCAGACGTAAATTTCATATGATGAGCTTCTGATAAGTTTATGATTAGCTGACGTTTAAAACATTGATTCGAGACATCAGACATCGTTAACATACGTATAAGACATCTTTATAAGTTTATATTAACATTTGCTATAATCGGTGATTGTGTAATACGTATGTATAAAAGTTATACGTGTATGTATATTAAAGTGTATATATGTATATTTAAGTTTATATATGTATATTTAAGTGTATATGTGTAAGTGCCGTTTGGTAGCGGCTTAAGAAAATCTACCACCCTATCACATCCCGTGGGTATCGTAAAAGACGACAGAGGGAAAATTGAAATCAGAAGACGGGTAGCAGCATCTTCCTGGAACATCAGAATAAATAAACTGCGATTACCAACCCGCTTTCCAAGCGTGGCAAATATGCCATAATTCCCCCCAAAATGAGAGTTAGAAACTTTTTTAGCAATCGATAGGAGAGGCCTATGTTCAGCAGTGGACTAGTGATGAGGTGAAATGATGATGAATAATGACGATGAAAAATTATGAAGATGAATGATGATGATGAGGAAGTAAGAAGAAGATGAAGTTAGTGCGTATATTATAGATACAATTGCACCTCAATTAGGCATACTTTTTATTTCTGGTATTGAATTTGGAGTGTTTCGTGATTTGATGAAACATAGTAAAATAATACCTTTATTTTAATTTGGTAGTACATCGAACCCTGCTAACTTTCGACCTATTGTCGTACTACCAACATTGACAAACAGTAAAAATAAACAGTAAAAATTTAAAAAAAAATGCTTAGTCAAAAGTTTAAACATTTCATAAATTGTTACACAAAAACCAATTTGGTTATACAAGGGGTCGTTCTACAACCGCTGCAGGTGTTGAACTTATTAAGAATATGTTTGATGCCTGGGAGAGTTCACAGGATGCCTTGGGTGTTTTCTGTGATCTTTCTAAGGCCTTCAATTCGTTGATCATGAAACACTTATCAGGAAACTACATCATTACAGTATAAGAAATTCTGCACTTCAACTTCTAACTTCATATTTGATTAATATAACGCAGAAAGTGGTTATCAATAGCAAGAGTTCTTCCGGGTGTCCCGCAGGGTTCGATTTTCGGCCCATTTTTATTCCTTATTTACTTTAATGAATTACCCTACCTAGTACGGGACAACCATGATATAGTGTTATTTGCTGATGATACATCTTTGATTTTTAAGATAAAACGTCAACTTTTATTGTATGACGAGGTGAATAATGCACCCGTCACGTCTCATTACCCACGGGGGCGAAAAATTGGCTACGTATGTGGCCTATGCCTAACCCTTATATGGAAAAAAGGCGTGACAGTATATGTAAAATCCAAGTAACAATACGATGGCAAAGAAGTAAAACAGTAAAATAAACAAACAACAAAATCAGTAAACACTGTAGAAAAAAGTTATTTCAAATATACAAGCAACACTATTTTACGTAAACACGAACTATATAGGTCTTTCCTCTCTAAATCAGCCGAGTTCACAGTTATACTTTATTCTAGCGCAGCGTCTCGGGAATTTTTCAATTTCTTTGCCTCTTGCCACGGTAAAATGGAAACTCTTTGAATATTAATTTGACTCGACATTGGAAATGGGTCCAATTTACACTGTGTGTATAATTTTAAACTATTCTGTTAACGGAATGAAACTGGTAATGAAGTAGATCTTGTGTAAATGAATTAAAATAGGGTTTTTCATTCTGTTGTGAATATTAAAATGCTAATTTACTATAGAAAAATTAAAAACAATACGAATAAAAGTAACGTCTCCGTTCGAATTCCAGTTAGAACCAACATTTATGTGAGAAATTGTTGTTTTTCGGGTTTGGTTGTATTGCAATTGCTCCGTATTTCTGATATTGCATTTTTTTAAATAAGAGAAAGCGACGAGACGAGTGAAACGCTCACCTTAATGGTTGTGCAACGTCTGCCCGTAACAAATGCTGTGCCACTTAGAACGTTACACCGTGGCACCACACTGCGCCGGTCACCCTAAGACTTTACATCTTAACTCTCATATGCCCACAAATAACGCTAGCTCTCAGTGCCCTTCAAACCGAAACACGGTAATGTTGGCACACTACTTCTTCATGGCAGAAAAACTGACTCTGGGTGGTAATTACCTAGACGAATTCCTACAACCTCTCCCACCAGCGATATTTTCGCATGTCCAGAATCAAAATGTGATCGAAAAGAATCCAGGAGGACATGGTATATTCAAGGTTAAAAATAATCTACCGCCCCATCTCTTCCCGTGGATGTCGTTAAAGTCGACAGAGGGATAATTTAATCAGAAGATGGGCAGCCGCATCTTCGTGGAATCATCTAAATAAAAAATGCGGTTACCAACACGCCTGCCAAGCGAAGCGACAATGGCACAATTTCCCCAAAATGAGAGGTACAAATTTTTGTGACAATCTATGGGGAAGGTCTATGTGCAGCAGTGGACAAGTGATAGGCTGAAATGATAATGATAATGATTTAGATTTTTAATATAAGTCAGTTACACATGTGAACTAGCGTTATCCTAGATCGATTTTATTTATACCTTTCAAATATTTAATCGCATAGTAATTTGTGCAGATAAGAAAATCGTTCGCCCGGCGGTAAGTACAAGTCTGTCGGTAATAAATATTGTGCCACCAAAACACTGTATGGAACAACACTGCGCTCGTCACTCTTAGACATCAGTTCTTAAGTCTCGTTTGCCCAGCAATTGTACTAGCTATCAGTGTCCTTCAAACCGAAACTCAGTAATGTTTGTACATTACTGCTTGATAGCAGAATAAGTAGGACTGCGACTTCTTAGACGGATTCCTGCATAGGAATCCTACCACTAGTAAACTATAAGACTCTTATCACTATACTGCTCGTGGGAACGCAATGGAGATTTTTTTTTGAGTCGTACCGGATTGGAGGCGACGTGGTTCGTCATTCGGATACGGATGCGGTCTCTGCCTACGGCTTATATGGAAAAAGGCGTGATTGTAAGTATGTATGTATACATATATCCTTCCATGATAAAAGTTACTACTAAAATACAGAGTTGCAAGTAACCTATACAAGCTCAGTGTTAGTTTGGAACTATGATTAATGTCATCCATTGTGTCTTGCTTGAATATAACACACAACGGCACTTTCATATTCTAGTGCTTCGTCGTCAGTTCACGTCTTTTAGAAAACGGTTTCGTTGGTGCTTTGCTGCACCGTCTCATTTATTTCAAATTTCACAAAATTAAACATTGAAATAAGGTTTTTCTATTTTTTTTTTGTATTTATCGGAATAATGGACCAAACGTTTAGATTTTTTTTTATAAAACGAAGTAAATTATTAATAAGATGTTGTGTACGTTTTAAGGAAAGGCATCGTCAAAAGTACCCACAATCGACGAGCTTGTACAAAAACTCTCATCAAAATAGACGGATTCCTACATAGGAATCCAACCACCAGTTAAAGTGAAACCATCACTACGAACCAAACGATTAGCCGTGTGGTAGCGGCTTAAGAGAATCTACCACCCCATCTCTTCCCGTGGGTGTCGTAAGAGTCGACAGAGGTAAAATAAAACCAGGAGATGGGCAGCAGCATCTTCCTGGAACATCTGAATAATTAAACTGCGGTTGCCAACCCGCCTGCCAAGCGTGGCAACTATGGCAAAATCCCCCCAAAATGAGAGCTGCAAAATTTTGTGGCAATTTTTGGGGGAGGCATAGGCCTCCCCCAAAAATTGCCACAAAATTTTGAACATAGGTTCAGCAGTGGACTTGTGACAGGCTGAAACGACGAACCAAACGATAGAACGTACATACTGAAATCTTTACCGCGGTGGGTGGTGCCTATAAACTGTACCACGTGTGATTTCAGTATTGTAAAGGAGAAAATGTTAATTTGCTAAGATCCGCATGCAAAATGTAAATGTAATGTCTGACTGTCTTAGAGTCATTATCACTTGATAAATCCTCGTTTTGAGGTGAAACACATGTCGTGTTCTCGACTTCAGTGGTGTGTATTGCCTAGTGGTGGTGTTGCAGTGGTGGTGGTGGTATCTGGTGGCGGCTCCCGGTGGTGCTATTGGTTTTCTCGTGCACGCTGTTAATGGAGGGCGGGCAGTGCTCTTCAAAACTAGGTAATACACACCATTTTACATTTTGCATGCGGATCTTCGCAAATTAACTTTCTCTCCTTTACTATAATGTATTTCCGCAATGTAACGCCTGATTCTGTTAACTATATTCCAGTATTGTCTTGACGGCCGTCAATACAGGTAACTTAAGGAGTAAGATTTTTAAATTAAAAATGCCTTCATGAGGTTTTAAATGGTCTAGGAATCATAAGGATCATCGTCCCAAGGATAGTGGAATCACATATCACGTGTAAGTACAGCGATAACTGTAGTGAAACTTAAAAATGAATAATCACATTTTGTCTCAACGGATGATATTATGCAAACACAAATAGGTGCCTTTTTTGTGCTTTGCTCTTTATGTAATGACTATATTTATAATGTTTCGCACAACGACGACCGCGTGGCCTAGTGGTCAGAGTACCTGACTTCTACGCCGCAGGTCCTGGGTTCGAATCCCTGCCGATGCCAACATTTGTGCTAAAACATAAATTGTTGGTTTTCGAGTCTGGTTGTGTTGTGATTGTCCCCATGTTTCTGACACTGCATCCTCGCCTACCTCCGATCTTATCGCATTAGCGTTACATCGGCCGGGTAGGTGGGACGAGTGAGTGCATCTGTGTTTGCGCGGACACTTGTGGCACTATTATATCTCCTGCGCAGTTGAAAGCTCTCGACAATATTCGGAACTTGTCGCCGTGGTCGAAATCGATCAGGAGAACATCATCATCAATATTTCGCACAGTATCGTAATCATGAAAAGGTCATCATCAACTCTTCATTGATGAAACAACTCCAACCTATAACTATCGTGCATGTTAGTTGAACAGATTGTATATTGTATTAGTAATTTATTGAAATAAATATTTATAACGTAATCATTCCAACCTACATACTTTTAAACATGTAAAAAGGGAACTAAAAATATGTAAACAAGAAGCACTGGTTCGTTTGACATTAAATATAGCCAAAGACACTCCAGAGGTGAAGATGAATGAAACGACAACTTGCGCTTCAAAGTACCTTCTATAGTCCTTGAGGATATAGGAGATGACATAGAAATGTACATACATACGCATACACTCTTACTACCATTCCTTCCAAGAGAGTAGTCTGGTAAAAATGAAGTGATTATTTTCTTCTGCTTAAATAAACTGCTATGTTTGATTCTAGGTCCTGTTTGTATATTCTTAACACTCGGATAACTTTCACGGTTTCACATGGATATGTTTAACACCACAGAAAAATAACCTATTTGCTTATATTAGTTCAAAAGGGTAATCCCCAGAGCTCCCACATATACTTCAAATTCCATATATGGGCAGAACAAAAAATTAGTATATATCATAGGGACAGACCGTGGTCAATTCGGAATTGTTTAGATGTTGCTCAACATCGTCATTTCAGCCTATCACTAGTCCACTGCTGAACATAGGCCTCCCCTATCAATTGCTATATGGGTGTGTAGCTCTCATTTTGGGGGATTTTGTCATACTTGCCACGCTTGGCAGGCGGGTTTGCAACCGCAGTTTATTTATTCAGATGTTCCAAGAAGATGCTGCTGCCCATATTGTGGTTTTAATTTTCCCTCTGTCGTCTTCTACGACACCTACGGGATGAGATGAGTGGTAGGTTCAACTAAGCCGCTGCCACACGGAAATAACGTTACTACAATAGTAGTAAATAAATTTTTCCTACATATTATCATTTATTAATTTACTATTTAATGTATTCACCTTTATGAAAAAAAATTACTAATGGCGGACCTAATGCCTTTTGGCATTCTCTTCCAGTCAACCACGTGCATGGAGAAATAATGTGATAGGTGCTTTAGAAATTCTGGATTAGATAACATTTTGACAACACAACTAAAATATCATAAACATATTACATATGGATATATACCCAGATACATACATATTCAATTAAATAAATATATCTATAAAAATATATACACATGTACACATATAAACATATATACATTTGAATACATACATATACATACAATCACCGATAGATCGATCGATCTCATTTTACAATAGGTTTTTTAATAAATATTCACGTACCACTCTTTTGAAGGATACCTTTTGCGATACCTTTCTTACGTCTTCGTGTAAGGAGTTCCAGAGTAGTGTAGCCTGTACACTAAAAGAATTACCGAAGAAATCGGTGAAGTGTTGTGGAATACTAATCTTAAGGTTAGATGAGGAAATATGATGGAAGACAAACTAAGTAAAGTGTTCATAAACAATCAGTTTATTTAGCCTTTTCATCATATTATCTTAATTTATGGTATTATTTAAGTTTTACTACTTAACACGATTTTTCACCTTAGCCGGGTAACAATATTAATGTTTTTATTAATGTTGTTTCAATATTGATGTCTCAGGGTGATGGGCGCAGTGTATTGACACACAGAAATATGCTGGTTGACACAGCATTTGTTATGGGCAGTGTTGCACTTACCATCAGGTTCACGTTTCGCTCGTGACGTCACTTCAACCTATAAAGAAACACATTACATCAGTTTGGTACCCTGCGGTAATGGCAACCAGCAGTTGATGATTGGAAGGTGTGGATGTATTGATGTGGAAATCGAAGGTCTGACATAATCTGTGGCTCAAAAATGAAATTTAGCTAGACGTGATGATATTTAATCCTGGTGAAAAATTTCGAATGTAGTACAAAATAAAAAAAATACGTGCTGATATGAGTGTCACCGGCAAATACCAGTTTCGCTGCAAATCGTTATTGGAAAGCAGCGTGTGACTTTTATTTAAGTCTCTTTTTTATATTGTAATGTAATAATCAACCCTGCCAACGTAAGTTCTATCTAAAATCTAATTAAAAATGTAAAATAAACATAAAAACCTTCACATAATGTTTTCTTTTATTTACGCGAATACTATTTATAAATTATTAAAAATTTAAATCTGAAGGTACTCCAGGCTAACTATGACATCAGGACACCTGTCACCTCAGTCCCCCGAGACCATGGGTGCCGTAAAAAGCCCGAAACGTCGGGTTATAAAATTTTAAATAAAACGCGATAAAATCCGTAAAATTATATTCCGTAAAATATAGTTTCATTTAAATAAAAAACCTTCACTTTATTTATCCGTGATGACAATATCGGAATAGTTTTGTACTGTACTAGACTTTTATTCGGAGATTTATTTTTCGGAAAGATCGTTTAGAATTTATTTTATATATAAGATCAATTACTTGTGGTGGTGGCTTAAGAGAATCGATCATCCCATCTCATCGCGTAGGTGTCATAAAAGTCGGAAGAGAAAAAATCAAAACCAGAAGAAAGGGCAGCAGCATCTTCCAGCAACATATGAATAAATTAACTGCGGTTGCCAATCCGTCTGCCAAGCGTGGCATCTATGGCGAATCCCCTCCAAATAAACCTGACTCCTGACAAGTATGTTGGTACATAAATCCGTCCTTTTTGGGAGAGGTCTATGCCGCAGTGCACTATTAAAAAATTGATGAAGATGAAGAAATACGAGTACAATTTAGTTATGTAAACGTAGCTACAGCATATTTTTACTGCTACACTAATAAAGGCTTAAATATTAAGTTAAACGTGGTATTATACTGGTGGTAGAATTCCTATGCAGGAATCCGTCTAGGTTATTTTGCCAAACATTACTGTGTTTCGTTTTGAAGGGTACTGAGAGCTAGTTTAATCACTGGGCATATGAGAATTAAGAACTGATGTCTCAGGGTATCGGGCGCAGTGTGGTGTCACACAGAAATGTTGTGGGTGACGCAGCATTTGTTATGAGCAAACGTTGCACTTACCATTAGGTGAACGTTTTGCTCGTCTCGTCAGTTATGCCAATAAAAAAAAAAGTTAAGAGACACATAAACCACTTAGCTTTAACGACTTTAGAAAAGATGGGCAGACGTGACTCTGGTCGCCTTACCACTTTGAAAGAAAGAAAGAAGAAAGAAACACATTTATTCACGGTCTAATCACAATAGATACGAAACAAAACAAAAAAAAATGTAATTACACAGAACATAAAATAATATTGCCCAAAATTAACAAAAGTGAAAAAATAATATAAAATGAGTCTGTGTAGCAGCATAAGACCGTGAAATGGACAGGACTCAGTAAAACTAGAGACACAGAGAATTAAATTGCTCTGATCCCGACACTGGTATCCAGTCCGGTTCGTGAAAAGCTAAGTGTGTGAATGGTTCTTTGGTGGATTTCTCCAACGATTTTTACAGTCCCGTCACTGTGAGCCTTGTTGACGATACATAAGGCCTTTTCCGTCTCGAAAGTTGAGTAGATCAACTCATTATTTAGATCCTTTTCCTCTTTGTGGACTTAACGTTCTCCTCTGGCCGCCGACTTCGACTATACGAAAGAGATACGGACCCAGTCGCCCGCCGCCATTTAGGTGACAGTAAAAAAATTTTACTCCCCATTTCGTTCCCATGAGCAGTGTAGTGACAGTATTGTATATTATGGTGTAGTTCTGCACAAATTTTTTTAGTCAGAAATTCAAAAGAAGCTTACCGATGGTGTTTTGAATCTTTTGAAATAATCTATGGGTTTAAATATATTTTTTTTTAATATTTAATTTTATAAAGTCAATCGCTGCTCTCCGGAAAACAATTCAAACTCAAAATTTCTCAATTAAGTTTGGCTTATATAAGGCTCTTATGGATTTCTAAATCTAAACGGGTTCAAAAACTTAGACCTTTCAGGAGAAGAACCGGCAAGAAACTCTTGGATCATTTTTTCCAGTGTTTACAACATGTATAAAGCATATTTAGCATATTATTTTTACACATCTTTGTCCTCTATGTAATGATTTACTTTATAATACGATTTTTCTAATATAGAATTCTTGACAAGTTTATTGAAATCTGTCTGTTTTTTGCGTCACACATTAAGGAATTTTATTAAAGAATTTGAGAGAGAAATATTATATTAGAATTCAAGTTTAATAAAATTATTCTCATAAGTTTATAAATGAATATGCATATTATGTATATATTATTTTGAAGTAATAGATAATATATTTCATTCCTTTCAGCAAAAGGAACAAACAAAGTAAGTTTCATTTTATTTTATCAGACAAGACAAATCCAGACCACTAAGTAATTTATCCGGGATTTAAACGAACCACTCTACATTCGGAAGGGATTTAAAATAAAGACGCTATTACTTCCTCTTTTGGAGGCGACAAACAGCAACGAGCAAATCCAAGAATAATATAATATATAGATATTAGAAACATAAATAGGTATAAAATAACCAAATTGGACAAATTTGGTAACAGCGAAATTTCTATTTAACATATTAAACAGAACTAGGTTTTATATTAAGCTCGAATTAGGCTTCTGAAATGGTCCATAATCGAAAAAGTTCACACTGCGGGACATAGGTCTCTGCTAAAATTGTGAGGACTTGCCGAAATTGTTTGTGATTACAAAACTAGACTTTTCGCACGTTCTATCGCACAGTATCATCAGCATTAATGACTAAAATACAGTATAATAAATAAAGAGAGATGAAGAGGTCATAACGTCAAAAATCAGACCAAAAATTAAAGAATACCAATGAAGTACCACAGCTAAAAATATTGATATGTATTGACAATAAAACATTTTTTTTTTTAGATTCATCGGGAGAGCGAGCGATTAGAGTAGTAAGCGTAGTACGCTTGATAATGCCTCGTTTTGGGGCGAAACACGTGTCGTGTTCTCGACTTCAGTGGTGTATATTATCTAGTGGTAGTATTGTAGTGGTTGGTAGAGGGTACCTTGTGGCGGTTCCTGGTGGCGGTGTTAGTTTGCTTGTGCACGCTACTGAGGGAGGGCGGGCGGTGCTCTTCAAAAAACTAGGTAATATACACCATTTTTATATTTTGCACGCGGATCTTAGCAAATTAACTTACTTTCCTTCATTATAATGGATTTCCGCAAAGTAACGCCTGATTCTATTAACTATTTTTATTTTTTTTGCGTTCAGGAAAAAATCTATTAGTAAATATAGCTACAAATTAGTATAAATAAATACTTATTTATAACTCTTCAGCCTCTAATTACTGAGTGGGTAGTTAATGTTTCATGTTATTTAACTAAGGCAGAGCTTAATAAACGACTTAATTATTTTTACAATCCGTATGTCATGTTTGCTTGCTCGGTCTATCTTTACATGTCAACCGAAGAAGTTAATCAGTCAACAGCTAGTTGGACTCCAATTTTCATCCTCTCCACTGGTACCAAACCATTTTCCTTTAGCTCGGGCATCTTTAGGAAATCTTAATGAAATAATTAGTTACGTTTGGTGGTGAAGTGAATCTAACGCACCAGATCATCCCGTAAGTGCTGTAAAAGTGGACAGAGGGAAAATTAAAACCAGAAGATTGGCAGCAACATATTCCTGGAACATCTGAATTGCGATTGCCAACCCGCCTGCCAAGCGTGGCAATTATGTCAAAATCCGCTCAAAATGACAACTACAAAGTTTTGTGGCAATCTATTGGAGAGGCCTACGTTCAGCAGTGGAGAATGACAGGCTGAATTGATGATGTTGAAATACATTTACGTTAAAATATATACTTTTACGAATATTTTAAATTTAATAGACGTAAATTCGGATTAATATTTTATTATAGATCATCACATTTATAATTTACGAACTGATTCATTATGTACGTCACTAAAAACGTTTTGTTATTCGGCGGTAGGTGCATGTCTATTTTTATTGCATCTTATTTTATTGGCAATAGAGTTTATGTTTGAATAAAATTTCGCTTACGGAGACATCTATCGACGAATATAGATTGCAATAAACTGTCGCTATTCGTCAATAGATATATCAATAGGTGAGCTTAAAATATCTATAATAGAGCTACATTTTGATATGTTGATTTTGCTTTTTGTAGTATTTTTTATAGTAAATAGATAAAGTTATTTATGACAATTCTCTTGACGATTAATAATAACACAATATTTAGTAATAAACGGGGCGGTCAACAAGACAATTTCGCTATTATAATGCACCTCTTTTGACAATAATGGCGTAATATTTAAAAAATCCCGAAAAACACAAGTAAATCAACAGTTACGTGTGATAGGTAACATCGCAATTCGTTGAATTTTTCTTACTTTTAAACTTTGAGCATTGTTTAATTGCACAGTACAACGTAATTACAATAAAGCCAGGGACCGTTTACTAGGCGCTGGTGAGAATGCGTCTGTCATGTGTAAATAAATTAAACTATAAATTAGTCTATCAATCCCTAGCCTGCCTGCCTCTATTAGCTACAGTGCTCTTCAGATTCATTCATTCCGGAACACAGTAATATTTCTACACTAATTGGCGGAAGAATAACTGGCATTATGGTGGAAGTACTTAAACGAACTTCTGTATAGAATGAGTCCTACCACCTCTCATATAGATAAGTGTGTATATTTTTATTCTCTTCTTATTATTCGCTGCACCGGCTATCATCATATTAAGTTTATTCTCTGCTTTGCCTTATGGTTGACTGGGACTTATAAATAAATACTTATATCTTATCATACTGATGGTAGGATTCCTATGTAGGAATCCGACTATGTCGGTGTGAAGGGAAATCGACTGGTGTAATTACCGGGCATATGAAATTAAGGAACTGATGACTCAGGGTCAAAGTCACAGGAACATAGCCATAGATCACAGTGTGGTGCCACACAGAAATATGCTCGGTGATACAAGATTTGTTAGGGGCAGACTTTATTTCATAGAACAATACCTTGTGCATTATCTACGTTTACTTAATCTTTGACGATAAAATAAGACACAGCTAGAGTCGGAACACTGACGTCACTCTAATTGTTTCATTGCCGGCACTAAAGGAAGTTACGAGCGTTAGCGTTGTTATTGTTATTTATAAATAAAGCTCTTTCTCGCTTATCGCTGCTGCTCGGGTTTCAACGATTTCTTCAAATAATGTTTGTTACTTCTTGAGCTCTTTTTTTTAAATTCATTTGTTTCGTTTTGCTTTATGAGAATGGTTTTTAAGTTACTAGCTGAAACCCACGACTACGTCCGCGTGGATTTAGGCTCCAGGACGCAAGTTATCTCTATGTCGAATTTCGTCAAGATCAATTCAACGTTTGATCCGTGAAAGGTAACAAACAGACAAAGGGACAGTGAGAGTGAGTTACATTCGTATTTATAACATTAGTATGGGTTGAGCAATAGAACAGTAATAAAAAATATATTTAAACTTTAATCTTGTTCCTGCCTTTTATAGTTTTTCAACATGCTTTTTTAGTTTTATTTGTACGAATGTAATGGAATCATCCAATTCAATTATCACCTTCCAGACGTCCGAATAATTTTAAATTTTGCACACCTATTATGGAGCGATGAAATTACCAAAAGTCATGATTATGTCCTGATATTTATCTATTAGTGTGTAATATTGCTTTATTTAATTTTTATTAGCTGCTCAACGTACTTTGGTGTTTAATTGTGCCTTATTATTACTTTTTATTGATGATCTCAGAACCACGAAGGCACTGATGCGTCCCGTACTTCTACATATACGGTATGATGGGACAAAGGTTGAGACACAATATACCACAACATAGTAGACATGTAAGCGGTTCACTGAGCCACGTCATCGCCATGGCAATCTTTCTAGTGTGTTATGAGATGTAACCGAGTGAATAACTGACATGGGTATCGTTATAGAAACTTGGGCAGTGGTAAACTCATTAAGCTTGGATCATATTGTACAATAGTAGTATTAATTTTGTTACATTGCGGTAGGGAAATAAACATATCGGCCGTCGACCTCTTCTAGCGGAAAAAAACAGAGAACATTTTACAATGAAAGGGGTTCTATACCCTAATACAGTAAGACTAATATTATTATTATAAGGAATTCGTATTGTTTCCACTTCTGGTTGGGATATATATGAATGTATACCAAAACATATAAAATACTTTATAATAAATAAGATACAATAAGAAGCCGTGTGGTGGCGGCTCGATAAAAGAATACTACCACTCTATCTCATCCAATGGATCTCGTAAAAGGAGAGTAAGGAATTAAACTGCACTGTGCACCCAACAGCGCTTGGTGGCGATGGGCTCACCACCTATCACACCAAGTGCATTATATTGTTTTGGTGAAACGTGGATTGAGGCAGTCATCTGTTTTTGCAGTGAGTGCCCAGTCTCTGACTACCCCTTAAGGGATACAGTCGTGATCTTATGTATGTATGTATAGTTCCTTTCCCAACTTAACATTCCCTACCCTATGTTCATTTTCTACCTAATACTTATCGATGATTGCTACGAGGGGGAGCAATAATTCCAACCAAAATGACGACGTGATTCATCACCCGCTTTTTAAAGGTCCCTAAATTGTTTTATTTTATTTAGTTCTGTTACTATAGACAACTACCGCTACAGATTTTACTGGTGGTATGATTCCTATGCAGGAATCTGTCTAGGAAGGTACCACCCCGGGGCCAGTTATTCTGCCGTGAAGCAGTAGTGTGCAAGCGTTGCTGTGTTTCGATTTGAAGCGCACTGTGAGCAAGCGTAATCACTGGCCATTTGAGACTTAAGAACTGATGTCTCAGGGTGACGGGCGCAGTGTAGTGTCACACAGAAATATTCTGGGTGACACAGCATTTGTTGTGGGCGGACGTTGCACTTACCATCAGGTGAACGTTTTGCTCGTTTCATCACTTTATGCAATAAAAAAAACATCAAAAGAACCAATGGTGTTATGAATCTTTTAAAATAATCTATGGGTTTGAATAATTTTATTTTATGAAGTCGTTCGCTGCTCTCCGGAAAACAATTAAAACTCAAAATGTCTCAATTGAGTTTGGCATAAATAAGGCTCTTATGGATTTCAACTTTTCACTTTATCCAATAAAGAAAACACACATTTTTTTTAATTAAGCGAGAAACGTTAATTTAAAGAGAATCGCTGAATTGTATATTTTTAAACAATCGCAACTATAGTTTCAGAAATTAATTCATGCGACCGCTGCAGCGATGTGATAATAAATAAAAAAGCAACAAAGAAGCAAGAGAAATATGAGCGTAGTGCATCGTTAAAACAATAAATGTTCCTGGAACAAAAAGTGCTTCAGTGTGACGCACCCGTACCATAGGGGAACTTCTGCATGGATAATAAGCTAAATTTTAATATAATCATTGTAATAATCATCATTTCAGCCTATCACTAGTTCAGCACTGAACATAGGCCTCCTCCATAGATTGCTACGAAAGTTTGTAGCTCTCATTTTGGTAGGATTTTGCAATAGTTGCCACGCTTGGAAGGCGGTTTGACAACCGCAGTTTATTTATTCAGATGTTCCAGAAAGATGGTGCAGCCCATCTTCTGGTTTTCATTTTCCCTCTGTCGACTTTTACGACACCCACGACAGCTACAAACATTTGTTGCAATCTATTGGGGAGGCCTATGTTCAACAGTGGACTGCTGATAGGCTGAAGTGAAGATAATGATACATTAAAAAATTTCGAACAAAAAGGGAACCTCCTTCTTGTTTTGAAGTCAATAAAAAAAATCGAAAACTCTGGTTGACGGAATCACTATCTCAAAAATGCCAGATCACCAATACCAGTACACCGGATTACGGCAAACTGTGTCTAACTACAAGCCGATACACAAAGCGGTGCTTCGAAGTTAGGAGGCCCGTACGCGGTAGCATATCCGTTCGAAGGCAGATTTTAAACAATCCCAAGCTAGTTATATTTTCTTCAGCTATTTTTTTGGTTACAGCATTCGACCAGCAAGCATGTTACTGATTCACGGTAGAAATTCGGGCCGTGGTGTGCACCTACCGAGACGGATTAATCGATAGGAGTGCGTCCACTGGTAAAATGGTCACTTATCATAGGATTTTTCTGTGCTTCTTAAATATCATTGTCAGGGATCCAATTCATTGTATTTCCTCTCGACTCGACCTTTTCAAACAATGTACGAGTATAACAGACATGAAAATAAATCTCACAACAAAGTGTACGTTGTTAGATATAACTATGTTGGAAATATTTAATAATAACTTTCAATGGACAAGACGGTGTAAATTCTGCAACGTCAATGAACCGGATGAAGACCAATGTATTAGAAAGATAAAGCAAGCCCACACCGCTGCCCCTGTTCACATCCAATAATATTTTGTTATTTAACCGATGTCGTTTGTACCAAAGTCAATTTTATGTTCAATTTATTTTTCTCGTGATTCTCAAAATGACTATTTATTATTTTATAAGGTGACATATTTTCTTGAAATGAATTAAATCACTTAAAAGTTTGAATCACATTTTAATATTTTAAATTGTAAAAACGCAACGTCCATCATTTCAGCCTATCACTAGTCGAAGATAGACTGCCATAAGCTTGTAGCTCTCATTTTGGTCGAATTTTGCCATAGTTGCCACACTTGGCACGCGGGTTGGCAAACGCAGTTTATTTATTCGGCTGTCCCAGGAAGATGCTTCTGCTCATCTGTCCATAATTTACATAAAATTAATTCTGACAAGATGGCCGCTCTACATCGCTCCTGTCCTCGCCTCACCGCTCCTCCATTCAACACCCTCATACATCGCGCGACATCTAGTTAACAAAAACCACGTCTATTTTTCTACATTGTTACAATTTATATTTCATTATGCACATCTCATAAACAATAATTTAGCAATTAACGCAAATAATAGCTTCGGTTGGTATCCGTTTTATTTTTTTGGTATTTGTAGGCGCTGCTAGCATGGAGGCTTTGACAGCTTCGTCGGAAGAGACTCTCGAACGGAATGCCTCCGAGGTTCGAATTCACTGTGTGGTTAATTCAATTTGGATTTTTTTTTTTTATTACTTTAAGATTATTATTATTTTAATGTTTATGTACTGTTGTCGTGAAACATTCGATACGTAAAAAATATGTGAATAAGGAGTATCTGTGATTAGATAGATACTTTATTTATTGCATCACAACACGCAAGCAAAAAGTTACAATAAAACAATAAATACAGTTACAACTAAAAACATAAATAAATCAAATTATACAAAAAAGACTAATAATATAAAAATAAAGAAAAGAATAAAAAAAATTCTGAACATACTAAAGTTGTATCTTAAAATTTTACTTTACATGACAGTTTCTGTGCTGCAGTGTGACGCAGCGAAACAGTTTTCTTTTACTTCTGTTTTCGTAATTGTGCTTTGACAAAAAAAAACATGCGAGGGAGTCTCTTTACATACATACATACATACATACATAAGATCACGACTGTATCCCATAAGTCGTAGACAGAGACTGGGCACTCACTGCAAAAACAGATGACTGCCAAAATCCGCGTTTCACCAAAACAATATAATGTACTTGGTGTGATAAGTGGTGAGCCCATCGCTACTCTCTTTAAAGTATGATAAAAGAAAATCTTATTACCTAGCATCTGCCGGATACACTGCCGGACACCGTTTCGAATAAACATAAATAGAATATATTATAACAAATACTTTGATCTTCCATAAGATACAAATGTGAAAATGGTAAAAGGAATAATATAAACATATAGAATGCGGTGAAACAGATTGAAACATGAATTTATAAAGCATGAAGACGAAAAACTATTGCCTTTGCGAGGCGAGAGTCTCAGTTGTTTGTTCGATACGGATGAATAATGCAGTGTTTATCCAGTCTTGACTTTGTTGAAGGCGGACGCTTACACCTTTCCTGTGTAGAGAAGTGAGACTGAGTGTCTTTAAATTTTTTACTCATTATTATCAGAGCCGTGGTAGCTCAGGGAGAGCCGTGGTAGCTCAGGGGCTAGGCGCTCGCTTTAAATTTCATAGTACGCGAGTGACCTGGGTTCGATTCCCGGTGCCGGCACCACTAAAATTGTTAATTGCAATTTTAAGTGCTGATTTACCACGTGCTCGGCGGTGAAGGAAAACATCGTGCGGAAACCTGCATGTCTGAGAAATGAAAAATATTTCGAAGACATATGCAGTCCGCCAACCCGCATTGGAGCAGCGTGGCGGATTCTTTCTAGCTCCAAACCCTCTCAGAAATGAGAGAAGGCCTGTGCTCAGCAGTGGAACATTTTATATAGGCTGAAACTTTCCTTTATTTATTATCAGCCTCTATTATCATATATTATCTATTATCTATTATCCTTTATTATCAGCGCCTGCATTTGTACTACTTTAAGCTATTTCAATTTTTTTGAACTCAGTTCAAATAATTATGCCTTTAAATGGACGTTAGATACCTACTTAAGATCGTCTGTACTAATCGTTATAGCTCTCTAGTATAGTACGGTCGGGGTTTTTAGCGCATTGGCGCGCTGTATCGTTGTTTGCCTTTTCCCGCGGTTTCACCCGCGTAAAAAAGGGGACCCCGATC
The DNA here is from genome assembly GCA_019845155.1 of Luehdorfia chinensis. Lineage (NCBI taxonomy): Eukaryota > Metazoa > Arthropoda > Insecta > Lepidoptera > Papilionidae > Luehdorfia > Luehdorfia chinensis. Next base: position 395,136 of record JAHVAK010000548.1, on the reverse strand, counting down.
GATGATATACATATATACTTCCCTAATTGAAACCCCAGAGGGTTCGAATTTTTTTGCACAGTGCCCTAATTATTTTTCAAAAATTTAAGTAGACTAAGTAACCCGCTATATTATCTGCTACATGTCAGTGAAAGTCCGATCAAAATCGGTTCAGCTGTTTCGGAGATTAGTAGACATAAGTACCGTATATACTTTCATAAGCATTGAGTAAAAAGCAAATAAAAACCAGAAGATGGGCAGCAGCAACTTCTTGGAACATCTGAATAAATAAACTGCGGTTGCCAACTCGCCTGCCAAGCGTGGCAACTATGGCAAAATCCCCTAAAATTATAGTTACAAACTTTAAACTGTCGACGAAATAGATAGATAGATAGATAACTCGTTTATTTGGTCACTACAACCCAGATACAATTTATATAGACAATGATTTGTACATTACAAGAATGATGGCCAAAACACTACATACATACATACATACATAAGATCACGACTGTATCCCATAAGGGGTAGTCAGAGACTGGGCACTCACTGCAAAAACAGATGACTGCCACAATCCACGTTTCACCAAAACGATATAATGCACTTGGTGTGACAGGTGATGAGCCCATCGCCACCACGCGCTGTTGGGTGCACAGTGCAGTTTAATTTCTTACTCGCCTTTTACGAGATCCATTGGATGAGATGGAGTGGTAGTAGTAGGTATTCTTTTATCGAGCCGCCACCACTACAAAACATTGAAATACACAATAAACAATATCAAGAAAATAATTAAATTAGGTAATTTTAAGAACACAAAGACGTCTTAGATAGCGTGTGCTACAGTGACACAAAAAAGCCAGGCACTTATTTTCCGGTATAACCCAGAAGGGTAAAAAATAAATAAATAAATATGATGCATGTTTAAAGTATATATTGCTAATGGTGTTTTTGTTAATATAAATGTATTTGTGGTCTATCAAATCTGATGTAATGGTTGGGATGATTACATCATATTTGATAGACCACTAATCCTTGCGAAAGAACACCGATTCCTACCAAGGATGATTCGCGAGTCTATTGAAATTAAAAAACATCCTAATTTCAACAGGAAAGATGGTTGGGTACTACCGCCGGCTTGGGATCCAATTATTAATTATAAAATCAAAAATAATAAATTAATAAATAACATAATAAATCAAAAACCAAGAATTCCTCTGCAAGGCTTCAAGACACAGTAAACTCTTTCTGCGTAGATCGGATCAGACATCAGGACATCTGTCACCTCAGTCCCCCCGTGACCATGGGTGCTGTAAAGCGCCCGAAACATCGTAAACGGCGTTCTAGATACTTTAAATTAAACACGATGAAATCCGATTAAAAACGCGATTAAAAAACTTTTTAAAAATATATATTGTGTTTCTTAGTGGGGGTAGTATATAGTTCCAGCATTTCGTCGCTTGGTCGCAGCGGAAACTACCAGTAAAAGCCACGGTTTTGTGTGAGTGATATGCGAGTTGTGAACGAATGTATCTGGTACTGTATCGACTACCAAACTGAGAGAATTTAAGCTCGGAATATAAATAATCAGGTTTCTTAAACTTGATGACTCCGAACAGCAAGCTTCCAAAATGTTATTTTCTTTTTGAAAAAGCAAACTTGACAAAACATATTTTTTTTTATCTTTGCCCCACTGTTGGATTCCTCTTACATCGTAGGTGCTTTTACAAACATAAATTTCACATGCACATCCCAACCAGACCCGAAAACCAACAATTTGGGTTTTGCAGTAATTTTTGGCTACTGCTGGGATTCGAACTCTCCGAGTGTGCGGAGTAGAAGTCACGTACGCAAACCACTAAGCCACGCGGTCGTTAATTAAATGCATTTACTTATACTGCAATTCGAACCAAAGCCGAATTCCATATTTATGCAACATGTACATATGTACAATATACCATGAAAAGGTAACAAACAGATTGGCAGAGAGTGTTATTTCCGCATTTATAATATTAGTATGGATAAAGAAATCTTCTGACTCGAGTCTACATTTTTAAATTAATTGTTAGTCAAGAAGTGAAAAAAGTTTCAGATACATAATGATATCAACCGATTTAACTTTTTTATATTAATTATTATTATCTGGGGTATTTATGTACTTTTCTCGTCTGGCTGGGAAATATATGCATACATAGATTAACAAATAAAACAAGATAAAATAAATAAGATACTAAAAGACATACTAGACATAATACTATACAATAAAATATATGAATAAAATCCCAGCCAGACGGAAGTCCTCGGCAGGGGAGACCAAACGGCCGAGGTTTAGAAGAAAAGGGAAAAGAACCGGCAGACGATGCGGGCCGTATCGAGGAGCACCGCCTTCTGCATCTGAGCACGAAGCGGCCCGTCACGGAGTCCCAGTCGCCTCAGATGTCCCGGGAGACTGACCGGGATTAACCCGTTTGCAGATAGGACCACCGGAATAATTTCGGTCGGCATACCACCCCACATGTCGGTAAACTCGTGAGTCATTCCAGATATTTTGTCTTCTTATCTGTTTCGGCATTCACGAGGTTCTTGTCGTATGGAATGGTAATGTCGACCAAAAATATCCTCGACTGTGCCCGTTCCATCGACACGATATCAGGCTTATTCGCGACAATAGTCCTGTCCATGATGATGGCTCGGTCCCTATAGAGACTGGCGCGGTCATTTTCAAGCGCAGCCTCCGGCAAGTACTTATAATAAGGCTGTTTCCGATCCACGAGACCGTACTTCAGAGCGAGCTCCTGATGGAGAATCCTGACTACTAGGTTGTGTCTGTGCAGATACTAAGAGTTAGCAAGAGCTGAACAACCGGAGATAAAATGCCGATTCGCCGGGATGGCGACAAGCTCGACGTCGACGGTGCCATCCCTTAGGATGTATCTCTGTATGGAGGATAACTGTTGTTCTTGATAAGCTGATCTTGTATCGCACAGACAAGACCCTCGGTTTCCCCAAAGAGGTCACCGAAATGTAGCCAGCGGAAGGAGGCGACTGTGTCAACGAAAGGTGCATGAAGAGCTCTCTAGAACCTCCCTTGGAGTTCTTAATTATTATCATTATTATTATTATTTTGTGGTTACGATTATTACATAAAAATTTTAGTACATAAGTTTTCATATACATACATTTTAAAAATTGCATTGCCCTGACAGCTTTCATGTTGTGTAAATATGTTGTAAAACCATATGAAGCAATAAATTATATGACTATGACTAAATAAAGAGAAGAAAACGTCATAACAAATTGCATTTTCGATTCAAGTTCATGTAATCTCAACGTCATACTCAATCAAAAAAGTAATTTTGCGATATCGTTGCGCTTGCCAAAATGTCGACGATTGTCTAGGGTGTCATAACTGGGTATTCGATATCCAGTATTTCAATATATAACATTACAGTGCGACCAATTTCCCATTACGATACTCTCTATTCCTATTCCGTCTCAAATGTAACAGTTAGGTTTTTAATCTATAAAATTTATAGTCCGTTCAGTTTCCTACGTTCGGTTGAAACAATCTGAATACGGAGAACCTGGAAGGGGGAGTCGATTTTAAGAACTGTTAAGCGTTTAATAGTAATTCTAAAATTGAACTTTGCACGGAAATAGCCGTTAAGGTGTAGCCAAATACAAATAAGTGCACTTTGTTGATACCCTGACATTTCAATTTCCAGTTGTGGATACCTTTTTTGATTTTTACTTTTATTTATTTATTTATACTTTATTTGCACACCCAAAAAAAGATGTACAAAAAGGCGGACTTAATGCTACAAGGCATTCTCTACCAGTCTACCGAGTCGAGCAGCGAAGATCTAGTGGGTGCCAAGATCAAACAAAAAGAAATAACACAGTAATCTACAATAAAAAGTACTAATACATAAAGAAATAAACTATTCTGTGATATGTAAAAATAATAACAAACGAAAATAGATATAATATTTACATTATATATACATACACACATGCGCAATAAACACATATATACATACATACATACAAATATACATGCATACATACAGTCACGCCTCTTTCCCAGTGGGGTAGGCAGAGACCACATCTTTCCATTTGCTACGATCCTGACACATATCTTTAGCTTCTTCTACTTTCATTAGCGTTTTCGTAACCTCGGTTGCGGGTACTTTTAACAATACCTTTCCTCAAAAGTTCACCGATCTGATTGTGATACGTACGCCTAGGTCGACCCTTATCGGCTTTCCCATTCACACTTGCCTCATAAATCGGTTTCGTCAATCTGCTTTCATTCATCCTCTCTACGTGTCCAAACCATCCAAGCGTGCCTTTCTCTATCTTTTTTACTACGTACTTCAACCATTACCACAACGTTCCCTTATCACGCTGTTTCTCACTTTGTCAATCAGCTATACTTCTCAAACTTCTCATTTCCACAGCGTTAATCTTACTTTCATGCATTTTCTGCCAGACCCAGCATTCACTATCATACAAGTGTGGGGACCAGAACCCCCCTATGTACAGACAGTCGTGTCAGCTACTCTGACGACCAACTGGCCTAGTCGTCAGAGTACCTGACTTATACTCCGCGGGTCCTGGGTTCGAATCCCAGCCGGAGCCAACATTTGTGCTAAATAACAAATTGTTGGTTTTCGGGTCTGGTTGTGTTGCGTTTGTCCCCGTGTTTCTGACATTGCGTCCCAGCCTACCTCCGATCTTATCGCGTTACATCGGGCGCGGGTAGGTTGGGACGAGTGAGTGCCTCTGTGTTTGCGCGTACACTTGTGGCACTATAATATATCCTGCGCAGTTGATGGCTCTCGACAGTATTCGGATGTTGTCGCCGTGGTCGAAATCGGCTAGGAGAACATCATCGTGCCTTTTTAGATACATACATGCATACATTAAATATACACACATAAATATACATAAAATATGACTAGTTTTCGAATTCAAGAAAGAAAGCAAATACGTTTAGAAAAAGTAAAAGAAGTAGAAATTTATAACAAACATTAGAATGAAAATAAACCTACTACGACAATGCAAGATAGTGGTTCCAGAGGAAGCGCTTAAAGTAAGCCTTGCTGGTGCTAGTGCGAATGCTATTTGGCAATTCGTTCCAAAGTCGGAGACGAATGGATAATTTTATACCACCACCACAAGTTTAGTAAAACTAAATTGTACGGATATTATCGCATTTATTTAAAATCTGTAATTCTTAATAGATCTGACCAAAAATAATAATTTAAAGCTGGAAGTACCCCGGATTAACTATAACATTAAGACGTCAAACATCTCAGCCCTACCGTGACCATGGTTGCAGTAAAGCGCTTGCTGCTTTCGGGTTATAAGTAGTAAAAATAAAACACGATAAAGCCCGTTATTAAATGTGAAGTATTTAATTATTTTATCAATTATAAGATTACAATATACGTTACCCTACACCATTCGTTGTATTCTTAAATATATTTTTATATATGTGTGTGTTATCTTTTTTTTATTGTAGAAAGTGACGAAACGAGCAAAACGTTCACCTGAAGATAAGTGCAACGTCTGCCCATAACAAATGATGTGTCACCCAGAACATTTCTGTGTTCAACACCACACTGCGCCTTTCACGCTGAGACATGAGTCATGAGTTGTGACACGGCACAGCAACGTCAGCTCATTTGTTATGGGCAGATGTTGCACTTACCATCAGGTGAACGTTTCGCTAGTTTCGTCACTCTATCCAATAAAAAAATACGAGTATATAAAAATAAAAAAGTAAAATATAAAGTACAGAAGCATCTTAATCTAATCAAAAACACTGTTCATCTTACTGCTTTAACGAAGCTAGATAGTTTGTATGATTGAACGTACTAATGTTTGGAAACACTAATCGGTTTTGAGAAGTTATTTTTGCACTAGATAGACGGTTTGTTGAGACAGATTCTAAGCTGTTCAACTTAATGCTACAACTTTAAGAAGACATTCCCGAAACATTCCCGACATTCCCGAAAAGAACAGAATTCAGAAAATAGGTCACGTAGTCGTCCTCTATTTATTTAATAGGTCCACCTATCTATACAAATAAATAAAATCGAAGTGTCTGTTTGTAATAACATAATAACAGCTTTTTACTCAATGCTTTTGGAAGTACATACGGTATTCATAAGAAAAAAACAATTATAATATTTTTTGTCTGTCTGTCTGTCGGTTTCCTTCGGCCAATCTCCGAAACGGCGGGACCGATTTCGACGGGACTTTCACTGACAGATAGCTGATATTACAGCGGGTAACTTAGACTAGTTTATTTTTAGAAAAATAATTTGGGTTCCGCGCAATAAAATCAAAACCCCAAATTCCGATTCAAACAGGGAAGTATGTATATCATCGATCGGTGTCGACATTTTTACGCGGAAGCACCGCGGGCCACACCTAGTCTGCTGCATCCTAGTCTTTCCACTTTGGTTTACATCCTCTCAAATATAACTTCACGCTAAAATGCAATGGCATTTGTTGTGGAAAGGTAAACGAGTTGAGGTTTCCCACTTCCAAGCGACCCTCATCCCGTACATTACTGCTTACCGTAATGTATTTAAAAGCGTAACCACGTCAGAACCCTGTTTTGAGACATTAAAAATGCATGAATCCTTTCGAATTTGCTTCATGTAGTTCACCTTCGAGTTTGGTAAAGAGCTATTCTGTATTCGTATATCAGTCTGTTTCTATAACGTGTATAATAGCTACAAAATAATAGTAACAGTCTATGTTCTATGAGAATAAAAAAGTACAATAAATAATTTATATACGGGCATTCCTTGTTTTTATATTAAGAAGCGCGTGGCGTAGTGGTTAGCGTACCTGACTTCTGCGCCACCGGTCCTGGGTTCGATTCCCAGCCGGAGGTAACATTTGTGCGAAAACACAAATTGTTGCTTTTCGGGTCTGGTTGTGTTGTGCATGTGAAATATATGTTTGTAAAACGCACCCACGATACAGGAGAAAATCCTAGTGTGGGGCTTCGTTTTTTAAAAACAAAAAAAAAAAAATTATGTTTCTTTTGTAACAGTTGTTTGTGTCGAAATAAAGAGAAAAAAAGGTAAATTTTTTAGTTGTAATAATTTTCTTATGATGTATTTTATAAATTAATGTAATATTTTATGATGTATTTTATAAATTAAAAATTCGTCGTCGTCGTTTCAGCCTATAAACAGTCCACTGCTGAACATAGGCCTCCCCCATAGATTGCCACAAACGTTGGTAGCTCTCGTTTTGAGCGGATTTTGCCATAGTTGCCACGCTTGGCAGACGGGTTGGCAACCGCAGTTTATTTATTCAGATGTTCCAGCAAGATGCTGCTGCCCATCTCCTGGTTTTCATTTTCCCTCTGTCGACTTTTACGACACCCACGGGATGAGATGGGGTGGTAGATTCTCTTAAGCCGCTACCACACGGCTAAGCAAAAGCAAAAATTGTTAGTATTAAAAAGCAACGATATTTTTAAAAAGGTGCCTAACGATTACCCATTTTTATTACAAATACATATATGTCAGTAACTAACTTACTATTGCAATAATTCGTTCTCGTACAAAGGTTTCGTGGTAGTTTATATGCAGGAATCCATCTAGGTAGGTACCAACTCTAGGGCCAGTTATTCTGCGTTGAAGTAGAGGTGTGCAAACATTACAGTGTTTCGGTTTGAAGGGTACTGAGAGCTAGCGTAATTACTGGGCATATGAGACTTAAGAACTCATGTCTCAGGGTGACGGACGCAGTGTGGTGTCACACAGAAATTTTCTGGGTGACGCAACATTTGTTATGGGCAGACGTAGCACCTACCGTCAGGTGAACGTTTTGCTCGTTTCTTCCACTTTATCCAATAAAAAAAAACGAAAAAAAATTTTGTTCCTTGCACTTGATCTGTGACAATGAAAACTGATTTAGAAGTATAAACTTACTGGTGGGACGATTCGTATGCAGGAATCCGTTTCGCACCACAACCACCGCAGTGCCAGTCATTCGCCCATCAACAGTAGTGTCCAAACTTTACTGTATGTCAGTATGAAGAGCACTGTTAACTAGTGTAATTACTGCGCATATGAGACTCAAGAACTGATGTCATGGTGACGAAAGTAGTGTAGTTCCCGTTGTGAATGGTCAATAAGGTGAATAATTTACTCGTGGTGTTCCACCACCAATAACACGACACAGAAAAAAGAAACTATGATTTCTAATCTTTAAATTCATCGTACGCGAGTGACCTGGGTTCGATTCGCGGTGCCGGCATCACTAAAATTGGTTATTGCAATTTTAAGTGCTGACAAAACCTGCATGTCTGAGGAATAAAAAATATTTCGAGGACATGTGAAGTCCGCCAACCCGCATTGGAGCAGCGTGGCGGATTCTTCCTAGCTCCAAAACCCTCTCAGAAATGAGAGGAGGCCTGTGCTCAGTAGTGGTACATTCAAAGGCTGAAACTTTACTTTTTTTCACTATATATACGTGAAGAGAAAACTTTGTACCTATTTTAAAGCATATAGCGCGAACGAAAAAGTGTGAGATTTGGCATACCTAGTTAAAGTTTTTATGGGTATTAATGCTATATAGAAATGCTCTCGATGTCAATGTATTTGTTACGGGCAGACGTTGCTCTTACCGTCAGGTCAACGCTTTGCTCGTCAAAATAAGATAGGAAGAGACTTTATAACATAAATAAGCTGATTACTTTTTAAACATTTTTTTTTAAATAATGCTTGTTTTCTTTTTATAATGAATTTCCACGACAAAACTGTAATAATATTTATCAGAGTTATTGTTATTGAACGTCGTCTGTTCATGGCTTCACTGGGGATTATCGACACTTTGCAAATACAAAGCTTGCCCGAATTGCTTTTGTACCGGACGTAATATCCGGACGTTGCACTTACATTGTGTTACCCGATCTGGAAATTATAAATCCGAATTGTTGGCGAAGAACTTAACACGTTCAATATTATTTTACTAGTATTTTTTTAAAGCTGAATTTTAATATTATTGAAAAGTTAAATTCTATTCGAAAAATTGGTGTGCACTGCTGGTTTTATTTAGATTGATTTTAAATTTTACCTCCATTTCTGTTAACCGATTGATCTTAAATTTGGTACTACACCTTTAGGTTCTGATGACAATACAATTATGTATATTCAATATCATTGCAAATCCAAATTAGCGTCCGAAACAAAATGGCGGACCAAAGAGTTTCGACAGCCAGTACATTAAAACTAAAATCTAGGTATGTAATCAAATTAAAGTACTTCAGGAAAGAAACCTTGTAATAATTAGGCACTAAATTAATAGTATAAATAGAATGACAATTATTGAGTAACAAATAAAAAACCCAAAACTTGAAAATAAAATAAAGTAAAACGAAATTTTGTAATTTAAACAGTTTAAACGGACCGCTGCTCTAGATTCTTCGGGATTGATGAGTGGTATGATGACTGGTACCTGGTACCTACTTAATTTTTTAGCTTTTAGTGCATTGTCTGTAGCATTATTAAGTTTTCTTGCAATAAAAACGATTAACTGAAAAACTTTTCATACTTATTTTTTCTTTGAATTGACTCGTCGGAAGTTGTCACTCGAGAATCGTTTTTCCACAACGGCTAGCGGTTCTACGAGCTGTATGGTCGGCCCATTGCCACTTCAGCTTACTAATATTCCTGGTTGTAGGATTCCTATGCAGGAATCCTTCTAGGTAGGTCTAGGGCAGTTATTCTGTCGTATACGAACATTACTGATTCGGTGTGAAGGGCACTGAGGGCTAATGTAATTACCGGGCATATGAGACATAATAACACATGTCTCAGGGGAACGGGCGCAGTGCAATGACATACAGAAATGTTCTGGGTGACACAGCACGTACCATCAGGACACTACACTGCGCCCGTCACCCTGAGACATCAGTTCTTAATTCTCATATGCGCAGTGATTACGCTAGCACACAGTGCCCTTCAAACCGAAACACAGTAACGTTTCCACACTACTGCTTCACGGCGGAATAACTGGTCCTGCGGTGGTACCTACCTAGACGGATTCTTGCAAAGAAATCCTACCACCAGAACGTTTACCTCAACCCGCCGCTTTCTCCTATAAAGAAATCCTCAGGGCTCTGTCGGTAACTCCAGTTCCGCTGCGGTTATCATCGTTACGGATTCTATTTCGCAGACAATCAATATAATACATCATCATATCAGCCTATCACAGTCCACTATTGAACTGAAGGCCTCCCACTAAAATTGCCACAAACCACGGAACTGAGCCACCTGCACGCATCGACTTCCCGCAAAACCGTGCAGGTCGTCGTTCCATCTAGAAGGGCGTCGTCGTCTTCGAACCTTTCTTCCGCAACGGTTATCGGTTCTACTTTCTTCTCCGTCGGAAACGCATTCCGAATAGGTTGTAAACTTAAATTTAGATAATAATGTGAAGAATGAAGTAGCCGACCGAGACGAAGCCGACCCTATTGGGCACCCTCTAGTCAGCTACTTTCGAGCACAGGATGACTAAAATTGGGTAATACACACCATTAAATTGTGCATGCGGATCTTAGCAAATTTCCTTTCTTTCCTATAATATAATGGATTTCTGAAAAGTAACGCCCGATTCTATTAACTATACCATATAAGCGTTCTCTAAATTTTGTTCTAATATATCTGGAGACGTCGGCGGTCAGAATATACTTAACTCGATCTAGCTTAGAATAGTTAACTATGAACACCAGCGCTACGGTCGGTTATTAAGTTAGATGAGCGGTTTGCATTGCGACTGACTTGACCTTGTCCGATATATAAACCATCCAGTTAAATGAATATTTAAGAACCGTTTAAGTTTTCAATTAACTTTATATATGTATTTGTATATATGTTTATGTATATATCAGTTTTACGTGTATGTATATTAAAGTGTATATATCTATGTAAATATTTATGTGTAATATGATTTTAAATATTATTTTTATTGATATCTAATCAATCAATATTTTAGTACAATTAGCGTATTGCTTTTATTAGCAAGAATTTAAAATGATGAATTTGTAAAGCACCTATATCAATGCCTTGGGTTGACTGGGAGAGAATGACAAAACGTATTAAGTCCGCCCTTTGTAATCTTTTTTTTTATTAAAATTAGGTAAATGCAATAAAGAATAAATAAATAACTTTCGAACGAACTTAAAATCAGACAAGCGTAGCTACATAACATAATCAATTACATTTTTTTTATAAGATAGTGACGAAACGAGCCAACCGTTCGCCTGGTGGTAACTGCAACGTCTGCCCGTGATGGTGATGTTCTCCTAGCCGATTTCGACCACGGCGACAACTTCCGACTAATGTCGAGAGCCATCAACTGCGCGGGAGATATAATATAGTGCCACAAGTGTACGCGCAAACACAGAGGCACTCACTCGTCCCAACCTACACGCGCCCGATGTAACGCTGATGCGATAAGATCGGAGGTAGGCTAGGATGTAGTGTCACGAAAACCAACAATTTATGTTTTAGCACAAATGTTGGCTCCGGCTAGGATTCGAACCCAGGACCCGCGGATTAAAAGTCAGATGATCTGACCACTAGGCCACGCGGTCGTCAAACGTCTGCCCATAACAAATGCGTGTCACCCGGAACATTTCTGTGTGGCACCACATTGCACCCGTCACTACGAGATATCAGTTCTTAAATCTTGTATGCCCAGTGATTACACTAGCTAAAAATGCCCTTAAGACCGAAACAAAGCAATGTTTGCACACTACTGCTTCACGGCAGAATAACTGGCCCTGCGGTAGTACCTACCTAGACGGATTTTTAGAATCAAACCGCCAGTAGGTGTTATATTAATAGGGGGTTATATTAATATAATAATAGGGTAGGCATCTACCTCACGTTTTAATTTATAAGTTGTGCCCATTTATTTTACACGCGTAAAAAAGCCGACCGCGATCGGTGATGTACTTCCCTATTTGAATCGGATTTTGTGGTTTTAATTTCTTTGCGCGGAACCCTAATTATTTTTCTAAAATAAAAGTAGCCTAAGTTACCCGCTATAATATCAGCTATCTGTCAGTGAAAATACCGTCAAAATCGGTCCAGTCGTTTCAGAGATTAGCCGGAACAAACATACAAAGAGACATTTTTCTTATAAGTACCGTACATACTTTCATAAGCATTGAGTAAAAAGCTGTTGTTTCGTTATTACAAACAGACACTTCGATTTTATTTATTTGTATAGATAGGAGGATCCTATTATATAAATAGATGATGACTACCTGACCAATTATCAGAATACTGTCGGAGGGTATCAACTGCGCAGGCGATATTTCAGGGCCACAAGTATTCGCAAAAACACAAAGGCACTCCCTCGTCCTAATCTACCAGCACCCGTTGTAATGCTCTTGGCATTAAATCGGAAGTAGCCTTGGATGCATCACAGACACTGAAAGAAACAGGACACACTGGTGGTAGGATTCCTATGCAGGAATCCGTCTAGGTAGGTACCACCGCAGGGCCAGTTATTCTGCCGTGAAGCAGTAGTGTGCAAACAGTTATTGTGTTTCGGTTTGAAGGGCTCTGTGAGCTAGCGTAATCACTGGGAATATGAGACTTAAGAACTGATGTCTCAGGGTGACGGGCGCAGTGTAGTGTCACACACACAGTGTAGTGACGACCGTGTGACTCAGTGGTCAGAGTACCTTCTGAGCCGCGGGTCCTGGGTTCGAATCCCAGCCGGAGCCAACATTTGTGCTAAAACATAATTTATTGGTTTTCGGGTCTGGTTGTTTTGTGATTGTCCCCGTGTTTCTGACACTGCATCCTAGCCTACCTTCGATCTTATCGCATCAGCGTTACATCGGGCGCGGGTAGGTTGGGACGAGTGAGTGTACGCGCAAACACAGAGGCACTGTGTTTGCGCGTACACTTGTGGCACTATAATATCTCCTGCGCAGTTGATGGCTCTCGACAGTAGTCGGAATTGGTCGCCGTGGTCCAAATCGGCTAGGAAAACATCATCAGTGTCACACAGAAATGTTCTGGGTGACACAACATTTGTTATGGGTAGACTTTGCAATTTACATCAGGGGAACGTTTTGCTCGTTTCGTCACTCTATCCAATAAAAAAAAAAACAACAAGATCAGAAAACAACAAAGTTATTGCAATAATGTCGGCTCCGGTTGGGATTCAAACGTAGTACCCGTGGTCAGGTATGACCTAAACTGACTACTAAACCATGCGGTTGTCTGTCTATAGTAATGGTACATTGCAATTTATTTTTCATACATACTTAGAGTCACGCCTCTTTCCCTGTTGGGGTAAGCAGAGACCACATCTTTCCATTTGCCACGATTCTGACAAACTTTCGCTTCTTCTACTTCCATTAGTATTTTCATACAAGCTCGTCGGTTGCGGGTACTTTTGTGGTGACCTTTCCTTTAAAACGACTTTGATCTGACTGTGATACGTTCACCTACGTCGACACTTACCGGTTTACCCATTCACACTTGCCTCATAAATCTGTTTCGTCGATCTTCTTTCATCCATTCTCCTACGCTGTACAAACCATCTAAGCCTCCCTTTCCTATCTTTGTCACTACATCTTCTACCACACCGCAACTTGTTCCACTCTTTCTCCTTCAATCAGAACTCTGCGATCCGTCATACTTTCTTCTCATTCAAAAACCATTAACTTCGTCTTATCTACATTAATTTTCTTTTTATTTTGTAGAGCATCAATGCATAATATTAACTATCACCTGCAACTCCTCCTCCGATGATGCTAATATAACCTGATTCATCGACGTATAGAAGGCATTTGACGGTGAGATCACTTCATTCTTAATCCCAACGCACCTCCATTCAAATCTTTTAAGCAATTGTCGATAAACAGCCACGGCGATAATTTTAAAAGATCTATTCAACGACACCTCACACAATGAGAAAAAAATCGTCCGTAACGTACGAGTAGGGGTGGTACTCTGAAAAAATTTTTTTTCCATAGTTTATTTTACCAATTTGTCGGCGTGATTAATTTGTATACCCATGCCTACTCTATCTAGTACTAAGAGTGTAAGTTAAGCCAGTGGACAGACAGACAGGCGGACATGGAGAAACTATAAGGGTTTCTTGCAACGTCGGCTCATAACAAATTTTGTGACACCCAGAACGTTTCTGCATCACACTCCGTACGTTACTCTGAGACATCAAGAAAAGAGCCTACTCATCCTCAAAGGTCGGCAACGCATTCGGAAGTTCCCCTGGTATTGCGGATGTTCATGGGCGGCGGTGATCACTTACCATCAGGTGAGCCGCTTGCTCGTTTGCCCTCTCTCCTATATAAAAAAAAACATCGTTCTTAATGCCCAGTAATTAGCTCTCAGAACCCTTCAGACTACACAGTAATGTCTGCACACTACTGCTTCACGGCAGAATAACAAGGCCCTGCATTTGTATCTACCTAAACGGATACCTGCACAGGAATCCTACCACCATATATGCCCTGTCCGAATCGTTTTCTTTAAATAATAATACCCTCGATAAACGTAGTTACACATATAGTCAGTGATGATACGGTCACAGTATTCGTTGTTATACGTACAAAAATATCTACAGACACGCCTTTTTCCCTTATGGGTAGGCAGAGACCCCACTCGTGGCCGTCTTTTCGCCCCCACGGGAAACATCAGTTATAATAATAGTTGCGACGGCATAGCCTAATGGATGAAGTATCTTGACTATCACGCCGCGGGTCCTGGGTGCGAGCATTTGTTCAAAAACACAAATTGTTGGTTTTCGGGTCCGTTTGTGTTGTGATTGTCCCCGTGTCTCTGACACTGCATCATAGCCTACCTCCGACCTTATCGCATGAGGTTTACATCGGACACAGGTAGGTTTCAATGAAGTTGCTAGGCAGTGTAATGAGTTAAAGGAAATGTTAGTATTTTTTAAATTCTCAAATGTTCGAGAATAATAAACGATTTTTTTTTCAAAGTGTTTTTCATTATTTTCAAGATCACTTTAATTTTACATAACACTGAACTGTAGTTCAAATTAAACAGAGTCAATTAATTTAATTTCTAGCTTTGGAGAGAGTAGCAATTAATACAAAATTCCGCACATTTTTACCATATCTCTCTAACGTAATGGATTTGAAACAAAATGAAATTTTAACAATAGTAATTAAATTAGATTTCTGTTTACTTTTGAGGCTCTTCTTTTTTTTTATATAGAATAGGAGGCAAACGAGCAGGTGGCTCACGTGATGGTAAGTGATCACCGCCGCCCATGAACACCTACAATACCAGAGGAATAGCAGATGCGTTGCCGGCCTTTGAGAAAGGAATAGGCTCTTTTCTTGAAGGTTCTTATTAACTGTTTCTTGGGAGTTACAGATAACAATCATACTCGTATTTACTTCAAGGAGAATAAGAAGAGCGAGAAGTGTTTATATATAATCTATATAATCTACAAATAAATAAATTTGAAGTGTGTGTTTGTAATAACAAAATAACATCTTTTTTATCAATGCTTATAAAAGCATATACGGTACTTATAAGATTTTTTTTTTATGTCTGTCTGTCTATTTCTTCCGAGTAATCTCCGAAACGGCTGGACCGATTTTGACGAGACTTTCACTAACAGATAGCTGATTTTATAGCGGGTAACTAAGGGTAGATAACGTAGGGGTAATTTTGGAAAAATAATATGGGTTCCGCGCAAAAATAACTAAAACCCCAAAATCCGATTCAAACAGGGATCAGGGATGTCAGTCAGGGAGTCTCGTTGTTTTGTGCAAGTGTAATTTATATGTGTAAAACTTACTGTCTACCCCATACAAGAGTAATTTTAATGTCGGGCATCGTTTTTTTATCAGTACTGGATGCAAAGAATGCCTTGACGATGGATTTTGACAGCAGTCTTGATATTAGCGACCTAGTTTTTTTGAAGTGCCTACAGAAATAAAATCACGGATTTTCATACAGTACCTCCAAATTATTTGCTAAAATCTGTCTTAAGGAAAGAAAGTTAATCTGAGTCACTCACTCGGCGGCTGTCTGTCGTAGAGTCAATAACATTTGACATCGGGTAGTATACACCAATTTGCACGTCTCACGCGTGAGATATTTCAACTCGACAACGACATGTCAAGGTCAAGCGATTCGGCGCTCTTCAAACGCCTCTATCACAATTATATTGCACTTATATGCTAATTTGAATAGACTCATATCAAGAAAACACTTTAATTAATTTATTAAAATTATTTCGAAAAATCATCTATTAATGCTACTTTAAAAAAAATTGACGTGGACGTCCGGATTTTTTTTAGGTATGTGGTCACGATAGCTGCCTAAAAAATTGACGTATCGAGACCAGGTTTTTTAGTCGTGTCCAGAATATGATCTACTGGTTTCCTATTTCATATCAAAAGTCCTAGCACTTCTAGTTATGACTCGAAATATTTGAACCTCATTACGATTTTATTTTGTCTTCAGAGTTAAATGTGCCTCATGAGACGTGTACGTTTAGATTTTCCAATCTTTTATTATTGCCATTCGAATCTTAGTAAATTAACTTTCTTTCTTGACACCTGATTTTATTAACAATAAAAAATCTAATGAAGGAAGGTAAGTTACTTTGCTAAGATCCGCATGCAAAATATAAAAATGGTGTATATTACCTAGTTTTTACAGGCGGCCGTCTGTCGTAGAGTCTATGACGCTTGATAATGCCTCGTTTTGGGGCGAAACACGTGTCGTGGTCTCGACTTCAGTGGTGTATATTATCTAGTGGTGGTATTGTAGTGGTTGGTGGAGGGTACCTGGTGGCGGTGTTAGTTTGCTTGTGCACGCTACTGAGGGAGGGCGGGCGGTGCTCTTCAAAATACTAGGTAATATACACCATTTTTATATTTTGCATGCGGATCTTAGCAAACTAACTTACTTTCCTTCATTATAATGGATTTCCGCAAAGTAACGCCTGATTCTATTAACTATAATAAAAAAATCTGTTTGTTTGAATATTTTTCATGGAGGATTCTTCGCTTGTATATGAGACTATTCTTTGTAAATTTCTATATTATGTTATGTGAGTAAGTAAAAAGTCATTTCATTTCAATAATTTAAAAAGAAACCTAATTACATTTAAAGATTTTATCTAAGATAAACCTTTTCAACAGGGTTCCACATAATGTCGGACAAACTCTGGTTATCTTTTAAATTGTCCCTGTTTACGCTTTGAACTCTTTGTATAACTTTAATTATCACAAGAAACTTCTTTAGGTGGCGGACTCAGACACAATGAATATAATGCAGATATTTTTTTTCTTCTGTTATTGATATCATCATCATAATTTCAGGCTATCACACAGGCTATCACTAGTCCACTGCTGAACATAGGCCTCCCCCATAGATTACCACAAAATTTGTAGCTCCATTTTGGGAGGATTTTGCAATAGTTGCCACGATTAGCAGAAGGGTTGGCAACCGCAGTTTATTTATTCAGATGTTCCCGGAAGATGATGCTGCCCATCTCCTGTTTTCTATTTTCCCTCTGTCGATTTTTTCGACACCCACGAGATGAAATGGGGTGGTAGATTCTCTGAAGCGGCCATCACACGGCGAATACTCAATATTTGTATTAAATATTTCATATTATAATACACATATTTTCATTCAGTTTACCGAGGAATTGTTCGGAATCATATCAGCCGCTGTGTTTCACCATCGTACATCGCGGCAAAGCACTAAATTCCATCCATCAAACCTTGATGGTTGGCATTCCACCACTTTGCACTTTTCGAGGAATTTTCTACCACGCACGTCCACTCTATGGAACTTGCTGCCGCCAGCGGTTTTTCCGGACCGATTTGACTGAGGGACCTTCAAGAAAAGAGCCTATTCCTTTTTCAAAAGCCGGCAACACACCCGCGACTGCCCTGGTGTTGCGGATGTTCATGGGCGGCGGTGATCACTTAAAATTAGGTGAGCCGCTTGCTCGTTTGCCAAATCTTCTATAAAAAAGAATATCTATTAGTGAATGAAAATGAAAACTACGTTTATTTTAACCATGCTCGATGGCAAAGCTATTGCCCGATTACTCTTGATGGCAAACCCGAGGTAGAAAAACGTACCTACTATACATTGGGATTTGTATTCGAATCAAAGCTGAATCAAATCTTTTTGACTGTTTAAAAAAAGTAAACACGGGATGAGATGGGGTGGACGATTCTCTTAAGCCGCCACCACACGGGGATCATTATTTAGATAATAATGGATATTTATATCTAATAATCATTATTTAGATAATAATGGATAATAATATTTAGATGATAATGGTTCATTTGCACAAAATATTGTATGTAACGGTGCAAATAAATTCGAATATGGAATATAATGAAAAATGAAAATTAAATTATACAGTAGCTACACAGCCATCTTATAAAAACCACAACGTCTCATTAAATTTGCGAGGACCTCATCGTACAATTTCAAATGATGAATAATTAATTATACTCAATATAATAAGGCACTGACAAACTGACAAAATTGAATTATGAGTCCGTAACGAAAACTTATACAACTTCAATACGATTTGTAAATTATATAATTCTATTTTCTCACAAGAACACTCCGAATTAAACCGTCCAAAATATAAAATCACATGATTTATAAAGTTAAAAATAGGAGGCTTATTTATTTTATTTATTTAACTTCACATACATACATGGGCTCACCACCTATCACACCAAGTGCATTATATTGTTTTGGTGAAACGTGGATTGTGGCAGTCATCTGTTTTTGCAGTGAGTGCCCAGTCTCTGACTACCCCTTATGGGATACAGTCGTGATCTTATGTATGTATGTACCTGATGCATATAGGCGGACTTAATGCCTGAGGCATTCTCTACCAGCCAACCTCTGCGTATAATTTAAATATATAAATATATTTTACTTCAATTTATTTAAGCATGATTTAATTGCTTTCTTCTTATTCTATAATGCCAGTCAAGGCAGTTTGACTGGCTTCTTACGAGACAGACAATCTATGTTAAAGTAATGAATTTCTTATCATTAGTAATAAATATATATTTTTAAATACTAGGTAAGTTTTGCGCAGAATTTAATATAGTAGGCATTTGAATTATGTTTTAAAGTCTGTGAAATTTAAAGGGGCATCATGAAGGTACTATCATGCTGTATCCAAGAGCAAATGCTGTATTACCCAGAACATTTGTGTGTGACACCACACTGCGCCCGTCACCCTGAGACATGAGTTCATATGTCTCATATGCCCAGTGATTACACTAGCACTCAGTGCCCAGTTTCAAACCGAAACACAGTAATGTTTGCACACTTCTGCTTCTCGGCAGAATAACTGGCCCTGGGGTGGTACCTACCTCGACGGATTCCTGCATGGGAATTCTACCACCAGTAGACCTTGACTTGCCGTAGTAATTCAGAGGTCCGAATCTGATTTCTCAGATACTAAGAGCAACCTCATTTCAATCATTGAAGCAAACACTATTACAATAAGGTTCCGGAGTGGCAACCAATGTAGGGCAACCTTTCACTAGATAAGGCGATGGCTTGAACGGTTTTTCGGGAAGTTGATGGATGCAGGTACCTCAGGACCGTGTTATAGTGTTGTCTTTTGTCCTTCTAAATTTATTGTATTAATACAGTGTTTGGTACTTTATTATTCCAGTTAATAGAAAAAGGCGTTACTTTGCGGAAATCCATTATAGTAAATGAGAGAAAGTTTATTTGCTAAGATCCGCATGCAAAATGTAAAACGGTGTGTATTACCTAGCTTTAAGAGCACCGGTCGACCTCCCTCAACAGCGTGCACAAGAAAACCAATACCGCCACCAGATACCCTCCACCACTACAACACTACCACTAGGCAAGACTACCAACGGTTGATTGTCGTAGAGTCAATATCACTTGATAATGCCTCGTTTTGAAATGAAACACGGGTCGTGTTCTGTAATTTCTGTAATTCTGTCTGTAATCTGTAATTTCACTAGCTTTAGTGCCATTCAAACTAAAAGACAGTAGCAGTAGTAGCACACCATTGGTTTACAGAATAACTGGTCCCACGGTGATACCTTTATAAGTCGATTCCTGTAATGGAATACAAAAGTAAAGTAAAATACTAGCCAACAAATATCACACAGCTTTGCACAAGCTTCTTAGCTAAAAAAGGGCTTAAGAGCTGGGAAGAGTCCGCCACGTGATTTAATGCTGATTGGCGGAATTCACATGTCTCCGAAATAATTCTATTCCTCCGACATGTATACACACACACACACATATTTTCTCCCCCTCAATATTTTCTCTCAGCGCTAAGTACGTGGTAAATCAGATAAATCAAATTTTAGACGTGCAAATATTACGAATTTAAGTCGAGCGCCGAGCACACAAAACAATTGATATGCGCAACATCGAGTATATAAAACCAATAAAAAAGCAAACAATTGAAAAAGTCCAGTACGAGTTAGGCAAATAAAATTAAATTTCTTTACATTCTCCCTTTAAACAGAAAGATACCGTAGGCAATAAAATATTACGAGCAGGGTCAGAGTAAAATAAACACTTTATATTACTTCGATTCCAGTACAATTTACTGCCACACTGACAAATTGATTGTGTTTGGGTTTAAGTGACTGAAAACTGAATACTCTCTCAATTCGTAATAAAAGAAATAAATCATTCAATTTATTTTTCAGGGCCTATTTCATCAGCTTTCACTTTTGATACTTCAAACAATGTCTCTTGTTGGTCAATGTTAGTGGATCTTAAATTATTTATTAATATTGTTTACTATTTACTGGATTTTAATTTGATTCTATTACTGTTTTATATTTTTTATCTTTCATCTGTCATCTGCGTGAGCTTGTAAGGAATAAATAATTTGTTAATTTTTGTGGTCCCCAAAATATAGTTATTAAGTAATAGTTGAGGACAGCGTAAAAACTTTGCGGTTGGTTAAGTGAGTAAACTTCACATAATTTTCTCATCAAAATTTAACAAAATAAATAGAGATAAAATGCAGCAAATATCAAGTGTAATTAATAATTATTAATACTTAAGTAGACGACTCCCAAAATCAATATTCGTTTATGACCCCTGGGAAACCGATTTCGACCCCGAGGGGTCGATATCGACCACTTTGGGAATCCCTGTCTTAATGCATATAGTATAGTTTATTACTCTTTAATATCGAAGACTATTTGTAGCGAACGCCTATAGGCATTAACTTAGATTTTTTCTAATAATATTTTCAAAGATTTTGAATTTCTTACTTAATATTATCTAAACAACTCTGGTAATATTTACAACAAAATAAATTAAAACCCAAGAAATTATACATCTATAAAATACTATCAAAGATTATAATAGAAGCAGATTTTTTAAAGCGTTCCAAGTGTTTCGAAATTAAAATAACTATCTTTGTTCGCGAAAGGAGGTCTCCTTGAAATACGATCTATTCAGTCAGAAACATCTGTGGCATTCTTTCGTCTATAATTTGACATGTTTTCGTTAATTTGATATTGTACTTCTAACAGTGAATTAGCACTAAGATTATTTTTTTTAGTATAGCTTAAATATTTTTTTCTCCTTCTTCAACCCTTTAAAATTGCTGATATGCGCGTTTCTAAAGTTGGGACGAAACGATAAAGTGACAAAACGAGCACAACGTTCACCTGATGGTAAGTGCAACCACTGGCCATAACATATACTGAGTCACCCAGAACATTTCTGTGTTATATAAAGCACTCGCTATCGAATCTTTCACAATTTAAAAAGACAGGTAAATATTGTTTCGGACGAGGGAACAGCTTGGGTCAAATAATTATTTTTACAGTATACACAAACGTCAACACTAAACTAACTTTTTAAAATATACTTGATAAAGTGACGAGACGAGAAAAACGTTCACCTGATGGCAAATGCAACGTCTGCCCATAGCAGATGCTGTGTCACTCGGAATATTTCTGTGCAGTACCACTGCGCCCGTCACCCTGAGACATATGCCTAGTGATTACGCTAACTCTTAGTGCCCTTCAACCCGAAACACAGTAATGTTTTCACACTACTGCTTCACGGCAGAATAACTGGCTCTGGGGTGGTCCCTACCTAGACGGATTCCTGCATAGGAGTCCTACCACCTGCGAACGTGTTCAGCAATGAAAGAAAACTTCGTGGGGAACCTGCATGTCTGAAGAATATTTTTTTATCGAGGATATGTAAGTCTCCCAACCCCGATTTGAGTAGCATGACGGAGCAGCCTGGCTTCGAAATTCTCTTATAAATACGAAGGGCATGCCCCTTCTTATTTGGTTTAGTAGTAGGACATCAACAGGCTGTTACTTTTTTACTATTTATTTATTTACTCTTTAATGTATTCACCTTTATTAAAAAGGGATTAAAAATGTCGGACCTCATGCCTTTTGGCATTCTCTCCCAGTCAACCACGGGCATGGAGAAATAATGCGATAAGGGCTTTAGAAATAATGAATTAGAAAGCATTTTAAATACCTACGTACTAATAAAACATTATGAGAATTGGAACTAAAATAGCATAATACATATCATAATACATTTAGATACATGCACACGCTTTAATACATATACAATTAAAGTAATGTATATATACATATATACATTTATATATATATATAGACGTAAAGTAAAAAGTAAAGTTAGCTATAGCTGTAAGCTTCGTTATGTTATGTTACAAGAAAATAATTAACAAAACTAAGTAACCCAATACAATAATAAAGCAACTTGAAACACTACTACCCAGTCTATGTTCTACAAGTTTAGAACAAGTCAATGTCTTATGTTTAAGTGGATACGAACAAAAGGATAAGTGCAAAAGCTTTCTCACAAAGCCAATAACGAACTATCCCAACTAAGTATCTTTTGATAAATCAATGAGATTTGCTTTTCGTTTTAACGTAAATGTGATGTGAAATTACGATAAAGTTTCAGACGTAATCCGAAACGCACCTTTGTGCTGACTTTCAAACGGCTTTTGAATTTCGTTTATTGTTTTGATGTGAATGTTACTTAAGGGAATATCATCTATTGTGATAATACTTTAAATTAAAACATGATTTTTTTATGGAAGAGGGGACAAACGAGCAGGTGGCTTACGAGATGGTAAGTGATCACCGACGCCGATGAACATCTACAATACCAAAGGAATAGCTGTGATTTGAAACTTGGATAAATATAATTTAGACGTTTATTTGTTTGATGGATTGCGATTTATTTTATTGGAAGTGACAACACGAGCAAACTGTTTCGTCGTCGTCGTCGTTTCCGCCTATCACAAGTCCACTGCTGAACATAGGCCTACCCCATAGATAGCCACAAAAGATTGTAGCTCTCATATTGGAGTGTTGCCAAGCTTGACAGGCGGATTGGCAATCGTAGTTTTTTTATTCAGATGTTCCAGGAAGATGCTGCTGCCCATCTCCTGGTTTTAGTTCCCTCTGTCGACTTTTATGACACCCACGGGATGGGATGGGGTGGTAGATTCTCTTAGGCCTACCACCGTTTATCTGATAGTAAGTGCAACGTCTATCCGTAACATGGCTGAGTCACCCAGAAAGGATCTGAGTGACACAGCTATCAGATATTATGTGTCATATGCCCAGTAGTTACACTAGCTAACAATACCCTTCTACCGAAACACAATATGTTTGCATACCACTGCTTGAGTGGCCCCAGGGCCAGTTATTCTACCGTGAAGCAGTAGTGTGCAAACATTACTGTGTTTCGGTATGAAGGGCACTGTGAGCTAGCGTAATCACTGGGCATATGAGACTTAAGAACCTATGTCTTAGGGTAGGGTAGGGGTAGGGTAGTGTCACACAGAAATGTTCTGGGTGGCACTGCATTTGTTATAGGCAGACGTCGCACTTACCATCAGGTGGACGTTTTGCTCGTTTCATCACTTTATGCATTAAAAAAAAATAAAAAAAGTACCCACCTAGACGAATTTCAGCATAGGAGTTCTACCACCAGTGGTGTATCAGAGAGACGAGCGCTGTGTGGTGACACACATAAATCTTCGGAGTGACACAGAATTTGTTATGGACAGACTTTGAATTGAGCTTCTGGTCCCGTCTATTCATTCTAAAAAAATATTATATCTAAACGCCGCACTCACTATTAACATCCATTAATAATAATTGCAGTAGAAATACTGTGCATAGTACGCTGTTTGCGAAATGAAGGCCAAGATATTCAGTGAACAGAAAAAGGATTGTTAATAAGTACATACATCTTACCTAATATTAATATTAGAACACTTATCGGCATAATTTCGAATCGCGATTACTCCGTTGCAACGGAATGTGCAGACCTTC
This sequence comes from Luehdorfia chinensis, assembly GCA_019845155.1. Lineage (NCBI taxonomy): Eukaryota > Metazoa > Arthropoda > Insecta > Lepidoptera > Papilionidae > Luehdorfia > Luehdorfia chinensis. The sequence goes on along the minus strand of JAHVAK010000548.1, from coordinate 370,742 downwards.
CGACATTGCGTTTTCGCCTCTGCCACTCCAGTTCGCGCTCTGTCTGCGCTTTGTTACAGCGCGCCTCCTCCCCGCTATACCTCCGTGCCTTAGGCTATACAACACACTCTAGAGCAGGGGTGCTCAAACTTGAACTGCTGGCGATCTACCTCAATATTGTTAGACTGCGCTCGATCGACTCTGAGAGGCTGCAAGTATGTGTGATGCAGGATTGTCGCCTAGTTAGGGTGTATCATGGCATAGATATTAGTTTTACGCACAATATGCATGTTTTTAGTCAAGTTCAAACTGTCGATCGCTTGAGCACCCCTAGAGCTAGGGGTCTAGGGGTATGGCAAATAATACTACATGGAGCCGGGGTTGGAAAATACGGTTCTGTGACAGTTTTCCTCACTCGAAAAAATAGTTGGAGGGCACTTTTTAAGAATAACAAATGCTAGAACAAAATTTGATACGTTTTTCGGAAAAGCCGCGCTTGTGAAATACCGTTCAGAATTTTATACACCCAGCTAACGAAAAAAATACCAATTTTAATTTCTATTTAATTGCAAAATATTTAAAAAATATAACGCTTTCATTTATTAGTTCACAGGGACGGGATTTTCTCATACTGAATGCAGACTGGATTCCTTCTCTGTCTCTCTGATCTGTTAGCTCGCTTGTATTTATTAATATTATATTGTTACTACAAGTTACCATAGGAAAATATTTTTAGTAAGTTAGAAAATTAAACGTAAGCAAAATATTTAATAACACATGCGTATCTTACATTTAAGGTAAATCCTACTTTCCCACCCTCTTTCTTCGTAATAGATTTAAGGTTTCAGTAAAGGGCTGATTGTTGTATAAAGCACTCGCTATCGAATCTTTCACAATTTAAAAAGACAGGTGAATATTGTTTCGACCAAGGATCAGCTTGGGTGAAAAAAATATTTTTACAGTATACACAAACGTCAACCTTAACCTAACTTTTTAAAATATATTTGATAAAGTGACGAGACAAGCAAAACGTTCACCTAATGGTAAGTGCAACGTCTGCCCATAGGAGATGGTGTGCTACTCGGAATATTTCTGTGCAGTACCACTGCGCCCGTCACCTTGAGAAATAAGTTCTTTAGTCTTATATGCCCAGTAATTACGCAAGCTCTTAGTGCCTTTCACACCGAAACGCAGTGATGTTTGCACACTACTGCTTCACGTCAGAATAACTGGCATTGGGGTGGTACCTGCCTAGACGGATTCCTGCATAGGAATCCTACCACCAGAACTAACTCCTACGATTGAGATTACATTTCAGTAAACTAACGGTTTACCGTTCGTATAATGTTTTACATTGACATGTTATTATTGGAAAAGCATTATTCAAGTGTGTTAACATTAATGAATCGGTATAGGTGAAATAATTTCAAAATGCGATTTTTCGGCAAACCTATCTCACCTTTAAGACCTTTAAGCAAAGCACTTAAGAAAAAATATATAAAATAATTTCATAAACAAAGATTTTTTAAATGAAACTAATTTTTTACGGATTTTATCGCGTTTAATATTTTACTATTTATAACCCGACGTTTCGGGCGCTTTACAGCTCCCATGGTCACGGGGGGACTGAGGTGACAGTTGTCCCAATGTCATAGTTACCCCGGAGTACCTTCAGCTTTTAATTATTATTTTTATTTTTAGTCCGATCTACGCAGAAAGAGCTTACTGTGTCTTGAAGCCTTGCAGTGGTATGCTTGGTTTTTGATTTAATTTTATTAATAATAGGATCCCAAGCCGGTGGTAATACCCAACCATCTTCCCTATTGAAATTAGGATGTTTTTTAATTTCAATAGCCTCGCGAATCATCCTTGGTAGGAATCGGTGTTCTTTTGCAAGGATTTGTGGTCTATCAAATCTGATGTAATGGTTGGGATGATCCAGAACATGGTCACAGACTGCAGACTTCCTAGAACGACGATGCTTCACGTCAGCTATGTGTTCTTTTACGCGGGTTTTTATCGATCTTCTTGTTTGGCCTATGTAAGAGAGACCACATTCACAATCCAGCTTGTATACTCCTGCGTCTTGTAGAGGGATGTTACACTTGACAGATGGTAAAAACTGACTTATCTTCTTCAGCGGCTTGAAGTATGTTTTTATGGAAGCCCGCTTCAAGATATAGCCAATCTTGTCCGTGACTCCTCTGACATAAGGTAGAATAGCAGGTACACGCTCGACTGTGGCCGGTTTCACTCGGTCACTGCGACGTAGGCGCGGAACCCGAAGCTTGTTGTCGTGCAAAACTTGCTTGACATGCTGAAGCTCGGCGGCCAGGTGTTTCCTGTCACAGATTCCTCGTGCTCTCTGAAACAAGGATTTACCCACGGTAGCTAACTGTGATGGATGGTGGTGAGATTCACCGTTTAAATATCTGTTAGTATGGGTCTTTTTCCTATACACAGTGTGACTCAAGGTGTTATTAGGATTCCGAATTAATAAAACATCTAGAAAAGCTAAAGAGTTATTTGCCTCTAACTCCATTGTAAATTGAATTTTAGAGTTTAGGGAGTTAAGGTGGTCTAGAAATGCAGTTACTTTATCTGATGGTAAAATTGTGAAAGTATCATCTACATACCGCTTGTAGAATCTTGGATTTACTGGAGAAGTACGGAGGGCTCTCTCCTCAAAGTCTTCCATGAAGATGTCGGCGACAATGGGAGATACTGGGGAGCCCATCGCCACACCATCTACTTGCTTGTAGTATTGTTCCTTCCACAATAGATAGCCAGATGTAAGGCAATGTCTTAGTAGTTCTGCATATTACACTGGCATGTTGTTTTCAGCTAGCTTCCTAGATACAATTGAGATGCAGTCGTCTACTGGTAGGCATGTGAATAGAGACTGGACATCAAAACTGACCATAGTTTCATTGTCAGTCAGGTGAAGGTCTTTAATCTCACTGACAAAATGGTATGAATCCTTTGTGTGTGCTCTAGTGTGTCCTCTGAGTGGTGAGAGTACTTTAGCCACATGCTGAGCCAATCTGTAGGTTGGTGAATCGATCTGGCTCACTATTGGACGTAGTGGAGCATTTGGTTTGTGTATCTTTGGTAACCCATACAACTTCGGTGATTTAGCACAAGATGGTATTATCGAACTAACGTCCAGATTCAATTTTTCGGAGTGTTTCTTAATAAGATCGCTAGTTGTTTTAAGCGTATTAGTAGTTGGGTCTGATTTGACCTTTTTATATGTACTTTCGTCCGACAAAAGTTCTTGTATTTTAAAATTGTAGTCTGACGTATCCATGACTACCGTAGCATTACCTTTATCTGCGCGGAGGATCGTGAGTTCAGGTCTGTTCCGTAGGTTGTTCAACGCTTTTAATTCGTCTTTAGAAAGATTTAGTTTCGGCACCGAACTTCGACGTAACATAGACGAAATGTCTTGACGTATGGCCTCCAAATCTTCTTTATTGATATTGTTTTTAAACAGACAATCTTCGACACTACAGATAATTTCTTCGTACGGTATTCTTCGCGGTGTTACTGCGAAATTCATGCCCTTCGATAATACTTTTAATGTTGATTCATCCAGTGTTTGTTTTGACAGATTATAGACCGCGCGTAATCTATGATCATTGTCCGTAGTCAACGGTCGCGTTCCGTTCATGCGTTGAGATTGATGTTTGACATTGAATTTGGTCGTTAATTTTTGATATTTTTCTATATGTTTATTTTTGCAATCATTATATCTGGCTGTTTCACGCTTATTTAATGTTTCAATGCAATTATTAAAATCAAATGTCGTTAAAACTGTTTTTAAAACACTGGATAAAATGTCTATGGACGTATTTATGACATGAAGATCGGTACGTTTTTGCTGAATACCCGTTCTTAACAACTTTTTACTTGCCTGATTTAAGATCTTAGCGCTTCCTCGAATGTCCTTTTTAGCTGATATTTTGACACACGTAGGAATGAGATCATGGTCTCTGCATCTCTTCAAGAAATTCAAAGATGTTATGAATCTTGCGCGCTTGGTCTTAAGATCTTCTAACCGGCGTATTTTATTTGCGATTTCCAGTCCGTACTGGTTCACATAATGATTTCTTATATTTACGCGAACACTACTCATTTAAATGAAACTAATTTTTACGGATTTTATCGCGTTTAATATTTTACTATTTATAACCCGACGTTTCGGGCGCTTTACAGCTCCCATGGTCACGGGGGGACTGAGGTGACAGTTGTCCCAATGTCATAGTTACCCCGGAGTACCTTCAGCTTTTAATTATTATTTTTATTTTTAGTCCGATCTACGCAGAAAGAGCTTACTGTGTCTTGAAGCCTTGCAGTGGTATGCTTGGTTTTTGATTTAATTTTATTAATAATAGGATCCCAAGCCGGTGGTAATACCCAACCATCTTCCCTATTGAAATTAGGATGTTTTTTAATTTCAATAGCCTCGCGAATCATCCTTGGTAGGAATCGGTGTTATTTTGCAAGGATTTGTGGTCTATCAAATCTGATGTAATGGTTGGGATGATCCAGAACATGGTCACAGACTGCAGACTTCCTAGAACGACGATGCTTCACGTCAGCTATGTGTTCTTTTACGCGGGTTTTTTTCGATCTTCTTGTTTGGCCTATGTAAGAGAGACCACATTCACAATCCAGCTTGTATACTCCTGCGTCTTGTAGAGGGATGTTACACTTGACAGATGGTAAAAACTGACTTATCTTCTTCAGCGGCTTGAAGTATGTTTTTATGGAAGCCCGCTTCAAGATATAGCCAATCTTGTCCGTGACTCCTCTGACATAAGGTAGAATACCCTCTACAAGACGCAGGAGTATACAAGCTGGATTGTGAATGTGGTCTCTCTTACATAGGCCAAACAAGAAGATCGAAAAAAACCCGCGTAAAAGAACACATAGCTGACGTGAAGCATCGTCGTTCTAGGAAGTCTGCAGTCTGTGACCATGTTCTGGATCATCCCAACCATTACATCAGATTTGATAGACCACAAATCCTTGCAAAAGAACACCGATTCCTACCAAGGATGATTCGCGAGGCTATTGAAATTAAAAAACATCCTAATTTCAATAGGGAAGATGGTTGGGTATTACCACCGGCTTGGGATCCTATTATTAATAAAATTAAATCAAAAACCAAGCATACCACTGCAAGGCTTCAAGACACAGTAAGCTCTTTCTGCGTAGATCGGACTAAAAATAAAAATAATAATTAAAAGCTGAAGGTACTCCGGGGTAACTATGACATTGGGACAACTGTCACCTCAGTCCCCCCGTGACCATGGGAGCTGTAAAGCGCCCGAAACGTCGGGTTATAAATAGTAAAATATTAAACGCGATAAAATCCGTAAAAATTAGTTTCATTTAAATGAGTAGTGTTCGCGTAAATATAAGAAATCATTAAACAAAGATTTTGTAATTGAGTCTTTCCTACCGTTTTGTCGTAAGAGCCGACTAAGATATTATACGGACAGTCTTTATTTGTGCAATATAAAACCATACTATGCAATGTTTGCTAGTGGGAACGCAATGGGGAGTATAGTATTTCTATATATATGTAATATAAAAATAAACATCCACATGTAAAACTGATGTATGCTGGCTTATTTGCTACGTAACATTTCGTAGCTATCCTGGAAGCCTTCTACGATCTTTTGAGTGTTCCATAATTTAACCAACGTTAGTTCCTTCCCACACCGCACTGTATTTTCATACAAAAACTTATGATCGTCATAAAGTAAAGTAACAACCTATATGTCATTTTGCTTTGTCTTAGTCTAATTTCTGGAAGAGTTTTGGAGCTGGAAAAGTTCCGCCACGTTACTCCAATGCATGTTACCAGACTCCACATAAAATTGCAATACATAATTTAAATAGTACCAACATAGGGAAGCCAACTCAAGTCACAAGCGAGCGCTCAGACCCTGAGCTACCACGATTTGCGATCGTCTTAAATATTTATTCTATTTAAAATGAAAGGACATTACCCAAATTCGCCACAGAATCAACATACATTTGACTATATACCATATGATATAACATAATTCCAAATAGTAGAATTCAACGGCCACTTCAGATTAATAAATGGAAATTAAATAGGCATTTCATAACTTTACCGTTCCTTGAATTACGAGTACATCTAAATCATTGCTTCTGCCACACAAAACGACGCAGCTAAATCCATAGTAAAATGACAGTGTACAGTTCGAGCGAGAAACAAATATAGTTTATCTAAGGGAGTGCGAGTGAGAGAAATTTGAATGTCAAATGACATAGTATCGACAAACATTAGACAAAATCACACAAGTGGGGACGTTTGATTTAATTTTGTTGTTAAATTTAATGTTCGTCAGTCCGAATGGAGGCCCGTAGCCTTTCTCGGACGGTCATTAAAATCATTTAAGATATTCGAAATCGCGTAAGCACGCAGCGAACGCGACACAGACCGAATTGCGATGTTTAAATAGGAGTTTATCTATGTATTTATGTTTGGGTCAAACCAAACCTATCCGATGAAGCTGTAAAAGCCAAAAAGGCTAACAGCAATCACATCACCGAAAATGTATATATTATGACGATCTTTGTGTTTGTTGGTTTTCCGGGTGTTTTTTTTTTTGATCTACTTTTTTACAATTGACTTATAAGAACTGGTATTTTAAAATTATATATAAATAATAAATATTAAGATTAAACACGAAATCGAAAATTAATTGGGTAATAAATAAATTCTGAGAAGTGTCTGACATTTCGATCTGTTTTCACGGATGTATAGGTGTTATTTTGAGTCCTATACTCAATGTTTTATGACTGTTGGTTCTTGGCCGAAAATGTATAGAAACTGAGCAATGTCCTTTATCTAACATTCTTTACGACAACTTGACATGTTATTAGCTTATGATTGAGATGATCCGTTAATTCGGTTCTAGATAACTTAGTGCATGCCTGCAAAACTTTGTCCAAAAGCGAACAACTTTGGTCCAAGCTCAAATACTCGTAAGTTGAACACGAAACTTCGATGAAGTTAAGCATTGTCCTCGCTCTTAAGTTCTCTGCAATTAAATTTTAGTCCTATCGAAGCAAGTACAAATATATATAAGATCATTACTGTTGGTAGGATTCCTATTCAGGAATCCGTCTAGGCAGGTACCACCCCAGGGCCAGTTATTCTGCCGTGAAGCAGTAGTGTGCAAACATTACTGTGTTTCGGTGTTAAGGGCACTGAGAGCTAGCGTAATCACTGGGCATGTGGGACTTAAGAACTGATGTCTCAGAGTGACGGGCGCATTGTGGTGTCACACTGTTCTGGGTGACACAGCATTTGTTATGGGCGGACGTTGCACTTACCATCAGGTGAACGTTTTGCTCGTTCCGTCACTTTTAACAAATAATAAAAAAAAAACGGGTAGATACCCTGCCGTGTCGTGTGGTGGCTGCGTAAGAGAATCTACCATCCCATCTCATCCCGTGGGTGTCGTAAAAGTCGACAGAGGGAAAATAAAAACCAGAAGATGGGCAGCAGCATCTTGCTCGAACATCTCAAAAAATAAACTGCGGTTGCCAACCCGCCTAAAATGGCAAAATCCCCCTAAAATGAGAGCTAGTAACTTTTGCAGCAATCTATGGGGGAGGCCTATGTTCAGTAGTGGATTATTGACAGGTGATGATGATGAGGTACCCTGAGTTATAAACATAAATCGCTGAATTTAGACAAAACATATTAATTTGCATTCACGCGTTTTTCCCGTGATGAATGATCTTATATATCTATACTTGCGTCGAAGACTGAAATTTATTTGCGGAGAACTTAGAGGCACAGCATATTCTCTCCATTTTTTTTTAATCGAGTAAGTAACGAGACGAGCAAAACGCTCACCTGATGGTAAGTGCAACGTCTGCTCACAACAAATGCTGTGTCGCGCAGGACATTTTTGTGTGGCTCCACACTGCGGCGTCCCCCTTCTGAAACATCGGTTCCTGAGTCTCAAATGTCCAGCAAAGACCGCGTGGCTTAGTGGTCAGAGCACCGGACTACCACGTCACGGGTCGTGTATTCGAATCCCAGCCTGAGCCAACATTTGTGCAAATGTACAATTTGTTGGTTTTCGGTCTGTTTGTGTTGTAATTGCCCTTGTGTCTCTTACACTGCCTACTAGCCTACCTGCGTATGCCTACTTTATCGCACGAGCGTTACATCGGGCATGGGTAGGTTGGAATAAGTGAGTGCCCCTGTCCGAACACTTGTGGAACTATAATATCTCCCGACTGTATTCAGGAGTTGTTTCCGGTGTCGAAAATCGGCCATTATCGAACATTGATTACACTTACATATCAGACTAAAGACTCAGAAATGTTTGCGATGACCGCATGGCCTAGTGGTTAGCGCACCTAACTTCTACGCCGCGGGTCCTGTGTTCGAATCTCAGCCGGAGCCTGGATTTGTGCAAAACACGAATTTTTGGTTTTCGGGTCTGGTTGTGTTGTGCTTGTGAAATATATGTCTGTAAAACGCACCCACGATACAGAAAAAATCCTATCGTTTAAAAAAAAAAACTACTGCTTCATGTCGGAATAACGGGCCCTACGGTGGTACCTGCCTAGAAGGATTCTAGTATAAGAATATTCACACCAGTTAGACATTGTTAAATTCAAATATGCACTTTTCGTTACTAATGAATTTTTGGCCGATGATATTACCAAGGAAAAGGAAAGCTACCCGCCAGATAGGATGGTCTGATCCCGGGAGGACATCTTCTCCTACTAGTAATATTTGTTGTTTATATAGTTCTCATCTCTGAAAACTTTCATAGCGCGATTATGGAATGTATGAAATATTTCTTGAGCTTCCCATGTGGCAACGTGGATGTCGCTACAAATTTTATTTTGCACACACAATCTTGGCGAATACTAAACATAAATTTTATTTCGTAATTTGTATTGTATATCGACAAACTTTTGTCCAAGTACAAAGCTGATAAGTTTGTTTCTAAGTTGACTAACAAAGTTAACGAGATAAGCTGTGTGTTTGTGAGAGGGGAAACTTCTGATTATAGAAGTGGTAAGTGTATTAACGTAACAACATTAAAACGATTTGTTTTTCGTTATTGCCGCATTTAGCCAATAATTCTCCTTATATATATTAATAAAAAAGAGAGTGTGTGAGAGATAGAGAGGAAGAAAACAGAGAGATTATTTAAAAAACCGGACAAGTGCAAGTCTGACTCAACAAACAAACTTGAACAACTTGTATGTATACTTGTATTTAGATAGTTCGGCAATCCCGTGATGATCGAATCGAGACTGAAGAATTTTGCCCGTTTTTATTTTCCCCATAAAATTATTTCCCGAAACGTATACAATATACAGTTATACTATAATATATACTTTACGAGAGTGGTACTCCCCACCATTTACGGGATCAGTGAGTTTTGTCTTCAGCGTTATCATATCATAATTAGATGAAATTGCGGTCAAACGCGGGCTTAGTAGAAGTTCATATAAACATTTGAAATAAAAGTTATTAAACGTAAAACAAGTCGAAGTAAAAAATATATAAAAGTAAATATGAAGACTAGTCGGATAGAAGGACAAACTTAACTTTGCAGTTGAAAAAATGTTCTCCCGTTCATCGATATACGTTACGTTCAATTCACCAACTGATACTATAAATCGTGTCTTATGAGGCGTCAATCACATATATATTTTCGGTGATGTAATTGCTGTTAGCCTTCCCGGCTTTTACAGCTTCATCGGATACTGTGCTCGCGGGCCAGGGGCCCTCGTGCCAGGTTTGGTTTCACCCAAACATAAATAAATAAACGTCAATCACAGTGCACTAGTCGTAGCCTGTATGGTAAAAACAGTATCTCACTCGAATGCATCAAGATGCAACTATTTCCTTTAATGGTTTATCGACGCAGTGAATAAATTAATGAGCGCTGCCGTTACATTGTATCACCGTTGATTAATCTTTTATAGTTTATTATTGTAATTATTGATTATGTAGATATGCACAATTATTTATGCATACATTACATGCATATTGGTCAAATTTATTTTATTCTATTATCTGTGACGTATAAATAAGTAAAAAAAAACACTGGAACAGCTGAACTTGACATCCGTTGTGCATTAGGTTCCAGATGAAAATCAGCGTCAGGTTTTATAGTAATCTTTTTTTTTTTTTTTATAGGAGAGGGGGCAAACGAGCAAGTGACTCACCTGATGGTAAGTGATCACCACCGCCCATGAACAACCGCAACACCAGAGGAATCGCGGGTGCGTTGCCGGCCTTTGAGGAAGGAATAGGCTCTTTTCTTGAAGGTCCCTAAGTCGTATCGGTCCGGAAAAACCGCCGGCGGCAGCCGATTCCATAAAGTGGTAGTGCGTGGCAGAAAATTCCGCGAAAAACGCACTGTGGTGGAATGCCAACCACCCAGGTGGTGACGATGGAATTTTGTGTTCTGCCGCAAAGTGCGATGGTGAAAACCAGCGGCTGGAATTATTCCGAACAATTCCTCGGAACACTCCCCGTTGTAAATCCTGTAAAAAATGCAAAGAGATGCAACATCTCTTCGCAAGGCCAGTGTATCAAGCCGATCTTACACTGTTTTCTTTTATTTGAATTTTCTTTTTCTTTTTTTTTATTATTCATGTTTGACACATGTTATTTTAATTTTCTTTTATTAGTATGTGTTTAAATTGTAACTATGTATGTGTGTTATCCTTTTGTGCTGTACCAATAAATGATTTTTCTTTCTTTCTTTTCTTTCTTTCAACTACAACACTACAACTAAAAAAAAAAGCCCGCTGGGTTTCTTACTGGTTCTTCCCAGGACAGAGGCATTTTTGCGAACCAGTGTAGTATAAAAAAAGAAAAAAAATGACTTTCAATAAGTATTATGTAAATAATCTATATTGAATAAAAATTTATTCTATTCTATTACAAATCATCATCATTTCAGGTAAACGTTTTGCTCGTTCCGCCAATTACTCCAATAAAAAAAATTACCATGAATTAACAAATATCTTACTCATTGCACGCTCACTGCTCAATTTATAAACAATTAATTTAATCGATAATATTAATCAAGAATAAGAGAATTATACAAAAACAATACCCTCAAATTCGGCCTCGAATTTTTATTCTCATCGCGCCCAAATCATCATCAAATTGTCCTATCTTAGGCCACTGTTGAACATAGGCCTCCCCCATAGATTGCCACAAAACACGGTCCTGAGCCACCTGCATCTATCGACTTTGCCGGTGCCACTCTATAACCTTTCTTCCCCAACGGTTATCGGTTCTATGAACTGTATGGCCGGTCCATTGCCACTTCAGCTTGCTAATATTTAGCGCTATGTCGGTTACTCTATTTTTACAAGGGGCATTAAATCACCAAAAATAACACTCACGTATTATGGAATTACAATGTAAGTGTCTTCAAGAGAATTGAATTGCCTTTTTCTAAGCTAGTGCGTATTATCAAGTGGGATCGTAGTTCAGTACTAACTAATAAGTTAAAAAAGTTAAGGCGAGCGCCCGGCCCCTAAGCTACCACGGCTTTTATAAATATAATTGGAAGTAATATATAGAATATAATAGAGTAGAATAGCACCTACCTCTTTCCTATAGGGGCCGACTAAGGTATATTCTACAGAACAGTCTTTATTCGTGTAGAATAATACCATAATATGCAATGCTGTCACTATACTGCTCGTGGGAACGCAATGGAGAGTGAGATTTTTTTTGACTCGCACCAAAATGGCGGAGCTGTGGTTCGCCACACGTCACGTCTCGGTTCCCGCGAGGGCGAAAATTAGGCTAGGCGAGTGACTTTTGCCTGCACCTTATATGGGGGAAGAGGATTAAAAAGAAAAGAAACGAAACATCTTTTGATGAAAAAATAAAACATGACTACATTTATTTATTTAAACTTTATTTGCACAAAAGTGTACAAAAAGGCGGACTTAATGCCTAGAGGCAATTTCTACCAGTCTACCTTTAGGTTGGGAAGACAACATTACTATTAAACGTATGAGTATTGTATTTGTTAAGCAAAATTGTGCTATTTCTGTTTCTGTTTCTGTTTCCTGATTTACATATTTCCAACGAACATATTTCTACAGGACGTTGTTCGATCCATAGTGTATTCGTTGGGACACGATGAATTATTTATAAATCATCCCTTGTAACTTTTCCCAAACAAACCAAACAGCCTCATCTCAAATGATGTTACTGGTAAATATACAAACTGTATGTATTATAGGGAATTCGAAGTTTTCAAATACAAAGACGCATGTAAACAAATAAAAAAAATCGTAATACCATTTTCTGTTTTCACAAATCCGATTTCTGTAATTTAGTGTTTGGAACACACATGTATTTAAAATTTAACTAGGTAAGTATGTAAGAGTCGGAACAATCTGATTTTCTTGATTCTTTTTTTGTTTTTTTTTTAATGGGGTAAAGCGACGAAGCAAGCAAAACGTTCGCCGGATTGTAAGTGCAACGTCTGCCCATATCTGTAGTTTAAAAAATATAATGTAATAATATAGTAATATAAAAATGTATGTACTTTAAAAAAAGAAAAAAAAATACTTTCAATAAGTATTATGTAAATAATATATATTGAATAAAAATTTATTCTATTCTATCTAATGCATACAGTGTGATGTCAACCAGAATATTTTTGTGTGACACCACACTGTATGATTTTTGTAAGTCTATTTATTGTTTGGAACGCACGTGTATTTAAAATTTCAGTTTTGCTAATTTACCACATGCTCAGCGATGAAGGAAAACATTGTGAGGAAATCTGCATGTCTAAGGAATAGATATATTTGCATTGAAGCAGCGTAGCCGGCTCTTTCCGGCACCAAAACCCTCTCAGAAATGAGGGCCTGTGCTCAGGAGTGGGACATTTATAGGCTGTTACTTATACCGTATCGTCGTCGTCGTTTCAGCCTATCACTAGTCCACAGCTGAACATAGGACTTCCCATGGATTGTCAATAAAGTTAGTAGCTCTCATTTTGGGGAGATTTTGCCATAGTCATATGCCATAGGGTTGGCAAGCACAGTTTATTCATGCAATGTCCGGTAGCTCCTGGTTCTTCTTTTCCCTCTCTCTACTTTTACGACACCCACGAAATGAGATGGGATGGTAAACTCTCTTAAGCCGCTACTATAATTTTTGTGACAATCTGTGGGGGAGGCCTATGTTCAGCATTGGACTAGTGATAGGCTGAAATGATGATGATGATGAAGCGATGCCACACGGTGCAATCATGTGCTCTGCTTATTTTGGGCTGGTGAAACTGCGGGGCACAGTTCGTGCTCAATGCATGCAGTTAAACGTTATTTTTCTGATTGTATTAATACTTTACCGGAGGTTTTTTTTTTATTGCATAAAGTGATGAAACGAGCAAAACGTTCACCTGATGGTAAGTTCAACGTCTAAACATAACAAATTCTATGTCATCAGAACATTTCTGTGTGACACCACACTGCGCTCGTCACCCAGAGACATCAGTTCTGTCTCATATGCCCAGTGATTACGCTAGCTCTCAGTGCCCTTCGAACCGAAACACAGTAATGTTTGCACACTACTACTTCACGGCAGAATAACTGGCACTGGGGTGGTACCTACCTAGACGGATTCCTGCATAGAACGGAATCGAAATCTTTAAATATTTTTTCTTGGGTTTCCTTAAAAATCGTTGGTTGATTATTTTTTTTTATCATAAACACACGACAAAGACACCCAGAATAATTTGATTCATATCAATAGTATTATGTAAAAATGTAGAGCATTCTTCTGATGGTTACGGGTGGATGGAGACGCATTAACCGTGTATCTTGTTAACGTAAAAAATGTTCAGTAATAGGAAAACCTATTTTCGTTCAGCACAAGGGGCTATTTCGGAAGTTCAATTCTACTTCTAATATTTGGAATTTCAGATAAATAAATTGAAAGATGTTGAATTTGTTTCAGAAAAAATAGTTAATGTTCTTAATATGGCTCTAAAGGTCATTACATTTTTATTTACATATAAAAAGGAAACTTAACGATTATTGGCATTTCACACTTCCATTATACAATAGATAGCGGCCGTGTGGTAACGGCATTTAGTGTATGGTAGCGGCTACTTGGCTTAAGAGAATCTACCACCCCATCTCATCCCGTGGATGTTGTAAAAGTCGACAGTGGGAATATAAAAACCAGAAGATGGGCAGCAGCATCTGCCTGGAGCATCTAAACGAATAAATTTTGGTTGCCACCCGCCTGCAAAGCGTGGCAACTATGGCCTAATCCCCCCTTAAAAAGAGCAACTTACTTTGTGTGGTTGTCTATAGGGGAGGCCTATGTTCAGCAGTGGACTAGTGATATGTTGAAATGATGATGATGATGATGATAGATACGTATATTCACTGCAGGCCGCATGAAAAATCTCAGTCGCGCAGCGAGCTATGGAAAGGGCTATGCTCGGAGTTTATCAGCGGGATAAAATACGTAACGACGTTATCCGCAGCGGAACTACAGTAGCCGACATAGCCCTTAGGATCAGCAAGCTGAAGTAGCAAATGGCCGGCCATATTGCTCGTAGAACCGATAACCGTTGGGGAAGAAAGGGTCCGCGAGTGGCCACTTCGTACCAGCATCGTGCGGGCGACCTCCCACTAGCTGGAGTGACGACCTGCGCGGTTTTGAGTCCCTCTGTCTGTTTGTTACGTTTTCACTGTTCAACCGCTAAATCGATCTTGACGAAATTTGGCACAGAGAAAGCTTGCATCCTGGAGACGGCCATAGGATACTTTTTATCCCAAGATATTTTAAAACCCTACATCCACGCGGATGAGGTCACGGGCTTCAGCAAGTCTTTTTATATAATGGAATTGCCAGTTAAAATTATTTATTTAAACTCCTAAAAGCTAAATTTGTGAAATTAACAACGACATTGCGAAATTGTATCGCAACTTATTTATTCATGGAAAACTTCCATCAAAGCCATAAAAGTAAACCACTAATAAACTTCCACATTAAACTTTAAATCTTGATACGACCTTTTTGTTATTTTGGCTTAGGAATCCTGTTTGCATTACGTCTATAAAAAAAGGAAATGGAAAAGTACGATCATCATTATCATCACTAGTCCACTGCTGAATATGCTGAATATTCGCCCATAGATTGCCTCAAAAGCTTGTAGCTCTCTTTTTGGGAAGATTTCGCCATAGTGGCCATGCTTGGCAGGCTGATTGGCAACCGCAGTTTATTTACTGATATGTTCCAGGAAGATGCTGCTTCCCATATCCTAGTTTTCATTTTCCATATGACGACTTTTACGAAACTAACTCACGGGACGAAATGGGTTGCTCGATTCTTTTAAGCCGCCACCATTCAGGGCTGCGGCACAAGTACGACGATGTCAGAAAATACATACAGTCACGCCTTTTTCGACGTGAACGGAGGTTTCGTATTTTTAAATAATGATCGGATAAAATTTTACTGGTGGTATAATACCTATGCAAGAATTCGTCTAGGTAAGTACCACCGCAGTGCCAGTTCTTTCGCCGTGCAAGCAGTAGTGATTGTGGAGCACAAATCGGATAGTACAGGTATTATTCAGTCAAACTCTCTACTCTTTACTAGGGGTGTTCCACAGGGCTCCATATTAGGGCCCCTCCTGTTTATTTTATACTGCAGTGATTTGACTCATACATACATACATACATAAGATCACGACTGTATCCATAAGGGGTAGTCAGAGACTGGGTACTCACTGCAAAAGCAGATGACTGCCACAATCCACGTTTCACCAAAACAATATAATGCACTTACTGTGATAGGTGATGAGCCCATCGCCACCATGCGCTATTGGGTGCACAGTGCAGTTTAATTCCTTACTCGCCTTTTACGAGATCCATTGGATGAGATGGAGTGGTAGTATTATTTTAAACTGTCAATATCACATCTATGCTGACGACCTTCAGCTATATCTGTCATTCCACCCTTCAGATGTTTCCGGTAGTGTAAGTAGGATTAATCAGGACTTGGAGCGCATTGCACAGTGGTCTGAAGTGGACTCGCTTATTGTCAATCCAGCTAAAACAACATTTATTATAAGATCCGGATACCAAATTTAAAAAAATACTGACATTCAACCTAGAATATTATCGCAAGGAGAAATCATTCAATAGCTTGAAGAGGCTCGTAATCTTGGCCTTAAAATAGATGGTTTGTTGCAATTTGAGAGTTATGTTTTAGATGTGGTGCGTTCTTGTTTTTATAAGTTAAAGATACTTTACAAAATACGGGATTAACTAAGTTCTCTTGAGTCACTTTTTAAGATCTTGTCAAAACTAAATTACTGCATTTCGGCCTACGGACCCTGTCTCTTAGCGAAAACAATGAAGCTCCTTCAGCGAGTCCAAAATGCATGTGCTCGTTTTTGCTTTATTATCGCTCCTAGAGCACATGTTTCTTCTTATTTGGAAAAAAGCAAACTGCTTAACATGTCATCAAGGCTCAAATTACACTTTGCTTCTTTAATATTTGGAGTAATTAAAAATTTGATGGTTCAATAAGTTTTACAGAATAAAGTAAGTAATAAAGTTAAGTTTCCATGTTGAAATTGAAATAGATGACGTGTACAAGATTTGACGTGGTTTACAATGATAAAAAATGTATATTGGTCAATGATGTACATCATTGTCCAGGAATTTTTTAAAAAAAGTAAAATTCAGCCTATAAATGTCCCACTGCTGAGCACAGGCCTCCTCTCATTTCTGAGAGGGTTTTTGGAGCTAGGAAGAATCCGCCACGCTGCTCCAATGCGGGTTGGCGGACTTCACATGTCCTCGAAAATATTTCTATTCCTCGGACATGCAAGTTTCCTCACGATGTTTTCCTTCACCGCTAAGCACGTGGTAAATCAGCACTTAAAATTGTAGAACAATATTAGAGGTGCTGGGACGGGGGATCGAACCCAGGTTACTCGCTTACTATGAAATAAAAGGCGAACACCAGGCCCTGAGCTACCACGGCTATCATTATATATAGTATCAGTATATCAGTTTATTCCAGGAATTTGCACTTCAGCATAGTATAAATATTTTTAGTATAATTACTATTATTTCTTTCACTATTCTATTATATACTATTGCCAACAAAGTTAAAAGTAATGTGTTTATTTATTTATTTTTAGAATTTTATCTTTATTTTTACACTTTTGTGTTATAAGTCTGATACATTTAAAATATCTTTAGTTTTTTTTTTTTTTGCTTTTCTGTTATTTATGACATGCATAAATTTAAACTGCCTGACAGCTGCTCGTAGGTTTTATATTAGTGGTGTCGACAGAATAACAGCGCTGCGGCAATTTTACTGTAGCATAATGCTGAGTCGGGTCCTTTTCGTTGCTGCATTCCAATATAAATTTAATTACTTTTTATTGTTAATTGTTTGTTTTTATTTGTTTGTATTGAGCGTAGCAACGAATAAAGTTCTTTTCTTTCTTTCTAGTGTACAAACATTAATGTGTTTCGGTTCGAAGGGCGCAAACATTTCTGTGTTTCGGTTTGAAGGGCGCAAAACATTAATGTGTTTCGTTTTGAAGGGCGCTGATAGTTACAGTAATTACAGGTCACTTCTGTATAACGCCAATTACATAAAGTCAATTTCATGCAAACTGCTTCGTGTTTTTGCATTCATTCATGGGAGCAGGCGTAGCCAAGCGGTTAAGTCGTCAGACTAGAAATCAGATTCTGGGAGCGTAGGTTCGAAACCTACCGACTGCGAAGATATTTTTAGTAATATTACGAAGCCTAATTGCATTACGTTTTCGATGTGAAAGATTAGATCTGGCAAGCAGCATTGTAAATAACACTGGATAATTGGTCACACAATTCAAAATTACATAGTGAAGCAATTATCAATCACAAATTCGATAACCTCACAAAGTGAACATCGTCGAAGGTAACTCACAGTTTGACTTAAATGCAATAACGGTCGAAAACTGAACGAAAATTTGTGAAAACTCGAAAAAATGCTGATTAATGGTCTGCAATGAAATGAACGCGCAGTTGAATCAGCTGTCTAAGGATAATGAATGCATACATACATACATACATAAGATCACGACTGTATCCCATAAGGGGTAGTCAGAGACTGGGCACTCACTGCAAAAACAGATGACTGCCACAATCCACGTTTCACCAAAACAATATAATGCACTTGTTGTGATAGGTGGTGAGCACATCGCCACTATGCGCTGTTGGGTGCCTTTTACGAGATCCATTGGATGAGATGGAGTGGTAGTATTATTTTAACGAGCTGCCACCACACGAATGAAGACAGAAAAAAGAATAAGTATTTATTGTCACAAAACCGTCATGCATACAAAATAGTAAAGCTTAACTAAAATTCCTTAACGATAATGCACACAACGCCATCTATAGGTATTACCATCTAGTTTTACCATTTTCCATGTTCATTTTTGTCCGTGTTTTGTTTTGGTCAGGTGGCGTTATATACGGAAAATGTATGAGAAAGTAAATTTTCTTCATAATTTTTTTTTTCGTGGATTTTCGATGTTTTAATAGTTATTCTGCTATTCGGAGGGGAGAAAATCCAACAACATAAAATCGTTTCAGCCCTTCTCGACTTATAAATGGTGTAACCAACACGACTTTCTTATAAATATATTATTTATTAAAATGGCAAGAGTATGAATCGTACAACTAAATGACGTTGGCACGACATGGCACACATGATAGTTAACGGAGTTCCCATTAAGAAGAAAGATATAAAATAAAATTCTGCAAAAGGAAAAAAAAACACTGCTTATTTATATTTCTATGGTGAACAAAAATACACGCAATGATGTAAACTAGAATTCACGTAATCGCTCTTAGATGACAAACATTCCTCGATCATAATCATTGAACAATTAAGTCTAACAATAAAGGGAGATTGCAAATTGAAAGCCCGTTTTATGACGCAAACTTTATCTTTGACTGGTGAAATTTGAAGTTGCTGAGAATAATATATCTAACAAGATAATAATTTACGCGTTCCGCTTGGGTTTATTTCTCTGGTCCTCAAGCACAGAGTTTAATCAATCTCTTTCACAGAAATACTGGTTTAATGTCTGTCATAAATTCAACATCTTTGGGTTTCATTTGATTCGTAATAAAGATATATTACATTATATAAACAAAATCAGGTACCACTCCAGGGCCAGTTGTTGCGTGAAGCGGTAGTGTGCGAACATTACTATGTTCCGATCGGAAGGGCACTGAGAGCTAGCGAAATCACTGGGCAGAAATAATATACTTAAGAACTGATGTCTCAGAGGTGAAGAAGCAGCACTGTGGCGCAGTGTGGTGCTGCACAGAAATATTCTGGTTACGGGCAGACGTTGCACTTATCATCAGGTGAACGTTTTGCTCGTCCTCGTTCCTTTCATCAAATAAAAAAGTAGCTAAAATCTTACAGCGCGTTAGCAATGCGGCTTTAATCTGTGAAGGTAAAGTACACAACCCACGTATGTGTTACATCCACTTCTAGTTGCAGTGTGGCTCTATCTCATTGTTTAATGAGACCGAGTATCACTGAGGTGTATTATCGATGAGGACTGGTGTGTATTTCATTCAAATACATACATACATAGAGTAACACCTTTTTCGATTCGGTAGACAGAGGCTACACATGTAGCCTACTTTTCGTCCCCACGGGAAACGAGACGTAGCGAGTGGCGAACCACGTCGCCGCCAATTCGAGTTCTCCGTTTCGTTCCTAGGAGCAGTGTAGTGGCAGCATTGTATATTATGGTGTTATCTCCGAACGAATAAAGGTTGTCCGTACAATATCTTCAAATAAGAGAAAATATTAGTATGAAAATTTAATGACAGGTCATATAAATATTTGAAATCTTTTGTCTAACTTCCATTCAAACTTACATCTAAATAAAACCTTTACAGATGTTTAGGGACATTTTAATTTCATAAATTGTCATCACTGTGCGTTTTTGAGGAATTTTCTTCCACGCACGACCACTTTGCGGTACTTGCTGCCGCCAGTAGTTTTTCCGGACCGATATGACTTAGGAAAAAAAGAAAAGAGCATATTCCTTTCTCAACGGCCGGCAACGCACCCGCTACTCCCCTGGTGTTGCGGATGTTCATGGGCGGCGGTGATCACTTAACATCAGGTGAGCCGCTTGCTCGTTTGCCCCCTCTTCTATAAAAAAAAACATTGCATCACGCTGCACTGCAGCATTACACTCCATTAACTTAGCCGTTTATGTAGATGTACCTGCAACTAACTTAATGTAGAAACAGGTAAAAGAGAAGCAATACTTTTTAAACAAAAATCTTATTTTTGTTCATCATCATCATAATTATTTCAGCCTATCACTAGTAGCTCAGGGGCTAGGCGCTCGCTTTAAATTTCATAGTACGCGAGTCACCTGGGTTCGATTCCCGGTGCCGGCACCACTAAAATTGTTAATTGCAATTTTAAGTGCTGATTTACCACGTGCTCGACGGTGAAGGAAAACATCGTGGGGAAACCTGCATGTCTGAGGAATAAAAAATATTTCGAAGACATGTGAAGTCCGCCAACCCGCATTGGAGCAGGCGTGGCGGATTCTTCGTAGCTCCAAAACCCTCTCAGAAATGAGAGGAGGCCTGTGCTCAGTAGTGGGACATTTATAGGCTGAAACTTTTACTAGTCCACTGCTGAACATAAGCCTCCCCCATAGATTGCCACAAAAGTTTGTTGCACTCATTTTGGGGGGATTTTACCATAGTTGCCAAGCTAGGCAGGCGGATTGGCGACCGCAGTTTATTTATTCAGATCTTCCAGCAAGATGCTGCTGCCCATCTCCTGGTTTTAATTTTCCCATCTGTCGACTTTTACGACACCCACGGGATGAGATGGGGTGGTAGATTCTCGTAAGCCGCCATCGCCACCACACGGCGATTTTTATTTTTGTTACAAGCTTTTATTGTGAGGTCGAATTTAATTGTTGCTAGGGCTAAAGTACTTGTCAAAGCAAATCCAACTAGTCCTAACTTCCAGATCCGTTATCAGACCAGTTCCATGGTACCATTTTCACCGAGCTATGTAATTATGTCAAAATACTGGTGGTAGGATTCCTATGCAGGAGTCCGTCTTGGTAGGTACCACCCTAGAGGCCACTTATTCTATCGTGAAGCAGTAGTGTGCAAACATTACTGTGTTTCGGTTTGAAGCTTTGAGCTTGCGTAATCACTGGGCATATGAGACTTAAGAACCTATGTCTCAGGGTGATGGGCACAGTGTAGTATCACACAGAAATTTTCTGGGTGGCACAGCATTTGCTATGGGCAGACGTTCACCATCGGGTGAACGTTATGCTCGTTTCATCACTTTATGCAATAAAAAAAATTAGCCGAATGTTACTACGGAAAGTAGGTTTTACTGGGTGT
This sequence comes from Luehdorfia chinensis, assembly GCA_019845155.1. Lineage (NCBI taxonomy): Eukaryota > Metazoa > Arthropoda > Insecta > Lepidoptera > Papilionidae > Luehdorfia > Luehdorfia chinensis. The sequence goes on along the minus strand of JAHVAK010000548.1, from coordinate 349,256 downwards.
ACGATTCCTATGAAGGAATCTGTATAGGTATGTACCACCCCAGGGCAAGTTATTCTGCCGTGAAGCAGTAGTGTGCATACTGGGCATATGAGACTTAAGAACTGATGTCTCAGGGTGACGGGCGATGATGAAGTTAGCCATCAATGATAAATAACTAAAATTAATGTGAAAATAAATGTTTTGATTTCAGATTTCCAAAGGATAAAAAATCTAAGAAACTTGTGAATTAAAAACATCAGAGTCTCCCGCTATAACGACGTAGCTAATTATGATTTTCCAAAGTTCGATATCACAGTGCATTTATCGCAACATTTTTATTGCGAATATTGGTACTAGATGTTAAGTCATTGTGTAGCAGAAGATTCTATTTTGTAATTAAAAAAAACATACCTATATAAGTAAGTAGCTCAGGGGTCTGGTGCTCGCTTTTAATTTCATAGTAAGCGAGTAACCTGGGTTCGATCCCCGGTGCCAGCACCTCTAAAATCGTTCTACAATTTTAAGTGCTGATTTACCACGTGCTTAGCGGTGAAGGAAAACATCGTGAGGAAACCTACATGTCCGAGGAATAGAAATATTTCGAAGACATGTGAAGTCCGCCAACCCGCATTGGAGCAGCGTGGCGGATTCTTCCTAGCTCCTAAACCCTCTCAGAAATGAGAGGAGGCCTGTGCTCAGCAGTGGGACATTTATAGGCTGAAACTTTACTTTTTTTTTTTACCTATATAACCTTTCATTTTAATTTGCAGTTCCTATGCATCGTTTTCCTAAAGATAACTATCCTAACGAATCCAGATTTAACTTATGGTAGGCGGCTTTGTACGAGGAAACGAAACTCAGAGGAACATTGTATGTTTTATCAAGTACTGTATATATATATTAGTGACAGACATTTTGAAAATTAAAAGTTTCGCACTGCTGAGAGAATGCTTACTGCAAACAGTTATCCCACCTTAAATCTATATTGAATACATTAAATCTTCTTTTCATTTCAGGGTAAGTAAAGTCTGTCCCAATCCAATTTGCTACCAATGTAAACCACGGTAATATGCTCTTATTTGGAAATTTAAAATGATTCACATTTTTTATTTTACTATGTATAAAAAAAACTATTGCCTGTGGGCAAACGACTGAATGAACTGAAAAATGAAACTGAACAAGTGAAAAATTACTTCTGTACGTGGTAGCATTTATATGTACGCATAATGTAAAAAAAAGTAAAGTAACAGCCTATAAATGTCCCACTGCTGAGCACAGGCCTCCTCTCATTTCTGAGAAGGAAATTGGAGCGCGAAATACTACGCCACGCAGCACCAATGCGGGTTGGCGGACTTGAGCGCAATTGGAGCCAATATTTTAATTGTTTCAAAAATTTCTATAATCGTTCTACTCAGTTTGCTTTCAACTGGGAATAAAAAAATAAAGTTCTTTACACTGAAAATCTAAAACATGTTGTCTATCTAAACTAATTTTATAAAGAGGAAAGATTTGAGTTTTTGTATGTTTGGTTGTAATGATTTTTAAAAATAAAAAAAATATTTTTTTTAAAAAAAAAGAGATTTATACAAAAAATGCTATGATGTAACTCAAGGTTTAAATAAAACTACTTTTTTACGGATTTTATCGCGTTTAATTTTTGAACTATTTTTACCCGACGTTTCGGACGCTTTACAGCACCCATGGTCACGGGGGGACTGAGGTGACAGTTGTCCCGATGTCATAGTTAACCCGGAGTACCTTCAGCTTTTAATTATTATTTGTAGTCCGATCTACGCAGAAAGAGCTTACTGTGTCTTGAAGCCTTGCAGTGGTATGCTTGGTTTTTGATTTAATTTTATTAATAATAGGATCCCAAGCCGGTGGTAATACCCAACCATCTTCCCTATTGAAATTAGGATGTTTTTTAATTTCAATAGCCTCGCGAATCATCCTTGGTAGGAATCGGTGTTCTTTTGCAAGGATTTGTGGTCTATCAAATCTGATGTAATGGTTGGGATGATCCAGAACATGGTCACAGACTGCAGACTTCCTAGAGCGTCGATGCTTCACATCAGCTATGTGTTCTTTAACGCGGGTTTTAATGGATCTTTTAGTTTGCCCTATGTAAGAGAGACCACATTCACAATCCAGCTTGTATACTCCTGCATCTTGTAGAGGGATGTTACACTTGACAGATGGTAAAAACTGACTTATCTTCTTCGGCGGCTTGAAAAATGTTCTTATAGAAGCTCGCTTCAAGATATAGCCAATCTTGTCCGTGACTCCTCTGACATATGGAAGAACAGCAGGTACACGCTCGACTGTGGCCGGCTTCACTCGGTCACTGCGACGAAGGCGCGGAACCCGAAGCTTGTTGTCTTGCAAAACTTGCTTGACATGCTGAAGCTCGGCGGCCAGGTGTTTACTGTCACAGATCCCTTGTGCTCTCTGAAACACCCCCCGTGACCATGGGTGCTGTAAAGCGTCCGAAACGTCGGGTAAAAATAGTTCAAAAATTAAACGCGATAAAATCCGTAAAAAAGTAGTTTTATTTAAATGTGTAATATTCGCGTAAATAAAAGAAAACATTATGTAACTCAAGGTATCAAAAATTTACTGATAAAAGTCATTATTTGGCGTGCGCTGCAAAAACTATTGATAATAAAGAAAATAATGTAATTCATTTTCATAGTACTCATCATTACTCAAAAAAAAACTGGCAAGGCTATATGTCTAACTATTATAGTTAAGTCATAATAACCGCTTTTTGTTCATATTAGTCTATCAAAACACTGGTAGAATCGAAAGATGATGACATTCATATCATGATATTAATGCTTATCCTACAAAATAGTTTCATAGTCAAGGTTGATTATGTACATGTAAAGTCCTCTTTAAATTATTCGAATCGGACCTATCGTTTAGAAGTTACGATAGCTATAGAATCCTAAAAGTAAGAAAATGCCGCGGTGTGAGCGAACAGCCCTGCGCCTACATATTATTATTATTTTATATTATTTTTTGTACACTAGAAACAATTGAATAGTGTTTTGTAATTTTAATTATATATTTTCTTTTATTTAAAACCTTAAAACGCTCTTTAAAAAATAAAGCGGCCGCGGAGTCTCTCGAACGCCGCGCCACCCCGCGGCTTCATGCGACTTGGACATCATTTGCTAGACGGTGCGCGGCTCCCTTCACGCAGCCGTGGAGAGCGGTCGTTTTATTTTGCTACCACGACTTCAAATATTGGCTATATTTCATGGCTTATGTTCCCATAAATAAAACATTATTTTGGTAAAATAACGTAATCTTATCTGACCAGCTATAGAGCCGCTGATGAGAATAGTCGCTACAAAAAATGTTAGTGTAAGGAATTGTGGTTGTTCTATTTGTCCAAATCAAGTACTAATTTATCTTTCTAATATCTATCTACCCGTGCGAAGCCGGGGCGGATCGCTAGTTGTAAATAAAGCTGCTTTAATTACAAAGCAAATACAAATAAGTAGTAGATAGGTAAATACTAAAGCCAAGTGAAAACCATGACTGATCTGCCATTAACTATTTCTACTATACTTTTACGAAGCTGCAATTTAAATCTCTGCAGTTTACTTTGGACAAATAAATATTACAAACAAGCACAAGCCGTGTCGTGGCCGTATCCGAATCCGTAACAATGATATCAGCATCAGGGGGTCTGCTACGAAAATCTATTTCGATTTTCCGCTAAAGGATCGAACTTTTCCTACCACGATATTCTCTTATTTATCACTAAACATAAATTCCTTGTGGTAGCGGCTTAAGAGAATCTACCATCCCCATCTCAACCCCTGGGTGTAGTTAAAGTCGACAGAGGGAACATAAAAACCAGAAGATGGGCAGCAGCATCTTCCTAAAACATCTTAATAAATAAACGGCGGTTGCCAACCCGCCCGCCAAGCGTGGCAACTATGGCAAAATCCCCCCAAATCTATGGGGAAGGCCTATGTTCAACAACATATAGAGCCAATATAAAGCCAACATACTTTAAAATATAATATTGATATAAAATCTAAATATGACTAAGGATTCTGAAAAATCGGAGGTAGGTAAATACATCGATTTTTTATCATTTCACATTATCTAACTAACGCTACTTTTAACAAAAGCTTTAAGAAGAGGCCTATGCTCAGCAGTGGGACATTTATATGATGTTACTTTATATAAATCTCACAATAGTTTTAAATAACGTTAAAAGAATGCCGCCTCCATAAACATCAAACGAGGAAACAGCCAAGCGACATAAACTGCATTCGAATCCAGTTTAAATCGCCAGGTAGAAAGGATGAGAAATCACGTTGAAATCTAATAAAATGCACAATATTGTAGCCACGTAGAGCAAAGCTCTATATTTTAGAAATGGAATCAACCTCTAGACATTATTTTATTAAAGCATATACAGCATTGCTTCGTATTGGAAAATTCGTATGGTGTGAATCAATATCCACTCTCAATTTACCAATATTTACACAGACTATGTATTTTATACTATTCGCACCGTGTGGTGGCTTAAGAGAATCTACCACCCCATCTTATTCCGTGGGTGTCGTAAAAGTCGACAGAGAGAAAATAAAAAACAGGAGATGGGCAGCAGCATCTTCCTGTAACATCTGAATAAATAAACTGCGGTCGCCAACCCGCCTGCCAAGCGTGGCAAATACGGCAAAACTCCCCAATATGTGAGCTACAAACTTGGGGCAATCTATGGGGGGCCCCCCCCTATGTTCAGCAGTGGACTAGTGATAGGCTAAAATGATGATGATGACACAGACTATTATAATCTCACCTTTTACTTTTAGAGCCATAACCACCACCTGATGATGTGAAACAATTTTAAATGCTGATTTACCACGTGTTCGGCGGTGAAGGAAAACATCGTGAGAAACCTGCATGTCTGAGAAATAAAATATATTTCGAAGACATGTGCAGTCCGCCAACCCGCATTGGAGCAGCGTGGCGGATTCTTCCTAGCTCCAAAACCCACTCAGAAATGTGAGGAGGCCTGTTCTCAGCAGTGGGACATTGATAGGCTGAAACTTTACTTTACTTACTTTACTAATGAGAATAAGAAGTAAAAAAGTCATCACTGCGCCGTATGGCATGGTACGTCGCTGACCTGACCATTCACTGTTCGGCCATTTTCGGTAATGTTAGGTGCTCAGCTTGCTCCTTAATGCCACACGATAAAAGTTTATAGCCTAGAATATTTAGTGATACACGCGCTATCTAACGCAAAAATCATTTTTCATATCGGATAAGTATTTCCTCAGATCAGCCCGTTCTAACATACAAACTCTCCAGCTTCATTATAATAGTGATTCTTATACGGATATAGCAATCTCATAGACCACCTACAGTAAAATCAATAAGAATCGTTATCATATCAATGAAGACGATCACGTGGCCTAGTGGTTAGCGTAACTGACTTCTACGCCAAGTTGTTTTGTTTTTTTTTTATTGGGTTATGCGACGAAACGAGCAAAACGTTCACCTGATGGTAAATGCAACGTTTGCCCATGACAAATGGTGTGTCACCCATAAAATTTCTGTGTGACACCACACTGCGCCCGTCACGCTGAGACATGAGTTCTTAAGTCTCATATTCGCAGTGATTACACTAGCTCACAGTGCCCTTGAAACCGAAACACAGTAATGTTTGCACACTACTGCTTCACGGCAGAACAACTGACCCTGTGGTGGTACCTAACTAGCCAGCCTGCATGTTTTATGATGTATGCATTTTAGAAACATAAAAAGGTACATACATAAATAAGATCACGACTGTATCCCATAAGGGGTAGTCAGAGACTGGGCACTCACTGCAAAAACAGATGATTGCCACAATCCACGTTTCACCAAAACAATATAATGCACTTGGTGTGATAGGTGGTGAGCCCATCGCCATCATGCGCTGTTGGGTGCACAGTGCAGTTTAATTCCTTACTCGCCTTTTACGAGATCCATTGGATGAGATGGAATGGTAGTATTCTTTTAACGAGCCGCCACCACACGGCTAAAAAGGTACGCCATACAAATAGCTCCGTGCGAGAATCGATCGCGTGAACAGCAGTGAAAAGCCAGTCAGTTCAGTCACTGAGTCAACCGATTCGTCAATCTTTCACCGTTCAACACATTGGGGTCAAGTTCGCCGCTGTAATAATCATTATAACGTTGCTAAACTCTTTAATAAGTGTCATAAATAAAGTAAATAGCTTGGTTTCGTGAGCCCGGTAACAAAGCGTGTTAGTGGTATGACCCTTAAGGGAGAACAGTCGCGTGATAAATGTGAAATCATTTTGAACACGCCATCATATCTGACGTATTATGTTAACGAATATAGAAGCCGACAATACGAGTACCTTTCGACAAAATATGTTGCTTTCTATCTTTTTTTTTTGGATAAATTTTAAACGATCATAACGTTCACCTGATGGTGAGTGTAACGTCTGCCCATAGCCATTTCTGTGTGACACCCCACTATACCCAGTGATCACACTAGCTCACAGTGCCTTTAAGACCGAAACACAGTAATGTTTGCACACTGCTTCACGGCAGAATAACTGGCCCTGCCCTGCGGTTGTACCTAAGTAAGACGGATTCCTGTATATGAATCCTACCACCAGCCTAAATATAAATAATTGAAAGCCTAGTGGTCAGAGAATCGAACTTCTACGCTTCGGGCCCTGGGTTCGAGCCCCAGCCGAATCTGACAGTTGGTTGTGTCGTCCATATTCATACAATTTCTTACGTCGAAAAATAAAGAATTTCCCAACAATTACTTTAATTTCTAAATCAAAAACATGATTTTATACTGCACTTGGATTTAAGCCCCTTATTTTGGCGTATGATTTTATTCTATGCTATACTAGACGAAGCAGTTTTAGCCGAGTGGTGAAGGCGTCGGACTCGAAATCAGATTCACTCTAGGAGCGTAGGTACGAATCGATTTACGTTTCTATTTATGGGGAAAGTTTTAAAATAATATGTCTGTTTAAATTTTTTTATATATATTCTTTGATTTGCTATGTTGTACACGTTGACAAAATTTGCAAATTCGCTTTTGTTTGGGTTTAGGTATATGTACAATTTATGTCTGTAAACCGCACCCGCGATACAAAAGAATCCTTGCGTAAGCATCGTTAAGAAAATATATTTACAGTAACACATTTGAGCGAGTTTTCTAGCAAGCCACGTCGTTGTATTTTAAGTGTATACAAATGATATTAAAATATAAATTCAAAGAATACTACATACTCCGCCGTGTCGTGGCAGCTTAAGGGAATCTACCACCCCGTTTTATCCCGTCGACGTCGTAAAAGTCGAAGGGGAAAAAACTAGGAGATGGGCAGCAGCATCTTCCTTGCCAACTCCACTGCTAAGCGATAATTATGGCAAAATCACTCCAAAATGAGGGCTACAAACTGTTGTGGCAATCCGTGGGGGAGGCCTATGTTCAGCAGTGGACCAATGATAGGATGAAATGATGATGACGATGAATACTACTCTAATGATTCGTTCGTGTGGATATAGGTTTCTTAAATGTCCCGTGTCAATTGTTTGATTTTCCGGGATAAGAAGTACCCTATGTCCACATCCACGATGCAAGTTATCTCTATGCAAAATTCGTCATGATCGGTTCAGCGATTGAACCGTGAAAAGATTAACAAACATACACATGGATACACATGGACAGAGAGAGTAACTTTCCCATTTAGAATAGAATAGAATAGAATAAATTTTTATTCAATATAGACTATTTACATAATACTTATTGAAAGTCATTTTTTTTTTAAGCTACACTGGTTCGCAAAAATGCCTCTGTCCTGGGAAGAACCAGTAAGAAACCCAGCGGGCTTTTTTTTTTAGTCATTTTTAAAATAATGTACAATAACTGTATTACAATAGCTGTATTATAAAGATGTAGAAATGGCTTGGCGGCGATCACCTCATTCCCAGGGGTTATCATCATCTATGTATTCTTTAATATTATAATAACCCTTTTTATGAAGTCTTTGTTTAATATAATATATATATATATATATATATACTATTATTATGGATTCGACGTTCGTCGAGGGTATCTGGTGGCGGTGTTAGTTTGCTTGTGCACGCTACTGTGGGAGGGCGGGCGGTGCTCTTCAAAAAACTAGGTCATATACACCATTTTTATATTTTGCATGCGGATCTTAGCAAATTAACTTACTTTCCCCCATTGTAATGGATTTCCGCATAGTTACGCCTGATTCTATTAACTATATTATGGTGTTATTGTACACGAATAAAGGCTGTCCGTACAATACCTTATTCGCCTCTTACGACACCTAAGTTAGTCCACCTAAGAAGTCCTAAGTAGAAAGAGGTAGGTGCTATTCTACTCTGCTATAGGTGTCCCTATTGACTATTTAGTATTATAAAGTCGAATTCAAACGATCCTTATGGATTTTATCATAAGCAAATTCTGTACTTATACAATCATTAAAATCGGTTCATGAGCAGATCGGTTTATAAAAAAAAGTTATGCCCGAACATACATGAAAATATACAGAACCTCCTCATATTTTGAAGTCGGTTAAAAGCGAAAACCAATTATGATGCAAGATAAAAATGTAAAAAGAGAAGGGAAATTACTGTTTTAATTTTGCTCGCCTGCTTCGTGGTTATAACTGAACGATCGTTCTTTTGAAAGAGTCTTGGTCGTTGTCGTTGTTTGACCTTCAACGTTCAAGATATTATATTTAATTTTGTTTTTGTCTCAGAGATATATTTTTTTAATTGATTAGATCTATTTCATTAAAATTTTAATATTTGTCCTAAAATTATCAAAACCTAAGAAGGTAAAAAAATAAACTTTGCCGCAGTCGGTAGGATTCGAACCTACGCTCCCAGAGGGAATCTGATTTCTAGTCAGACGCCTTAACCGCTCGGCCACGACTGCTGCGGTCGAATAAAGCAAAATCAGGTTCATTTACGAAAGGATACATTCACCTTTGATTCGCCGTACAGCGACACTGAAGCTAGTCGGAAAGTCTTTTAGAAAGTACTTTCGCGAAAGTCTCTATACTGTGACTGAAGTGTTGAAATATGTGTGCTTCCCCTTTGTAAAAGCGGACCGCAAGGTCTTCTATTTTTCCCACATTTGGTGAAATGTTTCTGAGATAGTTAAGGAGTTCGGTAAAAATGGAACCTTGTACAATACAAGTTTTGATTTCCAAATCAAACAATTGACTTTGAAATGAAATGTCGACGAACTTAAAAATAAATAAAAGTCTCAGTGCTGAGCACAGGCCTTCTCTCATTTCTGAGAGGGTTTTGGAACCGGGAAGAATGTTGACACAGCATTTGTTATGGGCAGACGTTGCACTCACCATCAGGTTAACTTTTCGCTCGTTTCGTCACTTAATTCAAAAAAAAAATTCAGACAAATAAAGATTATATGAAACATTTAGTAGCGGCTCGTTAAAAGAATATTACCACTCCATCTCATCCAATGGATCTCGTAAAAGGCGAGTAAGGAATTAAACTGCACTGTGCATCCAACAGCGCATGGTGGCGATGGGCTCACCACCTATCACACCAAGTGCATTATATTGTTTTGGTAAAACGTGGATTGTGGCGGTCATCTGTTTTGGCAGTGAGTGCCGTAGTGGTTAGCGTACCTGACTTCTGCGCCACCGGTCCTGGGTTCGATTCCCAGCCGGAGGCAACATTTGTGCAAAAACACAAATTGTTGCTTTTCGGGTCTGGTTGTGTTGTGCATGTGAAATGTATGTTTGTAAAACGCACCCACGATACAGGAGAAAATCCTACTGTGGGGCTTCGTTTAATAAAAAAAAATTAAAAATAAAAAAAACCCCTTATGGGATACAGTCGTGATCTTATGTATATGTGAAACAGTTTGGGGCATTATTAAATGTGAGAGGTCAGCTCTTACGGTTAATGAGAAAGTACTACTGAGATAATCTGCCAAATAACATAAGATTGTATATCTTGAGCTACATCGTACATAGCAATCGTGGCCGAGCGATTAAGGCGTCTGACTAGAAATCAGATTCCCTCTGGGAGCGTAGGTTCGAATTCTATCGACTGCGGATATAAATCCTTTTTTAAAGTTTATTAATTAGAAACAGGTAATCATTAATTTTGATTAACATACTGCAAAGATTTATGAGTAATTAAAAATTTATCGTTACTTTCAAAAATTACGTTGACTACCACGTCGCCGCCTTTTTAGTTGAAATTCCTGCTCCCTATTGCGTTCCCATAGCTAGCCATCGGCACGGTAACCACTAGCTTTAGGATAGGGAATGGAAAGTCGGAAGGCCGGGGTACTGGTACTGGTACTTTTTTTAAATTTAATAAATAATTATTACATTTATGTTACTAGTTCTGAATGTCTGTATGCTTCATTCTATATGTATAATTTTTAAGATTAAATATGTAATTACTTGACGTTTGTTACTATAAGGAAATTTAAGAAAATTAATGAAGCAGGTTACCTGACGAACAAATCGTTCATGTGATGGTGCATCATTGCCATATATCATGCCTATAACAAATGCAGTGTCAGATAAAACATTCCTGCGTGGCACCACACAGCGCTAGTTACCCCGAGACATCAGTTCGTAAGTCTCATATGCCCCATAAATAGACTAGTTATCATTGCCTTTCAAAACTAAACACTGTAATATTTCCTCAATACTTCCTGGCACTGCGGTGGTCCACTAATGGACAATTAGTGTACTCAAATATACCTAAACATAGAATAAAATTTAATATGTAATAACTTATACATAAAAAGAATTAGAATTAATAAATATAATGTGTAACGAATTTCGAAAACGTAAGAAATTGTTATGCATATTATGTATATATATGTTCAGTGTATATGTATATATGTGGTTATATATGCATATTTATATATATTACATTTTATATGTATAAAAAACCATATGTTTATTACTATTTCATATTTGTAATTAGGATATTTGTATTATCCTTATTTATTAGGTACTAGCGATCCGCCCCGGCTTCGCACGGGTAGTAAGATATTAGAAAGATAAATTAGTACTTTATTTGGACAATTAGAACAACCACAACTCCATACCTACACTAACATTTTTTGTAGCGACTATTCTCATCGGCGGCTCTGCAGCTGGTCAGATAAGATTACGTTATTTCACCAAAATAATGTTTTATTTATGGGCACATAAGCCATGAAATTTGGCCAATATTTGATGTCGTGGTAGCAAAAAAAAATAAGTATTTTTTAAAGAGCGTTTTAAAGTTTTAAATAAAAGAAAATAATAATAATATATGTAGGTAATTAATTAATAGATCTTAATCTATTCGCTAGTAGCACGGGTGAACGTAGAGCTGTTCGCTCACACCGCGGCATTTTTCTTACTTTTAGCATTTTTATACCTATCGTAACTTCTAATCTTAACGATATGTCCGATTCGAATTATTTAAAGAGGACTTTATATGTACATAATCAACCTTGACTATGAAACTATTTTGTAGGATAAGGATTAATATCATGATACGAACGTCATCATCTTTCGATTCTACCAGTGTTTTGATAGACTAATATGAACAAAAAGCGGTTATTGTGACTTAACTATAATAGTTAGACATATAGCCTCGCGGACTTTTTTGTGAGTAATGATGAGTACTATGAAAATGTAGTACATTATTTTCTTTATCATCAATAGTTTTTGCAGCGCACGCCAAATAATGACTTTTATCAGTAAATTTTTAATACCTTGAGTTACATCATAGCAATTTTCGTAGAAATCTCGTTTTATTTTTAAATTTCATACAACTCATGTTAGTCGGTAAAAATGTAGTTGTATATAGGTGAAAGAATTTTTAAAATCGGTTTAGTAGTTTTTGAGTTAAATCATTACAACCAAACAAACAAAAAATCAAATCTTTCCTCTTTATAAGATTAGTTTAGATTTACATTTAGGTTGTTTATTTCATTCTTCCGTCTGTTTTTATTGCCTCACCTCTTTAAAATCTCACCACTCCATGGGTTGACTGGAAGGAAATGCCTAAAGGCATGAAGTCCGCCCTTTGCATCCTTTTATTGTAAATGAAGCAATAAAGGATTAAATAAATAAATAATACAGTTTCATGCATTACATAATAGCTAAACAACTTTTCGGTGAGATTTTGGAGTAATTTATCAGCGATATTTGGTGGAAGCGTAGAACAAAGGCATACTTGTCTCTGAAGCGGTGTCAAAGGGCCTTCGAGTTTTATTAAAAATACCATCGCGTAGATTGTACGCACGTTCACGGTTTTGTTTGAGCTTACGCCTATTAATTACGCATGTGAGAATCTTCGTTTATATTACTGACAAAAATATTGAACAAGGAGTTATTTATCCGAAAGAGCATTATAAAACAAACTTTTAAACGATCTTATAAAGATTTTTTGATAAATAAGAAGTTCTTTTTTATATTCGGCTCTATTTTATATTCTATTTCATAGTCGGCTCGGTTGGCGCAGTGGCTAAGCCCTTGGCATCCGCACCGCGGGTCGCGGGTTCGATTTCCGCACGGGACAAATATTTATATGGCCTACAGATAGTTGTTCCGGGTCTGTTGGAATTTATGTCTGTAAAACGTACCTACTACACAGGAGAAATCCTACTGTGGGGCATCGTTTTTAATTTAGATGCTAGATGCTTATTGGATCAAGTGATGGAACGAGCAAAACGTTCACCCGATGGTAAGTGCAACGTCTGCCCTTCTACACTGCTGCGATTCTTACGTCTCATACGCCCAGTGATTACACTAGCTCACAGTGCCGTTCAGACCGAAACACAGTAATGTTTGCACACTACTGCTTCACGGCAGAATAACTGGCCCTGTGGTTGTACCTACCTAGACGGATTCCTGCGTATGAATCCGGCCACCAGTAAAAAATTTAGCTTTTATATCAAGTATTACTTTCAGCTTTCATATTTTTTGCTAAATGTATTAGCTAAATGCACAGATAGCATATTTAAATATTTGTGGTTTTATTAAACGACTTAAAAAAAAGGAAGAGGTTCTCAATTCGTTAGTATATTTTTTATGTATCATATTTTCTTTGTTTATGAACCGATTTCGATGAATATTTTTATTAGAGAGTATTAAATTCAATATATAATAAATAGTATTTAATTCAAATAAAGTATTAAATTCGCATAAGCATGTTTGAAGCTGCTGTGTTGAAAAGAGTTTTTTGATAAAAAAATGATACTATTACGTTTTTTAGGAACATTGTCATAAGATTTAAATCTATATAAATAAAATGAGAAAGGTCTGCCGTGCGCGCATCACGCAAACACTGCTAGATAGATTTCGTAAATTTTTTTTAGTTTTACTTTTTAGACACTGCACACTTTATGGCAGGCCTACGTTCCGCCGTGGACTTGTGACAAGCTAAAATGACGATGATGGCGACGAAAATGATTATGGTGTTCTCTGCCTACCCCCTATATGCGAAAAATTTACTGTATGTATGTATGCAAGTCGTTGTAAACAAGCCGTGTGGTGGCGGCTCGTTAAAAGAATACTACCACTCCATCTCATCCAATGGATCTCGTAAAAGGCGAGTAAGGAATAAAACTGCACTGTGCACCCAACAGCGCATGGTGGCGATGGGCTCACCACCTATCACACCAAGTGCATTATATTGTTTTGGTGAAATGTGGATTGTGGCAGTCATCTGTTTTTGCAGTGAGTGCCCAGTCTCTGATTACCCCTTATGGGATACAGTCGTGATATTATGTATGTATATGTATGTATGTATGTAAATAAAAAAATTGTTTAATGTAGTCTATTTGTAAATTTACTATTTTTTATTTGTTTTGAAATCTTACATTGTAATAAAAATATTAAAATAAACGGTTACCTATTAATAGTCTCGATTGAATTAATTAAAGGAAATTAATAAAATAAAAAACTACAACCGCAGTCGGTAGGATTCGAACCTACGCTCCCAGAGGGAATCTGATTTCTAGTCAGACGCCTTAACCGCTCGGCCACGACTGCTGTATGGCTTTGGCCTCAAAATCAGATATAAGGACGCTTATATCAATGCTTTGATTTTTTCTTTCACTTAGTAATACGAACTCGGTTCTTCGTGAAATAACAAAATCTGATATATATATATATCTTAATCTGTTATATATATATATATATATATATATATATATATATATATATATATATATATATATATATATATATATATATATATATATCTTAATCTGTTCCTGATTCAGAAACATTCGTCACTCCTTAGGACTGTATGGACTATTATTGTTGTCAGTAGTTAAGTTTCGCAACTTATTCTCATTCTTGAAGTAACTGACCGAGCCGAGGCCGGCCCCCTTGGGCACCCTCGAGTCAGTGACTCACGCGATCAGGATGACGGTCCAAGCCGAGGTCCCCTCTCGGTGGCCCTTGCGCCAGTCATCCATATATAAACGTTTCGGCGCCCTTAACGCTCCGCCACCTTTCAATCCGGCGAAGCTGTGAAAGCCTTTAGGCTAGCAGTGACCATCAGTCATAAAAAAAAATCATTTTAAGCGGCAATAGCCTAATGGTTTAGGGTACGGACTGCGCAGGATCGAGCCCGCCATTCGACTATTGACGTGAACCATCTCCTAGCACAAGCTTTTAAGCTTAGTTGGGGTGGTTAACAGGAATATTAGTAATTTTAATAGAATTGCTAGTATTCTAGTATTCTTCTAGTATTATAGTAAAAAAACCCCATAACTTACTAACACTAACTACTACACTGCAGTAATAGGCTGACGATCGCGTAACCTAGTGGTCAGAGTACCTGACTACCAATGACAGCTGGTTCATATTCCAGCCGGAGCTAACATTTGTGAAAATAACAAATTGTTTGTTTTCGGGTCTGGTTGTGTCACTTGTGTCTCTGACACTGCATCCTAGCCTATCTTCGATGTTATCGCCTGAGCGTTACATCGGGCACGGTCGGAACCAGTGAGTGCCTGTGTGTTTAAACGCACACTTGTGGCACTATAATATCTCATGCGCTTCTGTGGAAACGTGATCCGTTAGAGCCGAATTACGAGTATGTATGCTAAAGTCAGTTGAAACGTCATATGAGTTAAGCTAAATCATTATTGCACGAACACTATTTTATATAGCAGAAGGCGTACTGACAGAGTTCTTGGTTAGAACCCAAACCGGAACACTCATTTGTTCAAAAACAGAAATCGCTCGTATTCGGGTCTGGTAGTGTGTGTGTGCGTGTGAAATGTATGCCTGTGAAATGCAATCACGGTACAGGGTAAATGCTAGTGAGAGGCATTACTTTTTTACACGCATACAACCGTAACCAACTTTTCGCATTCGCGGGTAACGAGACGTGACGGGTGGCGAGCTACGTCGTCTCCATTTTGGTGCGAGTCAAGAAATCCTTATTTCCCTTTGCGTTCCCAGGAGCAGTATAGTGACAGCATTAAATATTATGTTAGTAATCTGCTCGAATAAAGGGTGTTCGTACAATAACTAAGTCGCCTCTTACGACACCTCTGCGACAAAGAAAGTAACAAAACGAGGGAAACGTTCACCACGTCCGTGGGCCACCCATAACATTTCTGTTTGGCACCATACTGCGCCTGTCCGCAGAATCAGTTCTAAGTCTTAACTGCCCAGTAACTACACTAGCTCTCATTGCCCTTCAGAACGAAACGCAATAATGTTTTTTCACTACTGCTTCACAGCAGAACAACTGGCCCTGCTGGTAACCACCAGTAAAATAACCTTTCTCCAGCGAGCTAAAAAACATTATAGTAAATAATGAGTCCACTCAAAAAAGACACAGTGGAATTTCTTCTTATATTCGCAGACTTTTATGGCCATTTGTTGCTTGAAAAATTACATCAATTAATTTCGCAGCACAAAGAAAATTTAAACAAATTTCCCTATCGCGAGACATCGTTATTTAATTTTATCTTTCCCCATTGTAATACAAGTAATTTCATCCAGATACAGATGTACTTATGAATTTTATTACTACGGTATTAACTGAAAATATTACACTTCTAAATATTAAAAAAATACTGGAAGTCGTAGTGCGAAGACGAAGTGCGTCGAAGATTTCAGAATGTGCCCTTGAAACATTTTTAAGTTTTTGACACACTAGCCATTTCTATTTTGGATTTACTTATGAATTTTATTACTACGGTATTAACTGAAAATATAACACTTATAAATATTAGAAAATACTGGAAGTCGTCGTGCGAAGACGACGTGCGTCGAAGATTTCAGAATGTGCCCTTGAAATTTTTTTAAGTTTTTAACATACTAGCCATTTCTATTCCGAATTAAAAACCTGTCGAACCACCGAATAGCGTCAGAAGTTATCAACTGAGCCCGAGATACAAGTGTGCCGCAGATGTACGAGCCAACACTGAGGCACTCGCTCGCCCCAAGCTACCCTTATGCGCTCATGCGAAAAGATCGGACGTAGGCTAGAATGCAGTATCAGAGACACAAGGACAATCAGCTGGACCCGAAAAGCAACCATTTGTTTCTGCGGACCCGCGGTGTGGTGGTAAGGTATGCTGACTTGAATAGGCTAGGTTTAGAGTACTGGCTGCGAAACATGACGTCGCAGGATCGAGTCAGCTATTCGGTTGTTCTCGTAAACCATCTCCTACCACCTTCCTTGGTGTAGTGGCTAACACTTGATTTTGACCAATTACAAAAATCATCATAAGGTCATCACAGCCAGTTTACAATGATCATTATACGATATTTCACGACTACTAATTTTATACGAAAAGCAACCTCAATAGCATTACGAGGGTAGCAAAATTTGCCTCCCCCCCCCCCCTTATCCGAACAAAAAACTTGCTCCCTCCCTTAAATGAAATCCTGTATCCGCGCCTGGGTTCTCAGGACTATTAAGTAAGGTTATTAGTATCGCTAGGATTCTTTTCAAAAAGTACTTGATCATATTTATGACTTTTATAACTATCTAGAAATTTATGATACATAGATACACACAGGCACGTGTTTATTCCATAAAAAGGGTGGGCTCACGCAGCCCACTACTCGCTCACGCGGGACACGAGACCTGACGGGTGACGAACCACGTTGCCGACATTTTGGTACGAGCCAAAAAATTGTTACTCCCGTAGTGACAGCATTGCATATGGTCTTATCCTGCACGAACAAAGGCTGTCCGTACAATACCATCGCCTCTTACGACACCTCGGTAGGAAAGAGGTTGGTGCTATTCTACTCTGTCGGACACCTATCGGTCTTTTTTATTGATATATAAAATTCCCCTTGGGACAACCTGTATCAATATATGAAAATAGAAGTACGGTATACTTCTTTGAATTCTTAGTAATAATATACAAAGATAACTTTTAATTCCTAATTAAATTTCTGATTACGAAGCGATCCAAATTTTTTAAATACTTGTAATATGAATCTTAATTATTTACAAAACGTATACGTTTTTTTTGTGAAGAGCGCGCTCAGACGTCCGAGTTGCCTCAAGGTGTGGGCCAGACCGAAAATCAGTGACGTGATGTAAGCATTGCGGCTTTTACTCAGTTCGGTTCATTTCGCAATATTATGCTGCAGCATAAATTACTGTATTTTTATTAATAATTTTATTATTATTATCTTATTCTTTATTTGCTGTCTTCTCTTTGTAAGTATTTAAAATAGTTCCTATTTAAAGTAATTAAAACAAATATCGCTTGCGCTGTTTTCGTAGTCTCTATTTTAACTTATCTTATTTTTCTAGCTCCGACAGAATATCAGCGCTGCAGTAACATTGTTGCTGTAGCAATATGCTGAGTCGGTTGCTTTTTCGTTGCTGCAATCCAGTGGCCTTGTATACTTTGTGATACTTTTAGCTACATCTTCTATACTCGTATGTGCGTGTATGTATGTATGTGGATGCGTGTGTGTGTATGCCTCTATGCAGTCATATATATATATATATATACTTTTATCTTTTTTTATTACGAAGTTTTTTAGGTTAAGATCGTGAACCGTTTGTACTTTCTAATTGTTAATAGTTTTTGCAGCTACGAATAAAAAATGATCTATGTTCTACGTGCTATTTCTTTCCATTTAAGTTGTCTTATTTATATCCGTTTTTTATTTCTCTATACTTTTAGTATATTGTGTTGGATGTATATGTTGCGAATTTATGCAGGAATCCGTCTAGGTAGGTACCACCCCAGTGCCAGTTATTCTGCCGTGAAGCAGTAGTGTGCAAACATTACTGTGTTTCGGTTTGAAGGGCACTGTGAGCTAGCGTAATCACTGGGCATATGAGACTTACGAACTGATGTCTCAGGGTGACGGGCGCATTGTGGTGTCACACTGTTCTGGGTGACATAGCATTTGTTATGGGCAGACGTTGGACTTACCATCAGGTGAAAGCTTTGCTCGTTCCGTCACTTTTATTAAATTAAATAATAAAAAAGAAATTACTTACTGAATTCTAAAAATATTAAAAAGCAACCTCCTCGAAAAGAAATATTTCTAATTTAGTACTAAAAGTAGTGATATAAAAATTACCTTTAATTATTGGAAAATGCTGTGGTTGCAGCTTAAGAGAATCTGCCACTCCACCTCATACCGCGAGTGTCCTAAAAGTCGACAGAGAGAAAATGAAAACCAGGAGATGGGCAGTAGCGTCTTCCTGAATAATCTTAATAAATAAACTGCGGTTGCCAACCCGCCTGCCAAACGTGGCAACTTTATTTATTTATTTTGACACACCAACAGCATTACATACAAAACGTTGTTTTAAAGCTACAATTATAATTTAAATATATTCTTATATGAATGCCAATTATAGGCGTGTACAACATTTGTTTTATCATGAAGACATGTTATTACTACTTATTTTATTATTATATTAATTTAAAAAATTACATTTATGAACATAACTACTACACTACCAACTGAGACCTATGATAATATTATCTTTTAAGACTAGTATTGCACATAATTTATTGTACTCAGCGCCCATTCTAGACAACGGGGAACATTTAAGGAGCATTGTTCTACTTGCAGGAATTTGGAAAGTGTTGATTATAGGATGTCTTGGACTAAAGCGAAACCCCCCCAAAATGGGAGCTACAAACTTTTGTGGCAATCTATGGGGGAGGGCTATGTCACGTTAAAAGTACCCGCAACCGACGAGCGTGTATGAAAACGGCAATGAAAGTAGACGAAGCGAAAGATGTGTGTCAGGATCGTAGCAAGTGGAAAGATGCGGTCTCTGCCTACACCAACGGGAATGATGCGGAAGTATATGTATGTATATGAATGTATGAGGGCTATGTTCAGCAGTGGACTATCGATGGGTTGCAATGATGATAATGAATTAAATATTATTTATTTCAAACGAATTAACAATACATAAGTACAGATAGCTGTAACAGCTCACGACGTAGACGAGCATGTAAATGAACATGAAATCGTTGAGCGGGAACGTTTCTATTACGACGTTGTAAAGATTTAAAGTCAGCGATAGCTAGAGATTTATTAGTTGGTGAGTGGGTGCAAGCGAGCTATGTTACAGGACGTGTCGAAAATAGGCAGTAATAAAGTGACGACGGTCCATTTGCCTTTAGTTTATGTAGGAGATAAACTAACAGCGGAATTAAATGGATTTGAGCGCAGTGAAAGCGCTACAATACATACAGTGATGATATTTTTGTAGAATTAAGATTAAATCATCATTTAATCATCATCATCATCATTTCAGCCTATCACTAGTCCACTGCTGAACATAGGCCCCCCCCCTAGGTTACTACAAAAGTGTGTAGCTCTCATTTTGAGGGGAATTTTCCCATAGTTGCCACGCTTGGCAGGCGGGTTGGCAACCGCAGGTTTTTTATCCAGATTTTCCAGGAAGATGCTGCTGCCCATCTTCTGGCTAGAATTTTCCCTCTGTCGACTTTTACGACACCCACGGGATGAGATGGAGTGGTAGATTCTCTTAGGCCGCTACCACACGTCTTATGAGTATGTGCGAGATACTCGTACCCACCATCGACTCCACTCACACAATTCCCCGGTCTTATAATTATCATTTATTGAACATATTTTTTAGGATGGACAGACTTCTAAAATTTGGTAGAAACTATATGAGTACTATCGAGGTTTTGTCCCGTGTTTTAGACACTTCCTAGCCTATCTCAGATGTTATCGCTCGAACGTTACATCGAGCGCGGATAGGTTAGGTCAGGAGTAAGTTCAACAAACTTTTGAGGCAATCTATGAGGAGGCCTGTGTGCAGCAATGGACTAGTGATACGCTGAAATGATGATGACGATGATTGTGACACTATAATATTTCCTGCGCCAGTTAATACCTTCCCCACAGTATTCGGAAGTGGTCGCCATAGTAAGAAATGGGCTTAAAAGACATCAACATACTCTCAAATATATAAACAAATAAATATGTGTTGTATTTTTTATTTGTACATTTTTCTTTCTGTTTTCTTTAATAAGCGAATGCAAACTGTCAGTATTCTAATTTCAACTTTAAATCCAATAAAGTTATTGTAATAAAATTAAATTTTGATTCTACGTTTAACTTGCGCTCAATGTAGAAGGAGAATGTCATTAAGAAACCTGCATGTTTGCTGATAATTCTATTCAAAGACATTTGAACTTCACCTACCCACAGTGGAGCAGCTTTGATGTACATTTCCTTCCTTTTTGTAAGAGGAGACATGTTTCCTGCACTGCATATATCAGCTGATATTACGATTGAATTCCTCTAGGCGTTGTAGTGCCTTAACGTAAGTTAACGTAGTTAATAAAATGAAAGTGTTCTTTGACACAGTTGTCTATACTTCGCCTCAATTACATTGACTTACGCGTCATATTCGTCGACTTCAGGTACTACAAAATGGATTCATGCGCAAAGACACGGGGCGCCGCGGTTCCTGCGTAATGTAAATCTTCACATCGATTTAGGGCTTCTCACAATATCCCAATATCTAAAGGTGGCCTCCCGCCGATTCTAAGACTCTGCCGCCACGCCCTACCCACTGGTTGTAAGTGCCACCATACAACCCCCTCTCGTCACACCAAAACTCGACTCGGCACGTCCTCTACTCAACACGCACACACACACAACACCATCACGATTATGCCACCCTCGCCGTTGGCGAGATCTCTTATTCGCGTTACCGCCGCATCCCAGGCCCGTTTTCCCCTAGCAATAATATCATAAACAGAAGTGTCGCTGGAGTTTCTTGCGCCATTTCTTCTCCAGTGGAAACTCATTCCGAATTGGTGGTAAATTAAGTTAATTCCGATAATATTAATAGTATTAGTAATATTGAAGTAACTGACCACTCGGGCACTCTCGAGTCAGTTACTCTCGCGCACAGGATGTCATCCAAAAATAAAGGTTTATACTGAGTGCCCTCAGCGTTTCGTAACCTTTCAATCCGGCGAAGCCCTGGAAGCCTTCGGGATAAGTGACCATCAGTCGTTAAAAAAAGCGGTGACTTAAATCGGATCGGATCGAGCCGGGAAGCTCACCAGACATCACGGCATAATCCACAAAGCTTATTGATGTAAAATGACGTTATAAAAGGGTTAGGCAGCTAATAGGAGGACTCTGTTCGAAGACATCATCTTTAACCTAACGACCAAAGAACTTAACAAGTCATTCAAACTTTTGGCTTTATAAGGCACACATCGTAATACTTATATAATCATTTAAATGTTCAATTTATTGAAACTACATATTGATAAAATGCAAGAATCCGTTTTCATAATTTATTCGCAAGTATCCTGTACCAACTACTTATTGAATAATGTAAGATTATAAAGCTCAAATAAAAATCCCCACGAGAACTGAAGTATGAGAAACTATTAATGCTATAAGAAAATTTAAAAAAAGTATTCATTGGTATCAAAGTAAACATGTGAAGCGTTTCGTCTGCATTTTTAGAAATCCATGTTTTCACCTTTGGGTAAGTGATAAAAATGGTTATTGATGTGGGTTCGCTGTTGTAACTGACTGCAATACCCGTGGGTGATATCGGAATATTGAACATCTGAGTAAGAACATGTTTCAACGCGTTGAGTGGCTGAGGTTAAAATCGCGTTAAAAGCATTGGACTGGTCCTAAAAGCAAGCTTCAATCTTATATTTTAAAATACAGTATATTTATATATAATATGCAGGCGTCCGTCCAGGTAGGTACCACCCCAAGGCCGGTTATTCTACCCTGAAGCAGTAGTGTGCAAACATTACTGTGTTTCGGTTTGATGGGCACTGTGAGGTAGCGTAATCACTGGGTATATGAGACTTAAGAATCTATGTCTCAGGGTGATGGCTACAGTGTAGTGTCACACAGAAATTTTCTAGGTGACACAGCATTTGTTATGTTATACCATCTGGTGAACGTTTTGCTCGTTACAAGACTTTATGCAATAAAAAATATCACATTTTATTGTAACGTTTAATTCAACTAACGACCGTCTGATCTCGAAATCAACCGGAAGGACATGGTTGATAACAAATTGGACTAAAAGTGAGCCATTGTAAAAACTGAACTGAGAAAGGTAATTGGTACAGTATATTGGAAACTATAGTTTAATATTATTTAATTTTGTTTCCACGTTGCTTTCTCTTTGCGTATATAACGGCAAATTCCGCAAAATTTCTTTCGAAAGCAAGTTTATTACAGTTTCTAGGACGTGGCTTTGAAACACGTTTATTGCATCACACACAAAACTGTCATGTTACAAGTTTATTGCGTTTTGAAAACTCTTCAGAAACTATGGCTTTTTTAATAAAATCAGTTGCCGAAGAATTGTGGCAATAGTATGTCTAGTGTCATCGTAGGTTAATATTATGTTAGGATAATGTGTAACTAACAGTATTAATATAATATGTAATGAATTAAATAACCTCTTACGGAATTATTGTCTTGTTTAAAAGTATTTTGTATGCCTCCCGGCTGTGTCACGAGATTCCATCCGTACCACGTTGTTGAAATGCCAGTATAAACCTCGTGTTATTCTAGTAGTGTGACAACAAGAGATTGGACGTCGTGATGTCAAACGGTCGTGACAGAAATTAAAGTTACAGGAGTCCTGCAAATATGAGTTAAAGATGTTATTGTTCTATTTGGTTTTATATTAATATGTGTACGTAGGTATGTGATTTTTATGTTATTTGAAACTATCCTTTGAGATGTAAATATTTCCTAGCCTCATAAGTGATGAAGTGCAAATAAATGTAATTAAATTAATATTTTTTGTAAATTTTCAAACATTTACTGGTGTAAGTCCGTAATCCGTCTAGGTAGGAACCACCCCTGGGTCAGTTATTCTGCCGTGAAGTAGTGGTGTGCAAACATTACTGTGTTTCGGTTTCAAAGGCACTGAGAGCTAGTGTAATCACTGAGCATATGAGACTTAAGAGCTGATGTGTCAGGGTGAAGGCCGCAGTGTGGAATGCGGTAGCTGGAGGGTCCATGAAAACCGCATTGAAAATTCTCTTGGCCGAGCCCAAAATTATTGGAGAAATTAAAGCGCACCGTCTCCAGTGGCTTAGTTATGTAGAACCGATGGAATAGAATCGGAGTATAAAGAGAGCATATTTGGGTCGACCGACTGAACGATGTCCGATAGGTCATCAAAATATCACCAAAGTGACCAAGTGGCGCTAGTGGCAAGTGGCAAGTAATCTGCGCGTACTCAAAGTCGAGCAAAACTGGCGTGCGATTGCGCAAAACAGAGATAGGTGGCGTGCTCTCGTGTCTGAGGCGAAGACCCACCCATTGCGGGGTCATTGCGCCCAAAGTGTAATTGAGTAAGTTTTCCTCAATATTGAGCACTGCAGTCTCAAAAATTAAAAAAACACAACAAAAACATAACAGGCTTTAGAATACTACATCGCATTTATTACACGCATATATATTTACACCTATGACGCAATAACGCAATAGATATTTACACCTAAGGTCAACTTAGGCAATAGCTTAATAATGAATTTAGGTGTAAACATCTATAACACTTAAGCTATTGCTTAAGTCGACCTTATGTGTTAATATGTATAATGCGGAAAAAAAAGACAGAGAATACAAAAAAAATACGATGCTGCATTTGGGGCACAGAGATCCTCTCATTTTTTGGAGGGTTTAAGTTTCAAAGTCCGCCCGCTCCTTCACGGGTAGACAGATTATACATTGTCATCGAATTATCATTTTATTTGACAATCGTGCACCAATGTTGTGACCTTAGTAAACTATAGTAAAGGAAAAAATAAAGTTTCAGCCTATAAATGTCCCACTGCTGAGCACAGGGCTCCTCTGCTAGGAGCTAGGAAGAATCCGCCACGCTGCTCCAATGCGGGTTGGCGGACTTCACATGTCTTCGAAATATTTTTTATTTCTGAGACATGTAGGTTTCCTTACGATGTTTTCCTTCACCGCCGAGCACGTTTACCACTTAAAATTGCAATTAACAATTTTAGTGGTGTCGGCACCGGGAATCGAACCCAGGTCACTCGCGTACTATGAAATTTGAAGCGAGCGCCTAGCCCCTGAGCTACCACGGCTCTGTAAACTATAGTAATGGAATAAATATAATGACTAACTAAATGAACCTAAACATTATTAGTATTTTAGATAACGATCCTGAATATACCCATTGTACAAATTTCAAAGTTATTCACTTGATGAATTGAATTGACTAACACAACTTTAGTATTACTACATACTGTAGACATAAGTACCAGTTGCCGAGTGGTAGCGGCTTAAGAGAATCTACCACCCCATCTCGTCCCGTGGGTGTCGTAAAAGTCAACAGAGGGAAAATGAAAACCAGGAGATGGGCAGCAGCATTTTCCTGAAACATCTGAATAAATAGACTGCGGTTGCCAACCCGCCTGCCAAGCGTGGCAACTATGACAAAATCCCCCCAAAATGGGAGCTACTAACTTTTGTGGCAATCTATGGGGGAGGCCTATGTTCAGCAGTGGACTTATGATAGGCTGAAACGACGACGAAACGACGAAGTACCAGTACTCTACTAGGATATTCAATTTGCAACTGGAAATTCATGATCATATACTGGACTACGGATCCTAAATACAGATGCAGCTGTGCATATTATGGCTTAAATATTAAATTTATACGCGCGTAAGTGAACTGAACGATCAAGTAATCTCGAGTTAACTTAAAAATTAGCTCCGCTAAATAACGATGATGATAATGGCAGCTTCGTGTTACGGTTACCGTAATCTACGAGTAATTACCCTTAAAGTGTATAGTGGTGCGTTAGTGATACATTTCACAAAACAACTTGAAAATTCTAAAGATACCGTACACTAGGGAAGAAGACGAAAGACTACGCTTTCATACATATACATACAATCACACCTTTTTTCCATATATAGGGAAGGCAAAGACCATATCCGTAGCCCACATTTCGCCTCTCCCCCCTCCAAAACAAGACGTGACGGATGAAAAACCACATCGCTACGCTCTCAGTAATTATAAAATAACCTTTTTACACGCTTTATATTAGCTTCACTTGTATGTTTGTAACCGACTCCTTAGGGCTCGATTTTCTCCTACTTTGAACGACCCGATTTAATTCAAATTTTGCACACCTGTCAAAGACCGATGACAATGCAAAAACTCGACAAAAAAAAAATAAAAAAAAATGTAAAAAAATTAAAAAAACACCCTTACCTTACCTTACAGAAGATCCAACAAAATTACTCAATAGATGGCGCTTATATATTCCTGTTATACTACCTCTATAACAGGAATATATTAGTGCCCTCTATTGATAAATAAGAAAAAAATGTTTTATTTTAAAAAAAGCGTGGGTGCTTTTTGAGACATCATCGAAATATTTCATTGACAGACATATGAGAAGAAGGATTATCTTGTTCTCATATATCGGTCAATGAAATATTTATAACTATTGACACCATGCACTACACGCTTTTTTTTTTAATTTTTTTTTTTTTTTTTTTACAGTTCTGTATTAAAATAACGTCCAGTAACTTCAATTGTTGAAGGCAAAGGCAAAATAATGAAAATCGATTTAACATACATACATAAAATCACGACTGTATCCCATAAGGGGTAGTCAGAGACTGGGCACTATCTGCAAAAACAGATGACTGCCACAATCCACGTTTCACCAAAACAATATAATGCACTTGGTGTGATAGGTGGTGAGCCCATCGCCACCATGCGCTGTTGGGAGCACAGTGCAGTTCAATTCCTTACTCGCCTTTTACGAGATCCATTGGATGAGATGGAGTGGTAGTATTCTTTTAACGAACCGCCACCACACGGCTAAGTTTTAAGTATTCAGATATTTGTATACTAATTGATCCTCGTCTTTTTTTTTCTAATTCATTACAAGAGAAAATTATGAAAATATGATCTTAATATCTTACTTAATATTGTCCTGTTGAATATATTAATAAAATAAATGCGTAGGGTGTGTTGGTATGTTGGTTTATACGTTTTCCCTACATAACATCAACGACGGTGCAATTGATTGACGTGATTTCTTGCATGCAGTTAGTTTATAGATCGAAAAATACCGCAGCAATTATCTAATAATAATAACTCTTTAAAATATCGTAATATTTTTGTGCCTACGATATCAATGAACCGATTTTGCTTTTAAGCCTTCAGTTTTCTTAAGCATATTGGCAACACTATTTTGAAATTGGCATTAATTAATTAGTTTCTGTTTTTCTGTTTTTATTTTTAAACGATGCCCCACAGTAGGATTTCTCCTGTGTCGTGGGTGCGTTTTACATACATAAATTCCACATGCACAAACACCCAGACCCGGAACAACTATCTGTAGGTTATACAAATACTTGTCCCGTGCGGGAATCGAACCCGCGACCCGCGGCGCAGAAGTCAACCACTTAACCACTGCGCCAACCGAGCCGACGAGTTCTATGGTATTGGAGCTAGTCAGACCATTGAAGATCATTATTAGTTATTGAGTTATGAGTTATTGTCGTCAACATTTTCTTCTATATTATATAAGGGTTTACCCCCGTTGATATACTTAGTCAACTATGACTGATATCAAATCAGTTATTTTTGAAGAAACGCTTGTATTTATTTATTTAGCAGAGAATTCTTTAAGAAAGCTATAAAGACGAAAGAAGATTATTCTATTCTTGAGCAGCGAAAGGTAGAATAAAAACTCCAAGTAAAGACATTAAAAAGACGGATTCGGATCATGCACTGAAACTTAGATTCAGAGGTCATCTGTTTTAGAGCCATCTGTATCGAGTTATCCCCTATTGTGGAGCGAACATAATTATTCTGTTGTATCTTATTTGGTGGCGAGAATTATCCACTGTTGGTGTCCGCCGTGGTATGTGAAATTTTGTTGAACCCACTGTTGGTGGCAGTAGTTTGCTTTTGTATACTTTAGATATGTTAACGGTGGATAAGGCTCTTGGGAGACCCACTGAACGGGAGGTAGTGATGGATTTTCACCACCGCTCCACAAGAACACATACAAAATTTTCGCATACGTATACAGCTATAGGTGTCCGGCAGAGTAAAATTGCTTAGACGTTCTTACCGAAGTCGTAAGAGACGACTAAGGTATAAAACCATTGTGGCAAGATTTATGAACCGTACCGAAATGGCGGCGAGGTGGTTCGCCACCCGTCACGTCTCGATTCACACGGGGAGAAAAGTGGGCTAAGTATGTGATTTCTGCCTACCCCTTATATGGAAAAAGGCGTAACTTAATGTATATACCGAAATGTTAAATAAAATGTGTGTTTTGTGGTGTTTTTATTAGTATTTGAACTTGTATGTTTTAAACGACTTTTGATTTATATTTGTAATGTCCGCTACGAAATGTGAATGAACTACGTAACGAAGCTGACTAGTTTTTATTTAAATAAAACTAGATTTTACGGATTTTATCGCGTATAATTTGCTACTTATAAGCCGACGCTTCGAGAGCTTTACAGCACCCATGGTCACGGGAAGGCTGTGGTGACAGATGTCGGATGTCATAGTTAACCCGGGGTATCTTTTTTTTTTATTATTATTGTATAAAGTGATGAAACGAGCAAAAAGCTCACCTGATGGTAAGTGCAACGTCTGCCCATAACAAATGCTGTGTCACCCAGAAATATCTGTGTGACACCACACTGTGTCCATCACCCTGAGACTTAAGTTCTTAAGCCTTAAGCTGAAACCGAAACACAGTAATGTTTGCACACTACTGCTTCACGGCAGAATAACTGGTCCTGGGGTGGTACCTACCCAGACGGATTCCTGCACATTGTTTTCCACATTATGTTTTTTTATTATTATCTTTATCCCTGTTGTTATCTTCATATTAGTTATATTGTAAATCTTCAGCTTATAATTGTTTTAATTATTTTTTTTAAGTTCGATCTACGCAGAAAGAGCTTACTGTGTTTTGTATTGGTATGCTTGGTTCTTTATTTAATTTTATTAATAACTAACTGTACTTCGCGGATTAACCCGCGTAAAAAAGCTGACCCCGATCGATGATATCCCTATTTGAATCGGATTTTGGAGTTTTAAATTTTGCGCGAAACCCTAATTACTTTTCTAAAATTAAAGTAGCTTAAGTTACCCGCTGTTTCCGTCAGTGAAAGTCCCGTCAAAATCGATCCAGCCGTTTCGGAGATTAGCCGGAACAAACGGACAGAAAGTTTTTTTTTTTAATTTGTGTTTTTCTTTTAAGTACCGTATATACTTTCATGAGCATCGAGTAAAAAGCTGTTATTTTATTATTACAAACAGACACTTCAATTTTATTTGTTTGTATAGATAGGATACCAAGCAGGTGGTAGCACCCATCCATCTTCCCTATTGAAATTAGCTAGCGTAATCATTTGGGCATTTGAGACGTAAGAACTGATGTCTCAAGGTGACGGGCGCAGTGTGGTGTCACACAGAAATATTCTGGGTGACTCAGAATATGTTGTGGGCGGACGTTGCACTTACCATCAGGTGAACGTTTTGCTAGTTTCGTCACTTTTTACAAAAAAAAAAGGTTAGGTTGTTTTTTAATTTCAATAACCTCGCGATCATCCTTGGCAGGAATCGGTGTTCTCAAAAGAAAAAAAAATCGAGTTCTATTAAATCTGATCGATCGATCATTGATTGGCTTTTAGATTCAGGCAAATATCCTAATTTAAGTAAAGGCGATACAATTTAAAAGAAATCAATGGAATTTAACTAAAACTCAGAGTAGTAAATGTTAGTTTAATAGTAAAATTATTCCAAACATCGGTACAAAGCGTAGAAAGCTTTATTATAAAAAAATCACACTACCGACGTGACACGTTTTTCCGAAAAGGGGAACAGTCTAATATTGCAGGTCTCATGGCGCGAAGCGGCGTGAGATAGTGCTTTATACCCGACATGTCAAGGTCAAGGGAGTTGGCGGTCTTCGAATGCCTCTATCACAATTATATTGCACTTACATGCTAACTTCGTCGCCGTGTGGTGGCGGCTCGTTAAAAGAATACTACCACTCCATCTCATCCAAAGGATCTCGTAAAAGGCGAGTAAGGAATTAAACCGCACTGTGCACCCAACAGCGCATGGTGGCGATGGGCTCACCACCTATCACACCAAGTGCATTATTATATTTTGGTGAAACGTGGATTGTGGCGGTCATCTGTTTTTGCAGTGAGTGCCCAGTCTCTGACCACCCCTTACGGGATACAGTCGTGATCTTATGTATGTATTATATGCTAATTTGAATAGACATGAATCAAGAAAACACTTTAATTCATTAAAATTATTTTTAAAAATCATCTAATAGTGCTACTTTGAAAAAAAGCGTCATGAGACGTGCACTTTTGGATTTTCGAAGTTCAATTGTTATGCAAGAGGTTTACTCAATTTATATTGAAAGTGAAGTAAAAAAATTAAAATATTCCCAAGACAATTTGCAGAATTGGTGCTTTACGCGAAGCGTCTTCTGAATATTTTAATTTTATCGCTTTTATATATCTGAATTCAACTGATTGAAAATGTAATTAAAGTCGTAATATAGTTAATAGAATCAGGCGTTACTTTGCGGAAATCCATTATAATGAAGGAAGGTAAGTTACTTTGCTAAGATCCGCATGCAAAAAAGATTAAAGATAAGATTGCATGCGGATCTTAGCAAAGTAACTTACCTTCCTTCATTAAAGTCTTAATATCTTTTCTCTTTTCGAAGTTTATTTAGAGACTAGCTCCGTCCCGCGGTTTCACGTAAAGAAGCCGACCCCGATCGATGATACAAATATATACTTCCCCAATTGAAACTGATTTTGAAGTTTAAATTTTTTTGCGCGGAACCATAATTCATTTTCTAAAATTAAAGTAGCTTAAGTTACCCGGTATAATATCAGCTATCTGTCAGTGAAACTACCGTCAAAATCGGTCCTGCCGTTTCGCAGATTGGCCGGAACAAACAGACAGACAGACAATTATTTTTAAAATTGATTTTTTCGTATCAGTACCGCATAAACTTGCATCAGCATTCAATAAAAATGTCAATTTTCGAATATCCGACAATATTCGAAAGTTGTCGCTATCAATTGCGCAGGAGATCAGGAGTAGGACTCGTCCCAACCTATCAGCGCCCGATGTGACGCTGATGCGATAAGATCGGAGGTAGGCAAGGTTGCAGTGTCAGAAACACGGGGAACACAAACACAAATCACAACACAACCAAATCCGAAAACCAACAATTAGTGTTTGAGCACAAATGTTGACTCCGGCTGGGATTCGAACCCAGGACCTGCGGCTTAGAAGTCAGGTACTCTGACCACTAGGCCACACGGTCAATTTTTAAACACGACATGAGCTTAATTGAAACACTGACAAATAAATAATGAAACTATTTTTTTTCCGGTCTTGAATATCTCTGTAGCAATAAAAATCATGCATGCTATAATAATTATATAATTAAGTTATATATAATCAAGTCATATAATTAAGTTACTTTTTTTTTAATACCGCTGCAAATCTAGTTTTGATGTGTAATTAATAATTTCGAAAGAAAAGTACTTTGGAGTTCCGCAGTAATGTTCCCTGTACTTTACTTTTAATCGAACTAAGTAATAAGTTCATGTAGCGCATAGTGGAATAAACAGAAATCGTCTAATTCTTGCATAAAAGTCGCCCGGAAAGCGTTTGGTTTCATTAAAAATGATATCAAGATGTCGTGCAATATTAAGTAGAAAAGTATTTAAAAGTGATATTTTTTCTGGTGGTAAGTTGGGTTGTTTATTATTATTGTATGATTTTCTATGGTGCAAAAGTGGGTTTCGGATGTGATCTCTGCCTTTCAAAATTCATATATTTTCGAGCACATCGCTAACAGACAACGTCAATAACAACTCAACAAACTAGGTAATATAGTAATAATACCAACCAACCAACCAACAAGACGACTAAATACCCCAGATAATAATGAAACGTACAGGACCGCTGCTCGGGGGCGATCGCCGGGACACACCTGAAGCTGACGCTCGGTTTGTCAGAACGCGAACCGGCAGCGGCGAGGAGTTGGACAGGCGGGCTCCCACCGACAAAGATGTTTCAGCCGAAATCATTGACGATGGTGACAGACTAATAGACAGAACCACCGACCATGCCATCGCCACTAGATTTTTTTTTATTGCATAAAGTGATGCATAAATCGAGCAAAACGTTCACCTGATGGTAAGTGCAACGTCTGCCCATAACAAATGCTGTGTCACCCAAAAAAATTCTGTGTGACACTTCACTGTGCCCATCACCCTGAGACATAGGTTCTTAAGTCTCATATGCCCAGTGATTACGCTAGCTCACAGTGCCCTTCAAACCGAAACACAGTAATGTTTGCACACTACTGCTTCACGGTAGAATAACTGGACCTGGGGTGGTACCTACCTAGACGGACTCCTGCATAGGAATCCTACCACCAGTAAAACAACTGTTAGCACACTGTACGATTTAATGCCGCTCAACAGATAGGATACGAACCAGTTACACCCAGATGCAGAAAACCGAAAATATCACCACGTCAGACTTCCGTAATAGGTGTCAATGGTTGTTATTCGATCAACAACAACATTTCAGCCTGTCACTGGTCCACTGCTGAACAAAGGCCTCCCTCAAAGTTTGCCACAAAAGTCTGTATCTATCATTTTAGGGGATTTTGCCACAGATGCCACGCTTGGCGTTATTTATTGAGATGTTCTAGGAAGATGCTGCTGCCCATATCCTGGTTTTCATTTCCCCTCGGTTGCCACAACTTTTATCGTGATATGTCTTTTATGTTGGAATCAAAAATACCGCTTTCCGGAACGTTGCGCCTTCTATCTTCACTTGCTCGTGGTAGGATTCCTACTCAGGAATGCGTCTAGGTAGGTATCACCCCAGGGCCAGTTATATGATATTTAGCATAATTAAGGTTTACGTAGAAAAGGGGTGCAGAATGCTAAATATTATATATTACATTTATATATTATTTATAATTACGGTGTAGTAGAAGATGTAGTGACAAATATAGCGAAAGGGATGCTTCGATGGTTTGGACACGTAGAGAGGATTGATGAAGGAAGATCGACGAAACAGATTTATGGGGCTAGTTGGAATGGGCAAGCCGGTAAGGGTCGACGTAGGCGAACGTATTACGATCAGATCGAAATCATTTTAATGTAAGGCCACGTCAAAAGTACCCGCAACTGACGAGCTTGTATGAAAACACTAATGAAAGTAAAGGAAGCTAAAGATGTGTGTCAGTATCGTAGCAATTGGAAAGATGTGGTCTCTGCCTGCCCCTATGGGAAAGAGGCGTGACTCTATATATGTATGTATGTGTTACAAATACATTCAATTCAAAAAAAAAAGTTAATGAATTACGATCGAATAAAGTCACCGTGTGCTGGCGGCTTAAGAGAATCTACCACCCCATCTCATCACATGGGTGTCGTAAAAGTCGACAAAGGGACAATTAAAACCCGGAGATGGGCATAAACTGCGGTCGCCAACCCGCCTACCAAGAGCGGCAGCTATGTCAAAATTACAAAGCTACAAACTTTTTGGCAATCTATGGGAGAGCCCAATGTTCAGTAGTGGACTAGTGATAAGCTGAAATTACAATAAGGATGATGATGATGATTTAATAATAACCCGTAACTATGGACACAAGGGCTTTAGAATTCTAGTAACTGTTTTATCCATAATTTTCATAAAACTAAATGCGTTAAGGACGACAGAAATTTTGTATAAGTTTGGTGAAGATTTTGTCAAGCAAGAGAAAGTACTACAAAAAAAGTAGATACCATTTGTATGTACTTTATTCTATAGTATATACATACCTATATATGTTTATATGTATCTAAGTATGTACATACATATTTACTCGTCACATGTATTATAATCTTCACAATCGTATTTTTTACCATAAGAGTCTAAATTTTTAATTGAAACATGACCTATTTGCTGTCAATATACACGCTATAGCCAATATACTTATAAGTACAAAAATAAAGGTGCATGGAAAAGGGTGTTATGGATGGATAAAAATGTTTCAAAAATGCTTGCTATCCTCCTTGCCCTCTGAATGTAATGTATCTGACTTATAAGCTTGCTGTACTGTTGGGTGAGAGTCGAACGTACTACATAGAAGCCGTCCGTTGCTTTCACCTCGCTCCGATGTATCCGCCGTAACTAATAAAAACTTGATGTATGCTTGAATGTTTGTCTGTTGTATTTGAATTTATGAATTAAGTGATATCATTTTATTTTGTAATAGCTGATGACCGCGACTTCGTCCGCGTGGATTTTTTTTTATTGGATAAAGTGATGAAACGAGCAAAACGTTCACCTTATGGTAAGTGTAACGTCTGCCCATAACAAATCCTGTGTCACCCAGAAAAATTCTGTGTGTCACCACACTGTGCCCATTACCCTAAGACATCAGTTCTTAAATCTCAAATGCTCAGTGATTACGCTAGTGTGCCTTTCAAACCAAAACACAGTAATGTTTGCACACAAATTACTGCTTCACGGCAGAATAACTGGCCCTGAGGTGGTACCTACCTATACGGATTACTGCATAGGAATACTACCACCAGTAACATAGGAATCCTACCACCATAGGTTTTTAAATATCTCGTGCGAACTATTTGATTTTCTTGGATAAAATCCTATGTACGTCTCTAGGATGCAAGCTATATCTGTGCCGAATTTCGTCAAGATCGGTTCAGCGGTTGAGCCTTAGAAAGGTAACAAACAGACAGAGGGACAGAGAGAGTTACTTTCGCATTTATAATATTAGTATGGATTAATCGTATTTTATTGAAGCTTATGTTATTCTGAACAAAGGGAGAAAATTGTCTTCTTTACTCTTATCCGCATTGATATTTCCATTTATCCAATATACGAGTACAGTGCCAATTTTAAATCAACGAGACAATACGAAATTTCGTTTCAATTCTTTTACAAAAGAATTACTTCATTACCGGCCTCCTCTCCTGATACAACAGTAAAAGTATACATATAAAGTAAATTGAACCCATTGCCTATAGCGAGACAAATTAATATGCAACGAGTTTCTATTATACGATGGAAAGAAGCAAAGAAATTGAAAAAATCCCTAGACGGTGCGCTAGAATAAAGTATAACTGTGATCTCGGCTGCTTCACAGAAGAATCACCTAGTATATGTATATACTCGTAAACGTAATAAAGGGTCGCCTACACGTTGGAAATAAAAAAAATAAAGCTTTATACGTTTCTATTGTTGTTTTTTACGAATTTAATTTATTTACTTACACGAATTTCGTGTATTTACATAGTATTTACTGGTGGTAGGATTCCTATGCAGGAATCCGTCTAGGTAGGTACCACCCCAGGGCCAGTTATTCTGCCTTGAAGCAGTAGTGTGCAAGCATTACTGTGTTTCGGTTTGAAGGGCACTGTGAGCTAGCGTAATCACTGGGCATTTGAGACTTAAGAACTGATGTCTCAGGGTGACGGGCGCAGTGTGGTGTCACACAGAAATATTCTGGGTGATACAGCATTTTTTTATGGGCGGACGTTGCACTTACCATCAGGTAAAAATATATATTTGAATACAAATATTTGGAATAACAAAAAAAAACTTAAAAAAATTAATCAGAAGTACTTTTCCAAAATTAAGGCTTAATAAAGTTATAATAAACAAAAGACAGGTGCTATAAATAACACAAAAGAATAGAATAGAATAGAATAGAATAGAATAGAATATTTTTTTTTTCAATATAGATTATTTAAATATTTTTTTTTCTTTTTTGAATTACACTGCGAACCGCTAAAAATGCCTCTGTCCTGGGAAGAACCATTAAGAAGCCCAGCGGGATTTTTTTTCATTCATTTTTAAAATAATATACAATAACAGCAGTATTATAAAGATGTAGAAATAGCTTGGCGGCGATCACCTCATTCCCAGGGGTTATCATCATCTATGTAAAAAAAAGTAAACAGCCTATAAATGTCCCACTGCTGAGCACAGGCCTCCTCTCATTTCTGAGAGGGTTTTGGAGCTGGGAATAGTCCGCCACGCTGCTCCAATGCGGGTTGGCGGACTTCACATTTCCTTGAAATATTTCTATTCCTCGGACATGCAGGTTTCCTCACAATGTTTTCCTTCACCGTTGGTATAGTTGGTTGATTGTGACACGTGACGTTGGTGACACGTGGTAAATTAGCACTTAAAATTGTAGAACAATTATAGAGGTGCTGGGCACCGGGGATCGAACCCAGGTTACTCGCGTACTATGAAATTGAAGGCGAACACCCGCCCCTGAGCTACCTCGGTCATCTCGTGTATTCTTTAATATTATAATAACCCTTGTAAATGAAGCCTGCAATGTAGCTTCAAAAAATGTAGTCTGCATATTATGTTGCAGATTTGGAAGCTCTAATTCGTCTTGTATATTTTTTTACAAGTATTCCAATAAAAAAAAACATTGATATTTTGAAACAACAGGACTGAATTTCCATCCGTTTGAAATAGTTTGTTCAAAAAAATATATTAGTTAGAGGTGTTGGCTTGATGTAGTTTATTGTATTTATATTTTTTTCATCATTTTTCATCATACTCCGTGTGGTGACGGCTCGTTAAAAGAATTCTACCACTCATTTCATCCAATGGATATCGTAAAAGGCGAGTAAGGAATTAACTGCACTGTGCACCCAGCAGCGCATGGTGGCGATGGTCTCACCACCTATCACACCAAGTGCATTATATTGTTTTGGTGAAACGTGGAGTGTTGCAGTCAACTGTTTTTGCAGTGAGTGCCCAGTCTCTGACTACCCCTTATGGGATACAGTCGTGATCTTATGTATGTATGTATGTATGTTTCATCATTTATTTAACACTTTTTTTCAATGTAGTATAGTAGTAGTAGTGTAGTAGTAATATATATTTATTATAAATATAAACTTTTATTGTATTATATGTATTATAAAAAATATTTCTTCGGCGGACCTTCGATGTAAAGCATCTGCGGCCGCTTTTATTGACGCGGCAGCATCTTTTAAGGCACGTTGGAATGTGCCTTTCAGGTTCCTAGATTTAGCTGATACTAGATAGACTAACCTAACCTAACTTAATCTAATCTAATTATATGTTGTTTTCAGTAATATTTTCAGT
The DNA here is from genome assembly GCA_019845155.1 of Luehdorfia chinensis. Taxonomy (NCBI): domain Eukaryota; kingdom Metazoa; phylum Arthropoda; class Insecta; order Lepidoptera; family Papilionidae; genus Luehdorfia; species Luehdorfia chinensis. The sequence goes on along the minus strand of JAHVAK010000548.1, from coordinate 312,519 downwards.
CTAACTGTATTGTTTTTATATTAGATTAAGTGACAAAATGCGCAAATCGTTCACCTAATGGAAAGTGCAGCGTCAGTCCATGACAATTTCTGTGTCACTCAGAATATTTCTGTGCGACACCACACTGCGCCCGTCACCCTGAGACATCAGTTTCTAAGGCTCGAAACACAATGTTTGCACACTACTGCTTCACTGCAGAATAACTGGACCTGATACCTTCCTATACGGATTCATGCATATGAATCCTACCGCCAGTATACACGGAACCCACTCTTAACAAACTAATTTATAATAATTCATGAACCCTACATACTCGTGCCTGTAATTTAAACAGAAATAGTAAAATTTTCCCAACTAAAATTTGTTTCAAAGGAAAGACTAAGCTCATATATCGTTAACTTTTAGCGTTGAATAGAAGAGACGCAGTGCAAGTACACGCAAACTCATTGTAAGTTTGGAACTGTAATTAATGCAATCCATTGTATACGACTGAATACAACGTGGGCTTCTTATTGTAATGCTCCGATGTGGGTTCGTATCTACATCAAAACAAGATACCGTCAACATTTATAAAGACACTAGCTAAAGCCCGTGACTAAAAATGTTTTTTTTTTAATATCCCGTAGAATCTGTTCGATTTTTCGGGATAAAAAGTATCCTATGTTCGTCTCCAAGATGCAGTCTGTCTCTGTGACAGATTTCATCAAAATTGGTGAAGCGGTTAAGCCGTGTCAATGTAAGAAACGTCGTTCTAGGAAGTCTGCAGTCTGTGACCATGTTCTGGATCATCCCAACCATTACATCAGATTTGATAATCCACAAATGATCACCAAGGATGATTCGCGAGGCTATTGAAATTAAAAAACATCCTAATTTTAATAGAGAAGATAGTTGGGTATTACCACCGGCTTGGGATCTAATAATAATAAAATTAAATCAAAAACCAAGCATACCACTGCATGACTTCAAGACACAGTTAGCTGTTTCTGCGTAGATCGGACCAAAAATAATAATTATAAGCTGATGGTATTAATTTAAATCCTACTTTCAGTACCCCGGGTTAACTATGACATCAGGACATCTGTCACCTTAGTCCTCCCGTGACCATTGGTGCTGTAAAGCACAAAACGTCTGGTTAGAAATAGTTCCAAATTAAACGCGAAAATCCGTAAAAATTAGTTTTATTTAAACAGACAGAGGGAAAGAGAGAGTTACTTTCGATTTATAATATTAGTATGGATAACATCCTTCATATTATTTACCAAAGTTTTACGTGTCTTCATTACTGCACTTCACATTGCAGCACGTTTGCCCATTTAGGAGTAAATGTTCGTAAAATCCAATAGTCTTGTAGTTTCGTAGATATCGTGATGAAACTGTGCTATCTTCTTTTATATATGTTTATAATATGAAATAGAAGATAGAGATCAAACAAAGCGCTGTGTCGACAGAGTGCACAGTGTATTGTGTACATTTTTGGTATATATCCAAGTGTATTTATCTAGAGCGATTCGAAGTGGAAACAGAAGATTCGAATTCTATTCTCAATCAGATTTGATATGGCGACGCATGACACGAAGTATCTAAGAACAGTAGCTCATAATATTCTACACCATGATATCACAGTTGTAGCAGACAGTAACTTCCTCGTTCTGGTGGTAAGTGCAACGTCTGCCCATAACAACGCTGTGTCACCCAGAATATTTCTGTACGGACCCTCAGTCTTAGTTTTATATCCCTAGTCATTACACTTCCTTTCAGTTCCCTGCGTATCGAAACTCATATTCATATGACGACTCGAAGCGTTCATCCGAAAATAACAAGGGACGATATTTTTTTTAAATGTAGTACAAATAAAAACACTTTTTTGTTTGTTTCTATTGCTTAATACAGTTTGTTGTTCAGAATATAGTTTAAAGCTTCAATCTTATCTTACCTTCTCTCAAATCTCGACACACAACTTTGTAAATGCAAACTGTGCAGGCGGCAACTGGGATTCAGTTCACAAATGCAAAGTTTTCTCGCTTTTCTGTACGGATGAAAACATATCTAAAAGTTATATTGTGATGTGAATAACTCTTTTACTGCGGTTTCGCTCCCACACATTTTTTCAGCTTAAGTTACGAGAAGCTTTGTATTGATATTTTTAGGCCTGTATCTGATCCATGCCGTAACTAGGTACTAATTTTCCGTGTGAGTATATCGGGATAAGAAATGAACGAAAGTTCATTTGATTTCTAATTTTCAGACAAGACAGGGAGCCGCCGAGACTGTCGTAGAGTCAATATCACTTGATAATGCCTCTTTTTGAGGCGAAACACGTATCGTGCTCTCGACTTCAGTGTTGTGTATTGCCTGTTGGTAGTGTTGTAGTGGGTGAGGGGCTGTTGGCGCTACCCGGTGGCGATATTAGTTTGCTCGGTGTTCTTCAAAAACTAGAAAATACATATACAAATAATAATATTAGGTAGCAAATGAACTTTCTCTCCTTTTTTTTTTATTTTTTTTTATTTCATAAAGTTACGAGACGAGCAAAACGTTCACCTGATGGTAAGTGCAACGTCTGCCCATAACAGATGCTGTGTTACTCAGAATATTTCTGTGTAGCACCACACTGCGCCCGTCACCTTGAGACATTAGCTCTTAAGTCTCATATGCCCAGTGATTACGCTAGCTCACAGTGTCCTTCAAACCGAAACACAGTAATGTTTGCACACTACTGCTTCACGGCAGAATAACTGACTCTGGGGTGGTACCTACCTAGACGGATTCCTGCATAGGAATCCTACCACCAGTGAATTACATACAATACTAATTTTATAATAATATAACTAATTTTATTTATATATACTAATTTTATAATATATATACTAATTTTATAATTACATACAATACTATTTAATAGTATCACTGTCGATACCTGACTTGATATTTCACTTTAAAAAAATATTGTATTCAAATACTAATCCGCTTTAAAATTGTGTCTAATTTTAAAAATGAGTGTGTTATCTCGATGTGATTACACTACACTATATGAGTCATCATCATCTTTTCAGCCCGGAAATAGGCCCCTGCTGAACATAGGCCTCTCCAATAGATTGCCATAAAAGTTTGTAGCTCTAAATTTGGTGGGATTTTGCCATAATTGCCTCGCTTGGCAAGCGGGTTAGCAACTGCAGTTTATTTATTCAGATGTTTCATGAAGATTCTGCTGCCGATCTACCGGTTTTCGTTATCTCTCCAACGACACCCACGGGTAGAAATGGGGTAGCAGATTCTCTTAAGCCGCTACCACACGGTAACACGGTGTAACTTTGATTAATACTAGATTCTGTTTACGCAAGGTAATCGCACTACGCTGAATGTTTAATTGCGTAACGCTGTTTAATTTTGTGAGCGAAATTACAAGCTAGCCGAATACAGAGCCTTCTGTTACTTCATTATTTTTAATATTCCATTAGCTCACAGAAACATCTTCGTTCAAAAGCATCGTAGTCCTTTGCCTTATTGTTTAATTTTAACGGTCTCATATTAAAATATGACTTGTACTTTATATATGTAAAATAGTTCAAGAAAGAAAAACAAATCTATTTTACACAAATACTAAATTATTCGCTACATTTTTTAATTACAAATTAGATGATGCCCGCGGCTTCGTCCATGTGGATAAGGGATTTTTAAATATCCCGTGGGAACTATTTGATTTACCGGGATAAAAATCTCCCGTCTCAATTATCCTATCCGTCTCCAGGACGAAAGCTATCGCTGTGCCAAATTTCGGCAGGATCGGTTCAGCGGTTAAACCGTGAAAACGTAACAAACAGAGAGAGTTACTTACTTATAATACTCGTATTACTATTTATAATATTAGGTATCGTCTAGGTAGTTGCCACCCCAGGGCCAGTTATTCTGCTGTGATATAATTTCGGTAATGTAATTGCTGTTAGCCTTTTTTGGCTTTTACAGCTTCATCGGATACTGTACTCACGGGCCAGGGGCACGCCTGCCAGGTTTGGTTTGACCCAAATATAAATACATAAATAAACTCCTACAATAACCTCTAAATTTGGACTGTCACGTTCGCTGTGTGCTTGCGCGATTTAGAATATCTCAATATGATTTTAAGTCATCTAATGACCGTCCGAGGGAGGCTGCGGGCCTCCATTCGAACTGTCGACTTGTGTGTCGGTAACTCTGGGCAGTGAGAATTGCCCTGGAACACGGGTGCATCGTGTGTACGCGGTGTGATTGTCGACTGCTGCGCGCCGCTCTCTACGGCGGTCGCGCGTCGTGGTGCGTTTTTTATTAAAGCTATTAACTGTGTGTATAGTGTAGCCTGGATCGTGACTGACCGTATCGTGGTCAGGGATCTGCCGTGTTTCGGTCTGAAGGGCACTGGGAGCTAGTGTAATCACTGGGCATATGAGACTTAAGAACTGATGTCTCCAGTGAAAGGCGCAGAGTGGTGCCACTTGTTATTCTGGGTGACATAGCATTTGTTATGGGCAGACGTTGTACTTACCTTTAGGTGATCATTTTGCTCGTCTTGTCACTTTATCCAATAAAAAAAGTAGTATCAAATATTACTGTAGTACTGTTTAAATCAATCCAGGATTTCTATGAGCTGTATCGTTAAAGTATTCATAATTTTGGTGTCAGGAATTTTTGTTCTTATAATTATCGAGAAGCAGAATAGCTTGGGGGCCTGGTGCTCGCCTTTGATTTCATAGTAAGCGAGTAACCTGGGTTTGATCCCCGGTGCCAGCACCTCTAATATTGTTCTACAATTTTAAGTGCTGATTTACCACGTGCTTAGCGGTGAAGGAAAACATCGTGAGGAAACCTGCATGTCCGAGGAATAGAAATATTTCGATGACATGTGAAGTCCGCTCCAAAACCCTCTCAGAAACGAGAGGAGGCCTGTGCTCAGTAGTGGGACATTTATAGGCTGAAACTTTACTTTTTTAATTTAATAATAGCAGCTGACCATGGCATCTCTAATCATAAGGGAGTGGTTGTAGTTTCTGTGAATACAAGGTAAGGTTCCCTCACCGCCGAGCAATGCAATTAACAACTTTAGTGGTGCCGGCACCGGTAAACGAACCCAGGTCACTCGCGTACTATGAAATTAAAAGCAAGCGCCTAGCCCCTGAGCTACCACGGCTCTACTTCCAAGTCTGGACTCATAATGTGGTATATGTTGAAGTCCTATAGGTGATTATTTAATATGTTATATTTCTCTTCTTGTGTATCTTATCCCTCGCCGCGACCTAAGGGTAAAAAAGAATCCACGGAGACAAAGGTTAGTTTCTGAGGTGTTGCCGATGAGAATTCGCATCCGGCACACGGCTAGTTCTTTATAATAAACGTTTAAAAAATATTACACATCATAACAATTACATAAGTAAAGTCATTCCAATTTCATCAAACTTCCCTGAGTTATTGAGAGGGCTTCAAACGACCCGTAGTATTATTTGTTAACTTATTAATAATAAAAAAGTAACTTTTTGTATTATTTCTTGTTCTATTTCTTGTAACTTCACCTACCTATTCCAACCTCTGCACCACCCTTGAGGTTGACTGGTAGAGAATGCCTCAGGCATTAATTCAAAATTAATTCAAATCAGTCAAAATTTGTCGGCTCGGTTGGCGCAGTGGTTAAGCGCTTGACTTCTGCGCCGCGGGTCGCGGGTTCGATTCCCGCACGGGACAAATATTTGTATGACGTACAAATGGTTGTTCCGGGTCTGAGTGTTTGTGCATATGTAATTTATGTATGTAAAACGCACCCACGACACAGGAGAAATCCTACTGTGGAGCATTTTTATTTAAAACAAAAAAAAATTAAGTCCGCCTACATAGATCATGTATGTGAAGTTAAATAAATAAAAAAAAATAGTTGAACGATACCATATGACGACAGCATAAGAAAATCGCACCCGCTGTCATCCCATCGTTGCCATTAAAGTTGACAAAAAAAAAGTAAAGTAACACAGCCTATCAATGTCCCACTGCTGAGCACAGGCCTCCACTCATTTTTGAGAGGATTTTAGAGCTGGGAGTAGTTCGACACGGGTGCGACACCAATGCGGGTTGCCGGATTTCACATGTCCTCGAAATATTTTTATTTCTCTGACATGCAGGTTTCGTCACGATGTTTTCCGTTGCCGCTGAGCAACACTTAATATCGCAGAATAATTTTAGAGATGCCGGCACCGGGGATCGAATCGGCCTTTTTTATTTCAGTGCTGGCGTACTCGAAGGACCAATGTAACGCCTCGGCTCAGTGGTGAGATAATAAAATAGCGGACTGTATAAATTATGTTATATTTTTAAACTGAACAACGGTTGTCGTTAAACTACGGTACAAAGTTAATATGCGTGAGTACTTCTTATGAGGCGTAACAGCTGACTGGCCCGCCGCGACGCCTCTGGGATCAGCCGGAAGATGCCGTGTGTCCCCCGCTCCTCAGGTCCCTCGCCTCGCCTGTGTTGTTGAGTTAGATGACTCAACACTCTGGTTACTCGCTCACTACGAAATAAAGGCAAGCGCCTGACCCCTGAGCTACCGCGGCCCTGAAATCGACAAATGATGGCGACTTACAACAGATAGCGAAATAATTATCTCGAAAAGTACCTTACCGAAAATGCACAATACAGTGACCAAAAGTCGAGTTAAGGCGCGAGGCGTCTGTAACTGCGAGCACCGCCTTCTAAACGTGGTGATGACGGTCAATCCTCCCTTTTGGGTGCGGAATATGTACAGGAGAGTAAAAGTAGAAGATGGACGTTTAACCAAAACCTGATGTAGTTTTGGGGACTTATGTCATCAAGTGACGAGTCGAGCAAAACATTCACCTGATGGTGATTGCAACGTCTGCTCATAGCAAATCCTGTGTCAACCAGAACATTTCTGAGACCACACTGCGCCCCTCAACTTGAGACATCAATTCTTAAGTCTCAAATGCCCAGTTATCATACCAGCTATCAGTGCCCTTCAGACTGAAACACACACACATGTGATTTCACGCCTGGCAGAAGCCACTCATGTAGCCCACTTTCCGCCCTCGCGAGAAACGAGACGTGACCGGTGGCGCACCACGTCGCCGTCATTTTGGTACGTGTTAAAATATTGTTTCTCCGACCGAAACACAGTAATGTTTGCACACTACTGCTTCACGGCAGAATAACTGGCCTGGAGTGGTTCTACCTAGACGGATTGCGGCATAGGTTTTTAATTTCCATTGTTTTTACCGCAAAATTTATAAATTTATTTTTACCTAAGTTTTATTTTATGATAATATGTTTTCTGAGAACAAATTGCTTTTCAGATTTAGATTATGAGCACAATCATAATACAAGCTTTTATTTAAGAGGATGTTCAGGGAATTTTCCGGTTCTGTATTACTTTTAAGCGGGATATACTTAATAAAAAGTAATGCAGCATTTGTTATTTCGAGACTCGAGTGATTTCCTCGTAACTTATATAATCATTTGTTAAATTGTAAGCTCCTTTAAACTTTTATATCTTTAAAGATATTTTCGCTACTATTCTGAACAATAAGATTATTTACACCGTATAAGTAATATCAACAGCGAAACAGTATCAAACCGTGTGTAAAAAAAAGTAAAGTAAATTTTCAGCCTATAAATGTCCCACTGCTCAGCACAGACCTCCTCTCATTTCTGAAAGGGGTTTTGGAGCTAGGAAGAATCCGCCACGCTACTCCAATGCGGGTTGGCGGACTGCACATGTCTTCGAAATATTTGTTATTTTTCAGACATGCAAGTTTCCTCACGATGTTTTCCTTCACCGCCGAGCACGTGGTAAATCAGCCGGCACCGGGAATCGAACCCAAGTCACTCGCGTACTATGAAATTTAAAGCGAGCGCCTAGCCCCTGAGCTACCACGGCTCAAAACCCTGTGTAATGGTAACTTTTTTTTGTATAAAAAAAATCATGCCTTCTACTGTTCTCGTGTGGCGTTTACCCGCACATATTACGAGTACACGTCCAAAATCACACTGACCTGCAACAACTATCTGTGGTCGATGCAAATATTTTAAACTCATGAACCGTACTAAAGGAAGCTATATATATATATACAGGGTCAGAAAAAGGGAGACAAACGCAGCACCACCAGACCCGAAAATCAACTATTGACGTTTAACGCAAATGTTAGCTCCGGCTGGGATCCGAAACTAGGACCCCCGGCGTAGAAGTTAGGTACTGTGACCACTAGGCCACGCGGTCGTCTATAGTAATATATACAGTATACTAAGCAGATACAAGAAGTACTTGCTGATGGTCCGATTTACCATCACGACAACTCGAATACTTTTGGAAGCTATTAACTGCGCTTGAGATATCATAGTGCTAGTTAATAGAATCAGGCGTTATCATGCGGAAATCCATTATAATGAAGGAAGGTAAGTTACTTTGCTAAGATCCGCATGCAATCTTAGCAATTTGCATGCGGATCTTAGCAAAGTAACTTACCTTCCTTCATATCATAGTGCTTCAAGAAATTGTGCTACTTCTTTGTGGAATTTGCTGCCGCCAGCTGTTTACTGATACGACTTATTGCCATCTAATACATTCACGCCTTTTTCACAAAAAGAGATGGGCAGAAGCCAATCGTAGACCACATTTCGCACCCGCGAGGAGCGCTGGAAGAACGTGAGCGGTGGCGAACAACGTCCCCGCCATTTTAGTAAATGTCAAAAATGTTTACACCCATTGCGTTCCCACGGGCAGTATGGTGACAGCACTTCATGTGATGGTGTTATTCTAGTATTAAGTTGTAGTTAAAAGGTTGCGGACACTTACCATAAGATGAGCCGCTTGCTAGTTTGTCTTATTTTCTATAAAAAACAGAAGTTCTGTTACAGAGTGAGAATCTCACATCAATATCATCTGGCGCATAACTACCCTTTTCCTTGACAGTATCATCTGCCAAACATTTTTTTTAGCTCTGCGTTCTTATGATACTTTTATAACTCAACTTCATCTCGAAAATTTAGCTAAGTGGTTGGGCTCTGCCTATCCCTTATACGGGAAAAGGCATGACTGTATTTATCTTTATACTCGGTATCTTACAATAGAATTACAAAACTTCACCTCGACAATATTTACTCGATTTACATTTCCCTTTCCTTATATAGCCACTCATTCCTGCCACCGATTCCACAAGATCCGATTTCACCGATCGCTTTGGAAACCAAGTTTAGTTAGTTTTAAGACCACGTTTTACTTCACTGAGTTCAAATGTATCATTTGATCTCGGTTTTCGTCTAACCGATTTTACCGGCTCCATTTTGATCGCGTTTAAAAAAAAACGAAGTTTACATGAAATATCGTCACTGTCTTAAACGAAAACTCGGTGTAATTTTCTTATTTTGCAACATCAAACAGCCTGTTTTTATGCATAGACATATGACAGCTCTCTAAACGCGTTTAAAGAGCTGAACGTCGAAAATTGGGCGTTCAGAATTTGAATATTCATGTAAACTACGTTTTTCTAAACGTGATCAAAATGGAGTCGGTGAAATCGGTTAGACGAAAACCGAGATCAAATGATACATTTGAACTCAGTTAAGCAAAACGCGGTTTTGGTTAAACTTGGTTTCCAAAGCAATCGGTGAAATCGGGCCTTAGTAATATTCATTAAGCTGTGTCCAGAATTATGTCTTGCAATCCCACATACAATGATGATGGTGATGTTCTCCTAGCCGATTTCGAACACGGCGACAACTGCCGACTGCTGTCGAGAGCCATCAACTGCGCAGGAGATATTATAGTGCCACAAGTGTACGCGCAAACACAGAGGCACTCACTCGTCCCAACCTACCGGCGCCCGATGTAACGCTGAAGCGATAAGATCGGAGGTAGGCTAGGATGCAGTGTCAGAAACAGGGGGACAATCACAACACAACCAGACCCGAAAACCAACAATTTATGTTTAAGCACAAATGTTGGCTCCAGCTGGGATTCGAACCCAGGACCCGCGGCTTAGAAGTCCGGTACTCTGACCACTAGGCCACGCGGTCGCCACACCACATACAATATACATAATATTAAGATTACACGAAAACTATACTTGCAACTTGAAATTTATCTTAGTATCGTATTAAATCCACGTGCATGCACTGCATTCTCTATTCCTATTCACATAATTGGAATTAATCAACTACGCGCCACAGATATTCAATTACCCAACGTCTGAGTATAATTGTCTCTGAAATTTACGTAGTTGTAACATAAACAAACTGTAAAATAATATTACCTCAGTTTCAATGTTTAGAAATAGTCTATTTAAGTAAATGAAATATCTAATGATTTCTTATATTTACGCGAACACTACACATTTAAATGAAACTAATTTTACGGATTTTATCGCGTTTAATTTTGTTATTTATAACCCGACGTTTCGAGTGCTTTACAGCACCCATGGTCACGGGGGGACTGAGGTGACAGATGTCCCGATGTCATAGTTAACCCGGAGTACCTTCAGGTTATAAATATCGGGTTATAAATAACAAAATTAAACGAGATAAAATCCGTAACATTAGTTTCATTTAAATGAAATATCTTTTATAAAATTGGAATCACACTTGAAATACAATCACGCCTTTTTAACATGTAAGGTTCAGGCAGAGATCACACCGGCAGCCCACTTTTCTACCCCGCGGGACCAGACGTGACGGACTGCGAACCACGTCGCCGCCATTTTGTTACGAGTGAAAAAAGTTTTGACAGCATATTATGGTATTATTCTGCACGAATGGATATTTAAGTTGTTTTATTAACATTTTTTTAGTTCTTTATACTTTTTTATATCTTCAATATATTCCTTAGTTTCTTATTATTTTCTTTTAAATAATTCTGTCCTTAAAAATCTACATCCCACTATTAATATTACTGAAAAGATGACTAAGAGTATGGTGGCAGCATCAAATAATCTCACCACATTTGGAAATAGTTAAGTCAGGGGAAATATCGAAAAAACCACTTAGCCTCCAACAGATGGTAAAAACATATTAGATTTGCAACCTCTGAACTATCCAGAAAAGACATGTAGAAGTAAGGAGGATCGGCGCATTATGCGAGGTGTCTGGTGTTATATAAATGGATTTAGTTCAAAAAAAGGACAATTTTAAAATATTTTCGCCAGTCATAACTGTACTGTACCAGATGCATTGATTGAGGTGGTTGATTCTCTTAAGCCGTCACCACACGGAACAGCCGTCACCACACGGAACAGCCGCCACCACACGGAACAGCCGCCGCCACACGCAACAGCCGCCACTACACGCAACAGCCGCCATCACACGCAACCGCCGCCACCACATGGAATACCCACCACCACACGGAACAGTAGTAGTAGTTTCCTTAGGCCATTCTTTATGCCTATTTCAAAACAAATCTGTCTAAAAAAGTAATGCGCGACCGCTCATCCGTTCTCCGCACAGTGACTCATGCATTCTACTTTATTTGACCGTAACCAGCAAAAAGTTCATCAAATGCTTAAACTTACTGTCCTCCGACTTACTGAGTCGAAAAAAAAATTGATTTTTGTACAATTTTTATGAATAGAGTATAGAATTTATTTAGCAGATATGATTTTGACTTAAATTTACACGAATATTACAGGTTTAACAACTATGTGTTACGCGTTTCGTCAACGTTAATTTTTTTAAACAATTTATTTACAGTAAAGGAGAGAAAGTTAATTTGCTAAGATCCGTATGCAAAATGTAAAACGGTGGGTACTACCTAGTTTTGAAGAGCACCCCCCATTAACAGCGTGCACAAGAGAACCAATACCGCCACCGGACGCCGCCACCAGATACCCTCCACCACTACAACACTACAACTAGGCAGGCACTCCACTGAAGTCGAGAACACGACACGTGTTTCAAAAAATGACATTCAATGAGTAATATGCAAACAATCCATATTAAATAAAAATATTCTATTATTCAAAAATAATGCTACAGGAGTTAAATTAACAAAATTTTACTAATTCATCAAATACTTTTTTTTATTATACATTGAATATTTCTGCGGTTTTTTTTTACTTAATCATTAAAAATATCAGTCTGTAGGAATGATATTTATATAATTTTATACAGAATATATAATAAGTTGCAAAAGCAATCAACATTTTGTAAAGTATTCGAGCTAAAACGTACAATAAACATGGGATAAAATAACAAATCCAAGCCTAATATTATTATAGTGAAGTTGGTAAGTCCCTGTATCCTATAAGTCTTTATTTGGGTAAGTATTTTCTAACGCCACAAGGAAAGCGTTAATCGTCAAGCTACGGAAGACAATCCCAGTGGAGGACCGAGGCGATATTTTTAAGTCGCTAATGGATTTCAGTGCCTTTAGCCACTTTTATATACTTAAGTCTTGTATTGGATGACATGAAAATTGAATATTGTGTATTTAAGAAATTTAAACTTAACGTAAGTTTATTACATTAACATAATTTATTTCTTTGATATAATGGGGCACATTATTACATAAATGGGAATGCCATTAGACCTTATTGCATATATTGGACTGACACTAACTCACGGCTCAAGCACAAAAGTAAAGTAAAATAAAGTTTCAGCCTATAAATGTCCCACTGCTGAGCACAGGCCTCTCTCATTTCTGAGAGGGTTTTGGAGCTAGGAAGAATCCGACACGCTGCTCCAATGCGGGTTGGCCACAGGCACAATACTAACGACGACCGCGTGGCCTGGTCAGAGTGACCACTGGTTCTTGATTCGAATCCCAGCTGAAGCGAACATTAGTTACAGACTAATTTAAATATAGACGACTACTCTTTGACCACCACTCTTATTTGCTTGTTGATTAATTAATTAAAATTTGACATGAAGATAATATAAATTTTTTAGTTTTTATATTTCATTTCATCATTTATTTAATAAAACTACTTTTACGGATTTTATCGCGTTTAACTTTTAAAGTAGTAAAGTTTCGAGTACTTTACAGCACCCATGGTCACGGGGGGACTGGGGTGACAGATGTCCTGATGTCATAGTTAATCCGGGGTACAGTGGCCATAGTTGCCACGCTGGGCAGGCGGGTTGGCAACCGCAATTTAATTATTCAGATGTTCCAGGAAGACGCTGCTGCCCATCTGCTGGTTTTTATTCTCCCTCTGTCGACTTCTTCGACACTCACGGGATGAGATGGGGTTCTCTTAAGCCGCTACGACACGGCACGTTCTACAGTAATTAGATAATTTTAATTCTTATAACAGGCAACTACAACATGGACCAAATACAATATAACTAGTATGAAGATAACAACAGGGATAAAGATAATAATAAAAAAACATAATGTGGAAAACAATGTACAGGAATCCGTCTAGGTTGGTACCACCCCAGGACCAGTTATTCTGCCGTGAAGCAGTAGTGTGCAAACATTACTGTGTTTCGGTTTGAAGGGCACTGTGAGCTAGCGTAAAAACGGGGCATATGAGACATAAGAACTTATGTCTCAGGGTGATGGGCACAGTGTGGTGTCACACAGATTTTTCTGGGTGACACAGCATTTGTTATGGGCAGACGTTGCACTTACCATCAGGTGAACGTTTTGCTCGTTTCATCACTATATCCAATAAAAAAAAACAAATGCCTTAGTTATTTATATTATCGTTTTTAACAAAATCATATCAGTAACAAAAAACTAACAGGTTTTTTTTTCCTTTTCATCCCTGGTCAGAAGAACCTCAAGGTACCTAAAGTATTAAGTTAATTTTTAATTTATCGATGATTCATTTATGTGCGACGTCTTTATACAGGTTTGAATTCTACAGACCGTTTGCATATTTAATAACTCGAAAAGGGTTTCAATCGCCACACCTGCTTCCATACATTAATGTGAGTGTTTTGTCTCACAGCAGAGTCTATCGGCCCTTCAAGTTCTTATATATATATTGCACAGGCGAAATATGAAATCGGTCACGCTCAGACTTATTTACTTTACTATATTGGATTTTTACTTCATTTTTAAATATACAAATAAATAAAATTTCAGAGTCTGTTTGTAATAACAAAATAACAGCTTTTTACTGGATGTTTATAAAAGTATATACGGTACTTAGAAAAAAAACTATTTTTTAAAATTTTGTCTGTCTGTCTGTCTGTTTGTTCCGGCTAATCTCCGAAACGGCTGGACTGATTTCGACGGGATTTTCACTGACAGATAGGTGATATTGTACCGGGTAACGCGCAAAAAAACCCCAAGATCCGATTCAGATAGGGAAGTATATATGTCTGTCATCAATCGGGGTTGGCTTTTTTACGCGGGTCACAGCTAGTATAGAATAGATTTGTATTTTATCTACTATCTGCAGTGTCTGCGATGATAATAACGCACGTGAGATTAAGTTAGTCATTAACCGATTCATGGTGCCATCACCGGGCTTTTCAAAGAAGAGGGGGCAAACGAGCAAGCGGTTCACCTGATGGTAAGAGATCACCATCGCCCATCAACATCCGCAATAGCAAGAGAATTCCGGATGCGTTGCCGACCTTTGAGAAAGGAGTAGGCTCCTTTCTTGAAGGTCCCTAAACCGTATCGGTCCGGAAAAACCGCTGGCGGCCGCAGATTTCACAAAGTGGTTGAGCATAAAACAAAGCAAAAAGTTTGTGAATTTACTTGAATTTATGTGGTAAGATGGTGATTGATGTGATGGCGGTGCTGGTGGTAGGATTCCTATGCCATCCATCCATCTAGGTGGGTACCACCCCAGGGCCAGTTATTCTGCCGTGAAGCAGTAGTGTGCAAACAATACTGTGTTTCGGTTTGAAGGGCACTGTGAGCTAGCGTAATCACTGGGCATTTGTGACTTACGAACTGATTTCTTAAGGGTGACGGGCGCAGTGTGGTGTCACACAGAAATATTCTGGGTGACACGCATTTGTGGTGGGCGGACGTTGCACTTACGATCAGGTGAACGTTTTGCTCGTTTCGTCACTTTATACAATAAAAAAATAAACTTTATAATTCTTTTAGCTATTTACCTTAAGCAAAAAATTAACTTATAATTCTTTTAGCTATTTACGTAAAGCAGAAAAACTAAAAGGTCATTAAATATTCAGTTGACTAGACCACTTGTATACTGGATAATGCTATGGATCGCACCATAATCCGCTTATCTTTTAAAGCAGACCGCAGCGGTGTCATTCGTTATGGTTATAAGCTGGATCAAGTTAACATCTATCGTCTACAAATATCAAAACAAAGTTCGCAGAACACCATAGCGGTATTTCAGCTACTTGACAACTGAATGGGCGGAGTGGTCAGCGGAACTGATCACTAAATGATGTGTAAAGATTGGATTCCTCACCGAAGCCAATATCTGTGCAATACATAAGTTAATGTTTTTCAGGTCTGGATGAGTGTTTCTGACGTTGAATTCAATCCTTTTTTTAATCTTGTCAGAAAAGCGGTACAAGGGAAATCATTTGGGTTGTCTCCGATTGGGGTGAATCGTATTTTACCGTGGCTAAGCAGAAGGATTGATTCTGTATGTGTGGGATTCTGCGCTGACCATGTCGCTGTTCTATATTATGATAACGTTATTAGCAATTACATGTTCTTCTGCATGGTACTCCTCTTTCCTTTGTGATGGAACAGAGCGATTTTTTTTTGCAAACAATAATTTAATTAATACTTAACATGTATTTAAACGCTTTCGCTTCTAAACTGCTAGTACTACTACCATAGATGATGTCGAGAGTGTCTCATAATAATACGGGAACAATGAAGACGAGTAAATGTCTTGACTGCAACATAATATCTATATTAGCCGATAGGTGCCTGGCAGCGTCGAATAGCATCTACCTGTTTCCTACTAAAGTGTCGTAAGAGGCGACTAAGGTACGTACAGCCAGCGTACGGACGTAAGTGTACGGGCCGCCTTTATTCGTCCAGAATAACACCAAAATATGCAACGCTGTCACTATCTTGTGGAAACACGTAACGCCTCCGCCTACCCCTTATATGGGAAAAAGTTGTGACTGTATGTATGTATTTTCAATATTTATTTCCTTTTGTAATTTTGACTTTGCTTCTTCTCAATTCATTATTACTTAATGTTCTATAACATTGTCATCCTGTGTTGATAAATCTTTCTGGATGTTAACCAGGTGTTACCGTTTTCGACATCGACCAAAATGTTCATTATAAAGTTCTGTTCACGGCGGTACAGCTCGATGGGTGCAGTGTCTAAACGCTACGAGTAATGGATTCGAGGCCTACTCAGTGACATTTATGTCTGGTTCCTGGTTTTTATTTTCCGTCTGTCGAATTTTTCGACACCCAAGGGCTGTTATGGGGTGGCAGATTCTCTTAAGCCGCCACCACACGGTGAATGGGCAAGCCGGTAAGGGTCGACGTAGGCGAACGTATTACGATCAGATCGAAATCGTTTTAAGGAAAGGCCACGTCAAAAGTACCCGCAACCGACGAGCTTGTATGAAAACACTAATGAAAGTAGAGGGAGCTGAAGATGTGTGTCAGGATCGTAGCAAGTGGAAAGATGTGATCTCTGCCTACACCTATGGGAAAGAGGCGTGACTCTATGTATTTATGTACGCATTACGGCTTCGATGTGAAAGATTAGATCTTCTGGCTCGCGGCATTGTAAATAACATTGGAAAAATTGGTCACACAATTCAAAATTAATTTGATAACCTCTAAAAGTTTGCACCAAATCGAAAATAAAAATATTATAGGAAACATTATTCTATCTCGTTTTCTCGCAGGATAAACCCTATGGATGTATATTTTTGTCTCTTTTCAGCGTCGCTTTTTCGTTTCATCGAGTTACAAGTCACAACGTTTCCAAAGAAGTTTTCTTTACAAACCTTAGTCTGTTTTCCTTATAACCATAAGAGCGATGCCGCAGGTAAAAAGCTGTACATAAATAATCGTACAGCGTTTCCATCGAATGTAAACATAATTTATACAATAAATATAACAATAAATAAATGTACTGTATAATATATTCATTACGTATTTTATGACGACCGCGTGGCCTAGTGGTCAGAGTACCTGACTTATAAGCCGCGGGTACTGGGTTCGAATCCCAGCCGGAGCCAACATTTGTGCTAAAACATAAATTGTTGGTTTTCGGGTCTGGTTGTGTTGTGATTGTCCCCGTGTTTCTGACACTGCATCCTGGCCTGCCTCCGATCTTATCGCATCAGCGTTACATCGGGCGCGGGTAGGTTGGGACGAGTGAGTGCCTCTGTGTTTGCGCGTACACTTGTGGCACTATAATATCTCCTGCGCAGTTTGATGGCTCTCGACAGTAGTCGGCAGTTGTCGCCGTGTTCGAAATCGGCTAGGAGAACATCACGTATTTTATAATTTGTTAAATACAGGTTAATTTTTTACAACGTTATTCATTCACATTGTTTATTTCAACCTACGCTTGACATACGACATTGTATACAGTAGCTTCCTAGTAATGCTCTGTAGTTTACAGAGGATTGGTGCTCTATTAACATACTACTCTAGTTACTGGTAGTAGGATTCCTGTGCAGGAATCTATTTAAGTTGGTACTACCTCAGGGCCTTTGATCTTCGACCGTGAAGCAGTAGTTCGCAAACATTACTGTGTTTCGCTTTGAAGGGCACTATGAACGATTGTAATAGTGGTTATATGAGACTTAAGAACTGATGTCTCAGGGTGATGGGCGCAATGTGGTGTCACACAGAAATGTTCTATGGGCAGACGTTGCACTTACCATCAGGCGAATGTTTTGCCCGTTTCATCGCTTTATCCAATAAAAATCATACAGTCACGTCTGTTTCCCATATATGAGGCAGGCAGAGACTAAACACGTAGCCCACTTTTCACCCTCGTGGGAAACAAGACACGTCGGGTGTCGGAAATGACGTCGTCGCCATTTTTGCAGGAGTCAAAAAAACATCTAGCTCCCCATTACGTTCCCTCGAGCAGTATAGTGACGGCATTGATTATTTTGGTCTCATTCAACAATCTGCTCGTACCATGCCCTAGTCGCTTCGTACGTCACCTCGGCTGGAAAGAAGGTAGGTGTTATTCTACTCTGCCGGACACCTATCGACTTTATTCACAAAAAAACCATATGGTCTCAGAACCATGTGAACGAAACGGCGGGCAATTGCTAGTTTCTAATAAATCAGTAATACATTTTGTAACGCCCAAGAGTAATAAGGAAAAAATGTTATTTCAGCAGACTTCCCATTTGCTGGGGCGTATATAACCCCCAGGGAATCAGTGACCGCATAACATTTGATAACACATATTTTTTTACGCGCTCATAATATTATGATATCATTTTATTATTATAAAGTATAAAATACCGTGACACATCAAAACCTTTTTTTTTAATGAACAAAAACCATGTCGCTTTATTTATTTTTATAGATAAAACAATAAAGAAAATCAGGCCTGCTGGAAGAAATTTCATCGTGAAATAAGCAGTGCCTTTGTACTAATTTACTGTCTTTGTAATTTCTACTGTGATTTGTATGTGTACATAAACAGTAAATAAATAAAAAAAGTGACGAGACGAGCAAACCGTTCACCTGGTGGTAAGTGCAACGTCTGTCTAAAACAAATTCTGTGTGACGCCACACTGCGTTCGTTACCATGAGATATCAGCTCTTAAGTCCCATATGCCCAGTGGTTACACTAGCCATCAGTGCATTTCAGGCCGCAACAGAATAATGTTAGCACGCTACTGCTTAATGGCAGAATAATTGGCATCAATTTTGATTCTCACTTTTACAATTTAAAATTTCGTACATACATACAGTCCCGCCTTTTTCCACATCCGTTGACAAAACATATGCTATCGTGATGCTATTGGTTTAATGAAGGCAGGTACCACCCCAAGGCCAGTTAATCTGCCGTGAAGCAGTAGTGTGTTACTGTGTTTCGGTTTGAAGGGCACTGAGGGCTAGTGTAATCACTGGGCATTTGAGACTGAAGAACTGATGTCTCAGGGTGACGAGCGCAGTGTGGTGTCACACCGAAATATTTTGGGTGACACAGCATCTGTGGTCGGCGGACGTTGCACTTACCATCAGGTGAACGTTTTGCTCGTTTCATCACTTTATACAATAAAAAAAAAGTTATACTGCTAAGATCCGCATGCAAAATACAAAAGTTGTTATCTATTTTTTTTGAAGAGCACCGCCAGCCCTCCCTCAGTAGCGTGCACAAGCAAACTAGCACCACCACCAGGAAGCGCCACCATATACCCTCCACCAACCACGCCCACACAGACGTCGCACAGACGGCCGCGGAGTGACTCGTCTGTCGTAGAGTCTATAACACGGTATCCATGATATGGGTGGACCACCACCAGATGGTTCTTGCTGGCGGTGTTAGTTTTCTTGTGCACGCTACTGAGGGAGGGCGGGCGGTGGTCGTCAAAAAAAAAACTGGGTAATATACACTTCTTTTAAATTAACTTACTTTACTTCATTATTATGGATTTCCGCAAAGTAACGCCTGATTCTATTAGCTATTGTTTTACTGAAAATTCAGATCCCTGATAATACGCTTAGAAATAACAAAGTAGTTAGTACAAGAAAATATTTTATGAAGATAATATTCTTCTTAAGATAACTTACAATCGGAATAAGGTGGCTGGTGGAGATATTAGCTGGCAATAAAATAGAAGTTCGAAATGAAATGATATTAGGAAACTGCTGTAGAGGAAAATTGCGACTCTGATCGGTATACTATTGAAAATATGGTTTTATGAAATTGATCTAACAAATCTGTTAGGAGACTGAATATTATTTTTACTAATAGAAGATATACCAACAAATTGTATTTTAAGATTTTCTTTAATAAAATTAAGTTAAAAAACTAAAACTAGTCGGTTCTTAGTTACTTAAGAATCGATCTCTAAAAATATATATGAAGAAAATATTGTTGTCTTGCATTCTTATCTACAAACTATCCAATACTAACTGACATCCGCGTCTTCGCCCGCGTGGATGTAGGTTTTTAAATATCTCGTGGAAACTATTTGATCTTCCGGGATAAAAAGTATCCTATATCCGTCTCCAGGATGCAAGCTATCTGTATGCAAAACTTCGTCAAGATCGGCTCTGCGGTTCGACCGTGAAAAGGTAACAAACACAGAGAGTTCCTTTCGCGTTTATAATATTAGTATGGATTTATCATTCAATAAGTCGACAATTATTTACATGTACATTTTTATTGTATACATAGACATAGTGATGTTCAGAGGATAGCCGTAATCGTTTACCTTAACACCATTATAAAATAAGCGAAATATTTAAAAGACAATAACAATATCACTAAGATTCGTTTAACGTTAATGAGTGGGGTCCGCTAGATGTTTAAATAACTTGCTTTGAAATGTTCAAGCTCGTCAGTATTCACTTCGTTGTTAAACCAATGGTACTTTTTTCAACCGAATACATTGAGAAAGTTCTTATGATTTTGTAACAGGATATCCGTGACAGCTTTGTGGAGTGATAAGACATATTACTGCTGGTAGGATTCCTGTGCAAGAATCTACCTAGGTAGGTACCAACGCAGGGCTAGTTATTCTGCTAACAGCTTAGCAAAAGCACACAGAATTGTTCTGGGTGGCACGGCATTTGTAGTAGGCGGACGTTGCACTTACCATCATGTGAACGTTTTGCTCATCTCGTCACGTAATACATTAAAAAAATATCATCCCGTGGTCCTGTAAAAAGTCGACAGAGGGATAATTAAAACTAGAAGATGGGCAGCAGCACCTACTTGGAACATCTTAATAAATAAATTAATTGCCATTCCGCCTGCCAAGCGTGCCAACTTTGCCAAAATCTCCCCAAAATGAGAGCTGCAAACTTTTGTGGCAATCAATGGAGGATGTCCTGTAGTGGACTAATCAACAAACGGCTGACATGATGATGATACAGCATTTGTTATGGGCAGACGTTGCAATTATCATCGGGTGAACGTTTTGCTCATCGCGTTACTATCTGCTATAAAAAAACTTTTATTTTGTCTTCTGATACTAAAATGAGATGCTATACCGATGTTAGCTGTGGGACTTTGGTTTTACTTTGTTGGTTTAGTTTGTTGTTTGTTTGTTGTAAAAACTCAAATAATTCCAAAGTACATGAATTCTAAAGACCTCGCGTCGCGGGCTGAGCTCGTTATAAATACGTAAAAACAATACAAAAGTAATCACTGTGTAC
This sequence comes from Luehdorfia chinensis, assembly GCA_019845155.1. NCBI lineage: Eukaryota > Metazoa > Arthropoda > Insecta > Lepidoptera > Papilionidae > Luehdorfia > Luehdorfia chinensis. The sequence goes on along the minus strand of JAHVAK010000548.1, from coordinate 291,266 downwards.
AGTTAAGCGAATGCATGCCGAGTGTAGGTATCGCAGCCGTAAGTTGGCTCTGAAAGCATTAAAAACTGTTTCTTGTTTACTCTTAAACCTTTGATAAAGGTTAAGAAGTCAGTTTCAACAGTAAACGTAAGTTTCTTTTATGGAAGAAAGTGACTCCGTAACTTTTATTTGTCGTTGAAAAAAAAGTAAAGTAAAGTTTCAGCCTATAAATGTCCCACTACTGAGCACAGGCCTCCTCTCATTTCTAAGAGGGTTTTGGAGCTAGGAAGAATCCGTCACGCTGCTCCAATGCGGGTTGGCGGACTTCACATGTCTTCGAAAATATTTTTTAATTTCTCAGACATGCAGGTTTCCTCACGATGTTTTCCTTCACCGTCGAGCACGCGGTAAGTCAGCACTTAAAATTGCAATTAACAATTTTAGTGGTGCCGACACCGGGAATCGAACCCAGGTCACTCGCGTACTATGAAATTAAAAGCGAGCGCCTCGCCCCTGAGCTACCACGGCTCCGTCGTTGAAATGATTACGTAAATTTTCTCGTGTGTAATTTGCCTAAGCACATACAAAAACGGGTTCATTCGCACAACGCGCTGGTATTTTTTAATAAAACTCGAAGGTTCTTTGATGACGCTTTAGGAACAAATATGCCTTTGTACCTCACTTCCTCCAAATATCCCTAATAAATTACCCCGCCATACCAAGATGTTATTGAGGTATTTTTCGAGTTTTATCCAGTTTTCTGAAACATTTTTTAACTACTAGATACTTAGAAACTAATTCTACTATAATTTATTTGCTTATATAAAGAACTATCCATGTTCTTCACTCTGCTCATAAATTTCTGCATCATCATTATAATTTTAGCCTGTCTTAGTCCACTGTTGAGCATAGGCTTCCCCTACAGAATGCTACAAAACACGGTCCCGAGCCGCCTGCAGCGACGACCTGCACGATGCGGGAAGTCGCTCGTTCTTTCACTTCCCGCAAAACCGAGCAGGAGATGGAGCGATGCCATTCGACAAATATGGCCGGTAATTGGAGTCTTAGGTAAATTTTATTGGTGGTAGGATTCCTACGCAGGAATCCATCTAAGTACCTACTTATAGTATATCCATCGTAAGGCCAGTTATTCTGCCGTGAACCAATAATGTGCAAGCATTACTGTGTTTCGGTCAGAAGGTCACTGGCAGCTAGTGTAGTCGCTGGGCAAATGAGACTTAAACTGATGTCTCAGGGTGAAGGGCACAGTGTGGGGCCGCACAGAAATGTACTGGGTGATACAGCATTTGTTATGGCAGACGTTGCACTTACCATTAGTGGAACTGGAACTCTATAACCGTCAGTCTCATTACTCTCTGATATAAAAATTTAAGCGAAAGTCGTCAGGGAAATAAATGTTCTCCAGTAGCAATGCAACGTGTGGGAACTCTGTGCGTCTACAATAGATTGTATGATAGTGATCGGTTTTCGATGATGCTATGCCCCACGACTGTGACCTAGCACTGGACCATTCCTCTGTATATATGACAGAAACGTTACATTGGTTACGGAATGGTGAAAATGGTAATCTCCTATTTTTTTTTGCATAAAGTGATGTAACGAGCAAAACGTTCACCTGATGGTAAGTGCAACGTCTGCCCATAACAATTGCTGTGCCACCCAGAAAATTCCTGTGTGACACTACATTGTGCCCATCACCGTGAGACATAAGTAATAAAGTAATAATAAAGTATAAGTCTCATGTGCCCAGTGATTAGGCTAGCCCACAGTGCCCTTCAAACCGAAACACAGTAATGTTTGCACACTACTGCTTCACGGTAGAATAACTGGCCCTGGGTTGGTACCTACCTAGACAGACTCCTGCGAAACATTTATATATTCTTTAAATGAAACTAATTTTACGGATTTTATCGCGTTTTATTTTATTATTTATAACCCGACGTTTCGAGTGTTTTACAGCACCCATGGTCACGGGCGGACTGAGGTGACAGATGTCCCGATGTCATAGTTAACCCGGAGTACCTTCAGCTTTTAATTATTATTTTATTTATTATTATTTTAATTATTATTATTTTAATTATCTTGTGCCAAACCACCGAAGTTGTATGGGTTACCCAAAATACACAAACTCAATGCTCCGCTACGTCCAATAGTGAGTCAAATCGATTCACCAACTTACAGATTGGCTCAACATGTGGCTAAAATACTCTCCCCACTTAGAGGACACACAAGAGCACACACAAAGGATTCCTACCATTTTGTCAGTGAGATAAAAGACCTACATCTTACTGACAATGAAACTATGGTCAGTTTTGGTGTCCAGTCGTTATTTACATGCCTACCTGTTGAAGACTGCATCTCAATTGTAACTAGGAAGCTAACAGAGAACAACATGCCAGTAGAACATGCAGAATTACTCAGACATTGCCTAACATCTGGCTATCTATTGTAGAAGGAGCAATACTACCGGCAAGTAGATGGTGTGGCGATGGGCTCCCCAGTATCTCCCATTGTTGCTGACATCTTCATGGAAGACTTTGAGGAGAAAGCCCTCCGTACTTCTCCAGTAAATCCAAGGTTCTACAAGCGGTACGTAGATGATACTTTCACAATACTACCTTCTGATAAAGTCACTGCATTTTTAGACCACCTTAACTCCATAAATTCTAAAATACAATTTACAATGGAATTAGAGACAAATAACTGTTTAGCTTTTCTAGATGTTTTAATAATTAGAAATCCTAATAACACCTTGAGTCACACTGTGTATAGGAAAAAGACCCATACAAATAGGTACTTAAACGGTAAATCTCACCACCATCCTTCACAGCTAGCTACCGTGGGCAAATCTTTGTTTCAGAGAGCACAAGGGATCTGTGACAGTAAACACCTGGCCGCCGAGCTTCAGCATGTCAAGCAAGTTTTGCAAGACAACAAGCTTCGGGTTCCGCGCCTTCGTCGCAGTGACCGAGTGAAGCCGGCCACAGTCGAGCGTGTACCTGCAGTCCTACCATATGTCAGAGGAGTCACGGACAAGATTAGCTATATCTTGAAGCGGGCTTCCATAAGAACATTTTTCAAGCCGCCTAAGAAGATAAGTCAGTTTTTACCATCTGTCAAGTGTAACATCCCTCTACAAGATGCAGGAGTATACAAGCTGGATTGTGAATGTGGTCTCTCTTACATAGGGCAAACAAAAAGATCAGTTAAAACCCGCGTAAAAGAACATATAGCTGACTTAAGCATCGTCGCTCTAGGAAGTCTGCAGTCTGTGACCATGTTCTGGATCATCCCAACCATTACATCAGATTTGATAAACCACAAATCCTCGCAAAAGAACTCCGATTCCTACCAAGGATGATTCGCGAGGCTATTGAAATTAAAAAAACATCCTAATTTTAATAGAGAAGATGGTTGGGTATTACCACCAGCTTGGGATCCTATAATTAATAAAATTAAATCAAAAACCAAGCATACCACTGCAAGACTTCAAGACACAGTAAGCTCTTTCTGCGTAGATCGGACAAGGAATAATAATTAAAAGCTGAAGGTACTCCGGGTTAACTATGACATCGGGACATCTGTCACCTCAGTCCGCCCGTGACCATGGGTGCTGTAAAGCACTCGAAACGTCGGGTTATAAATAATAAAATAAAACGCGATAAAATCCGTGAAATTAGTTTCATTTAAATGTGTAGTGTTCGCGTAAATATAAGAAATCATTATTTATATATTCTGTCCAGATAACAACCACTGGTTAACAAAGATGCCACGCTTATTATGCCTTGCCATAGTTGCCACGCTTGGCAGGCGGGTTGGCAAACGCTGTTTATTTATTCAGATGTTCCGGGAAGATGCTTCTGCCCATCTCCTGGTTTTTATTCTCCCTCTGTCTTTAACGACATCCACGGGATGAGATGGCGTGATAGATGTACTTAAGACACTAACACTCGCCTGCTAAATCAAATTAAAATGTTTTGTATATGATATTATGACTTTAAATAGCATCACTCACCTTCCACACTAGCGCGTCCAAACGAACTACTATGATCAATATGATAAATATGATTCGACCGCGTGGCCTAGTGGTCAGAGTACCGGACTTCTAAGCCGCGGGTCCTGGGTTCGAATCCCAGCCGGAGCCAAAATTTGTGCTAAAACATAAACTGTTGATTTTCGGGTCTGGTTGTGTTGTGATTGTCCCCGTGTTTCTGACACTGCATCCTAGCCTACCTCCGATCTTATCGCATCAGCGTTACATCGGGCGCGGGCAGGTAGGGACGAGTGAGTGCCTCTGTGTTTGCGCGTACACTTGTGGCACTATAATATCTCCTGCGCAGTTGATGGCTCTCGACAGTAGTCGGCAGTTGTCGCCGTGGTCGAAATCGGCTAGGAGAACATCATGATCAATAAAATTAAATCAAGAACCAAGCTAGACAGATGTACGCAAATGATATATTTCATTTTGCGTAGTACGGGCCATGAATAATAATTAATAATCTTAAGGTACCCCGGATTAACTATAACATTTTTTTTATGGAAGTGGGGGCAAACGAGCAAGCCGCTCACCTGATGGTAAGTGATCACCACCGCCCATAAACATCTACAATACCAGAGGAATAAAAGCTGCGTTGCCGGCTTTTGAGCAAGGAATAGACTCTTTTCTTGAAGGTCCCTAAGTCGTATCGGTCCGGAAAAACCGCTGGCGGCAGCAGATTCCATAAAGTGCTTGTGCGTGGCAGAAAACTGCGCGAAAAACGCACTGTGCTGGAATGCCCGCCATCAAGGTGGTGACGATGGTATTTTGCGGTGTGCCGCAATGTGCGATGGTGAAAACTAGCGGCTGGAATTAATCCGAACAATTCTTTGGAACACCCCGCATTGTAGATCCTATAAAAAATGCAAAATCAAGACGTCTGACACCGCAGTCCACCCGTGACTCATCACTGGCTTTATAACGTCTATAAAAGGTGATTAAAACAGCGTCATGAGTTAAAACGGCCCTTGCGCTCGTGGCTAAACAAGCTTCGACCGCACCGTTGGGAAACACGATTATTGGCGAAGTCTCTTGGTTGTGCTGAGTTGTCAGCTCTATTGTGTCTGCTTGTACGTTTTTGAGCCATCACCTCAAACTTAGCATTTTCATGAGCTGTATGAACGTCTGCAGTAAACTTTCTCCACTGGTTACGATCTTTTGCAAGATCTTCCCAGTGGGAGAAATTAATGTCAATGGAGGACATGTCGCGCTTAACACTATCTTTAAACCTTAATACATGATGACCTACTATAGGTGCTGTAAAGCGCTCGAAACGTCGAGTTTAAATAGTTAAAAATTAAACATGATAAAATTCGTAAAATCAATTTTTATTTAATGTAAAATATTCGCGCAAATAAAAGAAATTATTGTAAATCACTAATACTTAGCAGTACACCGTGTGGTAGCGGCCTAAGAGAATCTACCACCCTATACCATCCCATGGGTGTAGTAAAAGTCGACAGAGGGAAATTAAAACAAGAAGATTGGCAGCAGCATCTTCCTAGAACTTCAATAAAAAGCGGTTGCCAACCCGCCTGCTAAGCGTGGCAACTATGGCAAAATTCCTTCTAATGTGAGAGCTACAAACTTTTGTGGGTCTCTATGGGGGAGGCCTATGTTCAGCAGTGGACTTGTGATAGGCTGAAACGACGATAGCAGTACAGTTGAGAACGCGACATGTCGCGGTTTCTCGGTTAACATACTGAGCTAGGAAATACTTTAAGATATATTCTATAAGTGTTCGTGAGGTTCATTCCCAGTAGTAATATAGAACCGTGTCATGTCGGACTTGTGGGAATTTTTCGTCTCACTAGTTCCATAATATTGTAAAACATAAAATCATGACAATTGAGACACTCATTCCCTAGTGGTGAAAGAATAACAAAATTAATATTTTTAAAAATTAAAACTATTTTATAATATTTTATATCATTGATAAACTATTATTTTTCGTTTCCGGTTGAAAAAAATACACTAAAATAATTAATAGATAAATATTTTCAAGTATTTTTTATTTATTACATATTTACGGTACCGTAGTAGGAAATAATTGTCTCATTAGTTCAATAATTTTAGATCCTATGCAGGAATCCGTATAGATAGGTATCACCTCAGGGCCAGTTATTCTGCCGTGAAGCATTAGTGTGCAAACATTACTGTGTTTCGGTTTGAAGGGCACTGAGCTAGAGTAATCACTGGGCATTAAAGAACTGATGTCCCAGGTGGCAGCGCAGTGTGGTGTCACACATAAATATTCTGGGTGACACAACATTTGTTGTGGGCGGACGTTGCACTTACCATCAGGTGAACGTTCTGCTCGTTCCGTCACTTTAAACAATAAAAAAAAAAATCTTACAATATTATGGAACTCGTGAGATAAAAATTCCCAAAAGTTCCACATTATACATTTCTATGGCACTACGGGGTATGAACCGATTGTAATACGTTTGCTTACATCGACCCTTACCGGCTCGCCCATTCACACTCGCCTCATAAATTTGTTTCGTCAATTTTCTTTTATCCATCCTCTCTACGTGTCCAAACCATCTAAGCATTCCTAAGGGCGGATTTCAACGTTGAAACTAAACGCGATCAGTTCAAGAAAAACGAAGTTTAAGCGTTTGACTGAGTTCAATGCTACAGTTTGCATTTCATCAACATCAGTGCCGTGTAGTGGCGGCTCGTTAAAAGAATACTACCACTCCATCTCATCCAATGGATCTCGTAAAAGGCGAGTAAGGAGTTAAACTGCACTGTGCACACAACAGCGCATGGTGGCGATGGGCTCACCACCTATCACACCAAGTGCATTATATTGTTTTGGTGAAATGTGGATTGTGGCAGTCATCTGCTTTTGCAGTGAGTGCCCAGTCTCTGACTACCCCTTATGGGATACAGTCGTGATCTTATGTATGTATGCGAATGAACGCAGTCAATGCTAAACGCGGTTCAAATTCTGAACGCCCAATTTTCGATGTAGCTATGCATAAAAACAGGCTGTTTGATGTCGCAAAATACGAAATAAATCGTCTTTTTGTTTTAGATTGTGATGATATTTCATGTAAACTTCGTTTTTCTAAATGCGATCAAAATGGAGTCGGTGAAATCGGTTAGACGAAAACCGAGATCAAATGATACATATGAACTCAGTTAAGTAAAACGTGGTTTCATTAAACTTGGTCTCCAAAGCAATCGGTGAAATCGGGTCCACGTTACTCGTTTGTATACTTCCATATTGAATGTAAAGCTTGAGTGATACAACGCATTTCCAAATTATTCAAGTTTTTAAAAACCAATAATACAAGTACGATTACCGCTGTGAGTTACGGTTAGGAAAAAAAAGGAAAATATTTTGGACTGTTTTATTGACTTTAACTGGTGTTAGGTTTCCTATGCAGGAATCCGTCCAGGTAGGTACCACCCCAGGGCCAGTTATTCTGCCGTGAAGCAGTAGTGTGCAAGCATTACTGTGCTTCGGTTTGAAGGGCAATAAGATACTAAGAACTAGCGTAATCACTGGGCATATGAGACTTCAGAACTGATGTCTCTGTGTGACGGGTGCAGTGTGGTGTCACACAGAAATATTCTGGGTGACACAGCATTTGTTGTGGGCGGACGTTGCACTAACGTTTTGCTCGTTTCGTCACTTAATACAATAAAAAAAATAAAAAATTGAAAGATGTCTCGAAATCGCTTAACTTATTATTTATATCCGCGTTTAGTGTAGATTAAAACGATAATAATCCCCGTAACGCTTTCGCGCCGTTTAGTAGAGGTCGTAAATAAAGCGAGGAGGCCCGTTTTGTGAGCAGGAATTAATGTGTTTATACTTTAGGCCACTAAAATAGAGACCAGACGGCGTAGTCATGAAATGTGTGTGACATGAAAAATTCAAATTATTGATATTCTTTTGTTTTTTATACAAACCATATTCGAAAATTGTAATGCATTTCATGTGCTATTGACGCAATATTATTTTTATTATTAAAAAAACGATTCCCCACAGTAGGATTTCTCCTGTGTCGTGGGTGCGTTTTACATCTATCTGTAGGTCATACAAGTACTCGTATTTGTCCCGTGCGGGAATCGAACCCGCGACCCGCGGCGCTTAAGAAGTCAAGCGCTTAACCACTGCGCCAACCGAGCCGACACATATTGAAATATATTTGAGTGTATTCTCTAACATAAGATATTCAGATTCCAGTGGAAGAGGGAGAAGAAACCGATGGAAGAAACTCCGCATGTATTCCATTTTTAAGTATTGTTTTCAATGTTGAACTGTCTGTTTGTAATAATAAAATAACAGCTTCTTACTCCATGCTTGTGAAAGTATTTACGGTACTTATAAGAAAAACAAAGTCTGTCTGTTTGTTAATCTCCGAAGCGGCTGGATCGATTTTGACGGGACTTTCACTGACAGATAGCTGATATTATAGCGGGTAACTTAGGCTTCTTCAATTCTTTGAAAAATAATTAGGGTTCCGCGCAAAAAACATAAAACCCTAAAATCCGATTCAAATAGGGAATGATGTATGTACATCATCGATCAGGGTCGGCTTTTTTACGCGGGTAAAACCGCGGGCATAGCTAGTAATATATATAAAATAATGTATAAATGAGGAATTAGTATTTAGGAACAGTCTTTTTAGAGCTACAATATGTTTTGGTATTTTTTTTTAACTTTGCTTGCGAATAATTTTAGGTTTTAAACAGAATTTCATACTAATATTATAAATGCGAAAGTAACTCTCTCTGTCCCTCTGCCTGTTTGTTACCTTTTCACGGTTCAACCGCTGAACCAACCTTGACGAAATGTGGAACAGAGATAACTTGCATCCTGGAGACGGATATAGGATACTTTGTATCCCGTAAAATCGAATAGCTCCCTAGGGATATTTGAAAACCCTGCATCCACGGACGAAGTCGAGGGCATCTGACTCTCACAATCTATTCTTACGTTGAAAAATAAATAATTTTGTTTTTATTTTATGAGATGCAGCAAATTTATATCTATTTTATTTTTTATATATATTTTATTACATATAAAAAATAATAAATAATAATAAAAGGAGTAATTTGTAACTTTATAATACTGTAGTGCAGTGAAATAACTTTCCTGGATATGGTAACTATTGTGGATAAGAATAAAAATGTACTTAAGTTTGGTGGAGGACAGTAAAACTTTGAAAAAAATAACTTTATTAAATAAGCTGTAAAGTCTGAAGCTATTTATGCGAATATTACATATTTATTAAAAGTATATAGCCGATAGGTGTTTGGTAGAGTGGGATAGCACCTACCTCTTTCCTACCGAGGTGTCTTGGTCCGCCACCCGTCACGTCACGTTTCCTGCGGGGGCGAAAAGCGGGCTATGTGTGGTCCCTGCCTACCCCTTTTATGGGAAAAGGCGTGAATGTATCATGCATGAATGTATTGAATTAAAATATAATTGAAAATATATGATATTAAAAAATTGACGAGTAAATCATATCTATAATATCAACAAAATAACAGCTTTTTACTCAATGCATACAATCAAGTATATATGGTACTTATAAGAAAAAATCATTTTTTAATTTATTCTTCATTTTTTAATTCGGGCTAATCTCTAAAACGGCTTGGCCATTTTGACGGGATTTTTACTGGCAGATAGCTGATATTGTACCGGGTAACTTAGGCTACTTTTAGAAAAATAATTAGGGTTCCGCGCAAAAAAGTTAAAACCCCATAATGCGATTCAAATAGGTATGTATATCATTGATCGGGCTCGGCTTTTTTATGCGAGTAAAACCGAGAGGCATAGCTAGTTTTTTTATTTATCATAAAACCGACTTCAATGCAGCAACTCCAATGCTTATGAGTTTCATAATTTTCTCATGGATCCCATCCTCAGAACTTGACAAAAATTATTTGGGACTGCACTGCTAATCTTCTACTACTTTTTCATAAGAAAGGGTACCACTTTCTAATGAAAAAAGAATTATTAAATTATTAAAATCTGGACATAAACGAAGAAGTTATGCCCGAACATACAAAAAAAAATTTATCTATATAAATAAAATGATAGAGGTCTGCCGACGTGTGGGCATCACGCAAAAACTACTGGGTAGATTTCGATATTTTTTTTAGTTTTACTTCTTAGACACTTGTGCCTATCTCATACTTACGGCGTAATGGTTTCTTATATTTACGCGAATACTACACATATTTTTTTTTTGATAAAGTGACGAGTAGAGCAAAACGTTCACCTGATGGTTAGCGCAACGTTTGCGCATAACAGATTCTGTGTTACTCAGAACATTTCTGCGCAGCACCACACTGCGCCCGTCACCCTGAGACATAAGTTCTTAAGTCTCATATGCCCAGTGATTACGCCAGCTCTCAGTGCCTTTCAAACCGAAACGCAGTAATGTTTGCACACTACTGCTTCACGGCAAAATAACTGGCCCTGGGGTGGTAGCTATCTAGACGGACTCCTGCATAGGAATCCTACAAGTACCACCAGTAAAGTGAAGTAACCAGTAAAGTAACATTTAAATAAAACGATTTTTCACGGGCTTCATCGAGTTTAATTTAAACTATTTCAGAGAGCACGAGAGATCTGTGACAGGAAACACCTGGTCGCCGAGCTTCAGTATGTCAAGCGAGTTTTGCACGACAACAAGCTTCGGGTTCCGCGCCACAGCCGAGCGTGTACACGAGAGTGTTACACGAATTAATAAAACTAAAACGAGTTTACATTCACTAAATATTATATCTTAATGTTATTTGCGAGGTAATAAGGTAAAAGCCGAATATACTCGTAAACTACAACTTTAGTAATTACGCTATCCCTGAACTGCTACTAACTAAATATTATCAATCCAAAGATAAACCCAGCGTTAAATCTCGAACTCTAAAGCTTAAACTTAAACAACGACACCGGTAAATACTAATACTAAATAAATAATGTTTGCTTGCGTGTGGCCAGGAAAAATGTGTGTAGAATAATGAAAGCTCTGCTTACTACGTTGTTGAACAATAGAATGTTAATGTCTGGCTCCTAGCTTAATATAAGAAGTTTTTATAAGACGCCCGTTCCTTTACAAATATTGACAAATTGCTTATTACCAAGAAATATATGTAAAAATTATAATGTCATTTTTTAGGTAACAAAAAACAAAGCGACGCGTAACTAGGTAATAATCATTTTAAGCAATGTTTATAATAGAGTTCCGTTTCATAAATCGATTTCTACTAGGTGATTCCTATCTTAGGAGTAACTTAGATTTTTGACGCTTATCGACGGTTTTGTTTTTCAAGTTATCTTGTTTCGTATATCGTTTGACGTTTCAGAGGCGTTTGATCTAAGATTTGTTTCAAATTTTCGATTTTCTTACTACTTTTATTTAACATACCTTATAACTAATACAGAAATAACTGAGACAGATGCACTAGAAGAGCAGGAGCGACTGTCACACCTGTCAGAGTAAATAATAATATAATAAACGTTTAATTCAAGTAACATAAGACGTAAAGAGTTGCCTAAGGCAAGGAGTCGCCTTAAGCGCCTCTGAATTGATGTCCTAACTCACCTAACTTCGTTAGTTTTTTGCTCTAGTCAACTCCTTCATATTTAGGCATCTGATTTCGGCGTATCGTCAGGTAAGTGAAAACGGCATTAGAGCTCTCTTTTCACGTCATGAAACTATATTTACAACTAAGTGCTGTCAAAATATTATTAATGGTGAAGAAACAAGCAAGTAAGTGAACGTGTTGTAAGTTATGTTACGTAGGCGTAGTTAATTGTAATTTTTTTGTACCATCAAATCGAACATGACGAGTACAGGTGTTAATATTGTAATATATTAATTAGAATTATTGTTGGTCTTTGTTCACCTGGAACAGTATTAATTATTTTTACTTGTGGTGGGATTCTATGCAGAAATCCGTGTAGGTAAGTACCAACCCGAGGCCAGTTATTCTAGCGTGAAGCAGAAGTGTGTTAACTTTACTGTGTTCTGGTCTAAAAGCTAGTGTAACGTCCTCCCGTAACAAATGCTGTGTTACTCAGAACATTTCTATGTGGCACCACACTGTGCCCATCCCCTGAAATATTATTTCAAATGGGCAATGATTACAATAACCACCAATACTCTTCAAGCTGAAACAAGGTTATGTTTGCACTACTGTTTCAGGGCAGATTAACTGGCACCGCTGTGGTACCTACCTAGACGGATTCCAACATAGGAATCCTACCATCAGTATATTATTTATTGCTGTTTTAGAATTAAGGATTTACTCTTTATGCTGATGTATTCTTGCAAATTTTTAAATTGTATTTACACATTTCTGTGTATACATCACATCGCTCAGTTCACAAATATAACAACTTCTCGAATATCATATCGAAAGAGCATGCTCTAAAATATTTTGTTATACAAAATCCCTATGCATTTTAGCGAAATAAGTGTATGAATGTATTTATTGCAGCTGTCGACGAAGCGCGGTATACTGGCCATCTACCTGTAACCGCACTCCACAGCTGTAGGTGCACGATTTGAACGGTAAATTTATTTATTAATCATGTCTCTGATGAGAGCACTGCATCGCTGCACTTAATTTTATATGAACATGCTACGACTATTGCGCATAATGTTCTGTTTTCAAGATTTTTGTTTCTGTTCAGTGCAGTTGTCATTTAATACATATGGTAGTTTAAATTGCACCTGGCCCTTCATCTCATCTCTTTTACTTCGCTGGTGGCAGGATTCCTATACAGGAATCAGTTTATGTAGCTACCGCCGCAGTACCATTGATTCTGCCATCAAGCTGTAGTGTGCAAACATAACTGTGTTTCGGTGTAGGGTACTAACAGCTGCTGTAATTACTGGGCATATGACAGTTAAAAACTGATATCTCACGGTAACGAGCACAGTGGTGCCACACGAAAATGTTCTTGGTTTGGCTCGTCCCATACTCATTTAATAAAAAAATAAGCTGGAAAAAAGCACACAGTCAACATGATGGTGTTAGCTAGCATACGACGCACCTGCCCTAAGCACGCGGTACTTTTGGTGGGACGGTTGAGGTATGTTACTAAGTTTTTTCATTGAACATCTGTCTGAATATGAGTTCGTCTATTCTGTACATATAAATAATTGAATTATAGGCGCGATGCCTATCTGTGAGCAAGCGTTGCAGGTTTCCGTTGAAGCGAATATTGAAGTGAAGTGTGCTCTCCGGAATCACAAGTGTTGCCGGAAATCACAGAAAAGACATGTTAATTTTCAATTAACATGTGTTTAGTGATTGTTGCTATATGTTATATTTGTAGTGACCCACATTTTTTCGAAATTAAAAATCAAGGTGTCAATGAAGTGTTAATTTTGAGGACTATCGTGTAATTCCATGTTTCTAATATAAGAAAAGAATATTAATTTGCTCAGATCTTGATGTAGAATATAAAATGGTGTGTATTACCAATTTGAAGATCAGCGCCCGCCCTAAAGTAATAATTAAAATACACCAGATACCATATACCACTACATTCCGTCTAGGTAGGTACCAACCCAAGGTCAGTTATTCTGTCGTGAAGCAGTAGTGTGCAATCGTTACTGTCAGCTAGCGTAATCACTGGACATATGAGACTTAACAACTCATGTCTCAGGGTGTCGGGCAAGGTGTGGTGTCACACAGAAATTTTCTGGGTGACACAGCATTCGCTATAGGCAGACGTTGCACTTACCATCAGGTGAACGTTTTGGACGTTTCATCACTTTATAAAATAAAAAAAACACTACAACGAGACATTGTACGCCACTGAAGTCGTGGACAAACAGTCGAGTTGTATTCTTATTAAAATAACACTGTAATATGTATAATGATTTCTTATATTTACGCGAACACTACTCATTTAAATGAAACTAATTTTACGGATTTTATCGCGTTTAATGTTTTACTATTTATAACCCGACGTTTCGGGCGCCTCACAGCTCCCATGGCCACGGGGTCTATCATGGTCTGCTATCTATCATGCAGCAGCTATCATGGTCACGGGGGGACTGAGGTGACAGTTGTCCCGATGTCATAGTTAACACGGAGTACATTCAGCTTTTAATTATTATTTTTAGTCCGATCTACGCAGAAAGAGCTTACTGTGTCTTGAAGCCTTGCAGTGGTATGCTTGGTTTTTGATTTAATTTTATGAAAGTGAAACGTGCTTTCGCTGCATTGTTTTAAAGCCCTTCACTTCGTATTACGATACTATAGCTACTAAGCACGAATAGAATACCTTTATATACCTTTATACTTACCAATATACGAGTATTCTTGCCAATCACGCTATGCTGGCTTATTATTGTAACATTAGACATTACAAAATATGATTATCCGTACCATGAATTGAAAAAATTTGCAAGTGTTCATTTTTTTTTATTATATAAAGTGACGAAGCGAGCAAAACGTTCACCTGATGGTAAATGCAACGTCCGCTCACAACAAATGCTCTGTCTCCCAGAATATTTCTGTGTGACACCACACTGCGCCCACGGCGTCGCCCTGAGACATCAGTTCTTAAGTCTCAAATGCCCAGTGATTACGCTAGCTCACAGTGCCCTTCAAACCGAAACACAGTAATGCTTGCACACTACTGCTTCTCGACAGAATTACTGGCCCTGGGCTAGTACCTACTTAGACGGATTTCGGCATAGAAATGCTATGGAATATGGAATATTTTGGAATATTTTGTATAATATAAGCAGACCAGCTGATGCCCGCGACTTCGTTCGTGTGAATATAGGTTTTCTTAAATATCTCGTGGTACGTGTTTGATTTTACGGGATCAAAAGTATCCTGTGTCCGTTCTCCAGGGTGCAAACTGTCTCGTTTGCTTATACGTTATAGCGGATAATATAGGCTACTTTAATATTAGAAAAATGACTAGGGTTAATGACGCGCAAAAGTAATGAAAACTCCTAAATCCAAATTTAAATAGAGAAGTATATATGTATATCATCGACCGGGGTAGGTTTTTTACGCGGGTGAAACCGCTGGGCACAGCTAGTCAAGAATATAATTAAAATTAAATTAATGGATTATTAACAACAGCTACAGTGTTAATATCGTTTGAAATTCCTCCAAAATGAATGCTACAAACTTATATGGCAATCTATGGGGGAGGCCTATGTTCCGCAATGGATTATTGATAGGCTGAAATCATGATAATGATGATAGTATATCATCATAATCATCATCATTATTTAAGCCTATCTTAGTCCACTGTTGAATATTAGTTAATAGGAGTAGGAGGAGTAGCCTTATATAATATTATAAATGTATATAATAAATGTAGAAATTACTCTCTCTGTCCTTCTGTCTGTTTGTTACCATTTCACGGTTTAACCACTGAAGCGATCATAACGAAATAAAACAGAGACAGATTAGAAAGAAAAAAGAAAACAAAGATAGCTTGCATCCTGAAGACGGACATAGGATAATTTTAAAAAACGCGGACAAAGTCGCAGGTATCAGCTAGTATTAAATAAAACTTGGCTAGCGTTAATATAAAATTAGTTACTTACATTATTCTAACAATTATCTTGCAAAACTGCAAACAGTTTGTCGTATTTATTGCAAGAATTGCTTTTTCATTGCAAGAAAGTTGCAACTTCGTCCAGTTACTGCATTGATTAAGGTTTATATGCATATTACAATTTTTTTTTATTTTTTTTTATTTTCATAAAAATGATGGAACGAGCAAAACGTTCACCTGATGGTAAGTGCAACGTGTGCCCATAACAAATGCTGTGTCACCCAGAACAGTGTGACACAACAATGCGCCCGTCACCCTGAGACATCAGTTCTTAAGTCTCATATGCCCAGTGATTACGCAGTGCCCTTCAAACCGAAACACAGTAATGTTTTCATACTACTGCTTCACGGCAGAATAACTGGCCCTGGGGTGGTACCTACCTAGATGGATTCCTGCATAGGAATCCTACCACCAGTACCTACTAAGTTCAATCGTCGAGGTTTCGACGATTCCTAGTAACTTATATATTTTGACAGTTATGCAGCATAAGCATATGTTTGAAGATGTGCCGGGAAAGCATTATTTGACAATATTTATTACTTTACCCAGTCGAAAAGACACAAAAAAATCTTCCAGTCCAAAGCCTAAACTCGATAGAAAGCTTTTAAATGAAACTAATTTTACGGATTTTATCGCGTTTAACTTTGTTATTTATAACCCGACGTTTCGAGTGCTTTACAGCACCCGTGACACCACACTGCGCCCACGGCGTGACCCTGAGACATAAGTTCTTAAGTCTCAAATGCCCAGTGATTACGCTAGCTCACAGTGCCCTTCAAACCGAAACATAGTAATGCTTGCACACTACTGCTTCACGGCAGAATAACTGGCCCTGGGGTGGTACCTACCTAGACGGATTCCTGCATATATATGTGTATGCCAAATTTCAAGTCAATAAATCTTGTAGTTTCGGAGATATAGATATCACTAACTCAATGTCAGTGGTAAATCGCTTTTATATAAAAAAAGAAGAGATTAAAGGATGACGTGCGTAAATATTGTTACTAAATTAGTCTTGATTAGTGCGCAGTGATGGCAGCTCCGTGTGGAAGCGGCTGCCGTGTGGTAGCGGCTTAAGAGAATCTACCACTCCATCTCATCCCGTGGGTGTCGTAAAAGTCGACAGAGGGAAAATGAAAACCAGGACAAGGGCAGCAGCATTTTCCTGAAACATCTGAATAAATGAACTGCGGTTGCCAACCCGCCTGCCAAGCGTGGCAACTATGGCAAAATCCCCCCAAAATGGGAGCTACAAACTTTTGTGGCGATCTATGGGGGAGGCCTATGTTCAGCAGTGGACTTATGATACGCGGAAACGACGATGGCAGCTCATGTAGCCACCAAATTGCACCCAACGCTCGCATGAAGCAGTCTAAGTTCGAATGGCACCACGAAGGTTAAATATAATTTAAATATTGAATTACCACGTTTGCGGTTATGACACACCTATTTAAAAAATAAAAAAAAAACGGGACGAGTCGTGGGAAATGATGCAACGAAGTTCTTTTCGCTGTATATATGTATTAAATATATGAAATAAATTGACATAGCAGTACTGAACTGTTTCCGGTAACTGGCGTCTAGATGGCGTTGTTCATACAAAAGTAGGATTTCCGAATGTTCCAAGTTGCCATAGCACCGCGCGCAAATTCGCCGCATCTATACTGCAATAATATACCTACAATATACATAGACGTATTATAGCAAAACTCTCGTGAAAATCAAGGTTCTACACTTTTTACGGATTAGCTCTCATTCGACAAGTGTCTTAAGTGAGTTGTCGATAGACTTGGTTCCGCTTTAATAATATTTACTGTAATGTATACCAACAATTTTCCACGACAAATTTTCCGAACATTGTCCACAATATTCGGAAGCTTGTCGAACTGTGTCAATGTAGTCGCTTTATTGGTATTTGTACTAAAACGTGTGACTCGTTGGGGGCTCAATGATTGATTGCCTTATCTGATTAGGATGAATTCACTTTTGTAGACCGGCCTTTATCAATTGTGCCTACGGTTCATAAATCATGGCGTTGGCAAGGATGCGCAATGTGCGGAAGTTCTTTAGCGTACGGTAATTAATTTTTAGAAAATTTTACTACGACGCCTTGAAAAGTCCGGGGGAAGAGCAACATATTTGCAGCTAGCCGATACCTGCGTTTTTATAGACGCTACTCCGTGTGCATGTGATAACGTTTCCCAGAAATTATTTTCAATTGACTAATTCCTTAAACATAAATGGTATTATTGCCGTGTGGTAGCGGCTTAAGAGAATCTACCACCCCATCTCGTCCCGTGGGTGTCGTAAAAGTCGACAGAGGGAAAATTAAAAGCAGAAGATGGGCAGCAGCATCTTCCTGGAACATCATAATAAATAAACTGCGGTTGTCAACCCGCCTGCCAAGCGTGGCAACTATGGCAAAATCCCCCCAAAATGAGAGCTACAAACTTTTGTTGCACTCTATGGGGGAGGCCTATGTTCAGCAGTGGACTAATGGTAGGCTGAAATGGAAATAATACGTAAATGTCAGTTTTTTTTATTATTTAATAAAGTGACGAAACGAGCAAAACGTTCATCTGATGGTAAGTGCATCTGCATCCATCTACCCATAACAAATGCTGTGTCATCCAGAACATTTCTGTGGGACACCACACTGCGCTCGTCACACAGAGACATCAGTTCTTAAGTCTCATATGCCCAGTGATTACGCTAGTTCTTAGTATCTTAGTTCCCTTCGGACCGAAACACAGTAATGTTTACACACTACTACTTCTCGGCAGAATAACTGGCACTGGGGTGGTATCTACCCAGACGGATTCCTGCATAGAAATCCTACCAGCAGTTGGAGAGATAGGTCTTCTTAAGCCGCCACCACCACTAGTATTTTTTTTAAGTTACAAAAATTAAGTGATCGTATTTCATAAATTATAATAGCTGTATATGTTTTATGGCCGTTAATCGCTATTTGAAACAAACATAATTGCAAAACATAAATGAAAAATTACATATTTATATATTTTTGTATTCAGTCTTTGAAGTCCCATGAGGTATTTTAGGTTTACTAAAGGCCCTTTTCACACAACCAAGATGATTCAAATTGCGTCAATATTTTCAAAGGATTGTTTACAAAGTTTCCTTCTTCACATCATTTTGCAAGCCAAAACATATTATTTTATATTAAGGAATTCTCAAAGCCAGCATTCCAATTAATACGAGTACGTTACGAGAATCGGTCGTGTGGCGTCAGGATCAAAAAATTAAAAGCATCATTTCACAGACAAATGTACAAATAATTGCTATCAATAGTGAAATAATGGCTAACATTAATGGCTATTGTGTAATCCAGCGATCGAGATGACGTCACTAACGGACCGGATCGACGCTGGCCGATTGAAATGGAGTGCGATTTACAGACATAAATTTCATATGCACAACACAACCAGACCCGGAAACAGAGTACAAGTACAGATCACAAGTATTTACCCTGGCTGGGATTCGAAACTAGTACCTGCGGCGTAGAAGACAGGTACTCATATGTTATACTATCATAAGTAGTATTATTATAAGTAAAATCGTTACAGGTACATTTAAAATAAGAAAGAAAGAAATAAAGTTTATTCGTTATATCAGACATACGATTTGATAATAACTTAAAAAAAAACAACATAATTTAGTCACACAAAAGAGAAAGTAAAAATAAACAAGTAACAAAAATATGTATGGTAACACTTAATAGGTAATGCATGTGCATGCAATGGTGTATTATGCTAGTATGACGGGACGAAAGCTCTTGCGATTTCGTTCTGTGAGAATTAAGGACGGAAATAATAAGATACTCAAATTACTTCACACAAAACAAGCGAACCTTATCATTCTCATCGAGAGGAACTGTAGCCACTTTGCTGAACTTTGGCAATAGATTACAAAGTCAGGGGACAATCTGCAGCAATTATCTTAAGCTTACAGCTCGAATCTTGGGTTCTTAAACGATCGGTTTGTGCAATCCGAGTTAATTGCTCCGGGTGACTTTTCATTGACGGATACCAGTCGGTTTAGTTAAATCGGGTTCGTGAATAATTGCAGGCTTCAGTTACTCATCATCATCATCATTTCAGCCTAGCCGCAGCCAATCGCCTAAGCGAAAGGTCCAGGAAATGGAGAAAAGAGGTAAACCCCGAGAATCGAACCCCGGTCACTCGCGTACTACATTTAAAGCGAGCGCCTAGCCTAATATATTTATTTATGTTTTATTTAAGCAAAATTGGCACCCGAGGCCCTGGCCCGCGAGCACAACATTTCCGGACCTTTCCCCATTAACGGGCATATGAACTTGGTGATTACAGATGCGTATTCAAATAAAACTGGATTTTACGGTTTTTTTCGCATTTAATTTTGAACTATTTATAATTCGACGTTGCGAGCGCTTTACAGCACCCATGGTTACGGAAGGACTGAGTTTACAGATGTCCTAATGTCATAGTTAACCCGTGGTACTGAAGGTAGGCTTTGAATTATTCCGATCTACGCAGGAAAAGCTAACTGTGTCTTGAAGTCTTGCAGTGGAATGCTTGGTTTTTGATTTAATTTTATTAATTATGGGATCTCAAGCTGGTGTTAGTACCCAACGTAATGGACGTATGGGAATATTTCTTGAGTTTCTCATGTGGCGACATAGATGTCGCTACAACTGTGGTCGGTTTCATTCGATCACTGCGACGTAGGAGCAGAATCCGAAGCTTGTTGTGATGCAAAACTTGCTTGGCACCTGCGCCATTGTTACCGATACACCTACATCACCAGCAGTTTTTTTTTATTGGATAAAGTGACGAGTCGAGCAAAACGTTCACATGATGGTAAGTGCAACGTTTTCCCATAACAAATGCTGCGTCACCCAGAACATTTCTATATGACACCATACTGCACCCCACACCCGGAGAATCAGTTCTTAAGTCTCATATGCCCAGTAATTACACTAGCTCTCAGTGCCCTTCAAATCGAAACTCAGTAATGTTTGCACACTACTGCTATTTGCCTACTAACTGGCCCTCCGGTGGTAACTACCTAGACGGATTCCTACATAGGAATCCTGCCACCAGTTTGATGGCCCTGATACTCCAGAATCAGTATCGCCACCTGCGCCATTGTTACCGATACCTACATTACCGACATTTGACACTCCTACTGAGAACTGTACACATCCTAACGACATTTGATACCAACCGCCATCACCATCGCATGTTACGCTAACGAGAGTAGTTCGGCAGCCACAGTGGTCTGATGATTTAAGAAGAGAACACGATGTCACAGGCACAAGAACAATAAGCGGCATCATCATCATCATCATTTCAGCCTATCACTAGTCCACTGCTGAACAAAGGCCTCCCCAAAGATTGCTACAAAAGTTTGTAGCTCTCTTTCTAATTTTGGGGGGAATTTAGCCATAGTTGCCACGCTTGGCAGGCGGCTTGGCAACCGCAGTTTATTTATTCTGATGCTCCAGGAAGACGCTGCTGCCCATTCTGGTTTTAATTTTCCCTGTGCGACTTTTACGACACCCACGGGATGAGATGGGGTGGTAGATTCTCTTAAGCCGCTACCACACGGCGCGGTAACAAGCGGCAACGATACGAAATCGCCCCAAAGTCTACTACAAAAAAGTTTTTCAAATGTATTTTTGTAAAAATTATTTGTGACACTAATGTAATAATGTGTAAGTGAATACTAGTACGCGAGTGACCTGGGCTCGATTCCCGGTGCCGGCACCACTAAAATTGTAAATTGTAATTTTAAGTGCTGATTTACCACGTGCTCGGCGGTGAAGGAAAACATCGTGAGGAAACCTGCATGTCTGAGAAATAAAAAAAAATATTTCGAAGACATGTGCAGTCCGCCAACCCGCATTAGAGCAGCGTGGCGGATTCATCCCAACTCCAAAACCCTCTCAGAAATGAGAGGAGGCCTGTGCTCGGCAGTGGGACATTTATAGGCTGAAACTTTACTTTACTTTTACTTTTATTGGTGATACAACTCTCACCAAAGGGGGGGGGGGGGGGGGATGTTACTTATGTGTGCGTGGCTGCGTCCGCGTTTGATTATTAGTAGCCAATTAAAGACTGACTTGACAGCCGTTGGGTGACTTACTAGTTTCCTGTGCGAACATAACAACGATTTTACAGAGAAGACTGTTCAAACATTTTTCTAAATTTTCCTATCCGAACGTGTTTTCTTCCGCTCTGACTGTGGGCCAAATAATTTTTTATTTCGAAAGAAAATAAGTTAATTCGCTAAGATCTGCGTTCAAAATATAAAAATGGTGTAAATTATCTAGTTTTTTTGAAGAGCACCGCCCGCCCTCCCTCTGTATCGTACAAAACTGCAATGAAATAGGTATACAAAAAAAAAACAATTTTGCATACTTTTTTCATTGCAGTTTTTTCTAAGCAACACTTAGCTTCGAAGCAACGTTTTCGGTCAATGACATTATACGATTACATATTAAGTTGCTTGAAACGAAAGCTTTGACGGGACATTCTTTTCATCTGTCCTGAGAACGCTAGAAATGCTTTTATGGCTGCAATTGAGGACTTCTTTAAAGAAAAGTACCGACATAAGCTACTTTTTTCAGTCTTGGTGAAAACAGACAATTTTAATCAACTTTTATGCTTAACTTTATAATACAACGTAATAACTTAATAGTAATATTTAGATTTTAACTAAATGTTACAGTACAAATAGGAAGATATAGAAGAACGTACACTGCAACTCTCATGTTACTTAAAAACATTGTAAAAAATTATCATTCTTTTTTATCCGATATAGTGATGAAACGAGCAAAACGTTCACCTGATGGTAAATGCAACGTCTGCCCATAATAAATGCTGTGTCACCCAGAACATTTCGGTGTGACATCGCACTGCGCCCATCACCCTGAGACATGAGTTCTTAAGTCTCATATGCCCAGTGATTACGCTAGCTCACAGTGCCCTTCAAACCGAAACACAGTAATGTTTGCACACTACTGCTTCACGGCAGAATAACTGGCCCTGGAGTGGTACCTACCTAGACGGATTCCTGCATAGGAATCCTACCACCAGTAATCATACGCTTCAACTTTCAACATCCAATTAAATTTAGAGGTATAGACATATCGTCGTCGTTACAGCCTATCACAAGTCCACTGCTGAACATAGGCCTCCTCCATAGATAGCCAGAAAAGTTTGTAGCTCTCATATTGGAGGGATTTTGCCATAGTTGGTCACGCTTGGCAGGCGGGTTGGCAATATAGACATATAGCGAACGCAAATAATACCTGCACCCCTAGTACCCCTTACAACAGCAGTCAAGTGCGCCAAAAGTACGAAATGTAAGTATCCCTATTAATTTGGGAATCCGCTGTTTCTTTCTTTTGTTTTTTTTTATTTGAGAAAGTAACGAGACCAGCAAAACGTTCACCTAAGTAAGTAAGTGCAACGTCTGCCCATAACAGATGCTGTGTTACTCAGAATGTTTCTGTGTAGCACCACACTGCGCGCGTCACCTTTAGACATCAGTTCTTAAGTCTCATATGCCCAGTGATTACGCTAGCTCTCAGTGCCCTTCAGACCGAAACACAGTAATGTTTGAACACTACTGCGTCACGGCAGAATAACTGGCCCTGGGGTGGTATCTACCTAGACGGATTCCAGCATAAGATGTATCATAGTCAGTGGAATAACAGCAATATTATTATTCACTACTATCTAATGTCCGGCATGCGTTGCAATGCCTCTTTCGATTTTTTTTTTCTTAAATTTGTATGCGCAAGTGGGATGAGACAAATAAAGTGATTTTTATTATTATTGTTATTATTAAATGGTACAGAAACAAATACGAATATTTTAAGAATTAATCATCGTTCATCGTTTCAGCTTATCACAAGTCCACTGCTGAACATAGGCCTCCCCCATAGATAGCCACAAAAGTATGTAACTCTGATTTAGGAGGGATTTTGCCATAGTTGCCACGCTGGGCAGGCGGGTTGGCAACCGCAGTTTATTTATTTAGATGTTCCAGGAAAATGCTGATGCCCATCTCCTAGTTTTCTTTTTCCCTCTGTCGACTTTTGCGACACCCGCGGAACGAGATGGGGTGGCAGATTCTCTTAGCCCGCTCTTACATGGCGTATAATAATACTTACTATTATATACTACAGATGCTATAGATATAAATATATATGCGTAAATATTCTTCACTTCATTACTCTTGAATCATCGACTTCTAAAGAAATTGGACACGTCGTCACTCCATCTAATGGAAGGTCTTCCTATCAACTTTGCACAGACGTAACAGTTCAAGATTGCCATTTGAGAACTTTTTCATATACAATGCCATTTATTATCGTATTTTAATGTCATATGTACGTTTACGGAAATGCTGCTGTAAGAAAATTACCAGAAACCGTTATCCACTTTATAACTTTTACTTTATATCCTTTTCATTAGAGTAACTTTAACTCAACTAACAACTTTTGGTATACGAAGACTTAGACTGTGGAATCCGCAATTATTGTGAGCTTAGGACGCTGAGTTCGAGATCAGCCCTTTCAGTTGTTCGAATCCGCTTTTAATTGTTGCGAGGGTATTTGCTTCGAACATTCCAGATAGCTAATTCCAATGATACTTCTTTAAAATTTGAAATATATAATCTATTCTCCAAGTATTTCATAAGATTTGTGAAATTATGTAAGAATTTGTCTCTTAGACTTAATCAGCCTCTAAGCAATTAACTGCAAGGCACAAGAATTTTTTTTTTGGTAGAGAAAGTGACGAGACGAGCAAATCGTTCACCTGATGGTAAGCGCAACGTCTGCTCATAACAAATGCTGTGTCACCAAGAACATTTCTGGCCCATCCCCCTGAGACATTAATTTTTAAGTCTCATATGCCCAGTAACTATAATAGCTAACAGTGCCCTTCAGAGCGAACCACAGTAATGTTTGATCACTACTGATTCAAAACCTTGTGGTAGAATTCCTATCCAGGAAACGTATCTACGGAACTACTAACAATGGAAGGAAGTGCCACTATCGCCTTACTTACGAGTAGTAGGTTTTTTTATTAGATAAAACGAAAAAACGAGCAAGGCGTTCATCGGATGGTATGTGAAACCCACAAAATTTCTGTGTGACACCACACTGTGCCCATCACCCTGAGACATAAGTTCTTAAGTTTCATATGCACAGTGATTACGCTAACTCACAGTGCCCTTCAAACCGAAACACAGTAATGTTTGCACACTACTGCTTCATGGCAGAATAACTGGCTCTGGGGCGGTACATACCTAAACAGGTGATTAATTGAATAATGTGATGAAACAAACAAAACGTTCACCTTATGGTAAGAGTAACGTCCGCCCATAACAAATACTGTGTCAGATAGAACATTTCTTTATCGTATCGTATGCTCAGTGATTACACTAGCTCAAAGTGCCCTTCAAACCAACACAGTAATGTTTGCACACTCTTCACGGCAGAATAACTTCGTACGTTTCATCACGTGATCCAAATCCAAATCCAAAAAAGATCCAAAAAAAAAACAGGTGGTAAATCAGGTTTAAAAATTGCAGACAAATTGTGTCGCCACTGGGGATCGAACTGAGGTGCTAAGAAAAGAGCCTATTCCCTTCTCAAAGGCCTCATGTCAAAGATCTTCATGGGCGCCATTGATCACTTACCATCACGTGAGTCACCTGCTCCTTTGCCCCAATTTCCATGAAAAAAAAATTAAGACAAGCGCACAGCCCCTGAGCGACCACCGTTCTCGTCCTATCGTTTTATTAATTAGCTGCCACATGCGTCATACTTGTGAACAGATACTATTGGTGGAGGCTGGTCTGCTCGAGTTTGTAAACTACGTATATATTCATCAATTGAATCTTGTTTAAAATGTTAACACGGAGCTTTGGTTTTCGTTGAGACGATTATTTGCAAATTTATTTATAATGTTTTTTTTCACTAAGATAAAACAAGGATTTACTTAAAAACGTCTCAGGAGTTTATATCGCCTGTATCTTCTCCGTCGGGGGAACCTTATTGCTACACGGTAGTACATTGTAAAGAAACGACATTTAACAAAGGAAATTTACATTTATTGTGTCGAATAATAAAAGATGTTCGTTTCATTTATTTCATATAATAATTAAGACAAATATTACAGAGTAGACAAAAATAACCCAAAACCTTATTGTCATTATCTGGCCCCAGTTCCCATATTTTCCCGTTCGCGATCACAATCAACCACTATTACGACGACGATGGGTCCCTTGACAATAGTGACATGACTGTTTCGACTCTCATTAACGTAGAGTACACCAACGCTTTGTTCACTCTAACAATTGAATTTCCTTTAGTTTGAAGTAAATTTTGTTTCTATTATGTTCAATTTCGTCAATAAAACTTATTAATTGAGGGTCTTCTGGTAGGTTTTTTTATATGATATAGTGACGCGACTAGCAAAACGATCTCCTGATGGTAAATGCAGCGTCTGCCCATAGCAAATACTGTGGCACCCAGAACGTTTCCGTGTGGCATCACACTGCGCCCGTCACCGTCAGACAGTTCTTAAGTGTTATGTAACCTGTAATTACACTAGCTCTGTGCCCGCCAGACGGAAACACAGTAACGTTTACGCAATACTGCTGTACGTACTAGACGGATAGGACTCCATTGTTACTGGAGAGGAGAGATAGACTTTTAACTTTATGCAGGAGCATAGAAATTCTCCAGTAATACATGGTAGAAAGTTTTTTGAGGTTTTAACTTTAGTTATTTTTTAATTATTTTTATCGAGCAAATGAGCAAGCGGTTCCCTCGTGAGGATAATCTGGATTTCAAATGTTTGGGTAAATAACACTAAACCAAATGCAATTAAAACACTGCGTTTTTCAAGGAATTCTCCACCACGCACCACCACTTTGTGGAATCTGCTACCGCTAGCAGGTTTTTGAAGCCGATACGACTTAGGGTAACCTTGTGGTGGCGGCTTTAGAGTATCTACCACCTCATTTCGTTCCGTGGGTGTCGTAAAAGTCGACTAAGGGAAACGCCTATAAAATCACATGGCCTCCGATTTAAGGCGGAAAAACCATCTCCTCATCATCATCATTAGCTGCCTATTACTAGTCTAGTGCTGAACATAGGCCTCCCACACAGATTTCCACAAAAGGTGAATTACCACGATGGGTGGTCAAGAAAGAAAAGTAAGAAAGAAAAAGCATTTATGGTCACAGCACAAAAGAACAGCATACTTTGACACGATGTAAACTGATAGTAACAAAAGAAATTACAAACACGAAAACAAAATTAATTGAAACAAAAAAAAATCAAACCACAAGAAACAAAGCAAAATAAAAAAAACAGCATAAAAAGTGCATAAATATGCAATGTTCGTGTCCCATGACTGAACCAATAGATCTATAGATCAGCTTAGATGGTAGATTATTTTAAGCCACCACGACACGGCGCATCTCTTTATGCCAGACCTAAATTATTCTGATCGGTGATGGGTCCGCTGACCGCTGTTCCACCAGCCAAACTTGGCGATTCCGGCATATCGTACCAACTTGGGAGAGGCCTATGTCCAGCAGTGGATTTCTGCAGGCTGTTAGAAAAGAAAAAAGAAGACGACTTAGGGACTTTCAAGAAAAGAGCCTAGTCTATTCTCAAAGATCGACAGCGTTTACCCCTACTTATATTTAAAAAAAAATATTCATATGATCTCTGCAGCAAAGTGATAATAAATATAAAGTAACAAAGAAGAACAGGAAATATGAGCTTAGTGCACCGTTAAAACAATAAATGTTCCTGCAACAAAGGTTCCTACAGTGTGATGCGCTCATTCCCTTGGGAAACTGCTGCTTGGGTATTATGCTGGGTTTTGTAGTGCTGAAAATACCGAGCTCGTAACCTCAGTATAACTACTACATAACTAATACCCACGCATTAAACTAAATTGTGTAGAAAATGGATTGTTATATTTGTGCTTGGTCATTTCTTTTTAGTCCTATTTCATACTAAAATTAATACACTGCGATAAGCCACAAAGTTTATAATAAAGATATAATAATATAGTATATAATAGTTTATAATATAGAGACTAAGTTCACTATAATTTCACCCGCATGCAAAATAAAATGAAAAACCTGCCAAGTGCGTGTTAGACCACGAACAATGAAGAGTTCCGTAGTGGGGGATAGCGTGTAACCGAAAATAACCCATATCTCAAAAACTGCACAATATATTCAAAACAATTTTCGTTGTAAGTGATTTCAAGGTTCTACCATCTTAGTTTTTTTCGGAATTATCCACCCCATAGTTGGTTGGTGTCCGAGTGGTAGCGGCTTAAGAGAATCTACCACCCCATCTCATCCCGCGGGTGCAAAAGTCGACAGAGAGAAAATTTAAACCAGGAGAATTTCCTGGAACATCTGAATAATTAAACTGCGGTTGCCAACCGGCCTGCCAAGCGGGGCAACTAGGGCAATATCAGCCAAAATGAGAACTACAAATTTTTGTGGCAATCTCAAGGGAGGCATATGTTCAGCAGTGGACTGGTGATAGGCTGAAATGATGATGACGATGATAGATAAAAAGCTAGAGGGAAGGATACACTTGTTACTACTATAGAAGCGCAAATCTCGTCAACTATTGGCTTAAATAAAATAGTTATTTTGAAAATTCCGCATCATTTTTCAAGATCTAATATGCACATATGCATTGATTTTTTTTCATCCGTCAGTTACATGGATGGTACGACCGCGTGGCCTAGTGGTTAGATTACCTGACTTCGAAGCCGCGGGTACTGGGTTCGAATCCCAGCCGGAGCCAACATTTGTGCTAAAATATAAATTGTTGGTTTTCGGGTCTGGTTGTGTTGTGATTGTCCCCGTGTTTCTGACACTGCTTCCTAGCCTACCTCCGATCTTATCGCATCAGCGTTACATCGGGCGCGGGTAGGTTGGGTAGTGGTGAGTGCCTCTGTGTTTGCGCGTACACTTGTGGAACTACGAGTATAATATCTCCTGCGCAGTTGATGGCTCTCGACAGTAGTCGGCAGTTGTCGCCGTGTTCGAAATCGGCTAGGAGAACATCATCACATGGATGGTGTGCCACCACAATTTGTATTTGTATAGCAGCATCATTATATAGCAGTTCAAAAAAAACGCCTTCAAAATTTCATCTACGAGTACATAGTGTCAATAGTTTCTAAGAAAAATGGCTGTGACATACGGTCAGGATGAAATCATTAGGGTTTAGTTTTTACTACGGAGCCCATTGATATTAAATAACTCACACATTTTATTTATAAATTAGAATAAAATTACTGAATAAACACAAAAAAAAAATTATTTATAACCTTTTTGTTTGTTTTACCTTTTCTGAAAAAAACATTTCAATGAAAATAATTTCGTCCATAGATTAAAAAACGGCGTAGCGCAACAATCGCAGTTATAAAAAAAGATAGTTTTTTTGTCGTACGTGTCACGCTCGGTGTAAATATTGGAACGCAGCGTGTGAACCCAAACAAATAGCTCCCGTTTTGTTTTCCCCAGCTATACGAAATCCAAAAACCGACGTGTTTACTTCTAGCATGTTTTTTCTTAATTCGTACATTTGTATTGTTTTATTATGAGAGTGCTTTTATAAATATTTTAAATAAAAACGTCATGTACGTCAGTGGTCAAAGGTCGACCATAAGTTTATACGTTATTGAGGTTCCAGAAATTATTTCTTGGCAACATTTTAAATACTCTGTGTGTTGTTTGGATTCCTATGCAGGAATCCGTCGAGGTAGGTACCACCCCAAGGGCAGTTGTTCTGCCGTGAAGCAGTAGAGTGCAAACATTACTGTGTTTCGGTTTGAAGGGCACTGAGAGCGTTATCACTGGGCATATGAGACTCAAGAACTGATGTATCAGGGTGACAGTAGGAGACAGTAGCTCCGAAGGCCGGAGTAGCTTTTTTACTTTTTTGTCCTATTATTAAGCGTATTTATTATAGGTGTCCATTTATTAGACGCTGTGTGGTGGCGGCTTAAGGGAATTTACCACCCCATCTCATTCCATGGGTGTCGTAAAAGTCGACAGAGTGAAAGCAAAAATCAGAAAATGGGCAGCAGCATCTTCTTGTAACATTGCGGATGTTCATGGGCGGTGGTGATCACTTACCATCAGGTGAGCTGCTTGCTCTGCCCCATAAAAAATATCATGTCCCACTACTGAGCACAGGCCTCCTCTCATTTCTGAGAGGGTTTTGGAGCTAGGAAGAATCCGCCACGCTGCTCCAATGCGGGTTGGCGGACTTCACATGTCTTCGAAATGTTTTTAATTTCTCAGACATGCAGGTTTCCTCACGATGTTTTCCTTCACCGCCGAGCACGTGGTAAGTCAGCACTTAAAATTGCAATTAACAATTTTAGTGGTGCCGGCACGGGGAATCGAACCCAGGTCACTCGCGTACTATGAAATTTAAAGCGAGCGCCTAGCCACTGAGCTACCACGGCTTCATCTCTGTATAGCTGAACCAAATTTGACTTCAGGAGTAGAAAAAAAAGTAAAGTAACAGCCTATAAATGTCCATTACTGAGCACAGGCCTCCTCTTCATTCTCAGAGGTTTTTGGAGCCGGGAAGTGTCCACAACGCTCCAATGCGGATTGGCGGATTTCACATATCCATGATATATTTTTATTACAGGAGAAACATATAATAAAAATACTGGTGGTAGGATTCCCATGCAGGAATCCGTCTAGGTAGGTACCACCCCAGAGCCAGTAATTCAGCCGTGAACCAGTAGTGTGCAAGCATTACTGTGTTTCGGTTTGAAGGGCACTGTGAGCTAGCGTAATCACTGGGCATATTAGACTTAAGAACTGATATCTCAGGGTGACGGCGCAGTGTGGTGTCACACAGAAATATTCTGGGTGACACAGCATTTGTTGTGGGCGGACGTTGCACTTACCATCAGGTGAACGTTTTGCTCGTTTCGCCACTTTATACAATAAAAAAAAAAAGTTCTCATTACATTCAGGAGAAGCTTTTTTTCTGGTGGTCGGATTCCTATGCAGGAATCCGTCTAGGTAGGTACCACCCCAGGGCCAGTTATTCTGCCGTGAACCAGTAGTGTGCAAGCATTACTGTGTTTCGGTTTGAAGGGCACTGTGAGCTAGCGTAAGCACTGGGCATATAAGACTTAAGAACTGATATCTCAGGGTGACGGGCGCAGTGTGGTGTCACAAAGAAATATTCTGGGTGACACAGCATTTCTTGTGGGCGGACGTTGCACTTACCATCAGGTGAACGTTTTGCTCGTTTCGTCACTTTATACAATAAAAGAAAAAGTTCTCATTACATTCAGGAGAAGCTTTCTGGTGGTCAGATTCCTATGCAGGAATCCGTCTAGGTAGGTACCACCCCAGGGCTAGTTATTCTGCCGTGAAGCAGTAGTGTGCTAACATTACTGTGTTTCGGTTTGAAGGGCACTGATAGCTAGTGTAATCACTGGACATATGAGACTTAAGAACTGATATCTCAAGGTGTCAGGCGCAGTGTGGTGTCACACTGAAATATTCTGGATGATGCAGTATTTGTTATGGGCAAACGTTGTATGTAAAATTTTTCCAATAAAAAAGTAATAAACAAATACTTCGACACCCCACTAACAAAAGGTGTGAATTGATAAAAGAAAAAAATTAAAACTTATAAATGGCGGTAAACAGATCAACACATAAATCTATAAAGCACGAAGACAAAAAAACTATTCCTTTACCGGCGAGCGTCTCAGTTATTTGTTCGATACGGCTGAATAATTCAGTCGTTATCTCGACTTCGTTTGCTGAAGGCGGACTCTTATGAAGTACGTCTCCACTTTGTAGAGAAGAGAGATTGAGTAGTTTTAGATTTTTTAGTCGGTATACAGAGTCTGATACTGATACTTACTTTGTGCTTTGTTCGTCTAACATTAATGGTCTTATTCATAAAAAATATAGAAGGTTTATAGCCTTGTTACAAAGAGATATCTCATTTTTGACAGAAGTTTGCAGTTTGATAAAGACGACAACATAACCATGTTATAGTATCCCGTAGCGGAATTTTATAATACGTTTAGAAGGCCTAATTATCTTAATCGATAATAAAGACTCTTGACTTCAGTGGTGTATCTGATAGGTGTATGCCTAGTGGTAACGTTGTAGTGGTGGAGGGTATCTGGTGGCGGTTCCCGGTGGCGGTGCCAGTTTCCTTGTGTAGGTTACTGTGGAAGGGCGAGCGATTATGCTCTTCAAAAACTACACCGTTCTATATTTTGAATACGGATCTTGAAATTGACTTCCTTTTCTTCATCAGTACCGCACCGTACTCCTGACTAGATCTCACGGCTGGTATGTATACTCACTTATTTGTATTTTATCCAATTCAGAAAGATACTACAGAGGAGCGCCTTTCCTTCTAAAGTCACTACTTTCAGCGCTATACTAAAAGTCACATATATGACAACTTCTTGTGGTAACATATGGACGTGGTCAAAATTCTCCAAGGGACGTCATCATTCCTAACTCGTAACTAAAAATAATCTCACAAAGTTAACAGAAATTTAACAGACATTTTTGTGTTACTTTTCTCCCAAAATACGTTTGGTTTTTTTTATACATACAAATAAAAATAATTAAAGAACGTTAAAATATGTCCAGATATGAAGTTAATTTATAACCATCAGTTTAACAACTAGAAAAAAATCACTAAAAGATATATCCATTTGACATAATACAGCAGTTAACCAACAAAATATTATTGGATGTGAAGCAGGGAGCAAGAATATTATTGGTCGCTTTATCTTTCTAATACATTGATCTACTTCCAGTTCACTGGCGTGGCAACGACCCCTACATTGTGTAGAGCCGTGGTAGCTCAGGGGCTAGGCGCTGGCTTTAAATTGTGGGCAGTGACCTGGGTTTGATTTCCGGTGCCGGCACCACTAAAATCGTTTATTGCAATTTTAAGTGCTGATTTACCACGTGCTCGGCGGTAAAGGAAAACATCGTGAGGAAACCTGCATGTCTCAGAAATAAAAAATATTTCGAAGACATGTGAAATTCGCCAACCCGCATTGGAGCAGCGTGGCGGATTCTTCCTAGCTCCAAAACCCTCTCGAAAATGAGAGGAGGCCTGTGCACAGCAGTGGGACATTTATAGGCTGTTACTTTACTTTTTTTTTACTTTTAGCATTATTAGGTGATGTGATATGTAAGGTTACGTTATTCTCGTTTAACAAAATACATACATACATACATACATACATAGATAAAATCACAACTGTATCCCATAACGGGTAGTCAGAGACTGGGCACTCACTGCAAAAACAGATGACTGCCACAATCCACGTTTCACCAAAACAACAAAATAAAACATGGATAAAAGTCTTCGATTGGATATATGTTATAGGTAGGATTCCTTTGCAGAAATCCGTCTACCCACCATCCGTCTAATCACCGCAGGGCCCGTTATTTTCCCGCAAAGCAGTCGTTTGCAATCATTACTGTGTTTTGGTCTGAAGGGCACTGAAAGCTATTGTAATCACTGGCGCATATGAGACTGAAGAAACAGATGTATCAGGGGACAGGCGCAGTGTGTTTCCACACAGAATTCTGGTTGACACAGCATTTGTCAATACGTTGCACTTTGCATTCAAGTGAACGTTTTCATGGTTTCATCTCATCAGCAATAGTAATTCATGTCAGCAATAGTTTCTCCACCTTCTTTTTAATTTGATAAAGTGACAACACATTCACAACATTTCTGTGTGCCACCCTGAGACATCAGTTCTTATGACTCATATGCTCAGTGATTACGCTAGCTCTCAGTGCCCTTCGAACCGAAACAATTTAGTGTTTGCACCCTTCTGCTTCACGGCCGAATAACTGGCCCTGGGGTGGTACCTGCCCAGACGGAGTCTTGCAGAAAATCATACCAACAGTATAATATATATTTATATATATATATAATGTGTGTGTATATATACATGTGTGTGAGTGTATTTATATATCTTTTACCTTTTCAATGACTACACCTACCGCATTCAATATCTGCATCACCCTTGCGGTAGACTGGAAGAGAATGCCTCAGGCATAAAGGTCCACCTGCATACATTTTGTTATGTATGTCAAATTATGTAAATTAAATAAACATCAATTAGTTAAACAACCGCACTATCTATCTATACTATCCGTTTTTTACGACTGTCATGCATCTGTAACCCATTATCATTATCATTATCAGCACCCTATGCCCGGAAAATTGCGAAAATAACATCATTCAGAATTTAAAGTGTCATTATTACCACCTGTTGTTGTTAATCCAAGGGCTGGGCAGTACTAACTTTGTATTACCTATTAAAAAAAACACTTTAAATAGAATTTAATGTTATGGTTTTAAACAGCCGATAGATGTCCGAAGTAGAATAGCACCAACCTCTTTCCTACCGAGGTGTCGTAAGAGGCGACTAAGGTGTTGTACGGACAGCCTTTATTCGTGCAGACTAGCATCATAATATGCAATGCTGTCACTATACTGCTCGTGGGTACGCAACAGAGAGTCAGAATTTTATACAAAAGCTATCATGTCTTGTT
The DNA here is from genome assembly GCA_019845155.1 of Luehdorfia chinensis. Taxonomy (NCBI): domain Eukaryota; kingdom Metazoa; phylum Arthropoda; class Insecta; order Lepidoptera; family Papilionidae; genus Luehdorfia; species Luehdorfia chinensis. The sequence goes on along the minus strand of JAHVAK010000548.1, from coordinate 257,001 downwards.
TAACGCGGTGGCGAAAAGTGGGCTTCGTGTGTAGCCTCTGCCCCTAATATGGGAAAAACATGACTATATGTATGTATGTTTTAAGTAACGTAAAAAAAGTAGTGTGACATGCTATAAATGTACCACAGCTGAGCACAAGCCTTCACTCATTTGGTTGTTGGTGGGACCACCAGTATGCTAGTGTTCTCACCATGTTTAAAATTGTCATCTATGGTGTGCACCTGTGACGCATGTGTGGTATGGGTTTTTTTTGGCCTTAAACAATCCATTAGTGTTTAATCAATTCGTCCTCCCGGCTACCCACCCTCCATGAAGCCCGTACCTTTGGGAACGTCCTATTTGGTATTTTCAGACGTTAGGATTACCGAGACGATATAGGGACGCAGAGCTGGCTTACAGCGCGACATCAGGTGCTCGATCCGACCTGCAGATAGGGCTGAAGTGGCCCATCCCTACTGCCTACAACTAGGCTTCACTGACTCCGTCAGCATGGCTTTTATACCGCCGCATTGGTCACCTAAGGTAACGTCTGCGGACCCCACGCCCCTCACCTGTGGACCACTGACGGGAGACGTGGCCATTTTCCCAATCGTGGCAATTTCACCAATCAAGGCTAGCAGACAAGGCAACCGTTTCGCTTTTTTTTTTAAATCAGGACCAAAGAGGGCGTGTTGCCTAACGCCACCTATACCCCATGTGACGATCGGCTCAACCCTCCAGGACTCCGTCATCCCCGCTTACGGCGCTCTACTGCGCAAGTCCTAGCGCAGGTTCGCGTTGTAGTCTGCCGGATACGCCCATATTTCTCGGAAGAGCTGTGGGGAAGGGATTTAGTATACCTGTTATTTATCCTTCTACACTTTTCCCCATACCAAGGTATGAGGAGAAGTGTAGGAAGATGTAGGACAAGTGGGGCAGGGGTCGTTTTGAGGGTCGTCTTATTATACTAGCTCTACATATTACACTAGCTCTCTGAGCCCTTCAGACCGAAACACAGTAATGTTTTCACATTACTGCTTCACGACAGATCAACTTTCTTGGAGTGGTACCTACCTAGACGGATTCCTGCATAGAAGTCCTATCACCACCATATTACCAGAAGTAAATTTCACGATAAAAATGGAAATCAAACGAATTAAACTAATTTACACTTTGTTTTGTTTTGCAAATGATTGTTTGCAGTTGGGGGCCACGAAATTTAAATTGAATTGTAAAGCAAAATTATAAAAGTTACGGATTGACTTTGCGGGTGGGTCTTGATTTATTAACTTCTACAGAGAATTTTGAATAAAACTATGATCAAATTGCGTATTTTATATGGAGATAAAAAATAAATAATAATATGAATGAACAGTACGGCATACTAAAATATTTTTAACATTTCTATATCTTTTGTATCTTTTGTAGTTTATCAAATCTGATGTAATGGTTGGGATGATCCAAAACATGTTCACAGTCTGCAGACTTCCAAGAGCGACGATGCTTGACATCAGATATATGTTCTTTTACGAGGTTTTTACTTATCTTTTTGTTTTCTGATAGAACAGACAACAAATTCATAATCAAAAAAGTTCAGTAAAGTTTCCATTAATCATATGACTATTAAATATATGATTAATGGAAATATATTTAACTACTAATAACTTATGATATAACTTTCGTAATTTACGAAAATTAAGAGAGAAGAGCAAAGACTGGAAGGGTTTGATGGGTTATTGGAAAAATAACGAAGGATTTAGTTTATAATTAAAGATTTAATGAGAAAAACAATAATAGCTGTACACAACCGCATTTACAACCAGAGTAATGATATCAAAGAGTATATGACCATAGAGAAAAACAAAACGCTAGCATAGACAATCGTTTAAGTAATAGAATTGTTTGGTTTATACAATTCTAACACCTCCCCTTAAACTAAACAATTCTTAAACCAAGATGAGAAACACAATGACAATATTTATCTTTACCTAAACATTTAGTTAAGACATCTGCAGGCATATGTTCAGTAGACAAATATTCTAACTTAATAATTCTATCGTTCACAATTTGTCTTATGTAATGATGTCTAATGTCTATGTGCTTACTGCGGCTATGATTAATTTCACTAATACACAATTTTTGCGCTGACTGATTGTCGTTATACAAAGTCACTGATAAATATCTACCTAAACATTCATAAAGAAAACTTCTAATAAATTTAACTTCCTTTGCTCCTTCGCACAATGCCATGTATTCTGCCTCTGTGCTTGATAAAGCCACTGTTTATTGTTTACGGCTCTCCCATGACACAGCAGAGTTACCTATTGTAAACACATAACCAGTGTAAGAACGTCGATCCAGCTGGTTAGATGCCCAATCTGCATCTACATATCCTGTGACAGTTAATTTAGACTTTTCATATACTATATTATAATCTATAGTCCCCTTTAAATATCGTAAGACTCGCTTAGCCGCATTCCAATGTATGTGTGAGTGACAATTATTAAACTGGCTTAATAGACTTGCTGCATGTGCAATGTCAGGCCTAGTACAAACAGCTATGTACATAATACATCCAACAAGGCTTCTATCCGCATCAGTTTGGTCTCCTCTTTGAAGTTTCATGCCACATTCCAAGGGTGTATTCACAGGCTTACAATCAACCATATTAAACTGTCCATATTAATACCTTCTGTATGTAAATTTTCTGATCAAGAGGAATTTTATTTTGTTGTTGTCTCAATCTCATTCCTAATACATGTGTAGCTCGGCCAAGATCTTTCATTTCAAATTTTCTCATCAGTTCCTCCTTCACCCTTTTTTTTCTGGTGTGTCCTTGCTGAAAATAAGAATATCATCGACATACAAGGCTAGTATGGTGAGATTTCCACTGATGTCTGATTTTATGTAAACACAAGGCTCACTGAGTGTTTTTCTGAACTGGAGGTCTGTCAAGGCACTATCAATCTTATCATACCAGGCCTTGGATGCCTGTTTAAGTCCATATATTGCTTTATTCAGTTTGAATACATAGTTTTCCTTACCTTTTATTTTATATCCATTGGGCTGTTCCATATATACAGTCTCCTGTAATTCTCCATTCAAGAAGGCTGTTTTGACATCCATATGATCAATGTGCAAGTCCAAATTGACTGCAAGGGCTATGACTTATTCTTAATAAATATTGTAGTATTCAATGCCTCTGCCCAAAACTTCTGGTCCAGTCCAGCGTCTTGCAGCATGCATCGTCCTGCCTCCATAATTGTGCGATTCGCTCGCTCTGTTGTGGTGAATATGGTACAGTCATCTGATGTTCGATGCCATGCTCTTGAAGAAATATCTGAATCTTTTTATTAACATATTCACGACCATTGTCTGTTCTAAGAATTTTTGTTTTGAAATTAGTTTGATTTTCGACCAGACTTTTAAAAATCTTAAATATAAGACAATACTTCATCTTTACTTTTAATAAAATAACCAAATGTCATTCTTGTGAAATCATCTATAAATGTTAATAGATATTTAGCACCACTAAACGAGGAAACTGACATAGGACCACACAGATCGGAATGTATAAGACCTAGTTTTACAGTGGCTCTGCTATAAGACTGCTTTGGGAATGGTAATCTACATTGTTTCCTCTCAATACAAGCTATACAGGGTGTATGTTTACTATTAGTGTAATCAATTCCACTAGCCATACCTTGTTTCAGTAAATCCATACTTCGTCTATTTAGGTGCCCCAGTCTGCGATGCCACGACTCCGGCGATGGATTCGCCTCACACAAACTCACAGCTTCTGATTGTTCATTGATCATAGACTGAACCTCTGGCTCAATAAAAGCGACCGATTGACATGTTGTAGCAAGCTCGCATTCATTTGTTGCTTGTTTACTCGCTATATCCAATTGGTAGACACCATTGACTTTTGTAGCACTGGCAACTGTGATTTTACCACAATAAATGTTACACTTCTGTGTATCAAAATGCACTTCAAGTCCCTTTGAAGCCATTTTTCCGACAGAAATAAGATTTGTTGACAACTCTGGTACATAAATAACCTCATTTATTTTAGTAGTTTGAGTGTGTCCTTCTAACAAAAGTTCCACTTCACCATGTCCCTCACTATACATCTTTTGATTGTTGGCCACTGTCACTAACCGTGGAGTATTCACAACATAGTTTTGTAACAAATATTTGTTGTTAGTCATGTGACAAGTCGCGCCGGAGTCCACATACCAAGAGTTAGAGTTAATGTCCACAGCTAATGCTGTCAATAACGTTCCGTTCCAGGCTTTTTCACATTTTTCACTCTGTTCATCACTTTTGTTTATTTTCGTCGGACAGTTTTTAGCATAATGATTTGGTTTTTTACATATGAAGCATTTAACCTTCCTTGAATGTTTATTGACCCCTTTTGTAAACCGGTTTGTAAACATTGCACTTTCACCACACTTGTTAAAGTCTCTACGTAAGTTTTCTTGTAGTAATTTACTTTTTACTGTTTCACTACACAATTTGATGTTCGATTTTCTAATGCCATTATCAGCGGATCGTAATCTGGCGGTAAACCGCTTAACATTAACACAGACAGAAAATCATCGTCTAATGGAGCGTTTATATCTCGTAGTTGCTGATCTAGATCCATGATCTTCAAGAGATACGCTTCCATATCACTAAATTGCTTTAATTTTAATCCAAACAATGTACGTAAAAGTCCAAGACGTCTACACAGACCCCTATCTTCATAGGCCGTTTTTAGGTTGTTCCGAGCTTCAAACCCAGTGGTTGCATTTCGTACATGGGAAAACGACGACGGCTGCACCATTCAACAAATTGTCGCAAGTGCTCGTAGTTTCTTGCGACCATCATTGACCTTGGGAACACCAAGCGCGGACTCTTCGATGCAGTCCCACAGATCTTCGTGAATCAAGTACATCCGCATCAAAAATTTCCAATTTCAATATACCACTAAGCTTCTCAAAATTAACTGCTATTCCAGAATTCGTTGCCGCAGGTGCCGGCAATGGCGGCCATGGAACATTTCTGTTCGGCATCTCGTATTAAGATCTTGACAAAGGAAATAATTGCGTACTTTGCTTTATCACGTATACTGGGCCCATAACCTGATGGGTTATTGGAAAAATAACGAAGGATTTAGTTTATAATTAAAAATTTAATGAGCAAAACAATAATAGCTGTACGGTTGTGTATTTACAACCAGAGTAATGATATCAAAGAGTATATGACCATAGAGAAAAACAAAACGCTAGCATAAACAATCGTTTAAGTAATAGAATTGTTTGGTTTATACAATTATAACAGGGTTAACCATTATCTCTGTGATTACGCGGGAACATAACAATGATAAACGAAAGGATATATAATGATGACTAAAAATAAGGTAGCGAAGCGATGGAGGGGTCACTGTTGCGTTCCGAAAGGAGATCTCGTGACTCCTCTTAAACGCTGATGGTGACAACCGTGGGGTTTTATTCGGTAAGAGTCCAACATAACCCGGCTGTTTCTCCCCTGGCCGGTCGGGTATCCATGCAAGATTTCCCCACGTCCAAAAAAGGAAAGGAATGTAAAAAAGTAAAGAAAAATGATAAAAAGTAATTATTATTATTACCTTTCTACGTTCACCTCCTTCGAATAACGGGTTCACTAGGTACAATGTATGTAATGCAAACAATAAATGTTTATTTAATCAGCCGACACCGAGTAGATATTGCATAAGTTGCTAGATTTTAGTAAGATACAGATACATTTCGTGTCGTGGGTGTCGTAAAAGTCGACGAAGGGAAACGCAAGGAAAATCGCATGGCTTCCGAATGACGGCAGAATAATCATCTTTATTATGCTCAACCTAAATTGGACGTATTTACGCGAAACAGAAACAATCCTGTACACATCAATAATAAAATCACATGGCTCTGTTTAAAAAAAATAACCACGGGAAAAATAATTCTTTGTCCCTTAATCTTTAAAGTAGTCCATTAAAAAAAATTGTGTGTTGGTTCTAGTTTGCATAGCTACGTCCAATTGTCCTGACCGGTGACGAACAGCAGCGTAAGGTGCGAAGTGTCTGGTATCGCGATCGCCAAATCGCCAGCCAAGAGAGGTGATCATAGCAAAAAACTTGGAACATGCCTATGTCCATTGTCCAGTATGTGGATTTTTAGGGGCCGTTTAAGATGTAAGTTACAGTTTACTCAAAGTACTCGTACCTAAGTACTTCGTCTGCAAAACTAGTCGCATATGTAGGTAAAGAAATATACATAACATCACCTACATCACCTATGCCAATTGCTTGATTTAAGCGACCGAACGGCGCTACACTGATACTGACCCATATCTAATTATAACCTCAAAATCCAAATGTATTTTGGAGCATTATCTTCAATTCAGCCTATCACTAGTCTACAGCTAAACATAGGCTCCCCCATAGATTGCCACAGAAATAAGAGGAGCACATTTTGGGGAGGTTTTGCATTAATTACCACGCTTGGCTGGTGAGTCAGCAACCGCAGTTCATTCATTCAGTTGTTCCAGGAAGACGCTGCAGTCCATATGCTGGTTTCAATTTTCCCCTTTCTTAAGGCGATAACAAACGGCGGATTTTGGATACTACTACTTGGGGAACAGGAATTTCTTGACTCGTACCAAAGTGGTTCGTCACCCGTCACGTCTCGCTTCCTGACGGGGCGAAAAGTGGGCTAGGGATGTGGTCTCCGCCTACCCTTTTTATGGAAAAAATGCTTGTATAAGTATGAAACATTTTATGTGGTTAATATTAGTAGATTACATACATACAGTCACGCCTCTTTCCTATTGGGGTAGGCGGAGACCACATCTTTCCACCTGACATACATGTTTAGCTTCTTCTACTTTAATTAGCGTTTTCATACACGCTCGTCGGTAGCGGGTACTTTAGTAGATTACATAAATAATTAATACTATAAATGCTATACAATACATACAAGTAGATTTTGTTGACGGTACTAGTATAATTATTATGCAGGAATCCATTAAGTAGTACACCGCAGTGCCAGTTATTCTGCCATTAGGCAATTGTGTACAAACATCAGTGTTTTTCGGTTCGTAGGGCACTGCAAGCTGGTATAATTACATGGGATATGAGATTTAAGAACCGATTCCACAGTGTAAAGAACGCAGTGCGGTGCTTCAAAGAACCTTACAATAGAAAGTTCTGGGTGTCTACTATCGTATCGTATCATTACACCTATGACAGGCCTTTATTTATATGCTAATTTGATATTAAAGCATTTGAATTGTTTGGTAATAGTATACTTATTAAAATGCACTGTGCACCACCACCTATCACACCAAGTGCATTATATTGTTTTAGTGAAACGTGGATTGTGGCAGTCATCTGTTTTTGCAGTGAGTGCCCAGTCTCTGACTACCCCGTATGGGATACAGTCGTGATCTTATATATATATATATATATATATATATATATATTATATATATATATATATATATATATATATATATATATATATATTATAAGCGACCAGAAGTGAATTTAAATAAATAAAAATAACACAACATAAATCTTATAATTCTTTCTAGTTTAACAAAATCAATTATTGAAATAAAACTCGTAAGCTAGCCCTAGCGCGTCCGTATGCTCCGACCGTCCAAGCCAAAGTGCCGAAGTGTTCGATGCGCCGCGCCGACTCGGTGAACCGTCCCCCTCCAGACGTCTCGCATAACTAAGTGGCGTGATGGTGACGTCACCGTAGGCCACGACACCTGCTTCGCAGCTGTTATGTTACACGGCCTCTCCTGACAGGCGGTCGTCCTCGCCCGCAATGCTGTCTTCATCTCGACTTGGTCCCGCCTGAGCCTCCATAGGTGCATCGTGTAATGAGTCGTCAGACTCCGCTAAAAGAAAATAATTTGGGCCATTAAGAATTATTCTTAAAACATATTGCCAAAAATGCACTCCTTTCAAATAACCAAAAATCTTTCAATCTTCTTAATTTTCAAACACTTCACAAAAAATCACTTCAATCCTAATGAAATTTCATCCATACTAATCAATCTCTCGAGGGCCCCCGTTCGTACGTATCTGATCAGTTATGCTTCGGTAGTGACTAGTATACCGTGACAGCGACCCTTCCGGGCCAACTGCCCAGCCGTGGTAGAGTAACACTCTGAAATACAAAACTATGGAGAGGTCCCAAGTGACCATTCCATCTGCCGTGACACAGATGTTTTCACATCTCAATGTCAACGTGAACATGGAAGGGGCTCCCGTGGAGCATTCCATCTGCCGTGGTAGAGAGTCACACTCATACCACCGTGATAACATGAATATGGAAGGGGCTCCGGTGGAGCATTCCATCTGCCGTGGTAGAAAATCACACTCATACCACCGTGATAACGTGAATATGGAAGGGGCTCCCGTGGAGCATTCCATCTGCCGTGGTAGAGAGTCACACTCATACCACCGTGATAACATGAATATGGAAGGGGCTCCCGTGGAGCATTCCATCTGCCGTGGTAGAGAGCCACACTCATACCACCGTGATAACAAAACCATACTAAATATCAACAAGACGTATGCACGCCCAGCTTAACCTTAGTGTTATGTACACAGTAAAACATCATACAGTCAAAAAACGCTGCGCAGGTTTCTGGAGTCCACTCTCCTGCCCATGCTACCATGTTTTCGGCTGCAGCTTCCGTTCGTTTCCCGTACGAACCAGTCAACAACTCCAATTTGTACCGATGATGTGGGAGTTGTTCCAACACCTTGTAGGGACCTCGCATGCAGGAATCCAGCTTTCCAACTGCCTGAGAAGCCTTTATTACGAATACTTTGTCATTTAGATTAAACACATGAGGTATACCACGACCTTTGTTCACATAATCGTCTTGTTTTTGCTGGTTAGCTGACAAAAGCGATGAAACACGTTGTTTTCGTAGTTCCATGATTGCACTACGATTTGGAGTGGCCATATCTATTGCAACATCTCTAACAAGAGCACGTATGACAGGGGTGGAAGAGTCGCTCCCGATAAGTAATTGGAGGGGAGACATGTTGGTGGTACTGTGTCTCGTACTATTTACAATAAGTTGGGTCTTCCACAATACATCTGACCAACTTGACCGCTTGTGATTAACTTCAATTCGCAGAAGGTTTAGCAAGGTTCGACAATAACGCTCAGCCTGCCCATTTTCATGATGCATACTTGGAGTAATGAAATGGATTTCGCTACCGAACGATCTGACCATGTTTTGAAATACGGTGCTCTCGAACATACGCCCTCGATCCGTAACCAAAAGCTTAGGAGACCCAAACAATGAGACTGCGTCAGTAAAGGCTCGTTTTAACTCATTGGTATCTTGGCGACAGAGAGAGTACAGAAGACAGAACTTCGTAAATGCATCGATGATTATTAATACGTACTTAAAGCCTTGGGATTCTGGCAGTGGTCCGAGTACGTCCATATGTACAACCGAAAACGGAACGTCTGGTTTAGACCAAGATTCAATAGGTTGACGAGGTGCGCGTGGTACGCGTTTATGTGAAAGGCACACAATACAGTGCTTTAAATACTTTTTAACAAATGAGCGCAACCCCGGGAACCAGAAATGACGCAAAATAAGTTCCACCGTCTTATCATAACCAATATGGTCTTGGTCATCATGAAATACATGAAGTAAGCTTAGTCTATACCCTTTGGGAATATAGCATAGTAAACGGGTTTTTTCTCCGATCGAAGAGTATCTAATATAGAGGAGCCCGTTTCGTAACACATATCTGGAAGGATCTAGCTGACCGTTATTGACTTTGTCTATGAGATAAAGTGTCTCTTCATCAGCAGATTGAGCCAGCTTAGCCCAATTTTTTGGATTTTGAATATGGCGTATATCAACAGGGTTTCTACTTAAGTAGTCAGCATGGGACATTAAAGACCCTCGCCTATACTCGAAAGTAAACTGAAAATCTTGCATGGATAGCCACCACCTAGCTACACGGGGAAGTAAGTTCTTTTTACGCTCAGTTAATTTTAAAGCGTTGCAGTCCGTAATGATTTTAAAAGGCACTCCTAGCAAGTATTTTCTAAAGTTTTGGAGAGCTTTTACTACAGCTAAGGTTTCCAATTCATACGAGTGGTACTTAGACTCTGCACCTTGCGTTGACTTGCTGTAATACGCTACAGCCCGTCTAAGTTCACCCTCATGAATCTGGATAAGAATCGCCCCATAGCCGATAGCACTTGCGTCCGTGTGCAGTTCCGTCGGTAGCCGTGGGTCATAAATAGCAAGAACAGGTTCGTTCGTCAGACAGTCAATTATGTACTTCAGAGCCTGGTCTTGTTCGACTCCCCACTCAAAAGGAACATTTTTCTTTGTTAGGCGTGCGATGGAAGCTGTTCGTCGAGCATAATTTGGAATATACCTTCTAAAATACCCCGCTAGACCAAGAAACTGTCGGATCTGCTTAACATTACAAGGCTTTGGGCTATCAATAAGAGCTTGGACTTTTCGCATGCTCGGTCTAACCTGACCATTACTAATTACCCTGCCAAGATACTCTATTTCACTACTAAGAAAAGTACATTTCTTAAAATTTATAGAGAACCCTGAGCTAGTAAGCGTTTCTAGAACTTGTCGTAACAGGGCTAACCCATCAGGCACTGAACTAGACAGCAAAAGAACATCATCTATGTAAACTAGGACCTTTCCTGAATCTATAACGGCTTTAGGGTCTTTGTAATTATCCTTTGATATACTACGGGAGCATTGGAGAGTCCATACGGCATCTTGATGTATTCAAAATGACCCTCAGGGGTCACAAATGCGGTTTTTGCGATCGAGTCTGGCTCCATCGGAACTTGGTGAAAGCCAGTCGCCATATCCAAGTTCGTGAAGTATCTACTTGACCCTAACATGTCAATTTGATCGTCTATTAGCGGCAAGGGAAATTTATCTTTAACGGTACGTGAATTTAAAACCCTATAATCGACGCACATTCGGTCTGTGCCATCTTTTTTCTTAACTAAGATCACGGGGCTCGCGTATGGTGATTCAGACTCACGTATAATTCTCTTGTCCATTAAATCCTTAACAATATTCCTAACACGAAGTTTCTCATCGAATGATAATTTATACGGCCTGTAGCATACCGGCTCGCTATTGGAGACTTCTATTTTCATGCTACCGGTCGTGACTGTTGAGGAAGCTGTGCCACTTATAAACGAACTCGAAAAATCACTTATAACCGACAAAAGGCGCTCCTTATCTTCGCCTTCAAGAGGTGTGTTCACATTACCATTATCATAAATCTCATTCACAGACGAAGGAGTATGTGAATGCATCAAAAGTTGAACACCATTTTGTCGGATGTATGTGATGCCCTCGCGATTTAGGATGTCGGTGCCTATAATTACCGGAGTGCTTATACAATTATGCGGTACAACGTATAGATCAGCTTCGATAGATATGCGAGGTAGCTCGATAACTAATGTTACGTAAGAAGTACTTTCTACAAGCTGACTTCCTATACCACGTAAAACGCGAAAAGTCGGTTTCTGGTTAGTCTTAAAATGTTTTAACAAAGAATTCGATATGAGCGATATGCACGAACCACTATCAACTAAAACGTCTACCGGTACACCCTCAATAACGGCACTAGTGACGTCAGTAGTAGATTTTGAGAGGCTATTATCTAATTTTCTACAAAAATTTACGTTACGTCGATTAAGGTTGGTTGATTCTGAACGTTGTTTAGCAAAACAGTCATCGATTAAGTGGCCATTTTTTTTACAGAAAGTACATGTTTTCACGGAAGGTAATTGCGTCTCTGACGGCCTTGACGTTGAACTACTGCCTAACCGCGATCTCTTGGCATTTTTACAGTCTATACGCTTGTGGCCAATCTTACCACAGACGTAACATCTTAAGCCGCCAACTTCCTTTTTATTTTCGTAATGTCGTATCGTATGGGAACCGGAACTGGGACGTGAACCTCGACAAATATCACGATTGAAACGGTAATCACTTTTCGGTTTTACATACATTGACAAAAATTTCACTAATTCTCGGGGTTCTAGCTTGGCATTCGTGGCTGCAGCCTTAACATGAGGATCTGTGATACCCCTTAGTACTATGGCAACGATCAGCTCCTCAGACAATCCCCTTACTACACCTAGCCTTAACAACGAACGCCTAGCATACTCGGCATAAGAAGCATAACTTTTGGAATCGGTGGACATCACTTCATAGAGTATAGTCGCAATATCGACGGTTCGCGGGCATAGTGCTTTGAATTCGCGTTTGAAATTTGTCCATGAACGATCGGTGCTAGACCACTCACTAAGCCACACGCGCGCGTCTCCCTTTAAGCAGTTTCCGATGCGCGAAAGACACTCGTTATCGTCCCAACCGTTAATATCTTTAGCCCTATCTACTTCTTCACACCAAACGTCGATATTGTGAATATGTGGGTCAAAGTTAGAAATAAAATAATGGTTGGATCTTACTTTGACTAACGAAGCGATGGCCTCCGCGATTCTGCCAGTTGTGTCTTCGCCTGTGGATACGCTTTCTCGTGACACCGAAACGGGCACACGGCTAGCGGTGAAATCGTCGTCACGCACGTTGTCAGCAGCTGGACAACCCGTTTGGGCGGTCGGTATCGGCGCCGGTGGCGTCGACGAAACCTGTAAGAGTGGCCTGGACGGCGGAGGTGCAGCAAAACGTTCTTCAAGCGTATTTAATCTAGCGAGAACAGCATCCAGTACCTCCTTACTTGGGTCACATTTCCGTTTACGAGAACGCGATTGTTGTTCAGACATTATTTGAAAAACAATAAAAGTATAGAACAAAAAGAAAGCACACTACTACAAAACGTTAAAAGAAATCAAGCTAAAGCACTATATTTTAATTTTAATTTAATGCTGGTCAGATGAACCAAAAGCGGGTGGGCAATGCGGCACTATCCCACTTCTGATATAAGCGACCAGAAGTGAATTTAAATAAATAAAAATAACACAACATAAATCTTATAATTCTTTCAAGTTTAACAAAATCAATTATTGAAATAAAACTCGTAAGCTAGCCCTAGCGCGTCCGTATGCTCCGACCGTCCAAGCCAAAGTGCCGAAGTGTTCGATGCGCCGCGCCGACTCGGTGAACCGTCCCCCTCCAGACGTCTCGCATAACTAAGTGGCGTGATGGTGACGTCACCGTAGGCCACGACACCTGCTTCGCAGCTGTTATGTTACAATATATATATATATATAATATTATACTTTATAAAGCCGACAGGTGTCCGACAGAGCAGAATAGCACCTACCTCTTCCCTATCGAGATGTCGCAAGAGGTGACTGAGGTATCGTATAGACAGTTTTTATTCGTGCTCGAGGGAACGCGATGGGAGTATGAATTTTTTTACTCACACCAAAATGGCGGTGACGTGGTTCGCCTTACGTGACCTGACGTAAGGCGAACAACGTCGCCGTCGTTTCTCAGAAAAAAGGTGTGACTGTATGTATGTATAAAAGTTTCTTCTAATAAAAAAGACTTACTGCTACTTTGAGTATAGTCTTGTGAGAACTATAATGTTCATGTTTATTTTGATGTGCCGAATGATTCTAGTTCACGATAACTTTTTATAGCATAAAGTGACTGATGTAAGAGATACTAATCGTCTTCCTGAGACACCATTTCCTTATTCTCATATGTCCAGTAATTAGAAAGAAGAAAGAAAAAACTTTATTCAACACTACAACACAACATACATTAAAAGTTCAAAAGATAATCAAACAATTAGATACGACGTAATACATTTACAAACGTACGTTGGGTTGTAGCAACGAAAAGGCTGTCGACTCAGCATAATGCTATGGCAATGTTGCCACAGCGCTGTTATTCTGTCGATGCTAAGGTTTACCGAGCAGTTACCGGACATGTTATTACCGACAAAGTATATTTAAAAAAATGTACATACAAACAAACACATATATGTATGTATATATATATATATACATATATATATACACCATACATACATACACACATATATGTATTATATAAATAAAATAAAGTAGAATAAAAATGTGTGCGCAAAATTACAAAATAAAAGATATGAACCCTTAAACTTTACAGTAATCTTTGCGCAATACTATTTCACGATAGAATAACTGGCCCTGCGGTGCGGACCTACCTAGACGGATTCCTGCATAGGAGACCTCCCGCAAGTAGTGGATGTCTATGTATTCTGAATTTTTATGGGGGCTTTAACATGGCGTATCTTCGCGTGAATACTATTGATAGTAATAGTATTATGAAGTAAGGTAAGTTACTTTGCTAAGATCCGCATGCAAAATATAAAAATGGTGTATATTACCTAGTTTTTTGAAGAGCACCGCCCGCCCTCCCTCAGTAGCGTGCACAAGCAAACTAACACCGCCACCAGGAACCGCCACCAGGTACCCTCCACCAACCACTACAACACTACCACTAGATAATATACACCACTGAAGTCGAGAACACGACACGTGTTTCGCACCAAAACGAGGCATTATCAAGCGTCATAGACTCTACGACAGACGGCCGCCGAGTGTTTCTATTAACTATAGTAATAGTATTCACTACCACTTGCTTAAACGTTTCGCCAGCCACAAATAATTGAGTCTATATTTGACTTATATATGTTTAGCCCAATTCGAGTAACTTTATGACTTAGCTGCAGACTATTCCATTTTTTAAATAAGTAATAATAAATGCCAATGATGCTTAACTTTTCCTATAGCTATTTTATAACCCTATCGTGTGGTGGGGACTTAAGAGAACCTAACACCCCATGTTATCCCGTGGGATAGGCTGAAATGATGAGAATGATGATCGTTGGTTAAATTAGTATTATAACAAAAGATATCTCCATCATTGCGGTTGTTGGCGGAGTACATATAATTCATGCGGGTGGTAGTCCACTGGTGTAAATGAAGACCAACATTGTGTATGAAAAAGCGCAATTTGATAGTTTAATAAATATATTGCTTACATTTTCAATATTAAAATTTACTTACAATTAAGGCCCTCAGCAATAATTAATTTTGTAAAAATCTAAATTCTCTTGCGAGCAGAAATATGTAAAAAGTAGAAAACAGAAATAGAAGAAGCGGTTAAATGGCCCAAAACTTGCTTTCGTAAAGGATGAAGGCGAAATAAAACTAACTTATTTACGAGATGAGGGTCTCAGTTGTTTGTTCGATACGGATGAATAATTTAACGCTTATATCGGCTTGACTTGGTTTGTAGACTGCAAAGATTCGCATGAACTAGAATTCTTCGTCGCTAAATGTGTTGAGCGGAATAGATAATATAACAAGAAATATAAATTCTAAATAAAAACCACTTTAGTCCGATCTAATATAATAATAATTAAAAGCTGAAGGTACTCCGGGTTAACTATGACATCAGGACATCTGTCACCTCAGTTCCCCCGTGACCATGGGTGCTGTAAAGCGCCCGAAACGTCGGGTTAAAATTAGTTTTAAATAAAACGAGATAAAATCCGTAAAAATTAGTTTTATTTAAATGTGTAGAATTCGCGTAAATAAAAGAAAATATTATATAAATTATATTTTATATTATATAATAAACTAGCTGATACTCGCGACTTCGTCCGCATGGATAAAGGTATTTTAAATATCCCGTGCGAACTATTTGATTTTCCGGGATAAAAAGTATCCCATGTCCGTCGCCAGTATGTAATCTATCTCTGTGCCAAATTTTTTCACGATCGGTTTGGTGGTTGAAAGGTAAAAAGGTAACAGACAGACAGAGGGACAGAGAGAGAAGAGAGAGTGAGAGAGCTTCTTTCGCATTTATAATATTAGTATGGATATAGGTTTGCCTTAAGGAGTTATCGTGGTATAACTGTCGCCTTAAATATGGTTACTAATTATATAAACCTTAAGATCGATTGTGATTTTAGGGTACCCTAAAATTTCATTTAGCAAAAAAAGAAAGAAACGGCGATAAGCGAAAATAAACTCAAGAAGCAATGGATTTCCATTTATGATCATATTATAGAGCCCCGATGAATATAATGTCGAACAAAATAGTATAGGTGCATATATATTTATGCATATGTTCTTTGTTTATGAACCGATTTTAATGATTATTTTTATAAAACAAAGAAGGTATCGCAATGGCGGTTTTCGGGCTTGCCATGTTTTCCTATCTATTTCTAATTTCTATTAAGTAAAACCAACTAATGGTGCCATCTGTTGACCTTCCCCCCATCACGAAAGTATCACGCATGCAAGATAAGTTGGACGGCAAAGGTGGGTATTGCTTGCGAATTGTAAAGTGAAATATATAAAGAAACTTGTTCACTGGTGGTAGGATTCCTATGCAGGAATCCGTCTAGGTACCACCCCAGGGCCAGATATTCTGCCGTGAAGCAGTAGTGTACAAACATTACTGTGTTTCGGTTTGAAGGGCACTGTGAGCTAGCGTAATCACTGGGCATATGAGACTTAAGAACTTACATCTCAGGGTGATGGGCACAGTGTGGTCACACAGAAATTTTCTAGGTGACACAGCATTTGTTATGGGCAGACGTTGCCATTAGGTGAACGTTTTGCTCGTTTCATCACTTCAAACAATAAAAAAAGGCTTCTATCTATCAACATTTATCTATTGGGAGAATGTCGTGATTACGTTAAGGTTCCATATGCGCATTTTCTACCATTCAGCGGTCCCATATAATTTTGATCAAGAATTGATGATGGGATCCATGAGAAAATCATGAAACTCTAAACATCGCATAAACATGTTTGGACCTGTTGCGTTGAAGTCGAATCAAATACTCGTATTTATAGGTAATGAATCAGCCATGAATAAAGTAATACAAGCATTACGTTACTGTGTTCGTGGATGCATATGGCAAAATCCCCCCAATTTATGGGAGAGGCGTATGTTCAGCAGTGGACTTGTTGGCTGAAGTGAGTGGGTGAGAAGGGAGCCGTGGTATGTCAGGAGCCGGGCGCTTGCCTTAAGTTTCATAGTACGCGAGTGGTCTGAGTTCTGTACCGGTGCAATTACATAATTATTTGTGCAACAAGTGTGCTACGCGGGTGGCTTCTGCCTAACCCTTATATGGAACGGAGGCGTGACTGTGTCTGTGTATACGTTTTGATACTTTTAATTATTGATTTTGGAGACGATTAAAAAATTTTTTTTTCGTTTTTTTGACTATTCCGCCATCAAGTGCCGTTAATGATCTCTGACAAAAATTCTGAAGATTTTCTTCCATATCCACTAATAAATTTGCTCTTACAAATAAATCACTCCATCTAACAAAACTGCATATTTCACGCAGATTCTATTTTTTTTTCCATTCTACAATCGAATGCAAAGTTTATGAGGCGATACGTAACGGGTGACTGGCTGCATTTGAAAATATAGAAGCCTGTGCAGTCGCCAGAACGGTACTTTTGTATTGACAAAATATACGAAAACAAATAAATAGGAAGAAAAATTCCACCATTCCGGCCGAGTGAATGTATGACGTTGGCATGTTCGACTGCTATAAGCAAAAACAAAATCGTCGGCTGCGAATAAATATAGAAATATCCCACTGCAGAACGCAAGCCTCCTCCCATTTCTAAGAGGGTTTTGGATCCGGGTGGGATCCGCCTCGCTGCTCCAATGCGGGTTGGTGGACATAACGTGTCCTTGAAATGTTTTATTTCTCATATATAATTTCGGTGATGTAATTGCTGTTAGCCTTTTTGGCTTTTACAGCTTCATCGGATCCTGTGCTCACGAGCCAGGGGCCCGCGTGCCAGTTTTGGTTTGACCCAAACATAAATACTTAAATAAACTCCTACAAAAACATCGACATTCGGACTGTGTCGCGTTCGCTGCGTGCGTGCGCGATTTCGAATATCTCAAATGATTTTAAGTCGTCTAATGACCGTCCGAGGGAGGCTGCGGGCCTCCATTCGGACTGTCGACTTTTGTGTCGGTAACTCTGGGCGGTGAGAACCGCCCTGGAACACGGGTGTGATTGTCGACTGCTCCGCGCCGCTCTCTACGGCGGTCGCGAGTCGTGGTGCGTGTTATATTAAAGCTATTAACTGTGTGTACAGTGTAGCCTGGATCGTGACTGACCGAATCGTGGTCAGGGAGTGCTGAGACGTCCGTGTCGTCTAGCACGTTTCGCGGGCGACGTTTGCGTACCGTCGCGTTTCTGTCTGGTCGGTAATTTGATGCTTTAACCACCAGCGGGTTTGGATGAACCGCGGCTTATTCGAAAAACCGCAGTGAAAATGCTCTGAAGCGTTCAGAGATTAAGGGAATTTCACAGTCGCTGTGAAGGTCTATATTGCGTTGATACCAACCGGCTCCGGTGGCAGTTCGCAAGAATCGATTTTGAACGCTCCGTAACTTCTTTATTTGATTGCCCGTCGCGTGAGCGAAAGCGACGCAAGCATAGGCCATTACGGGTCTTATGCAAGTCTTATAGAGGCGAATTTTGTGTCTTAAGCACATTTAGCTTGAAGAGCAAGTTAATGGATATGTTATTTCTCAGACATGCAGGTGTAGCCGATAGGTGTCCGGCAGAGTAGAATAGCACCTACTTCTTTCCTACCGAGGTGTCGTAAGAGGCGACTAAGGTATTGTACGGACAGCCTTTATTCGTGCTGAATGACACCATAATATGCAACGCTATCACTATTCTACTCGTGGGAACGTAATGGGGAGAAAGGTTCTTTTTAGGCGCGTCTCGAAATGGCGGCGAAGTGGTTCGCCACCTGTCACGTCTCATTTCCTACAGGGGCGAAAACTGGGCTACGTGTGTGGCCTCTGTACGATGTTTCCCATCTTCACTGAGCATGTGGTAAATCAGCACTTAAAATTGCAGACTATTTTTAGGACCACCTCGCATCGAATTCACTTGAGTACTATTTAATTTAAGGCGAGCGCTCGACCCCTGAGCTACCATGTTTCTTTTACATATTGTACTCGTATTTCAAATACGTATACGTATTGGTGGCGGCTTTCTACCACAGCGGCGGAGAATCTACCACAACATCTCAACCCGTGGGTGTCGTTAAAATCGACAGAGAGAAAATGAAAACCAGGATATTTATTTTCTTTGATATAGTGACGAAACGAGCAAAATGATGGTAAGTGCAACGTCGGCCCTTAACAAATGCTGTGTCACCCAGAACTTTTGTGTGACAACACACTGCGCCCGTCACCATGAGACAAGAGTTCTTAAGTATCGTATGCGCAGTGATTACGGTAGCTCCCAGTGCCCTTCAAACCGAAACACAGTAATGTTTGTTCACTACTGCTTCACGGCAGAATAACTGGCTCTGGGGTGGTACCTACCTAGACGAATTCCTGCATAGGAATCCTACCAACAGTAAGCAGCAGTGGGCAACGGCATCTTCCTGGAACATCTGAATAAATTAACTGCGGTTGCCAAGCCGCAAAATTAGAGCTTAAATATTTGTGGCAATCTATGGGGAGGCCTATATTCAGCAGTGAACTAGTGATAGGCTGATGTGATGATGATGATGAGTGAACTGAAATTCCAATAGTTTCCCATTTGAAAATTCGATTCCCTAGTTAATACGCAATTTTCATAGTAGCTACTTGAATATGTATAAGTGCTAAGACTTCTACAAAGCAAGTCTTAAGCGGTCATTTGAATACAAGTACGGACAAGTGAACTTTTACTTAGAGAGTTAACGAAGCTTATCGGGTTTTAGATATCGATAGAGAGATATGTTTCTTAGATATTTTACTACTATTATAAAGTTGGAGAGTTTGTATGTTTGAACGGGCTAATCTTACAAAATAGTGATCCTATTTAAAAATAAATGTATTTCACGTTTATGGAGGAAGGTTATATGCTAAAAAACTTCATGCTACGCTTTTACTGGTGGTAGGATGTCAAAAATCCATATAGGTGGGGCCAGGCCAGTAATTGCAAGTAATGCGTGAAGCAGTAGTGTGCAAACATTACTGGGTTTCGGTCTGAAAGGCTCTGAGAGCTAGAGTAGTCACTGGGCATATGAGACTTAAAAATTTGTCATTAAAAAAAATGTCTCTGGGTGTCACTCAGAAATGTTCTGAGTGACAGAGCATTTGTTATGGGCAAACATTGCACTTACCATCAGGTGAACTACTGTATTTCGGTCTGAAATGTTATGAGAGCTAGAGTAATTATAGAGTAATATAACACTGGGCACATGAGACTTAAACTGATGGCTCTGGGTGACGATCGCAGTGTAGTGCCACTTAGAAATTTTCTGGACACAGCATTTGTTATGGCAGACGTTGCACTTAACATCAGGTGAACGTTCTGCTCTTCTCATCACTTTATCCAATAAGAAATAACATTTTCTGCGAGTGAAACCTTAAGACATCACACACACATCTAGAACAGTATAAAGGGTTAATGTAAACGCAACCCGAGTACGAAATAACCATGTGCATTATTCATCAGCGGACCTATCTGCAGAGTCGTGGCTCCTTAGTTTGAATCCCAACCTATGTAAATATTAATACAACATACAAGTCGTGGTCGCCCTGAGGCCGGGCACTCAAGCGAGTGATCTGAGTTCGATTCCCGGTGCCGGCACCTATAAATATTTTCTGCGATTGTAAGTGCTGATTTACCAGGTGCTCAGCGGTGAAGTATAGCATCGTGAGGAAACCTGCATGTCTGAGGAATAAAAAATATTTCGGCGATATGTGAAGTCCGCCAACCCGCATTGGAGCAGCGCGGCGGACTATTCCCCGTTCCAAAACCCTCTCAGAAATGAGAGAAGGTCTGTGCTCAGCAGTGCGACATGTAGGCTGTTACCTTACTTTTTTTTTATTCTGCCAACATTCATTAAAGCAACGTAAGCCCACTCTTCCCGGCTCCAAAACCCTCTCAGGCATGCTACTACCGCTTTTGCAAATAACTATTTTTTGTGTGCTTGCGTGCTTCTTTGGTGCGTGCCTGCGTTAATACTAGGTGGATTAAAAGTACTCGGCCTAACCAAGAAAATAAACACATACTAAATCAGTTATATTTTTATTTTTCTACATAATCACCATCAAGTTCAATACACTTTTGCCACTTCCCCTTCCAAGCATTTAGACCGTTAAAAAAATGATTCTTCCTTAGAGTCAAAATATGCGTCTACAGCTGCTTTGACCTCGTCGTTTGTCGAAAATCTTTGACCTCCCAAGTGCTTTTTTAGGTTAGGGAACAGAAAGAAGTCTGATGGTGCCAGATCAGGTGAATACGGCGGATGCGGTAACAGTTCAAAGCCACAGTTGTGAATTCCAGCCATTGACTGTACTGACGTGTGAACATGGGCGTTATCTTGATGAAACAGGACTTTTCTTCTGAGCATTCCTCGACGTTTTTCTTTTATTTCCTCTCGTAAACGACGTAGTAAGCTGCAGTAGTAATCAGAGTTTATAGTCTGACCCCTTTCAAGATAATCAATCATAATCACACCTTTCGAGTCCCAGAATACTGAAGCCATCACCTTATTTGCCGACAAAATCGACTTAGCCTTTTTAGGGGGTGGTGAACCAGGTCTTCTCCACTCTTTTGATTGTTGTTTTGTTTCCGGTGTACAGTAATGAACCCATGTTTCGTCCATAGTAACAAAACGATTCAAGAAATCATCTGCATCGGCTTCAAATAACTCCAAACAGTCGCGTGAAATAGTCAATCGCGTCCTTTTTTGTTCAACTGAAAGCAGTCGCGGAACCCACCTCGCAGACACCTTGTGGAAACCCAACTCGTTGACAATGATGTTTTGAGTTCGTTCATAAGAGATGCCTATAATCTCGGCTATCTCTCTAATTTTTAATCTGCGGTCTCCCATTATTAAATCAAGTACTTTTTTAATATTTTCGTCAGTAGTTGACGTCGAAGGCCTTCCAGAGCGGGGTTCATCTTTCACACTCTCTCTACCACGCTTAAATTCTGCTATCCATTTTTTGACGGATGAATATGACAGAGCACAATCGCCTAATGTACTGACCATGTCATCATGGATGGCTTTTGATGATAGCCCCTTCTTATGGATGTACTTAATGACGGAAATTATGACCGATTACTTTGTTAATAAATTTATAAAATCACAACTAATTATCGCACACGGTTCGAACTTCACACAATGAACTAGTCTGAACTGAACTAAATAATGTGGGTAGATTTGATTTTTAGAATTGAATGGATCTGTGTTAGGCCGAGTACTTTTCAATCCACCCTATATATATACAGGCTGTGGACATAGAAAACCATTTAACACTATCACTTGCCCACTATTGAACATACGCCTCCATCATTGATTCCCACAAAAGTTTTTAGCTCTTATTTTGAGGGGATTTTGCCTAGAATTTGCCAAAGTCACCACGCTTGGCAGGCGGAAGATCCTGTTGCCCATCTCTTGGTTTTTATTTCCCCTCGGTCGACTTTTACGATACTCACGGTATGACATACGAGTAGAAAGCGGTAAATAGCAATCTTTAAACGGGAAGATAAGACTAAACTAATATTATAAATGCAAAAGTAACTTTGTCTGTCCCTCTGTCTGTTTGTTACCTTTTCACGGTTCAACCGCTGAACCGATCCTGCCGAAACTTGGCACGGAGATAGCTTTCGTCCTGGAGACGGATGAAGAATACTTTTTATCCCGTTAAATGAAATAGTTGCCAAGGGATATTCAAACAACCTACGCCCACGCAGCCGAAGTCGCGAACCATAGCTAGTTAATCATAAACCTTGAAATCGCATGGGCGACACAGCTTTTGTTATGGACAGACCTTGAATATATCATCAGGTGAACGCTTTGCTCGTGTCGTCACACACATTCTTCAATATAAAATACTAGCTGATGCCGGCGACTTCGTCCGCGTGGATATAGGTTTTTTTTTCCGTAAAAACTGTTTGATTTTTCGGGCAAAGAGTATCCAATGTCCGTCTCCAGAATGCTAGCTACCTCTGTGCCGAATTTCGTCAAGATCCGGTCAGCGGTTGAACCGTGAAAAGGTAACAAACAGACAGAGGGACAGAGAGAGTTACTTTCGCGTTTATAATGTACTGATATACGTTTTACTTTAAAATACCTGCTTAACTTTTTATTTTATTTTGTGACTTTAAAATTTTATTTACATATTCCTTTCACGACAAGCACTGAAAACAGATTTTACAATCATTTACTAAACTGGCGCTGTTTTTCTCTATAAAGGCGTTATCAATAAATTCTGTGCGAAGCCGGGACGAGTCGGCTACTGGAAAAAAATCAAACGAAATGAATGTAACGACATTTTAAAATTAAACTCAAGAATGTTTTCTTTTATTTACGCGAATATTACACATTTAAATAAAACTACTTTTTTACGGATTTTATCGCGTTTAATTTTTGAACTATTTTTACCCGACGTTTCGGACGCTTTACAGCACCCATGGTCACGGGGGGACTGAGGTGACAGTTGTCCCGATGTCATAGTTAACCCGGAGTACCTTCAGCTTTTAATTATTATTTGTAGTCCGATCTACGCAGAAAGAGCTTACTGTGTCTTGAAGCCTTGCAGTGGTATGCTTGGTTTTTGATTTAATTTTATTAATAATAGGATCCCAAGCCGGTGGTAATACCCAACCATCTTCCCTATTGAAATTAGGATGTTTTTTAATTTCAATAGCCTCGCGAATCATCCTTGGTAGGAATCGGTGTTCTTTTGCAAGAATTTGTGGTCTATCAAATCTGATGTAATGGTTGGGATGATCCAGAACATGGTCACAGACTGCAGACTTCCTAGAGCGTCGATGCTTCACATCAGCTATGTGTTCTTTAACGCGGGTTTTAATGGATCTTTTAGTTTGCCCTATGTAAGAGAGACCACATTCACAATCCAGCTTGTATACTCCTGCATCTTGTAGAGGGATGTTACACTTGACAGATGGTAAAAACTGACTTATCTTCTTCGGCGGCTTGAAAAATGTTCTTATAGAAGCTCGCTTCAAGATATAGCCAATCTTGTCCGTGACTCCTCTGACATATGGAAGAACAGCAGGTACACGCTCGACTGTGGCCGGCTTCACTCTGTCACTGCGACGAAGGCGCGGAACCCGAAGCTTGTTGTCTTGCAAAACTTGCTTGACATGCTGAAGCTCGGCGGCCAGGTGTTTACTGTCACAGATCCCTTGTGCTCTCTGAAACAAAGATTTACCCACGGTAGCTAACTGTGAAGGATGGTGGAGAGATTTCAATAGAACCATTTAAATACCTATTTGTATGGGTCTTTTTTTTTTTTTTTTTTTTTTCCTATACACCGTGACCATGGGTGCTGTAAAGCGTCCGAAACGTCGGGTAAAAATAGTTCAAAAATTAAACGCGATAAAATCCGTAAAAAAGTAGTTTTATTTAAACTCAAGAATTTTCTTTTAACGTAAAGCCTTGAAATTTCTTAGGAATGAGGAAGTTATATTAAAAAAGTTTCGATTTTACTTAATAAACGGCCACTGAAAAGAAAAATTGAACAGGGGCGAACTGAGGAAGGGTTCAACGTGCAGTCTGTAACGTTGTAGCCAAACAACACTTTTCGAATCGGAGTAGTGCCATTCATTAATTATACCGTTTATTAGTTTGTACTGGTACACAGAAATGTTCTGGATGACACAGCATTGGTTATGGGCAGATGACCAGGATTACCATTTTTACTGTAGTAAATAAAAACTCGTATGGATGTATGTGTTATAAATACATTAAATTCTATAAAAAAGGGTAATTATAAATAAATATGGGATAACTTTTCGTTTCCTTTTGTTTTGTTGATGAGAAAATTTTAAGCATTTATGAATTTATCTTAAGCAAAACTAAACATACAAGCTTGGATAAAAGAAAAATATTAAACATAAAATACATTTTGATATAAGACGTTATCCCCGCCATAACGTATTTTACACTGTCAATTAAGACAGGAAAGGTCACGTTAAAAGTACCCGCAACCGACGAGCGTGTGTGAAAACGCTAATGAAAGTAGATGAAGCTAAAGATGTGTGTCAGGATCGTAGCAATTGGAAAGATGTGATCTCTGCCTACCCCTATGGTAAAGAGGCGTGACTGTATGTATGTATGTAATTAAGACAGCAACCCAGAAGTGTCTATAGTTCACTTATGACCGGCGATCCGTTCAGTCAATTGAGCTCAAAGAAAAATGACACTTTTGTGTTTACGTTCAGAAAATTTATCTTTTTATCTTTATCTTTTTTAAAAAACGAAGCCCCACAGTAGGATTTTATCCTGTATCGTGGGTGCGTTTTACAAACATACATTTCACATGCACAACACAACCAGACCCGAAAAGCAACAATTTGTGTTTTTGCACAAATTTTACCTCCGGCTGGGAATCGAACCCAGGACCGGTGGCGCAGAAGTCAGGTACGCTGACCACTACGCCACGCGTTCGAAAAAATGGTAAAATTATATGTTTTTTTTTTAAATGACAAAGCGACGAGACGAGAAAAAGATTAACCTCGTGGTAAGTGCACCGTCTAGCCATAACAAGTGCTGTCACCCAGAAAATTTTTGTGTGGCAATGTGCCGGGTGGGCTTGTCAGTCTCGGTGTCCTACAGTTGAAATTTAACAGTGTGCGCAGCATGAAGTTACACCCCCTTTCCCTTTCCATCATCGGAAAACAAAACGGCCAATCGGTTTCCATCCTTTCGCTGTAGATATACTTAGCATTCGAACAAAACGTCCTGCGTCGTCATCATAATACGTACAGTAAACTGGTGGTAGGATTCCTATGCAGGAATCGGTCGAGGTAGGTTGCCCTGAGGTGGTGCCAATTAATCTGCCGTGAAGCAGTAGTATGCCAACATTACTGTGTTTCGGTTTGAAGGGCACCGTGAGCTAGCGTAATTACTGAGCATTTGAGACTTCACCCGCCCGTCACCTTGAGACATTAGTTCTTAAGTCTCATATGCCCAGTAACGACACTTGCTCTCAGTGCCCTTCAGACCGAAACAGTAATATTCGCACACTACGGATTCACGACGGAATAACTAGTCCTGCTATGGTACCTATAGTAAAATGTATACGTCATGTAACGAGTCTATAGCATACTTAATATCGCTTACTGTCTGTAAGCGATATTAAGAACTGAGATGGAAATCCTTCCTGATAGTTATTGGGACTCGGAATTTCAACGTATGAAACGCAACATCAGTACATTTACAGTAATTTTTTTTTATACATAACTATGATATCTTCTGCATCTTGAGTGCATGTACAGACATATATTTCACATGTACAACACAACTAGACGCGACAACCAACAATTTGTATTTGCTCACCAGGCGTAGAATTCAGTTACACTAACCCCTACACACGATCGTATTGACTGTGTGGTGGGTGGCGTTCAACAACCTGACATCCCAATTTCTTCCCATGGGTAAGAGAAAGGAATTGTCAAGAAAATCTTACGGCTTCTTCCGATAGATGGTGAAATAACCATCTCCATACAAAGGCTACCCGCATTGGAGCGGCGTGGCGGATTCTTCCTAGCTCCAAAACCCACTCAGAAATGAGAGGAGGCCTGTGCTCAGTAGTGGGACATTTATAGGCTGAAACTTTACTTTACTTTACTATACAAAGGCTGACCACTGGCAGCTGTGTCTGGTGTGAGGCGTCTAGTTCAGCGATGACCAATCCACGAACCCAGAATGGTTACGTGAATCGCCCCTGCTTTGGAGAGGCTTATGTCTCAGTTAACTTAGTTCTCATAATGATTTCTTATATTTACGCGAACACTACACATTTAAATGAAACTAATTTTACGGATTTTATCGCGTTTATTTTTGTTATTTATAACCCGACGTTTCGAGTGCTTTACAGCACCCATGGTCACGGGGGGACTGAGGTGACAGATGTCCTGATGTCATAGTTAACCCGTAGTACCTTCAGCTTTTAATTATTATTTGTGGTCCGATCTACGCAGTTAGCTCTTTCTGCGTTTCATTTAAATAACTTAGTTCTTTTGGTGCAACTTCTCTCCTGATGAAGGAGGAGGAGCAGTAGAAGAACATCTTAATTCTCTGATTGTAATGAAAAGTTAATTTTAACATATTTTCTTAGCTTAATTATTGGAAGTAATCATAATTTAACATTTGTCCACCAACAAAAAAGTTTAAGAAAATATACTAAGGAATGTGGCCGTCACGCCTGGCAAATATGAAATATCGAAATTCGGAGTTATTAAAAGAATTCATAATTGAAAGAAAACAAATAAAAAAAAATAGAGAAAAATAAAAATAGTTAAAAAATACGTTATATTTATCGCCCTTCCTTTTTTACAAATTATTATTTATGAACACGGCACACGAGTCAGTCAAACCCCCAAGGCGCGCCTACAGATGATTTATATCAAAAAAGTAACAGCTTGTAAATGTCCCACTGCTGAGCACAGGCCCTCACATTTCTGTGAAGGTTTTTGGAACTGGGTAAAATCCGCCACACAGCTCCAATGCGGCTTCAAGGACGGACTTCACACGTCGTTGAAATATTGAATTCCTACGACATGCAGGAACACGGGGCACTGGGGATCCAACTCGAGTCACTCGCGTACTATAAATTTTGAGGCGAGCGCCCGACCCCTGAGATACAACGGTTTTTAAAAAACAAATTGAATACATGCTGAAATATGGATATTCCTACTCATAACTAAAGCATTTTCGTTTAAACTACTATTATACAAATGAAAGAGTACATCGGTCACCTGATGGTGTAAGTGTCTTCTCATAACAAATGCTGCGTCACCCAGAACATTTTTGAGTGACATCATACTAGTGAGCCCGTCACGCGCGGACACTTCGGGAGGTGAAATGTCAATGGATCTGGTCTGGTCTGGTCTGATCTGGTCTTAGAGCTAACATCAGTGCTTAAATATTTATGCTGAATTATATTCACCTTTTTTTTATTATGAGCTTATTTCGAATGTTGCAAAGCCTCACAAACTATGACTGTACCAGACAAATATTGGATCAGTTTACCCTGGTATCGATACAACACGATTTAGTTTGCTCGAAGCTACCCTTTTCCACGACCTTTTATCTTTCTGGAACATTAAACGCTTTTCCGGAGCAGACAAACGGAAGCTTCTCAATGTCATTTAAAAATTAAATATAGTTGTAGAAGAAAATGCTTCGAAATTGCTAAAAGTCTTAATTACTAAATACAGCTAATAAAATCAGGCGTTACTTTGCGGAAATCCATTATAATAAAAGAAAAGAAAGTTAATTTGTTTAGATCCGCATGCAAAATATAAAATGGTGTATATTACTTAGTTTATGAAGAGTACCGAGTTACTCAAAAACTGTAAAAACAAACTCAATTTAAAAAAAAATGCATGGAAAACTATATCAAGAAAAGCATGGCACTCCATTTTAGGACAAAGTCTATGCAATCTCTATATGAATGCAATGGATATGATATATCCGATCGCAAAAGTAATTTTGCGATATCGTTACGTTTGCCGGTGTCGACGATTGCCAAGGGAGTCATAACTGGGTGCTATTCCATATCCAATAATTCAGCACATAACGGTTACAATGCAACCAATTTTCCATTATTAGACTGTCTATATTCTGTGAAGCACCTGGAGGAAAAGTCGTTCTTAAGAACTTTTACGTTTTTATAAGGAATTTGAAAATTCAGTTTTGGAAGAATAGGGTCGATAAAGGGCAACATACAAACGAGTGAAGGAAAGCAAGTTAATTTGCTTACTCTACGACAAACTCGGCGGCTGTCGTAGAGTCAATATCACTTAATAATGCCTCATTTTGAGGTGGAAGTGATGCATGTGATGAAGTGGTGCAGTGGTGGATGGTATCTGCTGGCGGTTCCCGGAGGCGGTGTTAGTTTGCTTGTGCACGCTACTGTGGGAGGGTAAGCGTGTAATACACTCGGCGTCAAAAAAATAATTTAAATACTATTTTAACACAACAGGCCAACGGCAATGTTGTGGTTTGAGAGTATCATTCGAAAGGTAATTTCATTAGCTTTCAGGACGAAAGAGAAATTAAAGAAAAAGACAGGGTTTGTACAAATTTGCAAATTAATAATTTAAAAAAAAAACTTAATAAATACAAAAAAAGTTCTTAAAACCTAGTGTTACCCCCCCTTGCCTTGATAACGGTTTCCATGCGATCTTTCATGGACCTTACAAGGATCGCAACAGCCTCTTGGGGTATTTGTTCCCACTCTTCAAGTACCGCATCTTGGAGCTCTTGAAGAGTGGCTGGAGCTGGATCTCGAGCTCGCACGCGCCGTTTTAGGTCATCCCAGAGATGTTCTATTGGGTTAAGGTCTGGAATTCGTGCTGGCCAATGCATAACAGGGATATCGACCTCCTGTAAATAATCCCGTACAATAGCCGCGGTGTGGCAACGAGCATTATCATGCATTAACATGAATCCATCACCGACATAACCAGCATACGGGACCACATGTTCCTCCAGGATTTCAGTAATGTACTGACCAGCATTTAATGACCCTTGCCCACGGCCACCCCGAGTCCGGGAAACGCACACAAGTTCCGTTTTCCCGTCGACGGAAATGCCGCCCCAAAACATACACGAGCCGCCCCCGTATTCGACGGATAGCTTCGAAGCAGGGTTGTGTGAACCTCTCCCCCTGTCTTGTGTAGACCCTTCTACGTCTGTCATTGCAGAAGAGACAGACCCTCGTCTCATCAGAGAAGAATACGGTCCGCCACTGTTCTAGAGTCCACTCGCAATTATTGCGAGCAAACTCTAGGCGATCTCTGCAGCAGTGGGCAAACATTACTGTGTTTCGGTTTGGAGGGCACTGGGCGTATGAGACTTAAGAACTGACGTCTCGAGGGACGGTCGCAGTGTGGTACCACACAGAAATATTCGGGATGCCACAGCATTTGTTATAGGCAGACGTGCACTTAACATCAGGTGAACGTTTTGCTCATCTCGTCCCTTCCGTCAATAAAAAAAGCAAGTTTACTCATATTCTTTGCCGAATTTAGTAGAAGTAGTAAGAGTTTAGTAGTATTACTACTGTAAGTAATAATATAAAAAGCTGGAGAGTTTCTATGTTTGAGCTTGCTTATCTCTAAACATTCGAATTCGTATTAAAAAATATTTTTTGCATTAGATGGCCCATTCATTGTATAAATTTTAAGAATATAAAACTTTATGCTACAGCTTTAGGAGCCGTACTTTGAGAACCGAACATTAGGGAGAACGAGCCGAACTGTGAACGCTCAGAACACCGAGGTACCGTGCCGTACAGCGCTATCATGTGACCAGCTAAGTTTTATTCGGGCGAAACCGCTACGCACAGCTAGTTATATTATGCGACAAAATCAGGGAGGTAATTAAAAAGGGCTTGATTTTTTACTTTTTGATATGAATCAAATTAAATGTAGCTATTGTTAGGTGGCGAAGCTTTTGAATGTATTCAAATCATTATCATTAGCCCGGTGGTCAAACGCAAACGCATATGCAATTAAAAAAAAATGTTATAATGCAATAATAATATTAACTTTACAAATAAATAAAATTGAAGTATCTATTTGTAAAAACAAAGTAACAACTTTTTAATTAATGCTTATGAAAGTGTATATGGTGCTCATAAGAAAAAAACAATTTTTTTGGGTTTTGTTCCGGCTAATCTCCGAAACGGCTAGTCCGATTTTTACGGGACCTTTACTGACAGATAGCTGATATTACAGCGGATTACTTTAGCAATAATATCAGCTATCTGCTACTTTAAATAAAAAAATATAGTTAATAGAATCAGGCGTTACTTTGCGGAAATCCGTTATAGTAAAGGAGAGAAAGTTAATTTACTAAGATTCGCATGCAAAATGTAAAATGGTGTGTATTACCTAGTTTTGAAGAGCACCCTCCCTTAACAGCGTGCACAAGAAAACCAATACTGCCACCAAGAGCCGCCCCCAGATACCCTCCACCACTACAACACTACCATTAGACAATACACACCACTGAAGTCACCATAAGAAAACGACACGTGTTTCACCTCAAAACGAGGCATTATCAAGTGATATTTACTCTACGACAATCAACCGCCGTCACTTTGACGGTGGGCGGGCGGTGCTCTTCAAAACTAGGCAAATTCACTTTCTCTCCTTTACTAACAAAAAAAATAAAATCGAGTCTTTTTCAAATAGGGAAGTTTATCGATCGGGGTCGGCTTTTTCACGCGGGTGAAACCGCGGAGCACAGCCTGTAATGTAATAATTTATGTGAAAGGTACAAATGTAACTTACTATATTCATGAATTATATGCATATCATTAATGTCGACAGAGTATCAACATCACAAGTATATATATATTAAAAACTCTCAATTTTATAAAGTTAATGTGTCTTGTAATGATCGTCAACGCTCACTTTAATAAAATAATTTCCTTATAATAGAAGTTTACTTAACTTACGTCATTTGATTTGGATAACTAATACATTAAAGTATAAGAATTAAGAAGAGTCGTGGGAAGCATTTTCAAAGAGTGATTTAATGACATAAATTAATGCAATACGGTCACTGATTCCCTAGGGGTTAGATACTCCTCACCAAAAAGGGAGGTCTCCCGGAATTATGTTTCGCTTCTTATTACATTCGGGTATTGCAGTATTTATTCGAGGATTGATTTGTTTGTGATAAATTTATGACCTGGAAAATTCTAAAAATACTATCAACATTTTTGACATTTCTGCAAAGGGGAAAAAAAACAATAAATTAAGAATGTGCTACATTCTTAATTTATTGTTTTTTTTTCCCCCATTTTGCGTAGGAAGAATATTTCACCTTTGTTGTTTTTGAGCGTGATTGAACTTAAAACTTCTCACACACATTCATAGCCTAAAAAAAATCGGAAAACTTTTAGTCATCTACGGGTTACGGAAATGAAATGTGTGTCTATAAATTATATATGAGTTTGAATACTTGCAATATCCAAGAACAAAGTGTAGGCTACCTTATACACTAACACCATATTCGTTAACATACACACATAAATAAATTACACATACATCAAAACACTAACATACATACCAGTTGGCCGAGTCATCGAATGTTTAGTCCACCACAAAAGTATTTTGTATAGATCGCTGGTACCTTATCCTTCGCGGTTACTAGTCCCTCGAAGCCGCGATGACGTATTCTCCATACTAATATTATAAATGCAAAACAATCTTTCTCTCTGTCCCTCCGCCTGTTTGTTACCTTTTCACGACTCAACCGCTAAACTCGGATCCTAACGAAATTCGACACAAAGACGACATTGCTCGGCTCCCATACGCAGTTCGCCCAAGAACACAGTCATAACATATTGATTATTGGGTTTAAAATTACACCAATGTGTACGTGAAAGCAGATTAAAACGACGGATACTTCTTGTTCCGCCGGAAAACAACTTGCTATATCTGTATAACAACAAAATCAAATCAAAGATTTTACGCTTACGTGTGATGTAATTTTTATCAATACTCTGTAGCGACATCTATGTAGCCTCTTGAGAGGCTTAAGAAATATTCCCATGCGTCCATAATCGCGCTCTGAAAGTTTTCTGGGATGCGAACTATATATACAACATCTAAATATTGCTAGTTGGAGGAGACGTCCTCCCCGGATCGGACCATTCGATCTGGCGGGTGGCTGCCCTTTTCCTTGGCGGTATCATCCGCCAAGACTCTAATGTCATTTGACTTTCAATATCTCTCTCACTCGCACGCTTAGATAAGCTGTATTTGTTTGTCGCTCGCACTGTTAATACTGTCATTTTACTATGGTTTGGAGCTGCGTCATTTTGCGCTTAAATCAGCTTTGGTTCAGGTTTGGTTCAGCAATGATTTTAGATATTATTCGGTGAACGGTTGTGTCATAGTTAATGAAAAACCTGTTTAATTTTCTTTTATTAATCTGAAGCGTAAAATAAGCTATGAATGATGGTATATGTCAAACCTACCGATTCTGCCGTGGAGCAGTAATGTGCAAACATTACTGCGTGTCGGTCTGAAGAGTACTGAGAGGTAGTGTAATCACTGGGCATATGAGACTTAAGAACTGATGTCTCAGGGTGACGGGCGCAGTGTGGAACACATAAATGTTCTGGGCGACACAGCATATGTTATGGGCAGACGTTGCACTTAAAATCAGGTGAACGTTTTGCTCGTTTCGTCACTTTATCCAATAAAAAAAAACGTATGTTGAAACTTAGGCGAATTTGGGCATTGTCCTTTATAGATTTTACGATTACCTAAATCAATTCAGAAACAGAAAACTGAAAGGGAGAAAAGTCGTTCTAAGAAACTGTTATGTTTTTCATTTTGCGTTCGGAAATTCAATTTTATACGAGAAGTGTCGTTAAGGTGCAGCAATTTGCAAACAAATACCAATACTTTGAATATGCGGTTTGAATAACAAGAACGTAAAGCTAGCGAAAGTACCACTACAAGTTGTGTACTTCATTATTATATCTGAATCTAGTATAAGCAAAAAGTTATTTACCATTTTTTTTAAATAATGTCCCAAGGTAGGATTTTTCCTGTGTGGTGGGATTTTTTTTATTGGATAAAGTGACGAAACGTGCAGAATGTTCACTTGATGGCAAGTGCAACGACTGTCCATAACAAATGCTCTGTCATCCAGAACATTTCTGTGTGACATCACACTGCGCTTGTCACCCTGAGACATCAGTTATTAATGGTAGGATATGATATGATATATATGAATATTATACGAGTCTTTGACGACAGCGGGGCCTAGTGATCAGAGCACCTGTCTTCTATGCCGTCGGTCCTGGATTCGTATTCCAACCGGAGCCAAAAACTAGGTAGGTACTACTCCAGGGCCAGTTATTCTGCCGTAAAGCTCTCGTGGTCAAACATTACTGTGATTCGTTCCGAAGGGCACTGAGAGCTAGTAGTTTTTACTGGTAGTAGGATTCCTACGCAGGAATCCGTCTAGGTAGGTACCACCCAGGCCAGTCATTCTGCCGTGAAGCAGTAGTGTGCAAACATTACTGTGTTTCGGTTTGAAGGGCACTGAGAGCTAGCGTAATCACTGGGCATATGGGACCTAAGAACTGATGTCTCAGGGTGACGGGCGCATTGTGGTGTCACGCTGTTCTGGGTGTCACAGCATTTGTTATGGGCGGACGTTGCACTTACCATCAGGTGTTCACGTTTTGCTCTTTCCGTCACTTTTATCAAAAAAAAAGCTGCTATAAAAGTAAAAAGTAAAGTAACAGCCTATAAATGTTCCACTGCTGAGTACAGGCCTCCTCTCATTTCTAAAAGGGTTTCGGAGCCGGAAAAGTACGCTACGCTACTCCAATGCGGGTAGGCGGACTTCACATTTTCCTCGAAATATTTATTATTTCTCATATATGCAGCTTTCATCACGGTATTTTCCTTCACCGCCGAGCACTTGGTCACCACACCACAACGAAACCGAGAATAGAACCCATCATGTTCAAGGGTGGCGGTGATCACTTACCTTTTAAAGGGCCGCTTGCTCGCTTGCTCTCTGATCTATAAAAAATTACACATACAACAATTTACACGGCCAAAATTTTTACCAGGTTTTTTTACTCGCTTTCGTGTGTTCGGGTCAAAGGGGCTTGCCTAATTAAGGCCTTGAGGCGCACATCAAATTCAATTTATCAAAAGAACATAAAATATTAATTATGATTTTTTTAGTAGGAATGTTTAGTCGTAACTAGTCGGCACAAATTCAATTCATTTTTGAAATTGTTTAAATGACTAGTAGTTAAATGTTCCTTTCATTTCATTCATAATTCTTGCTGTTATTTGAATATAATGTTGCCTTTGTAAAAAAAACATTTTCCTCTGTTAAATATTTGATTATTATTTTTATTATTGTTTCTTGTTACGCGAAAACTAGTATGTACTACAATGCATTAAAGTATTTGACATATTTTGTTCAAACTTCAAAAAATCAAATCTTGTAAGCAATAAAATATATAAAAGCTCTAAATCAATATATCGACATAAGGACTTTTTCATCTTTAAAGTGGCAACACTAAAATCAGCTTGTCTGTACTCGTACTCGCTCATGTCAATATTGCCAATCAAATCAAACACCACAAATCATCACGGAGGAATGATTTCATCATTATATACTTCTATCACAACTTTTTTTAATG
This sequence comes from Luehdorfia chinensis, assembly GCA_019845155.1. NCBI lineage: Eukaryota > Metazoa > Arthropoda > Insecta > Lepidoptera > Papilionidae > Luehdorfia > Luehdorfia chinensis. The sequence goes on along the minus strand of JAHVAK010000548.1, from coordinate 221,772 downwards.
AAGGTATATACTTGAATTGTAAGTTTGTTTTCTATTATAAAATAACTGTCATTTTGTTTTTTTATTAACATGCATATGCGATGTAAATATAATGAAAACTTCATTTTGATAGAAAATAAAAATTTATTAATTATCAACACCAAGTTTTATTATATCTCATCCCTTCAAGGAAGAGTTTTTCTCATTAAACACTATCATATAGTATATAATTTGATACTGTGCACTGAGAGCCTATTTTACTATAGCCAATGGGCATTCCCATTTAGTAATTGATTTTAAACTAATTTCCCGAGGGGCTAGAGACTTGAATTTTAAACATAGCTTAGAACTGGATGACTGTTCGTTATTAACTCGCTTCTTGTCTGTCTGTCTGTTTTTTTGTCTATTGTGTACCTTGCCAAAATTAAAATCGAATAAATACTATCGAGTCATGCTAGGATAGCAGAGAGCTATATTATATCATGAAACCTTACAGAAACTTTGCGTTAAGTTTTCTGTACGTACATTCACGGACTACTACTACTTACTATAGTCATTTTGGGGGATTTCCCATAGTTGAGACACTTGGCAGGCGGGTTGGCAACCGCAGTTTATTTATACAGATGCTCCAGGAAGATACTGCTGCCCATTTCCATATTTTCAATTTCCCTCTATCGACTTTTACAACACCCACGGGACGAGATGGGGTGGTAGATTCTCTTGAAGCGCTACCAGACCAACATACAATACATACAATACGACCAAAATACAAACATTGAGGTTAGAATTTAAACAAAACGTAACGCAATGCATTTAATTTTATTATTAAATTTATTATTTATTATTGCCGTGTGGTGGCGGCTCGTTAAAAGAATACTACCACTCCATCTCATCCAATGGATCTCGTAAAAGGCGAGTAAGGAATTAAACTGCACTGTGCACCCAACAGCGCATGGTGACGATGGTCTCACCACCTATTACACCAAGTGCATTATATTGTTTTAGTGAAACGTGGATTGTGGCAGTCATCTGTTTTTGCAGTGAGTGCCCAGTCTCTGACTACCCCTTATTGGGATACAGTCGTGATCTTATGTATGTTATTATTAAAAATGCTAAGATATGATCCTGTAAACAGTAAATAGCTTTAAGCGCAGACCTTATCTGGTATGATTTATGGCCTAAATAAATGTAATGTAAACAGACATGGTGATCGAAACCCTTCCTTTCAACCATTAAAAACACATTTTTTTTTTAAATTCAAACTTTACTAACAATAAAACAATAAAACTAAACTAATACTTTTATAACAATTTTACGGACGATACGATTGATGTGCAGGAATCCGTCTAGGTAGGTACCGGAGGGCCAATTATAATGCCGTCAAGCAATAGTGTCCAAACATTACTGTGTTTCGGTTTTAAGGGCACTGTGAGCTAGTGTAATCATTGGGCATATGAGACTCAAGAACTGTTGTCTCAGGATGACAAGCGCTGTGTGGTCCACACAGAAATGTCTGTCTGTTGGCTACATTTTCCCGGATCAACCGCTCAACCGATCTTGTCAAAATTTGGCAAAGATATAGCTTCCATCCTAGAGACGGACATAGAATTATTTTATCCCATAAAATCAAATAGTTACATACATACATAAGATCACGACTGTATCCGATAAGGGTTAGTCAGAGACTGGGCACTCACTTCAAAAACAGATGACTGCCACAATCCACGTTTCACCAAAACAATATAATGCACTTGGTGTGATAGGTGGTGAGCCCATCACCACCATGCGCTGTTGGGTGCACAGTGCAGTTTAATTCCTTACTCGCCTTTTACGAGATCCATTGGATGAGATGGATTGGTAGTATTCTTTCAACGAGCGGCCACCACACGGCTTTTTATCAAATCGTTACCACGGGATATTCCAAAAACCTTCACCGGGGGACACTTAAGTCACGGGCATCAGCTAGTTTATTGTAGTACAATATGAATAATTAATATTGAGCATGTGTTCACGTGCTCAATATTAATTATATGACGACCGCGTGGCCTAGTGGTTAGAGTACCTGACTTCTAAGCCGCGGGTCCTGGGTTCGAATCCCAGCCAGAGCTAACATTTGTGCTAAAACATAAAATGTTGGTTTTCGGGTCTGGTTGTGTTGTGATTGTCCCCGTGTTTCTGACACTGCATTTTAGCCTACCTCCGATCTTATCGCATCAGCGTTACATCGGGCGCGGGTAGGTTTGGGACGAGTGAGTGTCTCTGTGTTTGCGCGGACACTTGTGGCACTATAATATCTCCTGCGCAGTTGATAGCTCTCGACAGTAGTCGCCGTGGTCGAAATCGGCTAGGAGACCATCATCATTAATTTCTCATATTTTTTTTTCTATTTTAACCTTTGGGTTAATCCATCAAAACAATTACATCTTAAAATTAAAAAGTCACTTTTTCATTAATAAGCTTGTTGAAAATAATTTTGTAGAATTGTTATTTAACCCGAAGTATAATCTCTCGTTTAATATTCTATAAAATTCTCTCTTATATCTCGTTCTGTTTCTAATTAAATTTAATATTTAAAAAAAATTACGTCTCAGAGAAGGTAAGGTAAATGTAACAAAGTAAAACGTATTTGTTGTGTGGGCTAGGTTAGATAGTGTATATTTCCTAGCTTTAACTTTTGGAAGTGTGATACTTCTGAATACTATCGGGAGCTGTCAAACATTGGGGCACTCGCTCGTCCGAACCTGTCAGTTCCGATGTAACGCTCATGCGATAAGATTGGAGGAAGGCTAGCATGCAGTTACAGAGACACAAGGGCCATCGTAACACAACCGGACCCCATAACCAACAATTTATGTTTTTTCACAAATGTAGGCTTCGGCTGGGATTACTGCTGGTACTCTTACCACTACGCCACATGGCTATCAATTCAACGCTAGTTGAGGACGATGCAAACAAATTCGATCAATAGACGGCGTGGTAGCGGCTTAACAGTATCTACCGCCATCTCATCCCGTGGGCGTCGTAAAAGTCGACTTGGGGAAAATAAAAACCAGGAGATGGGCAGCAGCATCTTCGGGGAACATCTGAATAAATAAACTGCGGTTGCCAACCCGCCTGCCAGGCGTGGCTACTATGGCAAAATCCCCTCAAAAGACAGCTATAAATTTTTGTGGCAATCTATGGGGGACGCCTAGGTTCAGCAGTGGACTAATGATAGGCTGAAATGACGATAGCTCAGCGCTCAGTCGATATGATCGGGGGAGGGGTAGGGTGCAGTTTCAGAGACACAAGGGCAATCAGCACACAACCAGACCCCATTACCAATGATTTGTGTTGTTTCACAAATGTTGACTTCGGCTGGGATTCGAACCCAGAACCCGCGACATGGTAGTCAGGTACTCTAACCACTATGCCACGCGGCTATCAATTCAGCACTAGTTGAGGACGATGCAACCAAATTCGATGAATAGACTAGTCAGTCTGTTGATCGAATTTGGTTTTGGAAAACCGAACTGTTTGTTTTAGTTATTTTTACTTCAGCTTTTAATTTAAATTCAATTTCGTCACCGTCGCCATTACAGTAGGTTTATACGAATTCATTTTTATATAAGATAACCACTTATCAAAGCAACGTCGCTTTATTAGCATTTAATTTTGGCCATCCGTTAATTCGACTCTGGATAACTTGGTGCATGCTTGCGAAACTTTATCCAAAAGCGACCAACTTTGGCCCTGGCTCAAATAAGTTGATCGCAAAACTAAAGTGAAGTTGAGCGCCGTCTCCGCCCTTCAGTTTCCTGGAATTATATTTCAGCATTGTCAAATGGTATATTATTAGGTAATTGACTACAAAAATATTTGAGATTTGTGTGCTCTAGTTCATAAATCGTGTAAAAATATTTCGAGGACATATGAAATGTTGACACACATTGGAGCAGCGTGGCGGACTATTTCCAGTTACTTTACTTTTTTATACAACATGTATTATGTTGTGTGAGTCTCATCCTCGTCATTTTTTATTGGATAAAGTGATGAAACGAGCAAAACTAAAAACTGGCGGTAGGATTCCTATGCAGAAATCCGTCTAGGTAGGTACCACCCCAGGGCCAGTTATTCTGCCGAGAAGCAGTAGTGAACAAAAATTACTGTGTTTCGGTTTGAAGGACACTGTGAGCTAGCGTAATCACTGGGCATATGAGACTTAAGAACTGATGTCTCAGGGTGATGGGCGCAGTGAGGTGTCACACAGAAATGTTCTGTCTAACACAGCATTTGTTATGGGCAGACGTTGCAATTACCATCAGGTGAACGTTTTGCTCGTTTCGTCACTTTATACAATAAAAAAAGGGATCCTAAGTGCAACGTATGTCCATAACAAATGCTGTGTCACCCAGAAAAATTCTCTGTGACACCACACTGTGCCCATCACCCTGAGACATAAGTTCCTTAGTCTCATATGCCCAGTGATTACGCTAGCTCACAGTGCCCTTCTAACCGAAACACAGAAATGTTTGCACACTACTGCTTCACTGCAGAGTAACTGGCCCTGGGCTGGTACCTACCTAGACGGATTCCTGCATAGGAATCCTACCACCGGTAAATTCTGATGTTCTGACATTCTGATATATGACTGATATTCTTACAGGGCAACCTAGCTGCGTATTCATTAAAATGGGAGTTCTCTACCATACGATCTACAATTACTGCTAACCATCACATGGACTGTATGCTGGTCTGTTAAAAAAAAAACAATTTATGCGTGGACATTTGCCGATAGTTTAGCCGATAGTTTAGAGTAGTTGCTAGCCAGGTGAGTCACCTACTTCATATTTAAGTAATGTTTGCTTATTGCTGTTTCTCAGGAAAATAACTGACACTTCGTGGTAGACTAACGTGATTCATAAACGCACCCACGACACCGGAGAAATCCTTCTGTGAGGCATCGTTTTTAAAAAAAAATATCCGGTGCTATCTATTCTAAGCACTCGTAAACTATAACCCACATGCATATTTGAAATAGATTTTTTTTTATTCGTTTCCATACAGGAAAATAAAATGTTCGAAATAGGGAAAATATAACAACTTTCTGTCTCTCCAAATTTTTATGATTCTTTTTTAACTCCGTTAACGAGCGTGAGTTTCTGCGAGTATTATCCTCTTAGCACTTTGTATTATTAACGTTCGCTTAAATTGCGCCTTTGCGAATATTTTAATACCCTGTTAAATTTCTCTAGTTAAAAATTACTACTACAGTAAAAATTCGTGCCATATATAGTAGAGGTAAAATTAGTCGTTAAGGAACATAGTCGGCTCGGTTGGCGCAGTGGCTAAGCCCTTGGCTTCTGCGCCACGGGTCGCGGGTTCGATTCCCGCACGGGACAAAAATTTGTATGGCCTACATATAGTTGTTCCGGGTCTGGGTGTTTGTGCATGTGGAATTTATGTCTGTAAAACGCACTCACGACACAGGAGAAATCCTACTGTGGGGCATCGTTTTTAAAAAAGAAACAGGAGAAAGAAATAAAGACAATAAAATCATTTGACTTGAATAAAAAAATGTCTGGGATGCCGTGAAGCAGTAGTGTGCAAACTTTACTGTGTTTCGGTTTGAAGGGCACTGAGAGCTAGTGTAATCACTGGGCCTATGAGACGTAAGAACTGATGTCTCCAAGTGACGGACGCAGTGCGGTGTCGAATTGTTCTGAGTGACACAGCATTTGTTATGGGCTGACGTTGCACTTTCCTTCAGGCGAACGTTTTGCTCCTTTCGTCTCTTAATTCAATAAAGAACGAGAATATCGGTCAGAACTGTGATATCGTTTAGCTGCCATATACGCTTTATATGTATTTTTATGGTCCTATCATTTATATCACGTGTAACAATCTTTTTTATCTTTTTCTTCTCACATTTAACTTTTAATACAAAAAATCCAAGCCGATGGCCCTTTTTAATAACGTTTTCATCCAGTTTTACTGGGAAACTCGCCGGTACTAAAAGCTATGGCTTCTCTTTAAAAACGAAGGTAAGAGTTTCTCTTCGCGATATAATCTGAATCGACGATATCCGGAGAGCAACTATGTCAGCTCTCATACCCATACATACATACCCAGCTACTCTGGGTGACATTTATTTATTATAATTTTAAGAAAACTCACAGCTAATTACGCAAATTATGAATAATATGAATACGTAAAGCCATTTGAAAGTTTCTTCTACTGATGAATGAAATCTAGATAAGCTAATTAAGTAACGTAAACGGACGGACAAAAACAATAAAGAGATGATTTTTAGTATTAATTCATCATCACCATAATCATTTCAGCCTATCACTCACCAGTCCACTGCTGAACAGAGGCCTCTGGGATTTTGCCATAGTTGCCGCGCTGGGAAATCGAATTTGAAACCGCAGTTTGTTTATTCAGTTGTTCCAGGAAGATGCTGCTGCCCATCATCTGGCTGTCTGTGCAATACCTTAGTCGCCTCTTACAATACCTCGGTAGGAAAGTTATGAAAGTATATACAGAACTTATAAGCAAAAACAATTTTGATGGGACTTTCAGTGACAAATAGTTGATATCATAGCGGGTAACTTAGGCTACTTTAATGTTAGAAAAATAATTAGGATTCTTCGCAAAAAAAATCCGATTCAAATCGGGAAGTATATGTGTATATCATCGATCGGGATCGGTTTTTTTATGCGGGTGAAACTGCGGGGCACAGCTTGTGTTAAATAAGAATCAAAATATTTAAATGAAACTAATTTTACGGATTTTATCGCGTTTATTTTTGTTATTTATAACCCGACGTTTCAGTTATTAGTTTCAGTTTTAGTTGTTAGTTATTAGTTTCATCCTAGTAATTAGTTTCATTTAAATGTGTAGTGTTCGCGTAAATATAAGAAATCATTAAGAATCAAAATAAATAAAAATCATCAATCCATTAAATAAAAATCAAAGGGTCAACAAACAATTTGTAATCGTTAAAGAAGATTTTTTTGTTTATTTGATTAAGTGACGAGACGAGCAAAACGTTCACCTGATGGTAAGTGCAACGTCTGCCCATAACAAACGCTGTGTCACCCAGAAAATTTCTGTGTGACACCACACTGCGCTCGTCACCCTGAGACATCAGTTAAGTCTCATATGCCCAGTGTTACGCTAGCTCTCAGAAACAGTTCTCAAATACCCTCAAACTGGCGCTTACCTAATTTGCGTTTGCGGGTTCAAGGTCTTTCAATAGATAGAGCACCCTAGGGTCAACAAACTCCAGCCAATGTGTAAGTTTTCGGATGCAGATGGCTCACGTTCATACTTTATGGCATCCTATGGGGCAGGCCCATGTTTTACAATGGACTTACGATAGGCTATAGCCGTGTGGTAACTAAATCTTTTGCGCTTGCTTTCGTCACCGGTGCCAGCACTACTAATATTTTTAAAGCTTTTATGCTGATTTGCCGCGAACTTTTTTTTTTAATTTATTTAATAAAGTGATGATACGAGCAAAGCGTTCACCTGATGGTAAGTGCAACTTCTACCCATAACAAATGCAGTGTCATCCAGAACATTTCTGTGTGACACCACACTGCGCTCGTCACCCAGAGACAGATCAGTTCTTAAGTCTTTGCCTAGTGATTCAGACGCTAGCTCTCAGTGCCATTTGAACCGAAATACAGTAATGTTTTCACACTACTGCGTCACGGCAGAATAACTGACTCTGAGTGGAACCTACCTAGACGGATCCCTGTATAGAAATTCTACCACTATTGAATTTTGTGAAGGAAGATATCACGTGGAATCCTCTAGAGTAGTGTGGCGGACTCTTCTCATGCTCCAAAATACCTTAAAAACTAGCATGGTCCACCTTCATTCATTTCTCACATGAGGTACTTACGAAAGTTGACCATGTTGATTATCGACTACGTGCAATTTGTGTCTGTAAACGGAGCCGAAGTAAAAAAGAAACCCAAGTTGGGCAACGCTTAAAAAACAAACATTTTTTTCCAATCAATGCTTTCTCCAAGGGACAAAATGAGACGACGGATTTACTGGTGGTAAGATTCCTATGCAGGAGTCCGTCTAGATAGGTACCACCCCAGGGTCAGTTATTCTACCGTGAAGCAGTAGTGTGCAAACATTACTGTGTTTCGGTTTGAAGGGCACTGTGAGCTAGCGTAATCACTGGGCATATGAGACTTAAGAACCTATATCTCAGGGTGATGGGCACAGTTTAGTGCCACGCAGAAATTTTCTGGGTGGCACAGCATTTGTTATGGGCACAGGTTGCACTTACCATCAGGTTAACGTTTTGCTTGTTTCATCACTTTATGCAATAAAAAAAAAACTACGTTTTCAACTGCGAATTTGATGAATGACTGCATTTTCTTAAGAAATTCATCATTAAACAATATATGAATTTAAGTAACCACTATGCAGTTTGAAGTATTAACATTTCGCGGTAACATAAATAATGTAACAAGCTCCAGTAACCGTCTTTGGTGACAGCTGAAACCATTCACCCAAGCTCCGCATCAAGTACACCTGTTCGCAGAATTTGCGAGTTGATTATTCATCCCGTATAGATAAGGATTTCTCTTCGGCACTCGTAAATTTTGCACGTTTATTACTTAACCAGAAACCGGGCTCGCTTAAATTACGGCCTTCAGGTAACAAAGCACTGAAATACAATTTATCAGCGATTGGGTGTTTATATTGTTTTTATGGAGTTTATTTAAAACTAACTGTGCACCGCGGTTTCACCCGCGTAAAAAGCCGACCCCGATCGATGATATACAACCGTTTCACTTCATTACTTATATACTTCCCTATTTTATGTTTCAATTTTTTTGCGCTGAATCCAAATTATTTGTCTTAAATTAAATCAGCCTAAGTTACTGGCTATAATATATATAAAATCAATATAAATTGTAATATCAGTGAAAGTTCCGTCAAAAGCGGTTCAGCCGTTTCGGATAACCGGAGAAAATAGCCGGAACAAACAGACAGACAGACAGACAGACAGATAAAACATTTAATGACAGTTTTGAGCTTATATGTGCCGTATATACTTTTATGAGCATTGAGTAAAAAGCTGTTATTTTTTATTACAAACAGTCACTCAAATTTTATATATTTGTAAAGATATTTAAAAAAAGATGCTTATATTGCCGCTGCAAATATAATGTTCTCTTGATGTGAAGCATTTTTTTTAAATTCGTATAAAAGCCCTTATGCATAATGTTTTATTTTATTTACGCGAATATTAAACATTTAAATAAAACTACTTTTTACGGATTTTATCGCGTTTAATTTAAAACTATTTTTAACCCGACTATTATTAATAAAATTAAATCAAAAACCAAGCATACCACTGCAAGACTTCAAGACACAGTAAACTCTTTCTGCGATGATCGGACTAAAAATAATAATTAAAAGCTGAAGGTACTCCGAGTTAACTATGACATCGGGACAACTGTCACCTCAGTCCCCCGTGACCATGGGTGCTGTAAAGCGCCCGAAACGTCGGGTTAAAAATAGTTCTAAATTAAACGCGATAAAATCCGTAAAAAGTAGTTTTATTTAAAAGCCCTTATGCACTTTCCGATATTTTATTACACAAACAGATGCAATGAGTTTAGTAGTTTAGTCAGTTGACTACAAATAAGAACCTTGCCTCAGTCTATGTTGTTAAGGGATTAGCTGCTACGCTTTGAATCGCTGTTTAGATTCACGGATAGTTCAGATAGTTGTTCAGAGTCCGGGTTTTTGAATAAGATGATGATACGACCAAAACGTTCACCTGATGGTAAGGGCAACGTTTGCCTATAACAAATGTTGCTTCACCCAGAACATTTCTGTGTTCATCACAGTGACATCACTTTTTAAGTCTCATATGCCCAGTGATTAAGCTAGCTCTCAGTGCTGTTCAAACCAAACACAGGATTTTTTGCACGCTTCAGCTTCACGGCAGAAAAACTGTCCCTGGAGTGGCACCTAGTTAAACGGATTCCTGCATAGAAATCCTACTTTAAACATGTGAAATGTATACCTGTAAAACGCTCCAACAATACAGGAAAAAGCATTGATTTCTTTAATATGCGCTGTAGAGCGACGTTTCGTCTCTTTGCTCCGTAACTCTTCCAAAATGAGAGGAGCGTTATGTTCCGCTGTGGGGGTTCGGGGCTATTGACATTGTTCCTATGTATCATCTTAGCATAAGACATCATCTTACCTCATACCTTATATTATTTTATAGTATCTAATATTTATTAATTTATTGGTGGTATGATTCCTATACGGAGATCCTTCTAGATAGGTACCGCCCCAGGGCCAGTTATTCTTCCTCAGGCTAATAGCATCGCGAATCATCCTTGGTAGGAATCTGTGTACTTTTGCAAGGATTTGTGGTCTGATATAATTGTTGGTATGATCCAGAACATGGTCACAGACTGCAGAAACGCAATGGTACAGGTAGCAGTAGGATTCCTATGCAGGTATCCGTCTAGATAGGTTGGTACCTGGGGTGGTCCCCAGGGCCAGTTATTCTGCCGTCAAGCAGTAGTGTGTGAACATTACTGTATTTCGGTCTGAAGGGCAATGAGAGCTAGTGTAATTACTGGGCATACGAGACTTAAGAACTGATGTCTCAGGGTGACGGACGCAGTGTTGTGCCACTCAGAAATGTACTGAGTGACACAGCATTTGTTATGGCCAAACGTTGCACTTATCCTTCAGGTGAACGTTTTGCTCGTCTCGTCACTACATGTGTCATCATTTTTACATCATTTCAGCCAATCGCTAGTCCACTGCTGAACATAGGCCTACCCCATAGATTGCTACAAAAGTTTGTAGCTTTTATATTGGGAGGAATTTTGCCATAGTTGCCATGCTTTGCTGGCGAGTTGGCAACCGCAGTTTATTTATTCGGATGTTCCAGGAAGATGCTGGTGCCCATCTTCTTAATTTTCCCTCTGTCGACTTTTACGACACCCACGGGATGAGATGGGGTGCTAGATTCTCTTAAACTATTACCACACGGCACTATACGAAGTAAAAAAATTAAAAATCCGAAAAATTTATTTTATTATACTAGCTTATAAATTAAATAGTGGTTATTGAACGAATCCATACATTACGTTACAAAAGAAAGCTCGGCTTTTGGCGTCAACTCGAAAAATGACGGTAGTGTTTTAATTGCATTTTGTAATTTCTGTGTATATTTTGAGTTTTGATGTTCAATTTTGATAATTTATTTTTTATTAAAATTGAGTAACTGGAATATTCTATTTCAGACCAGAATTGTACTTTTCGTTTTGTTTCCATAGGTCCAGCAAATCTTCAGTGAAAGTAATCTATCATTTTACGGTTGATCGCCTTTTTGAATTATCTGTTGTCACTCCCGTCACAGATTTGACTTTGGCAGAATTCTATTGAAAGGGGGCAGAATTGAAAGGAGAAGAAGAAAGCTTAGTGAAAGACCTTTTATAAATAAATTAACGAAATATATCCACTACGTTTTTCACTATACTATTCAAATGTTTAGGAAATGTTAAGAATAATTGGAATTATAAATCAGATTGTTTACAGGAAAACAAACCGTGATATGAAAATATTTTTTGCCCAGAATATGCAAACAAGATGTATGATGTCCTGCTCTGTGTTGTACACGCTAACTGGTTGCGGTCGGTAGCCTCTGAATAATAGAGTTCATAACATTATAAATTTTACACATGCAAAGGGAAATATATCTTATGTAGTATAAGTTAAGAGACAACGTAGATTGCAGGCATACCGTAACAGGATGGGAGTGGAATGTATATTTAATGCACTAAGCATCATGATTTATGCGAATCCTCGAGTTTCATTACTTTTAACGTTTTCTTCCTTTTTTTTAAGTTTAGTCTTTTTAAAGTGTTTCAGATAATTTAAAGTAAAATATATTACAAACATAGTTTTGTAATGGTGGAAAGTGACGAGATTTTCGGTGAGGCTTTTTCTCCTGGTCGTTTTTCGACCACATCAAAATCTGAATACAGTCAGATGTTATAAAAACTGCAGGAGTATTATAGTGTCAAAATTTTACTCGCAAGCACAGAGGCACTCACTCGTCCATACCTATCCGTGTCTGATTACATCGGACACGGCGACGGTATGGACGATCATACGATAATCATCGCTCATGCGGTAAGATCGGCGTCTAGGTAGGTACCACCCCAGGGCCAGTCATTCTGCCGTATAGCAGTAGTTTGCAAACATTACTGTGTTTCGGTTTGAAAGGCACTGCGAGCTAGCGTAATCACTGGGCATGTGAGACTTGAGAACTGATGTCTCAGGGTGACGGGCGCATTGTGGTGTCACACTAGTTCTGGGTGACACGGCATTTGCTCGTTCCGTCATTTTTATCAAATAAAAAAAAGAGACACAAGGACAACACACCAGATCAGAAAACCAACAATTTGTATTTGTGCACAAATGCTGGCTCCGGTTGGGAATCGACCCGCGGCGTGGTAGTAAAGAACTCTAACCGCTAGGTCACTTGGACGTCTATTTGAGAATCCAAATGAAGAATAAAATAAAGACTTTCGTCGTCGTCGTTTCTACCTATCACAAGTCCACTGCTGAACATAGGCCTCCCCCATAGATAGCCACAAAAGTTTGTAGCTCTCATATTGGAAGGATTTTGCAGTAGTTGCCACGCTTGGCAAGCGGGTTGGCAACCGCAGTTTATTTATTCAGATGATCCACGAATGCTGCTGCTCTTCTCCTGGTTTTAATTTCCCTCTGTCGACTTTTACGACACCCACGGGATGGAATGGGGTGGTAGATACTCTTAGGCCGCTAGCACACGGCGGCTTTAACAGCCACTTATTTAAAATCTGTATAAATAAAAATCGATTGGCGCATGTATGGAAGATCATCTTGGCTTGTCCGATTTGGCTGATATTTTTTTGCGTGTTCGTATTTGTCAACAGGCTAGGTCTGTATGAAAGATTTTTTTTGGAAAAACTGTGTGTCCGGGACATAAGAACCGATGCCTCGAAGATACCAGCGCAGTGTGGTGCCACTCGGATATCTGCTGAGTGACACAGCATTTGTTATAGGCAGACATTGAACTTAATATCACGCTCGCATATTGAAAAGTGGAATTGAATGATACGCGTATTGGAAGTGCGTATTTCACGGATTGAAAAGTGGGCTGAGCACTGAGGCCGCTTAGCCGAGACCTTCATAATGGGTAAGCGCAAGGGCCCTCGACAGGGGACCTCGGCTTGGACTGTTACCCTGTTCGCGCCAGTAAGCTGACTCGAGGGCGCCCGAGGGCCGGACCGCGGTTCGATCAGTTACTTCTATCGGGAGGACAGGTGTTACGGTCTAACATAATATAGATCTATAGTAAAATATCTGTCTAGGATAACAATTAGGAGCTATAATAATAACTATAAGTTATACATTTAAACTAATGCTTCGCTAACGTTAATAATTTAACACACTTTAATGTAAAAAGAAAAAACAAACTTTCGTACAAATTTAAGTACTTAAGCTCTACTTCGAATTCTTCCGATAAACTTCAAAATTAATTCTTTGCTCTCATCCGTGAACGTTTTATCTTCAAATTATTGTTTTATTAAAACGGTAATTCTGTAAGAATGAAATAGTTGTATTTAAATCCGGAACTTGCGGATCGTTACATTATTACTCAAGTTGCTGCGGAAGCAACGATCTTAGCGATATTGCTTTAATTTATTTAAAGACTGAAAATATTTTTCGTGGTTTTATATAAATGTCGCTTAAATCTTATAATCGTACAAATGGTAGGGTACCAACAACAAAAATTGTTTTGTTTTGTTTTTTTTTAAAAAAGACGATGGCCCCGCACTACGATTTCTCCTATGTCGTGGGTGCGTTTTACAGACATAAATTCCACATACACAAACACCCAGACCCGGAACAACTATTTGTAGGCCATACAAATATTTTTCCCGTGCGGCAATTGAACTCGCGATATCAGTTATTAAATCTGGTATGCTCAGTGATTACACTAGCTGTTAATGCCTTTCAGACCAAACACAGTAATGTTTGCACGCTAGTGCTGAATAACTGGCTCTGGAGTGTTACCTACCTAGACGGATTCCTGCATGGGAATCCTACCACCAGAAATTTGATATATCTACATTAATACATAGAGTCACGGCTCTTTCCCATTAGGGTAGGCGGAGACGACATCTTTTCACTTGTGACACACATCTTTCGCTTCTTCTACTTTCATTAGTGTTTTCATACAAGCTCGTCGGTTGCTTATTTGGGTAATTTTGACTTGGCCTCGATCTGATCGTGATACGGTATAATACTGATATTTTCTTATAAATATGAATTACAACATTTCAAATTTAATTATATTCTACACGGTATTAAAGTTGTAATGTAACCATACGCAGAGTCGCAGTTGCAGTGAACGTAATAAGTGCTAAGTGGAAAATGTTCGCAAAAATTGACGGCCGTTAACTGAGCTAGGAAAAAATTAAGTTTTGCGTAAGTTGAAGGCACTAAAACAGCTTTTAATTTTTTATGGTTTTGCCTTGTAGGCGAAATTTTCTTAATAATTTATTTTACTAACATTTAATATACAGAAATTGTTTAAAACTGAGGCCATTACAATTTTTGCTAATGTGGTTATCAATTGATATTTACTCTAGCTTTTCGAAAATTTAACTAAATTCAGTTAACAAGAAAAGCTGTGATCTGTAAGACTTCCTATATACTGACTATTTACTGTATATATGTATTTTAATTCTATGTATTTAATCATCTTGTGTGCACCCTTCCTTCTTTTTTGTTATTAAATCAACTTTTTTATTTTTTATTATTTGCAGCTATGAGTAACATTACATGATATTATAATGATTGTTCGTCACATCTTGGCATGCAAATGTACTATTAATTATTAATAACTAATACATTTAACTACAATTACTAAAACATAATTAAAATTTTCCATTATTAAAAATAATCCAATAATTTATAATAATGTCATCCTCATCAGAATTGGTATTATATATCACTCAATAATGTTTAAATTTCTCAATATTTGATCAAATTAACATAATATTTTATTTATTTAAACTTTATTGGCACAAAAGTGTACAAAAAAGCGGACTTAAGGACTTAACTTGCCTAAAGGCATTCTCTACCAGTCTACCTTTGGGTTAAGCAGAGAACATATTAGGGTGCTTAGTAAGGCAGCAATCCGACACAATCAATCCACAGTAACTAAATAGAACAATTAATAATTACCAAACAAAACACCAAACAAAACCAAAGTCAAAAGTTTTGTTTTTGTACCAGTAACTTGTTAACAGAGTAAAACATTTCATTGGTCAGCCACTTTTTTACTTCCACAATAAAACGTTTATTTAGTAATACCATAATATCAGGTGGCAATGAATTGTAAGCTTTAACGCACATACTCGTAAAATAACTATTACTTAGAAACAAAACAGTCCTTGGGGCATTTTTATAACAAGTTTATGCAGGTTTCTTAGACATTTATTGTTTATAATATCTCCGGCAATTGTAAATACTTCAGGATTAGATTTAACAAACTATTTATAGAATATACGTACAGGGAAGCGTAATCATTTTGAGTTTTTTAAACGCTGGTCTACATGATTCGTACAGTGCCATATTACACAACGCACTGCACTTTTTTGCACAATAAGTACACATTATGTTACATTGTGTGGTCACACTATATTATACCATATGTTATACTGTCATAGGATTAAAAAAGGATGATTATCTAAGTTAACATTTATTCAATATACAATTTAAGTTATCCATTATTTAGTAGAAACTTTCTACTTAAAGGTAAGTATATTTGAGTTTCTAATACTCCTATCGTCCAATAATTAGCACACGAAAATACGATTGTTGACGTGCGGCTTGAGGGACCAGTTTCAACAGTCGCTATTCTGAAATCGCGCCAAATTTTTGTTCCGTTCCCTTCCTACAAAATGCTTTTTTTTCTTTTTTTTAATAAAAAAAAGCCGCACAGAAGGATTTCTCCTGTATCATGGTTGCGTTTTACAGACATCAACTTTACATGCACAACCAGACCCGAAAACCAACAACATTTTTTTCGCACAAATATTAAGATTTGAACCCAGGACCGGCGGCGTAGAAGTCAGGTACTCTGGCCACTAGACCACGCGTTCGACAACTTTAAGACTTCTACTAAAACCTTACGAGGAATTTTTTTATGTGTGCTTGTCTAAAAAGCTTGTATTATATGGATGTATATTTATGTACTCGTATGTACATATGTACGTACGTGTATATTGTGTATATATATTTATTATTTCATATATTTAGAATTTTATTTCTATCGCCGTAAAGAAATAGATTCTCTCTTTATTTTGTGAAATTAGGCACCTCGTAACTTCTTAGTGAAGTTGAGAAACACATTGTTGACGACACCGATGAATGTCCAAAAAACCTTGTATCAAAAAATTAAAGTTTAATAAATTTGCGTGAAAATATTTAAAAAATTGGTCTTATTAAAAGTAACGAAACCCGAATATAGTGGTAGTATAGACTACGTAGAACAGTATTCTGAAAGAAAAAAGTAAATTCATCAGTTAGTTTCTGAAATAACACAACTTGATAACAGTTATTTGTTTACAAACGCTCTTAGACATGCCAGCGTGTTTTTCGATTGGCATTTCAGCGTTCGAAACGCTCGAATCTTGAAATCGTTCTAGTAACTAGATAAATCCGTGTATCGTAAGTGTGCATAGATAGATATTAGCACAAGTAAAGCATATATAACCTTATTTATAAACGAAAATATTATTTTATTTTAGCTCAAAAGTGTTCTGTATAACAGAATTTTGATGGTTTAGTCGAAGCTACGTTCTAAGTCAATGATATTTGAATCAAACAATTTCATAACTGGAATTCATAATCGTATTTTAGTGAGCTATCTCTGCTGGCGCACCTGCGGGCGAGACTAAACTGACACGGTAAAGCGATTAGGTGGGAATTGTCAAATAATTTGGTTTGCTACTCACTTATATTTGGATCTGTTTTTTGTTTGTCAATTTTTGTGGTTCTGTTAAGAGAAAATCGAAGATGCAATAGTTTCTGTTATTAGGTTTTGAGCCATGGGATCCCAGGGTTCCAGGTTCCAAAACCCTCTCAGTAATGAAAAGAGACCTTTTGTCAGCAGTGGGACATTTACAGGCTTTCCTTTTTCTTTAGGTTTAAAGATTTTTTCTTATGATATATATATATAGAGAGACTAACAAAATTTAACTTGAGAGTATGCGCCACATGTGCCTATAACAGTGCGGCATTAATATGAAATAGTAATAAACATATAGTTTTATTATATGAATAATATGTATATATTAGTATATTTGAATTATCCTTATTTATGAGTTAGTTTTAGTGGGTTTTTTTTCATGTTTTTTCGTTCTTCCGTCTGTCTTTAATGCTGCACCTCATCAAAATCTCACCACTCCATGGGTTGACTGAGAGAAAATGCCTAAAGGCATTAAGTCCGCCCTTGGTATCCTTTTATTATTTTATATTTTTCCCTTATATGGGAAAAAGGCGTGACGGTATGTATGTATGCAAGCAATACAAAGACAATTCAGGACCCGAAAACCAAAACAATGTTTGCACAATTTGCTTTGTGATTTCAACATAGAACATACGACTTAACAGGCACAGTAATCATAATGTATACATGATTAACATGATTATTAACTTAATAACATGATTTCATAATGTTCTGACATTTTTTATACGGGAATTGAGGGAATGAGCAAAACCGTAACGTGATGGTATGTGCAACGTCTGGCCATAATAAATGCCTCCACACTGCGCCCGTTCCCTTGAAATATCATTTCCTAAGCCTGACATGCCCAGTATTTACACTAGCTCTCAGTGCCGTAGAGACCGAAACACAGTAATGATTGCACACTACTGCTTCAACGGTCAAACAAAAGCAAAAGCGCTAACAAATGTGATACATTATTGGTGGTAGGATTCCTTTGCAGGAATCTGTCTAGGTAGATACCACCGCAGGGCCAGTCATTCAGAATCATTCACATGCAGTGTCGCCCAGAACATATCTGTGTGACCACACTGCGCCCATCACCCTGAGATATCAGTTCTTAAGTCTCATATGCCCAGTGATTACACTAGCTCACAGTGCCCTTCAAACCGAAACACAGTGATACTTGCACACTACTGCTTCACGGCAGAATAACTGGCCCTGGGGCGGTACCTACTCGTACCTAGACGGATTCCTGCATAGGAATCCTACCACCAGTAAGTACTCCCACTTAGATGGACATATTACTAGTGTAGTATAGACATTTCAAAACCTTGATATGCCTATAAATCTAACATCGCTGCAAAAAATCAACAGAACAACACAAGTCACAATAAAGTCAGAGATTCTCATAGTACACAATACACATACATTGTCTTATAATATAGTACACATAAATAGTACACATACATTATCTTATTATACTCACTTTGATATGTAAAGTCGTTTTTTTTTAATTGTATAAAGTGATGAAACCAGCATGACGTTCACCTGATGGTAAGTGCAACGTCTGCCCATAACAAATGCTGTGTCACCCAGAACATTTCTGTGTGACAACTCACTGTGCCCATCACCCTGAGCATCTGAGCAAGTTTGTAGTTCTCATTTTAGGGGGATTTTGCCATAGTTTCCACGCTTGGCAGGGCTTTATTCAGATGTTCCAGGTAGATGCTGCTGACCATCTCCTGATTTTAGTTTTTCCTCTGTCGGAACAGGACAACATTAACTAAAATTTTCATGCGCGTTCAGTTTTCATTATCCTGCAGGGTTCAGAAGATTTTTTTATTATTGGATAGAGTCACGAAACGAGCAAAACGTTCACCTGATGTAAAGTGCAACGTCTACCCATAACAAATGTTATGTCACCCAGAACATTTCTTTGTGGCACTACACTGCGCCCGACACCCAGAGACATCAGCTCTTAAGTCTCATATGCCCTGTGATTACGCTAGCTCTCAGTGAACTTCAAATCGAAACACAGCAATGTTTGCACACTACTGCTTGACGGCATAATAACTGGCCCTGGGGCGGTACCTGCCTACACGGATTCTTGCATAGGAATCCTACCACCATTTAAAATCGGTCATCTTTTGCGTATCTAAATATCCGCAAACTCTCAAAAATCCTCTGTAGATAGACTACCGTAGCAAGATACGGTAGTCTAGTGCCGCGATGTATGATAGAACGAAACGTACACTGTAAAAGATTTGTTTTCACAAAATATCGCAAACACTTCACATTTCTTTAAATAAAACTGATTTTTACGGATTTTATCGCGACTTAATTGGGTACTACCACCAGCTTGAGATCACGTAATTAATTAAATTAAATAAAAACCAAGCATAACACAGTTAGCTCTTTCCGCGTAGATCGGACCAAAAATAATAATTAAAAGCTGAAGGTACTCCGGGTTAACTATGACGTCATGACATCTGTAACCAGTCCTCATGTGGCCACAGGTGCTGTAAAATGCTGAAAACGTCGGATTATAAATAGTACAAAATTAAACGCGACAAAATCCATAAAAATCAGTTTCATTTAAACGTGTAGTGTTCGCGTTAACTTAATAGTTCACTTTACATTCGTATGTGTAATTGAAGTAATTTATTTATGTAAAATTTGCTCAGTCTCCAGTAACAAAGTCCCGTAGATTCACAACAAAACAATGCGCTAACTTTATTACTGAAGTTCGTTAATATTCGGTCTGCGTCCCCACTCATCTTTGTCCCGAACATAAACTTTGCGAAGGCAAGAGCAAAACGTTAATCGTCAAGCGGCGCAAGATAGCCCCAGCGGATGATATTTTAAGTCAGTAATGGGTTTAAAATTGAGTAGGCAGAGCTTCAAGGCCCTTTTCTTGTTTACATTGCCTTTGTTTAATGAATAATAAGTGTAGGATTTCACGTCTACTTTATGAAGCCAAAAATGTGGGCGATAGAATTTTCGAGACAGGCAGTAAGCGCGGTAAGAGCGGATTAATGAAAAAGTAACTGCATTTTTCATGTCAATGTTTAAGAAAGATACAACTGCCTATATCTTGGTTTAGAAGGTTTTTTTTTTATTATTGAAATGGATAAATGGCCTATAAATGTCCCACTACTGAGCACAGGCCTCCTTTCATTTCGGACAGGGTTTTGGATCCGGGACGAGTCCGCCACGCTGCTCCAATGCGGGTTGGCAGACTTCACATGTCGGCGAAATATTTTTATTTCTAAGACATACAGGTTTCCTCACGATATTTTACTTCACCGCTGAGCACGTGATAAATCAGCAGATATAATTACAGAACAATTTTAGTGATACCGACACCGGGGATCGAACTCAGGTAATTCACGTACTATGTAATATAAGGCGAGTTAAGTTCGTAAAGTTTTTCAAGGACGTAAGTTCAAGTTTTTTTTGGAGTAATTTACATAACGTACATCACACGTTACGTAATGTAAGAGCGACATTAGAGAATCTTCCACACCATTTTATTTAATCGGTATGTGAAAAATCAACTAAAAGAAAATGCAAAATCATCTCAATAATCCCAGACCTAAATTATCGAGACAAGTGACGAACAGTAGCGCATACATACATATAGTCACACCCTTTTCCCATATAAGGAAGGAATAGACAGAGTCTTTACCCGTAGACCATTTTTGCCACCGCGGGAAACGATATACGTGAGGGGTGGCGAACCACGTCGCCGCAATTTTGGTAAGAGTCAAAAAATGTTTACTCAGTTCCGTTGTGTTCCCACGAGTAGTATACTGACAGTATTTCATATTACGGTATTCTTCTACACGAATAAAGGCTGTCCGTGCTATACCTTAGTCGCCTCTTACGACACTTCGGTTGGAAAGAGGTAGGTGCTATTCTACTCTGCCGGACACCTATCAGATGTAGAAGCAACGTATAAGGTGCTAAATAGCTCGTGCTTTAAACTCCATCCACATCACCTTGATGGTTGGCATTCCACAACTGTGCGCTTTTCGAGGAATTTTCTTTCACTCACGACGACTTTGTGGAACTTGCTGCCGCCAGCGGTTTTTCCGAACCGATATGACTTGACGCACCCGCTACTCCCCTGGTGTTGCGGATGTTCATGGGCGGCGGTGATCGCTTAACATCAGGTGAGCCGCTTGTTCGTTTGCCTCCTCTTCTATAAAAAAAAACTCCTGTCGCCAATCTGCGTAGCAAGCGTGCCGATTAACTGTGTGCTGGTCGAACGCAATCAATACATTAATCATCATGTGCCATTGGCCTGCCTTATTCCACTGATGAAACATAGGCCTCCACTATCAATACATTATTATAATTATGATACAAATACATTCATTTATTGTATAAATGAAAGTATAGATCATTAGCTAAGGTAGTAATAACATAGGAAAAAAACCTTTAAGTACAAACTGATTGAAAAACCTTGACTCAGGTATTATTCACTCATTTGCATCTAGTAACATACACTAGAAGTTTTCCATGACGACTGCATGCCGCTTGGCTTCGTCTACATTCCTGGTACATTGAGCAAATTCCTTTTTGTTTGGAGCAAGGATGAAAAGCCCACGCTTTCGGTTTGGTTACGAGAACTACTTATATCAGTTCACAAAATCACAAATTATCTTTAAATGGCATAGACATCTAGTGTTGTTCAATAATTTTATAACTTTTTTTAATCCTAATAAATAAACTACACTGAGGAGGAACAAATGTAACTTTATGTAATTGTTGAAGCCCGAGCAGTAGCGATAAGCAAGGAAGAGCTTTATTTATAAATAACAATAACAACGCAAACGCTCGTAACTTCCTTTAGTGCCGGCAATGAAACAATTAGAGCGACGTCAGACTTTTCCGGCTCTGGCTGCGTCTTATTTTATTGTCAAAGAATAAATTAGCGTAGACTCGATACAAGATATTTCTTGAAACGTTAACGCTAAATTTGATCATTCTCTCTCTCAATGGGTTCGTGCGTGCGTTCATGCATGAGGACGTGTATTTTTTTACTGGATAAAATGACGAGACGAGCAAAACGTTCAACTGATGGTAAGTGCAACGTCTGCCTATAACAGATGCTGTGTTACTCCGAATATTTATGTGTAGCACCACACTGCGCCCGTCACCTTGAGACATTAGTCCTGAAGTCTCATATGCCCAGTGATTACGCTAGCTCTCAGTGCCCTTTAGACCGAAACACAGTAATGTTTGCACACTACTGTGCGTCTCTGTGTGTGTGTGTGTGCGTGCACGTGTGTTTGTGTCTTACCTTTATGTTATGCCTTTAGTATAGTAGACAAAACGATGATGGTCTCTTATTTAATTCATAATTTTATTACAAAATATGTATTAACAGAAGCACAATCAGCACACGATAAGTCATTACAAGAACTAACACCGCATTATTTTTTACTCTTGTTACTTTCTACATATTTATTATTCTACTTACCGAATAGAATACCGAATAGTTATTCTTAGGTTTGTTTGTTGGTGTTTGTCGCTTCCGAAACAGGAAGTAATAGCGTCTTTATCTTAAATGCCTTTTGAATGTAGAGTGGGTCATTTTAAATCCTAATAAATTTCATAGCGGATTGTATTTGTCTAGGCCATTCTTGTGTGCCAATAGATGTCCGGTAGAGTACAATAACACCTACCTCTTTCCTACCGAGGTGTCGACTGTAGTATTGTACGGATAACATTTATTCGTACAGAATGATACCCTAATATGCAATGTTGTCACTATACTGCTCGTGGGGACGCAATGGGGAGTAAGGGAGCGATGTGGTTCACCGCCCGTTACATCTCATTTCGATTCGATTTCGCGAAAAGTGGACTACGTGTGTGGCCTCCGCCTACCCTTTATATGGAAAAAGAGGTGACCGTATGAATGTATGTTTAATTATATTAACACATAAAATTAACAGTTAAGTTATATTTATAATATTAAAAAGATACAGTAAGAAGAACAAAATGTCTACACAGTATTAATAAAAGAACTGAGACTGAGATTATTGTAATAATAACTCCTTAGTTTGAAGTCACATAAACTTAAGTAGTAAGTAAATATTCCAAACAATAAATGTGTGACATACAATGACAGAAATGTGACTGGATTCTGCGAATGGTGGAGACATTACCCAATTTAGTCCTAAAACTCCAAGCGGTCTTATTAATAAAAAATACTTATGATAGATTTATAATACTGAATAATTATAAAGCTAATTAGGTCTACTAAACGTGTTATAAAATTCCGCTAAGAGATACTTCAACATGGTTATGTTGTCGTCCTAATCAAATTTCAAATCTACATATCTCAGATATCTGTGAATTTGTCTATATTTGACTGCAAACTTCTGCCAAGAAATAGTAATGTCTTTGTAACAAGATATATATACTTTATGTACTATAAACCTTCTATAATATAAATCTTCTATGTGGTGTTATGTCTATTTTATGAATAAGACCGTATATATCTAGACAGTCAGGTTAGTTTATATATATTTTTTTAATTTTATTAAGTGACGAGACGAGCAAAATGTTCACCTGACGGTAAGTGCAACGTCTGCCCATAACAGATGCTGTGTTACTCAGAATATTTCTGTGTAGCACCACAGTGCGCTGTCACCATGAAACATAAGCTCTTAAGTCTCATACGCCCAGTGATTACACTAGCTCTCAGTGCCCTTCAGACCGAAACACAGTAATGATTGCACACTACTGCTTCACGGCAGAATTACTGGCCCTGGTGTGGTACCTACGTAGACGGATTCCTGCATAGGTCGTGAATCAAATATGGCGTACTGCGCTCGTCACTCTGAGACGTAAGTTCTTACGTCTCATATTCCCTGTGATTACACTGGGTATCAGTGCTTTTCAGACCGAAACACAGTAATGTTTGCACACTACTGCTTCACGGCAGAATAACTGGCCCTGCGGTGGTACCTACCTAGACGGATTCATACATAGGAATCCTAATTTATAGTAATCGCAATCACAATAAATTTTTAATCAGTTGGTTAACTGATTAAACTCAGTTAATACCGGCCAACACTAGTTGGCGGACTTCACGTATACTCGAAATATTGTTATGCCTGCATGCCGAAACCTGCATGCAGTTTTCTTTACATTGTTACCGCGTACACAAGATTCACCCGTGTTCCAGGGCGGTTCTCGCCGCCCAGAGTTACCGACACACAAGTCGACAGTCCGAATGGACGCGCGCAGCCTCCTTCGGACGGTCAACCAACCTTCGGTTGTCAAACCAAATCTGGCACGCGGGCCCCTGGCCCGCGAGCACAGTATCCGATGAAGCTGTAAAAGCCGAGAAGGCTAACAGCAATTACATCACCGAAAATATATATTTACAATGTTTATCTTCACCGCAGAGCACGTGGTAAATCTTGACTATCAATGAAGAAATGTTGACTTGTATCGATAAGTTATGTTATTTTCCCGCATCATAAACTATAATTTACCTACGCTAGAGATCTTCAGAAATCTAGAAAAAATAAATTGAATTTTGAATTAAAAAAAAAGTAATATTTGAGTTTCGTGACGGAATCGTGGCGAGAGAGATTTAATAAGGAAAAGCACGTTGGGAAAGCTTGAAGTTTCGAGCTGTATAAGTTGCAATACTAGAGAAAAGATAGACTAGGTCTTGATCTATGTAATTCTAAATATAATGGTAAGACTTATATATCATACGTATTTTAGTGTTATTATAGGATAATGCTCGCATTTAATTTCATAGTACGTAAGTAACCTGGGTTCAATCCCCGGTGCCAGCACCTATACAATTTTAAGTGCTGCCTCTTGTTCTACAATTTTAAGTGCTGATTTACCACGTGCTTAGCGGTAAAGGAAAACATCGTGAGGAAACCTGCATGTCCGAAGAATACTAATATTTCGAGGACATGAGAAGTCTGCCAACCCGCATTGGAGCAGCGTGGCGGACCATTCCCAGCTCCAAAACCCTCTCAGAAATGAGAGGACGCCTGTGCTCAGCAGTGGGACATTTATAGGCTGTTACTTTACTTTACTTTACTTTTTTATAGGAGATTATATATATATATATATATATATTACTAGCGGATCCGACAGACGTTGTCCTGCCCGAACGTTGGCCGAACGTTGGCTTTCCCGACGTTAACAGATTCAGCATACGATTTTTCGATATTCGAATTATCGATTAACTACATACTGAGTAACTTTTGTCGTATTCCTAGAACTCTATCCAGCGCCACCTACCGGGTCCAATTCCGAATCTAAACCATCCAGGGAACCACTCACACACACAAAAAAATTCATCAACATCGGTCCAGACGTTTAGGAGGAGTTCAGTGACAAATACACGCACTTATGAATTATATGTTTAAAGATATAAGAGTAGACAGATTTTTAAAAGAAAATGATACCCTATAACAGGATTTCTTTCTCTGCGGGAGTGAGCTTTACAAACATAAGATTTCACATTATCATCATCATCATTATTTCTGCCTTACACTAGTCCACTGCTGAACATAGTCCTCCGCCGTAGATTGCAGCAAAAGTTTGTAGCTCTCATTTTTAAAGGGATTTTGCTACACATTTAAATGAAACTAATTTTACGGACTTTATCGCGTTTAATTTTTTTATTTATAACCCGACGTTTCGAGTGCTTTACAGCACCTACGGTCACGGGCGGACTCCTGGAACATCTGAATAAATAAACTGCGGTTGCCAACCCGTCTGCCAAGCGTGGCAACTATAGGAAAATCGTAATGATTTATTATATTTACGCGAACACTACACGTTTAAATGAAACTTATTTTACGGATTTTATCGCGTTTAATTTTTACTATTTATAACCCGACGTTTCGAGTGCTATACGGCACCCATGGTCAAGGGAGGACTGAGGTGACAGATGTCCTGATGTCATAGTTAATCCGGGGTACCTTCAGCTTTTAATTAATATTTTTGGTCCCATCTACGCAGAAAGAGCTAACTGTATCTTGAAGCCTTGCAGTGGTATGCTTGGATTTTGATTTAATTTTATTTATTATTGGATCCCAAGCCGGTGGTAATACCCAACCATCTTTCTATTGAAATTAGGATGTTTTTTTTTAATTTCAATAGCCTCGCGAATCATCCTTGGCGTGAAACGGTGTTCTTTTGCAAGGATTTGTGGTTTATCAAATCTGATGTAATGGTCACAGACTGCAGACTTCCTAGAACGACGATGCTTCACGTCAGCTATATGTTCTTTTATGCGGGTTTTTATCGATCTTTTTGTTTGGCCTATGTAAGAGAGACCACATTCACAATCTAGCTTGTATACTCCTGCATCTTGAGATGTTACACTTGACAGATGGTAAAAACTGACTTATCTTCTTCGGCGTCTTGAAGAATGTTTTTATGGAAGCCCGCTTCAAGATATAGCAAATCTTGTGCGTGACTCCTCTGACATAAGGTAGAGCAGCAGGTACACGCTCAACTATGGCCGGTTTCTCTCGGTCACTGCGACGTAGGCGCGGAACCCGAAGCTCGTTGTCGTGCAAAACTGTTATTAGGATCTTTAGCTTTTCTAGACATTTTAGTAATTCGGAATCTAGATTCCAAATTTCGGCACTCGAAACGTCGGGTTATAAAAAATTAAACGCGATAAAATCCGCAAAATTAGTTTCATTTAAATGTGTAGTGTTGCGTAAATATAAGAAATCAAGAGTTATATAGTTTTTTTTAAAAGAAAAAGGGGCCAGACGATCAAAACGTTCACCTGATGGTAAGTTTACCCGTAAAACTGCACCACACTAGCTCTCAGTGCCCTTTACACCGAAACACAGTTATGTTTACACCTTTCAGTTTCACAGCAGAATAACTAGCCCTGCGGTGGTACCTACCTAGAAGGATTCGTCCGTATAAATCCTATCACCTGTTTATTATTTCATGTGCCTGGTGAAGTTAATTTTGTGCTATGTTTTATATATCCAAGGCAAAACTCTGAATTTACCAGTCAGTCTGTGGTGGGTAAGGGACTACCCTTAAAAAATTAAAATCTTATATCGCGCTCCAAAAATTCTTATGAGTTGTCTGTGAGTAAACTACGCAACAAGATAATAAAATTATAATAAGATTATTTTTACATGTTTTTATATGAGGCGTGATGACTCAGGGGCCGGGCGCATTCCTTAAATTTCAAAGGACGCAAGTGACCAGATTCCGATTCCAGGTGAAGGAACCTCTAAAATAGTTCTGCGATTACCACGTAAGTGCTGAGTTACCACGTGCTCAACGGTACTGGAAAACACCGCGAAGAAACCTTCATATCGACGACCATGAATGAACCATATGACGCCATGAACATATGACGTCCGCCTTTGTGGATCCTAAAATCTCAGAGATCTCTGAAGTGCGGCATTTATAAGCTGTTACTTATAAATGGGCCGCTTTTTTACTTAAACAATTAACATTGAATAAAATCATCATAATCGCAATGATTTTTATTTTTAGAATTAACTAAACATTTCGAAATGTTACTTTAGAAACAGACTCATCAAGAGTATCGTACTAGTATTTCCCGCTGAAAAAATACTCTGCAGTAGTTTTATAGAGTTTCTGTTTGTCTTCAAATAGGTCCGTAAAAGCAAAGCGCGTTCAGACGCCACTTTTGTTTATTTTGAGAAAACAAGTAAAATTGTTCACTGTCTCTCCTCTGAAAGGGACTCAATGTTTTAGTTTTTTTTTTTCTTCTAATTGTTTTGTCTTGTGACATTTCAAAGTTTCGTTAGCTCAAGCGGCAGGTGATATTGTTTTTGCTTTATTAATGATGGGTTTATAAAATGATATCTGACAAAACACATACTTTGAATCTCACATGCGTGCACTCTTTAACTCGGTCACACACACACGCCCAGAAGAAGCCTAGAGAAGAAAAGACACAAACACAGTGACACCCAGAGGCATAAACACATACCCACACGCACATATAAAGTGTGTGCGCGTAATTGTAAGTCATATTAGATTTACGACCTATGCAGGAATCCGTCTAGGTAGGTACCACTCCTGGGCCAGTAATTTTGCCGTGAAGCAGTAGTGTGCAATCATTACTGTATTTCGTTTCGAAGGGCACTGAGAGCTAGTGTAATCACTATGATACTTAAGACCCCAGGTCTCAGAGTGACGGGTGCAGTGTGGTGTCACACATAAATGTTCTGGGTGACACAGTATTTGCTATGGGCAAACGTTGCACTTACCATCAAGGTGAGCGTTTTATTCGTGTTTCCACACATCACACTACTACAGTAGCTATAACTATTGGTTAACCTAAAATAGAAACGGGAATGTAAAAACTGACATCAATATTTAGATGGAAAACATTATTTTTTATTTTTACTTACCTTCATTAGACTAATGATATCCACTGCTTATATAAATAAAAGTTAAAACATAAATTATTTTAGTTCCGTTATTGCATCGTATTATTGTATGTGCACTGATGCAGCCGTCCGAGTTGGCTCGGAGTTCGGGCCGGACTGAAAACCAGTGTCGGGATCAGAGCAATTTAAGTCTCTGTATCCCGATTTTTACTGAGTCCTATCAATTTCACGGTATTATGCTGCTACACAGACTCATTTTATATAATTTTTTAACTTTTGTTAATTTTGGGCAATACTATTTTATGCTCTGTGTAATTCCATTTTTTTTCTTGTTTTGTTTTTGTATCTATTGTAATTAGACCGTGAATAAATGTGTTTCTTTCTTTCTTTCTTTCATCTAATTAAAAAAAAAACTTTCTGAACAAGTCGTTTTAAGTGCAAGCTGTCCGGTTGTGGAATGCCCTGCCTTTATCTGTGAGATGTGCTCAGTCCTTGTCGGTTTTTAAAAACAAAACGTGAACAATCACTATCTTTCTCTTTTTTCGATTCAAGCCTTCATCTGTTTTATTTATATTTATTTTGTTTTATTCATATTTATATGTTTTTCCCACCGTGTGGTGGCGGCCTAAGAGAATCTACCACTCCATCTCACCCCGTGGGTGTCTTAAAAGTCAACAGACGGAAAATAGAAACCAGGAGATAGGCAGCAGCATCTTCCTGGAACATCTGAATAAATAAACTGCGGTTGCCAACCCGCCTGCCAAGCGTGGCAACTGTGGTGAAATCCCTCCGAAATGAGAGCTACAAACTTTTGTGGCAATCTGTGGGGGAGGCCTATGTTCAGCAGTGGACTAGTGATAGGCTGAAATGATGATGATGATGATATGTTTTTCTCCCTTTCAATTACTTATTTACTTGTGTCATAGATTTACTGTTTATTATTTTATGTTGCATATTTCAATCCTGTCAATCCAAAGGAGGTCTGGAAGAAATTGCCTTAAGCTTAAAGAACGCGTTTGTATATCATTTTTTTATCGTTTTTGTGTGCAATAAATCTATCTATGTAATATTAAAACCTTAACATTTTCCTCAGCTTAATTATACATAAATTTCTCTATTTTTTTTTCCGCCATAAAAATCAGTGGAGTTTACTTAAGACCGATACGTTTATTGATGACAAACACAAGATATTCTTTCCATTTATATTTCACTAAATAGTAACTTGAAACTATCGCTGAATATTGAAACCACAATATTAAATTAACAACGAAAATGCTACTCCCCTTCACAATCTCGAAAGTCCAACAAGATGTTGAAGAGAAATTTAAAAGTTACTGTTCAGTTTCGCAAGAGAAATATGACTAAAGAAAATTTGATAGTAAACGGTCTGAATTCAAAACTGACAGAAAGAGTAAAATTGTTATCGTTAATTTTTTTTTTATTTCATAAAAGTGACGGAACGAGCAAAACGTTCACCTGGTGGTAAGTGTAACGTCTGCCCATAACAAATGCTGTGTCACCCAGAAAATTAATGCGTGACACCACACTGCGACCGTCACCCTGAGACATCAGTTCTTAAGTCTCATATGCCCAGTGATTACGCTAGCTAGGGCACTGAGTCTTCAAACCGAAACACAGTAATGTTTGCATACTACCGCTTCACGGCAAAATAACTGGCCCTGGGGTGGTACCTACCTAGACGGATTCCTGCATAGGAATCCTACCACCAGTTAATGTGCAAAGTCTACCCATAACAGATGTTGTATCACCCAGAACATTTATTTGTTGCACCACACTACACCCGCCCCCCTGAGACATCAATTCTCAAATCTCATATGCTCAGCAGTTACATTAGCTATCAATGCTATCACCTAGCTATCATCTTCAGGCCGAAACACAGTAATGTTTGCATACTACTGCTTCACGGCAAAATAACTGGCCCTGGGGTGGTACCTACCTAGACGGATTCCTGCATAGGAATCCTACCACCAGTTAATGTGCAAAGTCTACCCATAACAGATGTTGTATCACCCAGAACATTTATTTGTTGCACCACACTACACCCGCCCCCCTGAGACATCAATTCTCAAATCTCATATGCTCAGCAGTTACATTAGCTATCAATGCTATCACCTAGCTATCACCTTCAGGCCGAAACACAGTAATGTTTGCACACTACTTCACGGCAAAATAACGGAATATGCGGTGGTAATTACCTAAACGAATTGCTGTAATACTTCCACCAGAAAAAAGTTGTGGAAATTGTATAAATATCTCAATTCTAATCATTAATAGAAATGATTTGGAGTCAATTTTTTTCTTTTTCTTATTATTCGTCAATCTGTTAGTAGTCCACTTTTGGACATATTCCTCTACCAAGAAGGGAGGATTTGCCGTAATCACTGCACTTGATAGACAGATTGACGATTTTAGTACCATGCTTCTCTTACAATAAACGGTGGTGTCCGTCACAGGTCTAGTAATTTTAGGTTTGGCTTTTTTTCAAGAGGGTTATTCCGCAATCTGTCAGAAGCCATGAGACTTCTTTCTAACTATACTATAATCTTACGAGATCTTACGAGATAATACAGGGTTAGAACATTTTCTTTAGACGCTATCACACGAAGAAAACCGGTCAAATTACTTTTACTCCAATATGGGTCAACATTTTCGAATCTGCGATGGAATAAGAACGCGGAAAAAACCGGGTTCAATAAGAAAACACAGACACAAAAACCAACAACTTGTACAAGAATTACGTCACTAAAGCGTAAAACCTAAAGGCTTTTTTAGCATTCTATAGGTAGTTCAATCCCTTTGTTTTCATTTTCGTGCAAACTACCGCATAGTTAAGTCTTATTGCATATTAATTTTATACTACAGTGGCTACTATAAGAAACATTGACATAACATTTAAATCAGAGCCAATTAAAACTTACTTTTTTACTAAAGTCGTTCTGATGACGTTCTGTTGTATTTTTGAATGAAACATGCTGGATATTTCCATTGTTATTTTTTTATACTTCTTTGTCACAGACCTGCGATGTAAGGATAAGTTATTAAATTAACAAATATGACTTGTACTGTATTATTTTTCAGACATGATTTTTACATATTATTTCTAATAAAATTTAAAACAGAATAATAATTATAAAATGACACCCGTCTTACTTACTAAAAAATTCTCGGAATATTCATAATAAGTCTCTACTGTACTGTGTAATATTTTAACCAAAGACACTGAGGTCACTTAAAGAAAAATTTAAGATTCTAGCCGGAGTTTCAAGATCATTCCAGGCCAGCTAATAACCTTATTTTACGTATGCCCGCTCATAACTCTAAATTGCACGTCTCATTGCGCGAAGCGGTGTGAGATAGTGCTTTATACCCGACATGTCAAGGTCAAGCGATTCGGCGGTTCAAATGCCTCTATCACGATTATATTGCACTTATATGCTAATTTGAACACTCGTATCAAGAAAACACTCGTGAAAAAAAACAGTTTAAAAAAATAAAGGACGGGGCGTCCGGATTTTTTTAGTGATGTGGTCACGATAACTTCGTGAAATGGAAATGACTCGAAATATTTGAACCTCAATACGATTTCTTTTTTTTAAGAGTTAAATGAGCGGTCATGAGACGGTGCACGGTGCACTTCACCACCGGTGTTAAGGCTGTGATGCTATGGAAATGTTTCTTACGTATTATTATTACGAAAATTGAAATCGGAACAATAAATATTTAACGACACCCCATATGTTACGAAACCGTCCATCAGGACAATTTTGTTGTTAATACGGATCTGCAGATCTTAAATATATATCAATTTTCTTCAAAACTACACCCCAATACTAATTAACAACAGATTATGGAACAACCATTATCTGTTGTTTAGTTTTTAAAGTTAGTTTATAGCACACCTTGAATTCTGTGATATTTTTGACTGAGATTGTATTGAACTAACTCTCTCATATTGAAGGGATTTTGCCATACTTGCCACGCTTGGCAGGCGGGTTGGCAACCGCAGTTTATTTATTCAGATGTTCCAGGAAGATGCTGCTGTCCATCTCCTGGTTTTAATTTCCCTCTGTCGACTTTTACGACACCCACGGGATGGGATGGGGTGGTAGATTCTCTTAGGCCGCTACCATACGGCGGTACCACTCTACTTTTGTGGCTTTCTATGGGGGAGGTATATGTTCAAAAGTGGACTTGTGATAAGCTGAAACGACGAAATTAACTCTTTAACATTCGAACCGTAATTCTAAAACATGTATTCCTATAACCTTCTCATTTACAATTTGAAAGCCACAAAAACAATCTGCGAAGGAATTTTAAATAGATTCTTGTTGGACGCTATCGCGTGTGTTTCTCTGTGCCGTAAATTCCACTCTTATTAACTACCACCACTGTTTTCAACTTCGCGATGTTTGCTATATTTTATTTAACCAGATTATAGAGTGAAACCGTGTACTATAAAAGAAAGCGTATCCTGACTATGCAATCATGGGCGCTGGATTCATGTCTTACCCGAAGTCTAATGTGTGCAAAAACTATTTTAATCAGAAATGATTTTGACTTTATCTTTATCTTTGATGCAGCATCCGTTGCTTCTTTAAATATTTTCGAATAATCGTTACATCGGATACGGTGAATTAAATATAATAATTTCCATATGTCTAGAGAAACACTGAAGCTTTAATGAAATGTATTTTATTGACTTCAAAATTTCGCTGTAAAATTCATATTTGACCTTCACACATATGATCGTGTTTCTTAGTTTCGCACTTAGCTTAAGTGGCTTCAATAAGATCTTTATTGCAATTAGAATTCGTCGGAATACCTTCCTTTTATCTCAACTGTACCATCTACCGTTTAATCCAAAAACACCGACGTATCTTAAGGAAAGTTTGTGTTTTTGGGCGGAGATCAATATCGTTCCAGACTAGCTAATAACTTTATTTTACACCCTCTCATAACTCTATTTTTTGATGCTATGGAATTTGCTCCTAATGTAGTATGTCAAAAATGCTCACCTTGTTGAAAACTTAAAAGAACAAGAACGTAAAAATTAACTAAATATATATTTATATCTAAATCAGTGTTAACCTGGTGTCGGTTATATCTATACTATACAAATATTGATAAAATTAGACGAGGTTATTATTCGGCTTACGTTCTTCGCCTTAAATATAGGATTACGACCAACCAAGAAACATTTCCTTTAAATATTTAATATATGACGTACACGAAATATTACTGGACGACTAAAAAAATACCTACCTGATTTATTTGATCAGAATCAAATATATTTTTGTCTAGAACAAATTTATAAGGAAGGTTATAATTGATATCATCAGTATTTTCAGAGAAACTCAGGCGCGGTGGACTCCCATCAGTCATCAGAAAATGCCTCCGTTCCACCGTATTTTTTTTTTTGGTTCTCCTTTAATTTGATTTTGAGATTTCAATTCTGCAAGGTTGCGACTACAATCTTTATACATATTGCTAAAACTAAAAATAATGGTCTCTGAATTATAATACCTATATGGGAGATATATTTTAATTTTAAGAATTTATAGGCAAAAATATGTACCTGCGTTTGGAAGGCCGTCCGAATTGCAGATGATGCCGTGCCGAATTGTCTATGAGTAGGCATTTGTCCGACACTAATAAAAACTACTACAAGATGCCTAGAAGTAAACACACGGGATTTTATTAGAAAAACAATAGTTGTGACATTACGAAGACAACAGAAAAAGATATGCAGATATTAAGACAATTGTTATGCTAACCTTGCCTTCTTCTACTCAGTTTTTTGCTTCTTTATAGGTAATTTTCTTGTCAAGTTCTTAATTTTTGGATTTATTTAGAAAAAAACACTGACAGAAGTACATTTTTAGTGATAGGAAATGTCACAATTGTGCATATTCTTTATTTTGACCATGATTTTACTTTTTTCATTGTATAAAGTAATGAAACGAGAAAAACGTGCAAGTAAGTGCAACGTCTGCCCCTAGCGAATGCCGTGTAACCCAGAACAATTCTGTGTGAGATCACGCTGCGCCCGTCACCCTAAGACATCAGTTCTTAAGTCGTATATGCCCAGTGATTACACTAGCTCACAGTGCCCTTCAAACCGAAACACAGTCATTTTTTTTTTATTTATTTATTAGGTACACAAACAGATTACAATAAAAAAAATGAGCGAAGATTTACAATGAGTAAGCTTAGTTTTACACTGTATTGCAATCCACTTAGATGAATACACAACTTATTTAATTATATCGCGTAATATATATTTATTAACTACAAAAGTAACTTAACCTATATTTAAATGAAACTAATTTTACGGATTTTATCGCGTTTATTTTTATACTATTTATAACCCGACGTTTCGAGTGCTTTACAGCACCCATGGTCACGGGGGGACTGAGGTGACAGATGTCCTGATGTCATAGTTAACCCGGAGTACCTTCAGCTTTTAATTATTTTTTGTGGTCCGATCTACGCAGAAAGAGCTAACTGTGTCTTGAAGTCTTGCAGTGGTATGCTTGGTTTTTGACTTAATTTTATTAATTATAGGATCCCAAGCTGGTGGTAATACCCAACCATCTTCTCTATTAAAATTAGGATGTTTTTTAATTTCAATAGCCTCGCGAATCATCCTTGGTAGGAATCGGTGTTCTTTTGCGAGGATTTGTGGTTTATCAAATCTGATGTAATGGTTGGGATGATCCAGAACATGGTCACAGACTGCAGACTTCCTGGGGCGGCGATGCTTCACATCAGCTATATGTTCTTTTACGCGGGTTTTTACTGATCCCGCATAAAGTAAGTTAGCAACATTAGTCTTAGTTAATAGCGTCGTGTGGTGGCGGCTACGCCGTGTGTTGGCGGCTTAAGAGACCCTACCACCCCATTTCATCCCGTGGGTGTCGTAAAAGTCTCAAAGCAGCGGCATCTTCCTGGAACATCTGAATAAATAAACTGCGGTTGCCAACCCGCCTGCCAAGCGTGGCAACTATGGCAAAATCCCTCCAATATGAGAGCTACAAACTTTTGTGGCTATTTATGGGGGAGGCCTATGTTCAGCAAATGACTTGTGATAGGCTGAAACGACGACGACGACTGTAGGACATCTAAACATTATTTCGCGCGCATATCGGACCCCTGTAGCGTACAGCTTATCGGCCAGCACGCTTATCGAGCCGTATTGTCGATACTCATGTTGGAAATTTGACCTCAACTGGGATTCAAACATAAGCCCGAAAATATTTGGCAGATTACACACACGAAAAATCGACAACATATACTATAACATAGTGATGAACATGTAATATATACTGCGTACAAACCGAAACACAGTAATGTTTGTACACTATTTCGATACGGCAGAATAACTGACCCTGGGGTGGGACATACATAGACGGATTCCTGGAAAACTATACTATTTATATAAAGTAACGATATCAATGTATTTGACTATTGTAAGTACCCAAGTGTACATCCTTTTTCTTATTTTTTACAAGAAAGTGACGAAACGAGTAAATCGTTCACCTGATGGTGAGTACGTCTTCTCATAAGGAATG
Organism: Luehdorfia chinensis; assembly: GCA_019845155.1. Taxonomy (NCBI): domain Eukaryota; kingdom Metazoa; phylum Arthropoda; class Insecta; order Lepidoptera; family Papilionidae; genus Luehdorfia; species Luehdorfia chinensis. The sequence goes on along the minus strand of JAHVAK010000548.1, from coordinate 185,752 downwards.
TTGCTTCATTCATTTCTGTGTAGAACCACATTGCTTTACATTAAGTCTACATATCCTTCACTATCGGATTCGCAGGGTCTATGCCTAGCTGTTGTTAAGACCGGTAAACTACTAAGGTAGAATCAGCAATTTCCGTGGGTTTCTGAAATTGGAATCTTATTCCGAGGTATACACAGAAAAGCGGTTTCCAAGCGATCTTTTTTACAGCTAGGTCACTTATTCAATTGATAATTTATCTTTCCGTAGTTATGTCACCAAAAGAGTGGCTTTATATGTAAACGTTATATCATATCACGTAATTCATACATTTTGGACAGGGTACGTCAAAACCACGATTTTGTACAGGGTGTTTTTCACGTTATTCCTTTTTCTGAGTGTATTATTCTTACGTTGAAATATAGCAGGAATTATATTTTGAACAGAAAACACCTAACTTTTGTGTGTTTCTGAAGAAATTGCGGTACGTCGAGTCATCTCATGCGCCCCGTAAAGGGGCGCCGGGGAACTGTCCGGAGTGTTTTCTCCTCTCAGTGGCTTCATATCGCCATATGCCAAACGGCATATGGCGCAGGGGTGCATTATATGCGCGATACTTCACGTCGCCCTCGGCGCGGACCGGCCAGCCAGATGAGACCTCTTTCGGGGAGGCCCGGCTAGCCTTCCTGCGAGCGGGCGACGACTTATGATGAAGTTGTATTAGTTTGGTCGCTTTCAGTGTTGTCGTAGCTCTCTGTGCTTTCAGTCCGGTCCTCCTTCTCAACCAGTGGTATGCTGCGCTGTCCTGAGAGCAATCCTAAGATGACTCCCAGTATGATGGGCAATAGATTTTAGTCAGATTCGATCGTATGGATGGCTTCTCGAAGTACCAGTATCGCTGCCTCTGTGTCGACAGCGATACTGTGCTGGTCTTCATTAGTAGCTAACGTTTTCATCGGGCTCGACTGCGGTGCGGCGGTCGTGCCACAAGATGATTCGGGCTTCAGTGTGTTTTCCGTGGTTTCTGTTGTGTCGGTTGTTAACCGGTTTCTAGCCCCCCCTCCCCCTCTTCCTCTTCCTCCGCTTCGGCTGGCTTGCCGCGCGTGGTTTGGACATGTTTGCTGGGGCCATCAGGTTCGAGCTTCCAGGCTGCGCCTCTACGTGGGCTTGCAGCCTTCTCGGTTTCGGTGCTGGTTTGGCCTGGGTCAGTGCGATCGTTCCTGCGCGTCGGTTACGCACCTCCCGATTGTGGACTGGACACTGTTTGTTGTTGGCTGTGTGTGCCAGTTCACAATTCGCACAGGTCGGAGGCTTTTCCCGAGGTCTCGGGCAATTCTTGGCCGCATGCTTCCCTCCGCAGCAAACACAGGCCTGCTTGCGGTGGCAGCAATACGAAGAGTGGCGGAAGCTCTAGCAGCGATGGCATTGGCTGGGGCCCGTCTTGCCCCTCCAGGCTTCGATATGGATCCTAGGCATATACAGGAGCTCCTTGATAGTGTATATGCGTGGGATGGTGTCTTCAGTACGTTACAGTTGCATAAAGTAGACGGTTTTCTGCGCGCGCGTTTCAATCGCGCGCACAAATTCAGGATTGAAGTTCATGTTCTGGAATTCCTGGACGATCAGCTGTGGTTCTGTTCCCGTTGGCAGCCCACGGATTGCCACCTTTAAACTCCGTTCGGCCGCCAATGAGTATGAGAACCACGCGAGGTTTTCGGATTTCTCCAGCTCCGTGAGGTACCGATGAATAAGCACCTGTTCCTCATCGGACGCTGGGAAGAAGCGGACCCCCTTCTTAAAATGGCGGGCATTCGATGTCGCTCCGAGTTTCTGGGCGATGATAGAAGAAACTGCGGTAAAAAAATATAAGTAATATTTACACACACATATTTATATATATATATATATATATATATATATATATATATATATATATATATATAAGTTATATGTAAATTTACTGTTGTGAAATAAAATATTTTTCATTTTCATTTTCATTTTTCATTATTCCGCGGCATATTACAAGTGAAATACAGAGTGTTCTCAATCTTACGCAGATTGTTACGCACTTTTGTTTAATTTCAATAACGCATAGGACATTTTTTAATAACTTTCATAAACTATGCTACAGTTGTAAATGTGTATGAATTATTCACTATTACTTTAATTTAACACAATGATGTTACTTAATATCTTCCTATAATTTAACTGCATTATTCAAAATAAAATATGACGTCTGTTATTTCGATTCTATTTTGGGATAATTATGCATATTACAAAATTTAGGTTCGAAGATAATGAAGCCGAGAATAAAGTTTAGTTAATTATCATATCTTCAGTATTAAATTATTAATTCAGTATTACAAGGTTTTCAAAATAATAACACGTTAAAGAACTGTAGTGTTGTTAAAGTTTTTCGAGATTACAACATTCCCGATTTATACACACAGTATTTATAAAAAAAAGTAATGTAAAGTTTCAGCCTAGAAATGTCCCACTACTGAGCACAGGCCTCCTCACATTTCTGAGTGGGATTTGGAGCTAGGAAGAATCCGCCACGCTGCTCCAATGCGGGTTGGCGGACTTCACATGTCTTCGAAATATATTTAATTTCTCAGACATGCAGGTTTCCTCACGATGTTTTCCTTCACCGCCGAGCACGTGGTAAGTCAGCACTTAAAATTGCAATTAACAATTTTAGTGGCGCCGGCACCGGGAATCGAACCCAGGTCACTGGCGTACTATGAAATTAAAAGCGAGCGCCTAGCCCCTGAGCTACCACGGTTTAAATACAGTTTAAATAATAGGCAATTTATACTCTTAATTTAATGTTGCCTTTGCAAATAATAAATTAATTATATTTAAGCGCCAATAGCCTAATAGGTTTAGGATACCGACTGCGAAACTTGACGGCGCACGATTGAGCCAGCCATTTTTTTTTTCTTTATTTGGGAAAACAAACAATTGTACAACAAGAAGTATTACAAAGTTGTGATATATAAAATATAAATATATGTACAACCAGCACCGTTTTCCACATCAATTGAGGTCCCTTTGCTATAACATTACATTGAATTATTTAAATTTGAGAGGACGTTCAATTATATAACATTACTATATAAAAATGGTACTGAATAACAACAAGTAAATAAAATGCAGTAAAGTAATTAGTTAATCTCGACCCCCAACCAAAAACTCTAAAGCAGTTTTCTTAAATTTTCTAGAGCTTAACTCGAATATATCTATTTCATATAAGATTTTATTATAAGTATCCATGATACGATGCAGAGGCGCACGATCACCCGCCTTTGTTTTACTTGGTTTGGGAAAGAAAAGCGGTTGCCGATGGAACTCACGTATTCGCTGTGAACGACTAGGTATACGGACGTAAATTTGATTTATAAGTTCATTACAATCAAAATGATTATGACAAACATTATAAAGAAGCGTTTGATCCAAAAGTAGTCTTCTAGACTCAAGAGAGGGAATGTCGAATTTCTCTAGTAATTCATCATAAGAAGCTTTAGATCTAAAACATTTGTACATTGTTGATTTTAAGAATTTACGTTGCACACATTCTAGCCGATAAGTGTATTTAACAAATATTGGGTTCCATATGACTGAAGCATATTCAATTTGTGACCTTACCAACGCCTTGTATAAGGTTAAGAAGGTAGAGGGTTTCTTGAAACATGAACAGGCGCTCATCACGAATCCATATAATTGAAAAGCTTTTTTGATAATTTGTGTAATATGTTGATCAAAATGAAGTTTTGAGTCTAAATATAATCCCAAGTCTTTAATAAGAGGAACAGAGTCTAACGTAATTTGATTAAAACGATAGTTGAAATTAATTTTATTAAATTGTTTAGTAAAGGTTATTTTCTTACATTTCCCAATACTTAGATGAAGTTTGTTATAGCGACAATAGTCAGTAAATCTGTCTAAGTCTAACTGAATCTTTTCACAGTCATCTACACATTGAACAGAATGGTACATTTGTTATATATCATACATATAGGATAGCTGATAGCCACAGCAGTATGCTTTAGGGAAAATGGTGGCACGCCGTCAGGTCCTGAACCTTTTGAAATGTCAAGAGATTTGAGCTCACGAACAACGACATCTTCAGAAATACTAACATTTGGAATAATATCACAGTTAGGATTAATATCTGATTGAAGTAGAGTATCTAGATTACATGTTTGCCCGGTTTCATAGACAGATCTAAAAAAAATCGGAGAATAAATTACAAATATCTTGAGGATTATCAGATTGTTTGTCACTATATATCATAACATTTGGAATGCCAGTTATACCTTTGCGATTATTAACAAAAGACCAAAACAACTTGATATCATTCTTAAGACCTTCCTCAACTGAATTCATGTACCTATAAAAACAATCAGCATGCATGGAGCGAAATCGTTTTCTGAGAACAGGAAATTGTAAGTAGTCATCTTTACTATTGGAATGCTTCCATTTTATCCATTTTTTTTTCTTTATCCTTAAAAACATGGATTAGAGGACGAGAGAACCAAACTGGATAGTCAGTACTTTTAACCGATTTGTATGCTACATGCGTTTTAATAATTTCATATAAATGTTCATAGAACACATTAACTGAGTCTTCAACAGAAAGGTCCCTCAGAATTACATTTCAATTAATTTTCTTTAAAGATTCACAAATATTGCCATAATTAGCTTCTAAAAACCGGAACCTTGGTTGTGACGCATAGCACATTGGTTTGCAGAAGGAATCTATAGAGATTTGTACGTATAAAGCAGGATGTAAAATGTCTAATGGCAGTAGTGGACTTGTTGATGGTTCACAAATAGAGTTAAAATCGCTGGATAAGAATAAATCCAATATTCGTCTTAAAGAATTACGTACATTGTTTAATTGTTTGATATTTAATAATGAAATAAAATTAAAAAGGGCTATATCACTGTTACTATAATTAAAACTGGAGACTAAATAAATCCTATGTGGAGTACCAGCAACACTAAATAAATCCTATGTGGAGTACCAGCAATATGAAGCTGGTCTGTGGTAATGCCTTTCGTGAGACGAGCTGCCGCCAGAAAATTATCACGTGTGATGCTACTTGTAAACTTCACAACTATGTTCTTGGGCCGAGTACTCTTGGGATTCATTTGACCAACACGGTGTATTGACACGATATCCTGCTTTGCGATTGGGTTTTTAATTATAACGGCCATTTTTTCTAATATGCCCATTAGGTTGTCATTGCGTTTCTCAGAAAGATTTACGATTTCTATATTGCACTGCCGGGAATTGAGTTCAAAAGCTTCAAGTTTGTTTTCTAAATCTGAAATTTGCTTGTCTTTTGTCTCAAGCAATTTAATTTTGTCTTCCAAAACTATAACACGGCCACGGACCTCTTCTGTCTGGGTGTTTAGATGGTCATACTTATCACTGACAAATTGAATCGAGGTTTTTAACTCTTCAAAATCCGTAAAAAGTCTAGAAAATTTCTCATTTTGTTTCTCGAAAAGCTTCGCAATAGACTCCATCATACTTGCTTTAAAGGAACGAAGTTCAGCACGTAGATCGAGTGAGGCTTGTTCCGTTGCGCGATTGCGAAACGTGACGTAGTGTGGCGGGGATTATTTTTCTATCAGAGACCCATCAATGCTTATTTCACCAGAAGTAGATGCTTGGAGTTCCATTTTATTTTTGTCGAAGGTGCTATTCAGTGACATATTGTAATATGATGTCTTCTCTGTATATTTGTAACCCTGTGTAATATTTGTACGAAGTGAGCAAGCACAGATACACTACACACAGCCGATATACACGAGGGCAGGAGACGGAATGTGAATTATCATAGCATTGAACTATTGTCGTGAACCGCTTCCTACCACAAACTTTTAAACATAGTTTTTTTTTTATTGGATAAACTGACGAAACGAGCAAAATGTTCACGTAATGGTGCAACGTAAGTCCATAACAGATGATGTGTCACCCAGAACATTGCTGTGTGACACCATACTGCGCCCGTCACCCTGAGAAATCAGTTCTTAAATCTCATATGCCCAGTGATTACACTAGCTCTCAGTGCCCTTCAAACCGATACAAGGTAATGTTTGCACACTACTGCTTCACGGCAGAATAACTGGCTCTGGGGTGGTACCTAACTAGACGGATTCCTGCATAGGAATCCTACCACCAGTGAAAACTACTTGTCTGGTAACGTCAGATATGTATCTAGTAAAGACTTTTTCAAAAGATTGGTTCGTAAGAACTTGCTGAAGTCTGTAATGAATATTTTATAGATATAAGCTATAATCATAAGTATGAGTATGATTATATACTTGCTGTGCCCTGCGGTTTCACGCGCGTAAAAAGCCGACCCCGATCGATATTTTTCTACTACAAACGGACACTTAAATTTAATTTATTTGTTTATAAATACATTTTATTCACTTGAATATTTATATATGTGTAAGTTCTGTGTGTGTTTATTTTATTATATTATATGAATAAAAAATATATCATACAGTATTAACCAATTTATAACATCTTTGCCGAACCTATCATAAGTTCTAATCTCATCCATATTTTAAAATAAATTAAACATATATTGCCACAAAATACGGTCCTGAGCCACATGCATCCATCGACATCCCGCAAAACCGGGCAGATCGTCGCTCCATCGAGTCGGGTCACACTGCGATGTTACGAGGCTACCACTCGAGAACCTTTCTTCCCCAATGGTTATCGGTTCTACGAACTCTATAGTCGGCCAATTGCCACTTCCGCTTGCTGAACCTTAGGCTATGTCGGTTACTTCAGTTCTGCTTTGAATATCATCGCTACGGATTCTACCTTGCAGAGAAAATCTAATAATTATCCATACTTATATTATAAATGCGAAAATAACTCTTCGTCTCTATGTCTTTACCTTACGGCTCAACTGTTGAAACGATCTTGACAATAATTGGTGCAGAGATATTTTGCGTTCAGGAGATGGTCATAAGATAATTTTCATCCGGATAAAGAAATAATTCCCGCGGGATATTAAGATACGTGATCACGTGGACGAAGTCGCGGGCATCAACTACGTGATATGTAAATATAATTTTTTTGCCTTTTGCACCTACCTATTTCTTACCGAGGTGTCGTAAGGGACGACTGAGGTATTGTACGGACAAGCTTTATTTGTGCAGAATAATACCAAATGCAATGCTGTCACTATACTGCTCGTAGGGAGGAATAATTTTTGACTCGTACCAAAGCGGCGGGGACGTGGTTCGCCACCCGTCACGTCTCGTTTGTCGCGGTCACGAATAGTGGGTTACACGTGTGGTCTCTGCCTACCCCTTATATGGAAAAAGGTGTGATTGTATGTATGTACTTCTAAGTATATTCTGTTTTTTATAATAAAATACTCATGTTATCAGTTTATTTTTTTATTAATATAATCAGCCTTCTTTTACAAATATTCAAATACATCGCTGTAGGCATGTGCGTGACATCACTTGAATCTGATTTGATAAGACACGGGCTATTATTTTCTTAGAATATATCTCTTTGACATTTGATATTTTTTTTTAATAGACAAAGAAAGAAACAAGTCTAAATATAAAAGAATTTTATATCAGGGAAGAAAGTAACTGACAAGTGACATTACTCACATACACGCCGTGAAATAAAAATACGCCCCCGTTCTAACACCACACTGATACGATAAGCGCTTTATTGATGCCTTCGTAGTAGATGATTGATCGCCTGTTGTTATCTCGCGTTAGTGCAGTTTTTTTAGTTGCAGCAACGTAACGCACAGTGATACTATCGATACGACAATATACCGGAATGTACGAACAGAATATTATCGAGACGACAGATCTGTTCAGAGATAATTTGTAACATTCTGTGACGTCCTCCTTGCCGATTTTTGATCTTGATGACAACTTCGGAGTTATTTCGAATGCTGTCTCCTGCCATGAAGATATTATAGTTCAACAAATGCACGCACAAACGCTGAGGCACTCACTCGTTCTGATCTACCCGCGACCGATGCAACGCTCATGCAATAAGATTGCAGGTAAGTTAGGGCCGGTATTTCAATCGCTCCTTATCTAGGTTTAAGTTTGACGTTTGACTCTGTCACTAAGTGTCACTTAAGTGTATTTCAATTCAGGATTAACATTAAGTGACACTCAAAGTATTCATTGTACGCTTCCAGGATACGGATATTTGCGTTGAATGTGTGAACTGAATCTTGTCGTAATATTGTCCATTCTACTACTTAACTTAAGGTATGGAATATTGATTGATTGAAAAACACTTCTGTGCTCTAAAAGTGAACCTTAGATTAAATGTGAATCTTATCCAAAGGTAAAGAATAAGGAACGATCGAAATACCGGCCCTAAGTGAACTGTTGGTAACGCAACATGTTCTACGCGCAGGAGGAGACGTTCGGGCGGCGGGACCGCTGACGTCATCGCGTGGCAGCAGTTAGACTCGCTTTGGAAGACCCACCGTCGCCGGTTGCCTATCTCGTATTCATTGTTTTTTTTTTGTACATAATAGGCCAGAATTCATCACCTATTTTACAGTCCACAAGTATTTCTATCCTCGAAGTAACTGACCGAGCCGAGGCCGGCCCCCTTGGACACCCTCTAGTCAGTTACTCTAGTGCACAGGATGACGGTTCAAGCCGAGATCTCCTCTCGGGAGTAGTTGCGCTGGTCATCCATAAATAAAGGTTTCGGCTAAGCGCCCTCAGCGCTCAGCCACCTTTCAATCTGGTGAAGCTGTAAAAGCTTTTCAGCTAACAGTGATCATCAGACATAAAAAAAGTTATTGCCGTTAGCGGTTTTGGCTTTAACAGCTTCATCGTATTGCTGCGCTCGCGAGCCAGTTTTGGTAACTCTCAACTTCAACATCTAAATTCATGTCAGTCTCGCTTCAGATGTGTGTCAAGAGATCGAAGTTTTCTTATTAAGATAAATAATCTAATACTGTCATTACCAAGACGCGTCGTGCGTTGTCGTGAATAAGTTATTTCTTTTGAGTCGGTCTTTGGTCTTTGACGACCCCTTGTATGGTGAAAAGGCATTATTGTTTGAATGTATGTGCACAGTGTTAGTTTAGTTGTCGTGTTAGTTGAGATGGACAGCGGGACAGGTATTAAAAACGTGACACGTGACAAGAGTACACCCGTAGCCGCATCGCCGCGCCGAGGGGAGCGCACCACCCGAGCGGATCTGAGAAATACAAACCTTCTCGGAAATGCGAGGAGGCCTGTGCTTAGTATTGGGTCGTTTATAGGCTATTACTTTTCTTTTTTCTTCTTAAACCGAACCAGCTCAGGGTACGGGTGTTGGCTGTGAACATAGAACGTCAGTGACCTCGGTTCAATCCCCGGTCCCGGCATTGTTAATTTCAATTTTAAGTTCTAATTTATCGCTGTGCAGTGAACGAAAAGAAAGAAAGAAAGTTTAATTTGCAAAAAACCGCTGACGTACAAAACATGCATTAAAATAAAAGTACAAAACAAAAATTAACATAAGTGTAACCACAATTAAATAAACTTGATCCTTACTACTAAGCTGTACGCGTGGCCATTGTAAGTACGTCACGGGTCATGGCAAAAGCGTCATCACAAAGCATATTGTCGCGCTAACAAACGCAACGCTGACTTTCAGTGAAGACCGCATACATAAAGACAGCTACACGGAAATTTCTATGAAAGTATTTCCAATGATTCGTTTTTACTAACACCCCGCATGACCCTTACACTAATGTAGCTACTGAAACACCCACTAAATTAGCTCGGCCCAACAAGCGTTCAATTTAGAGTGCTGTCCACGTACAAACAATGTCTTGTATGTAAACGATTCGTTGATAAGTGAATAGGCGGTAAATAAATTACAACATGACGAGGGTAAGTTCATTATTATTCCGTGTTCAGCATGACTGGACTATTGTATTAAAGGAAAACATTTAATAAGGAAATAATTTTCGGAACATTACACATTTTTGTGAATAGTATTGTATTTATATCTTTCATGCCACTCTGAATTTAGGGCCGAATAAGAAAAGTGGAAGACGTGTTCTAATGGCTACAATATTTCATATATTTAACCTCAAAAAAGTGGCGATAATATGTTGGTCTACATGTATCTTTTTTATGTATATGTTCAGCGATATATTCGTCAATTGTAAAAAATCTTTTTCTGTTTCATAGAGGATAGCGTAAGTGTGGTTCGTTGGCGGATGATATTGCCAAGGAAAAGGGTAGCTACCCGTCAGATCGAGTGGTCTGATCTGAGGAGGACGTATTATCCATCTAGTAATATTTAGGTGTTGTATGTACAGTTCGCATCTCAGAAAACATTCATAGCGCGATCATTTTTTTTTTTTTTTTTATTGTGTAAAGTGACGAAACGAGCAAAACGTTCACCTGATGGTAAGTGCAACGTCCGCCCACAGCAAATGCTGTGTCACCCAGAATATTTCTGTGTGACACCACACTGCGCTCGTCACCCTGAGACATCAGTTCTTAAGTCTCAAATGCCCAGTGATTACGCTAGCTCACAGTGCCCTTCAAACCGAAACACAGTAATGCTTGCCACACTACTGCTTCACGGCAGAATAACTGGCCCTGGGGTGGTACCTACCTAGACGGATTCCTGCATAGGAATCCTACCACCAGTAGATGGACGAACGAGAATATTTCTTGCAGTTTCGTGCAGTATGGCGTTGCGGTAAACCTGTGTCCAGGTCTTCAGTTCGTCGAGACGTATGGAGACAGGTGTTGATGCCGCAGGAGTCAGCCTGAGGAGAGGGGCCGCCCGTTGATGATTCTCAGTGGCTGAGAGACTGGTCTGGTGCTGTGACTGCGATGGCGCGCTATGTTCATACCGGGATCACCAGTTTGGAAGATGATATTGCCAAAGAAAAGGATACTTACCCGCCAGATCGTAGTCTGATCTGGGAAGGACGTCTCCTCCAACTAGTAATATTTTGATGTTGTATATATAGTTCGCATCTCAGAAAACTTTCATAGAGCTATTATGGACGTATGGGAATATTTCCTGAGCTTCCCATGTGGCAACATAGACGTCGCTACATCACTCCCCCGCTGCAGTCCATACAATTTTAGTCAAGTTCTGATGATGGGTTCTATTAAAAAATCATGAAAAACTAGTGGTTACTAGTGGTAGGATTCCTATGCAGGAATCCGTCTAGGTAGGTACCATGGCAGGGCCAGTTATTTTGGCGTGAAGTAATAGTTCGCAAACATTACTGTGTTTCGGTATGAAGGGAGAGCTAGTGTAATCACTTGGCATATGAGACTTAAGAACTGAAGACTCAGTGTGACGGGCCGCAGTGCGGTGCCACACAACATTGTTATGGGTGACACAGTATTTGTTATGCTCGTTTCGTCACTTTCTACTATATTTAAAAAACAATATCAATACAAATAATGGGGCTCCTTAAATGAAACTACACTAACTTTCTACTGTGGCTCTCTAGACCATCTTCACTTCTATTTTCTACTTTGTTTCGGTTTTGAAGGGAACTGACGCTTATGTAATTACAAGCCAAATGAGATTAAAGAATCGATAAAACTATTTTTTACGGATTTTATCGCGTTTAATTTAGAACTATTTTAACCCGATTCGGGCGCTTTACAGCACCCATGGTCACGGGCGGACTGAGGTGACAGTTGTCCCGATGTCATAGTTAACCCGGAGCACCTTCAGCTTTTAATTGTTATTTTTAGTCCGATCTTCGCCGAAAGAGCTTACTGTGTCTTGAAGCCTTGCAGTGGTATGCTTGGTTTTTGATTTAATTTTATTAATAATAGGATCCCAAGCCGGTGGTAATACCCAACCATCTTCCCTATTGAAATTAGGATGTTTTTTAATTTCAATAGCCTCGCGAATCATCCTTTAAAATAATAATTAAAAGCTGAAGGTACTCCGGGTTAACTATGACATCGGGACAACTGTCACCTCAGTCCCCCCGTGACCATGGGTGCTGTAAAGCGCCCGAAACGTCGGGTTAAAATAGTTCTAAATTAAACGCGATAAAATCCGTAAAAAATAGTTTTATTTAAATGTGTAATATTCGCGTAAATAAAAGAAAACATTAAAGAATCGATGTTTTAGGGTGACGAGCGCAGTGTGGTGCCACAATGTGGTTTGGGTCAGTCTGCGGGCGTTGTAACTACTATCAGATGAACGATTTGCTCGTCTCGTCAATTTCTTCTATAAAAAAAATGTACAAACAATTTAGAGATTTTTAAGAGGTGTTGCAACGCTAACTTTTTATTGTTTGAGTCTTTCATTCCCATAACGAAAGAGAGTTAATTTTCTAAGACACGCTTGCAAAATTTAAAATAGTGTATATCACCTAATTTTTGAGGAGCACCGCCAGCCTTCTCGCTATAGGACAAACAAACTAAACCGCATCTGGGATCGCCACCGGGAAACGCCACCAGATACCCTCCACAACTATAATACTACCACTAGGCAATACACACTACTGAAGTCAAGAACACGACCGTGTTTCACCTCAAAAAGAGGCATTATGAAGTATTATAGAATCTGCGACAAACATGCGTTCTCGGGACGACGCACCAATTTATATTTTGCATGAGGATCTTAGAAAATTTACTTTCTTTTCCTATTATAATGGATTCTCTTAAAGTTACGCCTGATTCTATTGACTATCTTTCATTCACTTGTGTTTAACAGATGATTTTTTATTTTTTTTTATTGGAAAAAGTGACGAAACGAGCAAATCATTTAAAAAAAAGTTTCAGCTTTTTAAATGTCCCACTGCTGAGCACAGGCCTTCTCTAATTTCTGAGTGGATTTTTGGAGCTAGGAAGAATCAGCCACGCTGCTTCAATGCGGGTTGGCAGACTTCACATGTCCTCGTAATATTTCTATTCCTCGCATTACTCTTCACATGCAGGTTTCCTCACGATATTTTCCTTCACCGCCAAGCACGTGGTAAATCAGCACTTAAAATTGAAGAACAATTTTTGAGGTGCTGGCACCGGGGATCGAATTCAGGTTACTCGCTTACTATGAAATTGAAGGCGGGCACTAGGCCCGTGAGCTACCACGGTTCTCTCAGCAAATCATTTACCATCAGTAAAATAGAAAATGCCCTTCAAAATCTGAATATTAAAACTTAAGTCGACGCTCTAAAATTGAGTATTTAGTGCATAAGGAAAATGAAATATCACGTTATTGTATGAATTCTCGGTTCACAAGATATAATGTACAATTATGCGTCTTCATCTAACCTTAACCACGAGTTAACGCTCCAGTATTTTAACTTATTACTCTCGCAATGAAACTAATTCTTCTGGATACCTTTGTTGTGTTTTTTATAGAAAACTAATCAACAAATGCTTTGTAATCAAATCATCATCATCATTTGAGCCTATCTAGACCACTGCTGAACATAAGCCACTCCCAATGATTGCCACAGCTTGTAGCCCTCAGTTCGGGTTGATTTTGCCATAGTTGCCACGCTTTGCAGGCGGGTTGGCAATCGCAGTTTATTTATTCAGATGTTCCAGGAAGACGCTGCTGCCCATCTCCTGGTTTTTATATTCCCTCTCTCGACTTTTACGACACCCACGGGATGAAATGGGGTGGTAGATTCTCTTAAGCCGGTACCACCCGGCCAACATCACATCAAAAATTCACACGGAGTTAAGGTAACCCCGCTAATGTTGGTTCATCTTCCTAAGTGGCAACATTTTATGTCAGTATTTTAAATTTCAATAAGAATTTTTAGTGGTGGTACAGATTCCTATGCAGGAATCCGTCTAGGTAGGTACCACCCGTTACCGTTATTCTGCCGTGAAGCAGTAGTGTGCAAGCATTACTGCGTTTTGGTTTGAAGGGCACTGTGAGCTAGCGTAATCACTGGGCATTTGAGACTTAAGAACTGATGTCTCAGGGTGACGGGCGCAGTGTGGTGTCACACGAAAATATTCTGGGTGACACAGCATTTGTTGTGGGCGGACGTTGCACTTACCATCATTTTTCGCGTTTCGTCACTTTATACAATAAAAAAATTTAAATTTTTAACGCGGATTGCATCATCATCATCATAATTTCAATCTATCACTCACTAGTGCCCTGCTGATCATAGGCCTGCCCCATAGAATGCCACCAAAGTTTGTAGTTCTCATTTTAGAGGGATTTTGTAATATTTGCCATGCTTGGCAGGGCTTGCTGACCAATTTCTGATTTTAATTTTCTCTGTGTCGGAACAGGACAACAGGAATATAACCTAAAATTTTCATGTGCGTTCAGTTTTCGATATCCTGCAGGGTTCAGAAGATATGAATATAAATATCTGTAATATAATTTGGGCGGGTGAATCCGCGGGGCAGAGCTAGTATGATGTAAAATACAATAAAGCAATAGTTTTTATATATACATTTTTTTTTAAATCGATGCCCGTCACTAAGATTTGTAGCGTATCGTGAGTGCTTTTAAAAGCATCGTCATTCACAAGACAACTAAATCCGAAAGCTAACAAGTTGTGTTTATGCGCAAATGTTAGCTTTGGCTGGAATTCGAACCACGGACCGCTGTAGGAGCGGTAGGTGCTTTGACCACTAGGCCAGGCGGTCATTACTTTTCTAAGGAACAGGAATAGTTAACGTTAGTGTTTTACACGAATAGGGGGAAAACGAGCAATCGGCTCACCTGGTAAGTGACCACACGTACCTTAAAAGGGTACAATGGGTGGACTTTTGCCTAAATGCCTGTTGGCATTCTTTGCCAGTCAACCCAGGGCGTAGTTAAACATTACAGCTGATGTTTTACTTACAAAGAAACTTTTTGTATATCGATTTTTTTTTATTCCTTAAAGTTTCAAAACGAGCAAAACGCCTGATGGTAAGTGCAGTGTGTCCATAACAATTATTGCGTACCCCAGATCATTTCTGTAACACCACACTGCACTCGCCACTATGAGACTCCAGGTCTTAAGTCACATATGTGTGGTTACGCTAGCTCTTAATGGCCTTCAAACCAAAACACAGTTATGTTTGCACTTTACTGTACTAGACGGATTTCCGCATAGGAATCCTAACTACGAATAAATATTATATTGTATTTCATATAATTGCTAATTATAAAAGCTCAAGCTAAACTACTAGCTGTAAATAAACTAGTGGCTTTCTTAACATTTATGTGCAAGGGTCCGCCTACCATTTTATATGCAAAACGCTAGGTGCAGTAAAGTACAGTACGTAAAAGACTATTACGTCGCAATGCGGGCTACGATATTCCTTGATCCAAGTAAAGCAACGTGTATATTCAATATTTAAGACTAAATAGTGTTGTTTCTTCAAGAATTTATAATAAGTTTTCAAATATAGACTATGCGTCTGTCGTTTCAAAATATAATGAAAACAAAAAATCCAAAAAGGAAAACAAAAAAAGTGTATTTGTATTCATTATAAAATCTATTTATTTTTTAGACATATATACACGGCATTCAGTCCCAAACTTCAATTCCCTATATCTTCGATATACGAAAAATTACATTGTAATGGTTTGAACTGACACATCCGAAATTAATAGAAAATAAAAATAAAATATTGCAGGGTATTTGGGACAGAATCGTCGAAAGTGACACATAAGAAAAGGCGTATCAGTAATTACATTAAAGATTGTCTAAAAATCAAATTAAGGTGCAGTTATCTGAATTGTTGACAAATGTGTTTGATTTCTGTTGTGTTAACTGAAAGTGAAACGGGGTGAGTAATGTATGTTGTTGTTAATGAGGATGAGTGTATTAAATTGCAAACTGAGAATGTTTCATTTATTTCAGTTTGTGGTAACGCCCTTTTAAGGTGATTTGATAACGCCTTCCTTCTTCTGTGAAAGAATAATCTCATGAAAAATATAATGAATATTAGTAATTAACAAAACGCCGAGCTCGCTCGAACTTGCATATGAATCCTATTTCGTCACCACTAATAAAAGCGAATCTGGCCTAGTGGTCTTAGAGACATTAATTAGATGAGTTGTTTCGAATTCATGGTTCAAATCTCTACGCAGAAAATAGTTTTTGTAGCTTAAATTTATTAATAATTTGTTTCTTTACATAAAGATATTGTTTATAGTTGTTTATTTACTTTTTCTGTTAAGCCTTTTGTTTTTTTTGTCATTTTGTTTATTTACGGCTTTAGAATTTTCTTGTCATGGCAATAGTCGTTCAAAACATTTTGTTTATCTTGTTTTGACTAAAATAAGTGTTTATGTTTTGTTATGTAGCAATAATCATTTATTTACACTGTAAATCAAGGTGAATTGCCTTAGTGGCTTATTGACTTCACTGAACCTTTTCTCTTTTAATATATTTGTTGTGCATTATGAAGTTGTGATTGTTTCTAATACCTGTGCGAACCTTGACCCTCACTTTCTTAGAAAGAATCCTCATGACAACATAGCCATCATACATAACCAACTCGTAAAAAAACCTTCAAATTCCACATAAATAAACTGGAAGAAAGGGAGGATTTGCCGTAATCAAAAGAAGCTTATTATAACAAAAGCTAGACGTACAACGAGGTATTATCAAATGATATTAACTCTACGACTACTTGGCCCCGAGAACATGGCGACTGACTGCTTGGCATCTGGTGGCGGTATGAGTTTGTTTGTGCACTTTATTATGGTAGGGTGGATGGTGCTTTTCAAAAACTGTGGCTTATTATAGTGTATTTCTGAAAAGTAACGTCTGATTCTATTAACTACATAAAAGGGTAACTAACCGCTAAATAACGCATATATATAACCGACTTACTAGAATACAAATACCAATAGTGTAATACCACTAAATTAGCGCAGCCCGCCGAGCGTTTAATTGGAGCAGTGTCCTCGTGTAAACAAATGACTTGTATGCAAATGAACCACTGATTAGTGGATGGGCGGTAATCAAATTACTTCTTAACGAGGGCACGGTAGTTATTGTTTGACTGTTAGCATGTGAACGCAGGTGTATACAATTTTAATAAACATTTTTAAAGGGTGTGTGAAAATTTATTACGTACAAATTATTTTTAGGTTTAGTTTTTAGTATAGTCATTATCGTATTACGATTATGTAATTTTTCCGATTATGTATTATGTATTTTGACGATTATGTAATTTTATCTTAATAAATGAACTGCGGTTACCAACCCGCCTGCCAAGCGTGGCAACTATGGCGAAATCCCCCCAAAATGAGAGCTACAAACTTTCGTAGCAATCTATGGGATAGGCCTATGTTCAGCAGTGGACTAGTGATGGGCTGAAGTGATGATGATGATAATGATGAACCGCGGTAGCATGCCTTAAGCTTCATAGTGGCTTGAGATGTATCCGTTGCCTGCACCTCTGAAATCGTTCTGCAATTTTATATGCTTATTTACCACGTGCTCAACGATGAATGAAAAATTCGGCCGCGACCCTTTCCACCACGCGAGTGCCTAAATTTAAATAAAGACGTACTCGTAATCATGTTTTACTGGTGGTAAGATTCCTACGCAAGAATCCGTCTAGGTAGGTACCACACCAGGGCCAGTTATTCGTGAAGCAGTAGTGTGCGAACATTACTGTGTTTCGGTCTAAAGGGCACTGTGAGCTAGTGTAATCACAGGGCATACGAAAATTAAGAACTGATGTCACGAGGCGACGGGCGCAATGTGGTGCCATACAGAAATGTACTGTGTGACACAGCATTTGTTATGGGCAGACGTTGTACTTGCCATCAGGTGAACGTTTTGCTCGTCTCGTCATTAATCCAAAAAAAAAACTTATTATCATACGACAACATCGGGGACTGATTAACTTGGAATAATCATTTGCCTTTTACTATTTTTATTAAGTTCGGAATTTCGGAAACAAGCATGGAAAACCAAAACAGAATAATGTTTTAATTGTAATCAAATTAAAACAATCAACGTTTTAGCGTTAATTTTCATTTCAATTTCGTTGCGAATTGGGTCGAGGGTTTTGTCGGGTGATAAATTTACATTTTATATTTATTATTTATTGGACTAAACGGAACGAAGTTTGTTTTGTCGTTTCGGCAAGACAGTTTATTGGTGTTCGATAACAAGTTTATCTTGCGTTAGTATTTTGTAACTTGTTTTTAGTATCGCGAATAAGTTTTTTGCGGCCTTTGCTTGTTGTGTTCAGTCTTTATTGAATTAACAAGGCTTATGAAGAATGAGGCCTAGGCGGTTTTCGCGTAAATTTTATATAAGAAAGTTTATTTTTTTAAGTGACATACTTCTACAGAAGGTTTTGACAGATTGTCCTAATAGCATTTTATGTAAAACATCCAGTTAATCATTTTAATTAAATATCGGAGAACGAATATAATAAATGTACATAAAGACGATCGGCTCAGTTTTACGACGGTTGCAAGTGGCACAGCCGCGTGTTTGTGGCAATATATGAGAGAGGCCTATGTTCAACTGTGGTAATCAAATCATCATCATAATTATATCAAAAAATGCTATACAAAAAAATAAAATTAAAGTGCCTGTGATTACGCAATAAAAACTTTTTCTGAATCCCATACGGCAATTTGCAGGATACCAAAAGTCAAACATGCGTTTTATAAATAATTGTCTGTCTGCCTGTTTCTTTATTCGAGCTAATCTCCGAAACGGCTGAATTGATTTTGACCGGACTTTCATTGACAGGAAGAGGGCTTTTTTTTGGAAGAGGGCAGGCGGCTTGGCAACCGCAGTTTATTTATTCTGATGTTCCTCGAAGATCCCCATCCTCCCATCTCCCATCTTCCGGTTTTAATTTTCCCTCTGTCGACTTTTACGACACCCACGGGATGAGATGCTGTGTATTACCTAGTTTTCGATGAGCACCGCCCACCCTCCCTCGACAGCGTGCACAAGCAAACCAATACCGCCACCGGTGCTCTTTAAAACTAGGTAATACACACCTTTTTAAATTTTGCATGCGGATCTTAGCAAATTAAATTTCTTACATACATACATAAGATCACGACTGTATCCCATAAGGGGTAGTCAGGGACTGGGCACTCACTGCAAAAACAGATGACTGCCACAATCCACGTTTCACCAAAACAATATAATGCACTTGGTGTGATAGGTGGTGAGCCCATCGCCACCATGCACTGTTGGGTGCACAGTGCAGTTTAATTCCTTACTCGCCTTTTACGAAATCCACTGGATGAGATGGAGTGGTAGTAATCTTTTAACGAGCTGCCACCACACGAATGAAGACAGAAAAAAAGAATAAGTATTTATTGTCACAAAACTGTCATGCATACAAAATAGTAAAGCTTAACTAAAATTCCTTAACGATAATGCACACAACGCCATCTATAGGTATTACCATCTAGTTTTACCATTTGCCATGTTCATTTTTGTCCGTGTTTTGTTTTGGTCAGGTTTTTTTTTTCGTGGTTTTTCGATGTTTTAATAGTTATTCTGCCGTTCGGCTACTTTCTTTCCTTTATTATAATGGATTTCCTCAGAATAACGCCTGGTTCTATTAACTATGTCTTAATACATATTCAGTATATCACTAAATGATGTTTTCTACTACAATCTTAACTTACCTATTCTCAAATCTAATAGCAAAACTTTGTGAAAGGAAACTTTTATGCAGGCGGCAACTGCGATACACAAATGGAAAGTTTCTCTTACGTATCTATAAGGTTATACGTACAAATATCTACTACTCTACCGCTTTGGCTGATTTTGTCTGACTTGTATGAAAATTTTTTTTTTGTAAAATTGTGTTTGGATGGTATTTTTCTATTAACATCTCAATAAAAAGTGACGTTTAGTCTGACAGTTCTGCTGTTACGTGTTCATTTTCTTCTTATAAATTGTACCGAAGCTGAGCGGATCGCCAGTCCACCAGTCCGCCAGTCCACGAAACAGTAATAATACAAGTCTGAGGCAACAGTTTTGAACCAATCAAACATACTATACATATTATAACATCCAATCACGCCTTTTTCCCAGTGTTAGTTTTTTTTTTTTCAGTGTTAGGCAGAGGCCACCCCCGTACTTCACTTTTCGCCTTCGCGGAAATTTAAAAAGTAAAGTAACAGCTTATAAATGTTCCACTGTTGAGCACAGACCTCCTCTTATTTATGGAGATTTGAAATATGGTTTGTTTGTCCGACATGCAGGTTTCCTCACGATGTTTTCCTTCATAGGCGGTTTGGTGAATCAGCACTTAACATTGTTATAAAAAAATATTTACTGGGTAAAAAAGCACATAAATTGCAATTGAGCATTTTTAAGCCCCTACGGTTGACTGTATTATAATAATAATAATAATAATCTTTATTAAAACTGTACACTACATATATCTTATTAAATCTAAAGCCTGCGGTAGAATGAACTGTAATAAATTATAAGGAGATTGATAATTTTAATGTAATATATTAATAATTTTCATAACTCGAGCTCTTTCTAAAATCTGCCGTGCCCGCGACATAATATACTTTTTATTTAACACTAAAATATTTATAAGTTTCTAATATACATTGTAGTCAAAACAGGCTTATTGTCTATACAAATAAATAAAATTGAAGAGTTAAATGGATATGTGACTTATAATCTGAAATAACTCATTAGTCACAAGCAATACGCTGTTACCACATTTTTTTTTGATAAAATGACGAGACGAGCAAAACGTTCACCTGATGGTTAGTGCAACGTCTGCCCATGACAGATGCTGTGTTGCTCAGAATATATCTGTGAAACACCACACGGCGCCTGTCACCCTAAAACATAACTTCTTAAGTCTCATATGCCCAGTGATTACACTAGCTCTCAATACCCTTCAGACCGAAACACAGTAATGTTTGCACATTACTGCTTCACGGCAGAATAACTGGCCCTGGGGTGGTACCTACCTAGACGAATTCCTGCATACTTAAAATTCAATTTTGGGCTATATACAGAGAATTTTGAACAATAACCTCTGTACTCCAGTGAAGAGTTATTTATTAGGTTATCAAGATTGGCCTGCCCCCGTGCGGTGGCGACTTAAGAGAATCTTCCACCCCATCTTATCCCGTGGGTGCCGTAAAAGTCGGCAGAGGGAAAATGAAAATCAAGAGATGGGCAGCAGCGTCTTCCTGAAACAACTGAATAAATAAACTGCGGTTGCCAACCCGCCTACCAAGCGTTTCAAATATGGCAAAATCTACCAAAATGAGAGCTACTAACTTTTGGGGAAATCTATGGAGGAGGCCTATTTTCTGTAGTGGACCAGTGATAAACTTAAACTTATTAGCCTATAAGTAGTGTGCAAACATAACAGTGTTTCGGTCTGAAGGGCACTGATAGCCAGTGTTATCATAGGGGGGAATATGAGACTTAAGAACTTACGTCTCAGAGTGACGAGCGCAGTACGCCACACAGAAATGTTCTGGGTGACACATTTGTTATGAACGGACGTTGCACTTACCATCAGGTGAAGTTTTGCTCGTTTCATCACTTTATACAATAAATAAAGGTTCATAAGGATTGAATGATGCCGTTGAAAAGTGTAGGAAACAAGATATGCAATTCAAAATATTTTGCTCACATTTCCTTACCGTTGAATCTATTTTATTTAGCTCGTCTTGTCACTTAATACAATAAAAAAGTCAATTCATTATCATCATTTCAACCTACCACTAGTCCACTGCTGAACACAAGCCTTCCCCATGGACTGCGACAAAAGTTCGTATCTTTCATTTAGGGGGAGACTTTTCCATAGTTGACAAGCTTGTCAGGCGGGTTGGCAACCGAAGTTTATTTATTCAAAGAATTTCGGTTGTAATAAAATGTTTCCGGAAGATGCTGTTGCCCATCTACTGGTTTTTATTTTCCCACTGTCGACTTTTACGACACCCACGGGTTGAGATGGGGTGATAGAGTCTCGTAGGCCGCCACCTCACGCCTCAATTTTTACATATCGGCATTTAAAAGTATTTAATAATTATGAGTTTCCTTGCATTCAGATTGAACATATTTCAAAGGTGTAGGTGACTTTATGAGTTACGGAATAAAGTTCAAAGTCTGTTGTCTATAAGTACACCCAAACAATAATTAAAAATTTATCGACAAGAACAGGGATAATCAAAAGTGTCGTAAGCATAGACGATAGTATAAAAACTAGACAACAAGATTAAAAAATGATAACTAAATATCAAGATATATATAGTGCAGTAATAATTCAGGTGATAGAGTGGATTACCAAACTTAATTATGGTGAGATTAAATCATTATTACATTACATCATACCGGTAGAATTACTATGCAGGAATCCGACTAGATAGGTACACCGCAGGGCCAGTTATTCTGCCGTGAAGCAGTAGTGTGCAAACATTACTGTGTTTAAGTCTGAAGGGCACTGAGAACTAGTCTAATTTCTGCGCATATGAGACTTAAAGTTTTGCTCGTTCGTCACTTTATATCATTGTTACATAAATAGGAACATTCACACACAAATGCACACACATATACATAGACACATATACGAAACCAACATACGAAAGTAGTTTCCGTTTGTTCTAAACTTAAGTTAAATACGTCCGTATAATTGTAATGGTTACCTAAGATTGTTATAGTGATTGATTTCTTAGTATTTAGTAAACTAGTAGAACCAACAGTCAAAGTTTATTCGTATCCCGAAATTGTTAGATATGGTAATGGTATAGACAAAATCCTGGCAACAAGTGAATATTTATTTGAAAGGAAGTCTCAACGGAACAGCTTCAAATACACTTCACAGTCTGATGATTTTGTTAAACAACAAACGGAAGAAATTCGTTTCAGAGTTCAATTTTGTATTAAAAGTGAGAAAGTAATTTAGCTGTCAGACAGCTTTATGAAGCCCATAGCTATGTGCTGAGTAAAAGGAATAACTAATGACTGTGCTGTCTTTTGTAAGTTGATTCAAATATCTTATATATATAGGTGACGACCGCGTGGCCTAGTGGATTAGCGTACCTGATTTCTAAGCCGCGGGTCCTGGGTTCGAATCCCAGCCGGATCCGAGAATTGTGCTAAAACACAAATTGTTGGTTTTCGGGTCTGGTTGTGTTGTGATTGTCCCCTTGTTTGTGACACTGCATCCTGGCCTTCCTCCGATCTTATCGCAACAGCGTTACATCGGGCGCGGGTAGGTTGGGACGAGTGAGTGCCTCCGTGTTTACGCGTACACTTGTGGCACTATAATATCTCCTGCGCAGTTGATAGCTCTCGACAATATTCGAAAGTTGTCGCCGTGGTCGAAATCGGCCAGGAGAATATCAAAAACACTATCACTAAAGTTTCAATTATATATAAATTTCTATAGGTGACCATCTATGTTGAGTTTGTAATTATTAAAATTATGTTAGTATATTTTTAAGCTACATTACATACTTTTTTTTTGGTTTCAAATAAATTAAAAAAAAATGCGTCATACTTGTGAACACCTTTTCATGTGTTGGCGGAGGCTGGTCTGCTCGAGTTTGCAATTACTAGCTGTTGCTCGCGACTTCGCGTGGAAATAGGTTTTTACAATCATCATCATCTCAGCCTATCACTAGTCCACTGCTGAACATAGGCCTCCCCCATAGATTGCCACAGAAAAAGGAGCTTTCATTTTGGAGTTTTCTGCAGGCGGTTTGGCAACCGCAGTTTATTTATTCAGATGTTCCAGGAAGATGCTGCTACCCATCTCCGGGTTTTTATTTTCCCTCTGTCGACTATGTATGTCGACCATCACATCCCGTGGGTGTCGTAAGACCCACGGGATGTGATGGGGTGGTAGATTCTTTTACGCCGTTAATATCCTGTGGGAACTATTTTATTTTCCGGGATAAAAAGTATCCTATATCCGTCTCCAGGATGCAAGCTATCGCTGTGCCAAATTTTATCACGATCGCATCAGCGGTTGAGTCGTGAAAAGGTAACAAACAGACAGAGGGACAGAGAGAGTTACTTCCGCATTTATAATATTAGTATGGATTGTCTAAAAATTTGTCATGGAGCGTGCTTTGGTTTTCTATGAGACTATTCTATGTAAATTAATCTGTAATGGATCATTGACTTAGATAAAAAAAATCAGCAACAGACTTTCGCTGGACTTCGATCGTAGCCGATCTGCGTTTACTACTAGAATGCGATGATATCAATGCTCTGTTTGTTTAGGGCTTCTTCATCGACAACTTCCTTCATGTATTTATTATATTATCTATATTTCTCTTTAAATATGTCCAAGCAGTGGTACCGAAACTTTGTAACAAACTATTCAAACAATTATATCTCATGTTTACGCGAATATTACACATTTAATTAAACTAATTTTACGGATTTTAATTTTGAAAATCAAACGCGATAAAACGAGTAAAATTAGTTTTATTAAATCTATTCAAGCAAATTAGAGATTGTGCAAATGTCAATAAAAATTTATAGTTAAAAAAAACTAAAAACGTTTGCATAGCGATAAGCTGATGGTCTTGGTAACATTACCAGGTCAGAGTCATGAAATTATTGAATTGGTTAATAGAATCAGGCGTTACTTTGCGGAAATCCATTATAATGAAGGAAGGTAAGTTACTTTGCTAAGATCCGCATGCAAAATATAAAAATGGTGTATATTACCTAGTTTTTTGAAGAGCACCGCCCGCCCTCCCTCAGTAGCGTGCACAAGCAAACTAACACCGCCACCAGGAACCGCCACCAGGTACCCTCCACCAACCGCTACAATACCACCACTAGATAATATACACCACTGAAGTCGAGAACACGACACGTGTTTCGCCCCAAAACGAGTCATTATCAAGCGTCATAGACTCTACGACAGACGGATTGCTTGTGCACGCTACTTAGGGAGGGCGGGCGGTGCTCTTCAAAAAACTAGGTAATATACACCATTTTTATATTTTGCATGCGGATCTTAGCAAAGTAACTTACCTTCCTTAATTATTGAATTGTCAAACGTGTGCAAAATTTGTAATTATTCGGACGTATATTTATGAGTGGGTGGTTGAAAATGTAATCGAAAGATTCCATTATATTTATTCATTAGTATATATACATATATACATACAGGTGAAACTATTAAAACTAAACTAATATTATACAGAGGTATGATTTGATTTTTTGTATGTTGGTTGTAATGGATAAACTCAAAAACTACGGAACCGATTTTAAAGATTCTTTCACCTATATACAAATACATTATCACCGACTAACATGAGTTGTATTTAATTTAAAAAAAAACCGAGATCCCTAAGAAAATTGCTATGATGTAACTCAAGGTATCAACAATTTACTGATAAAAGTCTATTTGGCGTGCGCTGCAAAAACTATTGATGATAAAGAAAATAATGTACTACATTTTCATAGTACTCATTACTCACAAAAAAGTCCGCGAGACTGTATGTCTGACTATTATAGTTAAGTCACAATAACCGCTTTTTGTTCAAATTAGTCCATCAAAACACGGGTAGAATCGAAAGTTGATTTTTTTTTTTTATGTTAGAGGAGGCAAACGAGCAAGCGGCTCACCTGATGGTAAGTGATCACCGCCGCCCATGAACATCTACAATACCAGAGGAATAGCAGATGCGTTGCCGGCCTTTGAGGAAGGAATAGGCTCTTTTCTTGAAGGTCCCTAAGTCGTATCGGTCCGGAAAAACCGCTGGCGGCAGATTCCATATGGTGCTTGTGCGGGGCAGAAAATTGCGCGAAAAACGCACTGTGCTGGAATGCCAACCATCAAGGTGGTGACGATGGAATTTCGCGCTATGCCGCAATGTGCGATGGTGAATATCAGCGGCTGGAATGACATTGATGACATTCCTATGCAGGAATCCGTCTAGGTAGGTACTACCCCAGGGCCAGTTATTCTGCCGTGAAGCCGTAGTGTGCAATCATTACTGTGTTTCGGTTCGAAGGGCACTGTGAGCCAGCGTAATCACTGGGCATTTGAGACTTAAGAACTGATGTTCTCAGGGTGACGGGCGCAGTGTGGTGTCACACAGAAATATTCTGGATGACACAGCATTTGTTGTGGGCGGACGTTGCACTTACCGTCAGGTGAACGTTTTGCTCGATTCGTCACTTTATATACAATAAAAATATATATATACTTTCGTAAGCATTAAGTAACAAAACTGTTATTTTGTTATTACAAACAGACACTTCAATTTAATTTTTTTGTATAGATAAATTATCTTTAAAAGCATACTTAGCAGGTTAACTGCCTTATATTAAAGGTTTTGCTTTCGCGACAGTCACTAGTATATTTCTAGTACATATATCCGTTTCAGGAGCATTGATTTGTGCCCGAGGGGAACGGTAAACTTTTTATCTACTTACTCCTCCCAAGTACATTCAAGAAGATAAAGGCCGTCTTGCCTTCGGGCAAAAACAAATATCTCATGTATTACCATAAATCTTAAGAACGGTCCGACTTAATATTTTTAGGAGATTCACTTGTATTTTTAACGATCGGCTTTATATTACATTTTTGTACGAGTGTATGGAGTAAGATTTTAGTTTCGACCAAAATTTTATCCTAAGGTGTTGATGATGATGATGATGACAGTCACGCCCTTTTCCATATAAGGGGTAGGTAGAGGCCACACACTTATCTCACTTTTCGCTCCCTTAGTGAACGAGAAGTGACGGGTGGCGAGCGAACACGTTGCAGCCATTTTAGAATAGCAACTACCTCTTTCCAATCGAGGTGTCGTCAGAGGCGACGAAGGTATTGTACGGACAGCTGCATTTGTGCATAATAGCACTATAATATGTAATGCTGTCGCTATACTGCTAGTGGGAACGCAATGAGGAGTAAGAATTTTTTGACATGTATTATAATGACAGCGACGTGGTCCCCGCCACCCGTCACGTCTCGTTTCCCGCGGAGCGAAAAGATGGCTACGGGTAAGAGACTACCCCTGCCTACCTCTTATATGAGAAAAGACGTGATTGTATGTATGCATTACTTCTCGTAAAGGAATTGCAACCTCGTACTTGGTTAACGCGGACCCTCCGAGGTCGACGAGCGACGACCTGCAAGGTTTTTGGAGAGTTGGTGGATGCAGGAGGCTCAGGTCAGCAGTCGCCTCGTGATGAGCTGAAATACTGAGATATTCTTAATTCAAAATACTCATGACGCATTTTTTTCAACATTTATTTTACTTACTTACGTGGTGGCGGCTCCTTAAAAGAATACTACCACTCCATCTCATCCAATGGATCTCGTAAAAGGCGAGTAAGGAATTAAACTGCACTGTTCACCCAGCAGCGCATGGTGGCGATGGGCTCACCACCTATCACACCAAGTGCATTATATTGTTTTGGTGAAACGTGGATTGTGGCAGTCATCTGTTTTTGCAGTGAGTGCCCAGTCTCTGACAACCCCTTATGGGATACAGTCGTGATGTTATGTATGTATGTACTTACGACACTCTTTATTCTTTAATCTTATATTCACCGCGCCAAATTGTGAGATACAACCTGCTAAAAGAACCAATTTTCAGAATTTTATTAAAAATAATAACATATACATTCAGTTTTAGGTTAAATTTGTTTACGAATATTATGTCTTATAACTTTATTCGAACGAATTTAACAATTTCAAAATTCGAATACAGAATATCATATAAACTTTTCGGAATATTTCACTAGAGTCTACTTTACGGCCAACTAAGGAAGTCCACATACATAAAGTAGAAAGTTTTGGAGTAAAACGGCAAAGCTTGGGATTCGATATGCATTATTTAATAATATAGCAAGTTTACCGTGGTATCTCAGGGGCCTGGGGCTCGCGTTTAATTTCATAGTAAGCGAGTAACCTGGGTTCGATCCCCGGTGCCGGCACCTCTAATATTGTTCTACAATTTTAAGTGCTGATTTACCACGTGCTTAGCGGTGAAGGAAAACATCGTGAGGAAACCTGCATGTCTGAGGAATAGAAATATTTCGAGGGCATGTGAAGTCCGGCAACCCGCATTGGAGCAGCGTGGCGAATTCTCCCTAGCTCCAAAAACCCTTTCAGAAATGAGAGGAGGCCTGTGCTCAGCAGCGGGACATTTATAGAAACTTTACTTTTACTTTTATAGCAAGTTTTGCAACAGTTTCAAATGACTCCGGACTCTACGGAATTTATGAATTTTCCTATTACAGTATTCATAACAAGGCGTTGGTTTTTTTGTAAATTCTTACCCGACTGCCCGAAGAGGAAGATTTTCGAGTGTACGTATGTAAGTCTATTTCTCTGGAACGTACTGTAGCGTAAACGGCTTGATAGATTTTAACATATGGGGTGTCTTTAGATTCGACTCAGCTGCTCGCTATGTGGTATAATATTTTTTTATTTTTACCAGTGGTAGGATTCCTGTGCAGGAATCCGTCTAGGTAGGTACCACCTAAGGGCCAGTTAGTTTTCCGTGAAGCAGTAGTGTGCAATCATTACTGTGTTTCGGTGTTGAAGGGCACTGTGAGCTAGCGTAATCACTAGGCATATGAGACTTAAGAACTGATGTATCAGGGTGATGGGCGCAGTGTGGCGTCACACAGAAATGTTCTGGGTGACACAGCATTTCTTATGGGCAAACGTTACACCATCAGGTGTAAGTTTTGCTCGTTTTGTCACTTTATCCAATAAATAAAAATAAAAAATCTTCATTGTTGGCACCGTAAGCTAAAGGCTACAATGGGCGGACTTAATGTCTAGTGGCATTCTCTACCAGTCAACCCTAGTCTTGATGGAAAGTAGATGGTAGGTGCTACCTGAAGAATTAAAAAAAAACTATAATAGGATGACTCATAAATGAACAGCGATATGCGATAAATATATATATAAGAAATAAATGAATAAATTTATAAAAACATGTAATAAGTATGTACTAAATTTTTATATCTATGACATACATACGTAAATAGGTATACAAACCTCAAATAGATATATAAAAACGTAATGTAAATAATGAAACCGAAAAGCCGAATATTATCAATGATTCATTAGGTAATAGTCACGAATTTATTTCGTAAACATGTTTCTATTTGGAGCAGTTTAAATCTTATCGGGGAAGCCGTTCCTGAGCAGTCTAGCTTGAACAGTAAACAAAGACTTATCTTCTTTCTTAAGATATGAAGGAGAATTAGGATTTGTTAATACAGCTAGCTACAAGTATATTTTTAATTACTTGTAGCTTAGGGCAGTGTAGTGTAGTAATGCCAAATCCATACCAATATTATAAATGCGAAAGTAACTTTTTCTGTCACTCTGTCTGTTTGTAACCTTTTCGGATTAACCGAATATTTCTGTGTGACACCACACTGCGCCCGTCACCCACCATCAGTTCTTAAGTCTCAAATGCCCAGTGATTACGCTAGCTCACAGTTCCCTACAAACCGAAACACAGTAATGCTAGCACACTACTGCTTCACGGCAGAATAACTGGCCCTGGGGTGGTACCTACCTTTCGCACTGATGCTCTCTTACGAGACTGACGTGTCACATATAAGAAAGAAAGAAAACGTCTTCACGTTCCTTGTTCGCGTTGTTAGTTCCCGGCCTGGAGGTGTGCGTCTCTGGCGTCTCAGCTCGATTAGGCGGTCGTCTCAGACGACCGTGTTCTTCGGGCCCCGCTTAAGCGGGTCCCCGTCTGTTGTGTAAGAGGATAGCGGGCTCTCTTCGCGACGTTTCATCGTCGCCGCCATAAATCGTAAGTACATACACTCGCTCATAGGCACACTCACACCTTATTCACACACCTCCCTGCCGAAAGGTAGGGAGTCCACGGCTCAGTGCGCAATATAGTGATAGTGTTTGTGTAGTGTGTGTGTAGGGAAGCCCCCTGGGTCCGGTATGGCCCAGGAGCAGGCTTTAGCCTCAGGCCCGTCCGCCCCCTCCGGGCGCAAAACTCCGGCCCCCGCGGGCCCCTCGGCCCCCTCTGAAGGCAAAAAAATCTTTGACATACGCAGCGTATGTCATTTGTCAGGCATAACTGTCGAGGCGCCGCGTAAGCGCACCTCGCCAGGCCAGTGCCATAGGTGCCAACTTTATGGCCACTCAGCGCGGAACTGTTTCGCGAGCCCCCGATGCGTCAAATGCGTCGGCGGACACGCGACGGTAGATTGCAACCGCGCTCCAGACTCCGCGGACCCGCCTAGCTGCGTGCTCTGCGGGGGGGAGGGACACCCCGCGAATTATCGCGGGTGCCCCAAAGCTCCGCACGGCAAGCGGCGTCGCGGTGGAAAGAGGAACGCGAGGCGAGGGGCGTCAAACAAGACGAACCCCCCCGCACCCGCACCCTCCGCAGGTAAGTCGGCTAAGGGGCCCACTGTGACCCCAGCACCTCCGCCAAAGACGAATGCCTGGACCAAGCCTCTGCCTTTTTTTTTTTTTTTTTTTCGGTGAAGTGATCGCTGTTAGCCTTTTGGCTTTTACAGCTTCATCGGATGCTGTGCTCGCGGGCCCGGGGCCCGCGTGCCAGGTTTGGTTTGACCCAAACATAAATACATAAATAGAAAGACTCCTACTAAACATCTAAATTCGGTCCGTTGCGTTCGCTAGCGTGCTTGCGCTACAGTGAATATCTCCATAAATTTATTGTATGAAGTCATCTAATGACCGTCCGAGGGAGACTGCGGGCCTCCGTTCGGACTGTCGACTTGTGTGTCGGAAACTCTGGGCGGTGAGAACATTTCTTCAATGTGCAGAATCGCTATGACGAACCATCAGTCCGTCACAGTAGCTTCTGTATATCAACCGCCGAAAAAAACCTTATTAAAGGACGACATCGAGTCGCTACTTAACGCGAGCGACTCGGTGATTTTGGCGGGTGACCTAAATAGTAAACATTCGGCCTGGAATTCAGCGAAGGATAACGCTAACGGTCGCATTTATTATATTATTCGACCTTAGTTCTAGACTTAATTTTGATATAATAGGCCCCCTAGAACCTACTAGGGTGCCCATAGAACATAATCAGTCTCCGGACATTTTAGATATTGCACTGTTGAAGAGCGTAGCATTACCGCTGCGCTCCTTAACGGTGCATCACGAATTAAATTCAGACCATCGCCCGGTCATTATGAATTTAGGACAGTCCGACGGTGAGGTCACTCGGACCAAAACCGTAACGGACTGGCGTAAACTCGAATCTAGCCTCGAGTCTATGCGTACTCCCGATCTAGATGCCATCCCTGACATCTTAGACACCCCGGAAGTGGCCCTTCTGGCCGCGAACCGTTTCACCGCTCATGTTAATACAGTCGTCCGAGACTCCTCGAAGCAGGTCACGGTGGCGAGTGATCGTCGCTTTGAACTGCCACAGGAGCTCAGACAGCTGATGACAGAGAAAAACAGCTCCATAAGAGCTTATTCCAGATACCGGTCTGTCGCAAATCGCGTCAGAATGCGCCACCTCCAAAGGGAGATTAAAGAGCGCATGGCCGAACTCAGAGGTAGTCGTTGGGACAGGCTGATGAAAGACATCACGCCATCCCACACCGCATTCTGGGCTCTGGCGAGACGTATGAAGTCAGAAACGGTCGCAACGATGCCTCCTCTGATACGCTCCGATGGCAGCCTAGCCTTTGAGGACACTGAAAAGGCAGATTGCTTGGCAGACAGCCTAGAGCTCCAATGCTCTCTCAGCTCCCAGCCAACCGACCCCCTCCACCTTCAGAAGGTGGAAGAGGAAGTGGGCCGTAAATTGCCACTGCCACCAGCGGGTGACCCGCTGTCACCCGCCACAGTTGATGAGGTTAAGACGATAGTCAAAAACCTCAAAACTCGTAAGGCGCCCGGGGCCGACGGAGTCTCAAATAGGGTGATCAAGTCCCTCCCCTTGCCACTAATACAATTGTTAGTGGCTATTTTCAATGCCCTACTTACCAGCTGCACCTTCCCGGATGCCTGGAAAGAGGCAATAGTTTATATTATAGTATGTATATGTAGTTTATATTATAAGAGCCCATAAGTCTCCTCAGCAGTCTGGGGAAAATCTATGAACGACTGATCCAAAGTAGGCTAAAGGACAGCGTTCAATCCCTTAATCTCATTCCAAACGAGCAGTTTGGCTCTCGAGCTAAACACTTGTGCATCCTCCAAGTGCACCGCCTCACGGAGCACATACTCGAGCGCCTCGCCGCAGGTCCTAAAAACTGCGTGGGAGCCCTCTTCTTCGACGTGGCGAAGGCATTCGACAAAGTCTGGCACACCGGCTTATTATATAAGCTGTATTTCCTAGGGGTGCCAGATAGGCTTGTGCACATCATACAGGCCTACTTGTCGAATCGTTCCTTCCGCTACAGAGTCGAGGGGGCACTCTCGAGCAGCAGACCCCTGAGAGCCGGAGTCCCTCAAGGATCCGTTCTCTCTCCAATCCTGTACTCGCTGTACACCAGCGATATACCAAAACACCAAAAAGTCGAACTGGCACTATTCGCCGACGACACCACGCTTTTTGCATCCGATGTCAATATATCGAGAATATGCATTCGACTCCAAACTGCAGCCAACACGCTAGGTGATTGGTTCCGGAAATGGAGAATCGAAGTCAATCCCGACAAAAGCCAAGCCGTACTTTTTAGTAGATTACTCTACCAAAAAAATCTTACGCGACTTAATCGCAGACAAATTAAATTATTCGATACTCCCGTCCCGTGGGTGTCTCATGTCAAATACTTAGGTGTAATTTTAGACAATAGATTGTCTTTCGCCAAACACATCAAAGCTGTAAGAGATAAAGCGGCATTTGTTTCCGGCCGCCTTTTCTATCTTACTAATAAACATAGTAAAATATCCCTCAGACATAAGCTGCTTCTATATAAATCCTGCATACGTCCCATAATGACTTACACAGGAGTCACCTTTGCGCACACTCGCAAAAGACATATTAATAAACTTCAAGTGATTCAGAATCGCTTCCTGCGTCGTATCACAGACGCACCTTACTATATGCGGAACGTAGATTTACACCGCGATCTTGAGCTCCCTACCATAGCAGCTTACTTCAAAGAAATGTCGATAAGACATTTCGACCGAATAAAAGATCACCCTAACCCGTTAGTGGCAGCAATAGATAATTACATCCCCGCGAGGGATGCCTCCTTTAGACAAAGACGTCCAAAAAATATACTAATTGACGATTGTGATGAAATCACAACAACTAATAAACTTTACGACGTGGGCGCGCCGTCCCCTCAGGACACGCCCCCGCCTATTGCGTACACTCGCACCGACACACACCTGCTAACTCAGCGGACACAGCGCGCTCGCCGGCGGGCGCGTTCACATAGGTACACGGCCTACACAAGGTTCATCCCTGTGCAAGGTCGATTTTAATATCGACACACATTTTTATAATTTTATATTGCCAGGTCGCGGTGTTGTAAAATAATACTTATTGTTTTATAATACTTAGCGAGTACGTAATGTATCATTATAAAAAAAAACTTTTCTCTTTCGATAGCAGTCCAAGCCGAGGCATCGACCTCCTTCAGAGGGGCCCTTGGATTGCATCGAGCCCCCCCCATGTTAGTCGGATTCCATTCGTCTACAGGGGTCGGAGTACAGCGGAGCAGCAGAGCGACGTCGAGACGCAGAGCGCCGAGTCAACGCCAGCAGCGACGTTGTACCCTTACTTGCGGGCCTTCTGCTCGCGAGTCTCTTCCGACGAAGTTGTAAAAGCCGCCGGGCTAACAACGTTAACACATTCAAAAAAAAAAAATCAAAAAAAAGTACCTACCTAGACGGATTCTTGAATAGGAATCCTACCACAACTAAAAGTTTGATAATAAATGGACTACTAAGAAGGCAATGGAACGTCGTGGCACGAGTAAGTGCGTCTGAGTTTGCCCGTATATTTGTGGCACTACAATATCTCCTGCGCAGTCGATAGCTCCCGGCAATTTGCGGAAGATGAAATAAAACTATTACTTATTCAATAAACTGCCAAATCCTTTTAAAATGAAATGTAGTTCTGAAACCATAAGCACTGAGTTGGAAATAAATTCATTTCTTACGCATGGCAGAACGCATGTTATCCCCAGTGCATGCGTTTTCAAGTGGAGATGAATAAAATAGATTCAACGGTAAGGAAATGTGATGAAAATATTTTGAATTGCATATCTTGTTTCCTACACTTTTCAACGGCATCATTCAATCGATATGAACCTTTATTTATTGTATAAAGTGATGAAACGAGCAAAACTTCACCTGATGGTAAGTGCAACGTCTGCTCATAACAAATGCTGTGTCACCCAGAACATTTCTGTGTGAAACCACATTGCCTCCATCACCCTGAGACATAAGTCCTTAAGTCTCATATGCCCAGTGATTACGATGGCTCACAGTTCCCTTCAAACCGAAACACACTAATGTTTGCACAATACTGCTTCACGGGAGAATAACTGGCCCATGGGTGGTACCTACCTAGACGGATTCCTGCATAAGAATCCTACCACCAATATTTTAGGATTTTGATTCATTGTACTACTATCTCTTTTGGTACGTACTAGTATTGTTTTACTGCATAGGAATCCAACCACCAGTAAATTCCTTTGTTTCCACTACTTCCTGTTTGTACTGTTCCTTTTTTCACTTTCAAATTAAAATAACAGTATTAAAATTCAACCAGAGGTAAAATATCTTGTGAATACTCTGTTTTTTATTGTTATACTCTCTAGTTACCGGTTTTCCTGCAAAGGCCCGCATTAATGCTTTTTAAAGTAATTTATTTGATCGTATGTGGAAGAAAATTGTTAAAGTCTTCACCTATCTGTTTTATATCTAATCGTTTTGCGAGAAAATGTTTATCCTTTAATTACACCACTATAATTATATGCTTTGTTGTTAATATACGTTAATATACGCAATGTTTTATTTTAATGAGGTCAATGTTGAAATGTTCTCATTATTTTACCAGACTATTTTTTTTGGTAACATAATGAAATGAGAGTAGAATATTTCTGTATAATTAACTCAATTAATTTTTTACGTCGTATAATTATAGAACCATGTTCGTAAAAAAATCTACTCTGTATTTTATAAACGCTTATTAACTTAATATAAACGCTATATTAAGGTAGACAAATTTTAAATAAAGTATGATTTCATTCGCGTTTAGTTAATTTTGGATTGAAATGAAAAGGCGAAAGATTTTTACGTTTACAAGGGAAACCGGGCTCTCCGTGTGGTAGCGGCTTAAGAGAATCTAACACCCCATCTCGTCCTGCGGGTGTCGTAAAAGTCGACAGAGAGAGAATTAAAACCAGATGGAGGGCAGCAACATCTTCCTGAAGTATCTGAATAAATAACTTGGTAAATCCCACCAAAAGAGAGCTACAAAATTTTTGTGGCAATTTATGAGAGAGGCCTATGTTTAGTTCTAGTGATAGGCTGAAATGACAATGAGGATGATGAAAATGAAATCAAAATATTGAATAAAAAAAAAGTAAAGTTTCAGCCCATAAATGTCCCACTACTGTGGTAGCGGCCTAAGAGAATCTACCACCCCATCTCATCCCGTGGGTGTCGTAAAAGTCGACAGAGGGAAAATGAAAACCAGGAGATGGGCAGCAGCATCTTGCTGGAACATCTGAATAAATAAACTGCGGTTGCCAACCCGTCTGCCAAGCGTGGCAACTATGGCAAAATCCCCCCAAAACGAGAGCTACAAACTTTTGTGGCAATCTATGAGGGAGGCCTATGTTCAGCAGTGGACTATTGATAGGCTGAAACGACGACGACGACTGAGCACAGGCCTCCTCTCATTTCTGAGAGGGTTTTGGAGCTAGGAAGAATCCGCCACGCTGCTCCAATGCGGGTTGGCGGACTTCACATATCTTCGAAATATTTTTTATTCCTCAGACATGCAGGTTTCCTCACGATGTTTTCCTTCACCGCCGAGCACGTGGTAAATCAGCACTTAAAATTGCAATTAACAATTTTAGTGGTGCTGGCACCGGGAATCGAACCCAGGTCACTCGCGTGCTATGAAATTTAAAAGCGAGCGCCTAGCCCCTGAGCTACCACGTCTCTAAATATTGAATATTTTAAATAATATATTTTTGGGAATTTTCAGTGTTTAATTGTTACAGTAATTCTTATTGTTGCCACCTATAAATAAAAAATATATTTGTATATATTCTTAATTTTCAACAAAGAGTGTACAAAATATGATGTTCTACTGAACAATTCGCCAACGGTAAAAACTTATGATTACAGTCGGAAGCTGTCAACTGCGAAGCAGTGTAGAAGCACTAGTTGTAACCTACCAGCGCCCGATTGAACGACACATGTGATATAAGCGATGATAAGCTAGGCATCCTAGTGTGTACGCAATTCAACACAACCAGACCCGAAAACCATAATTGGTGTCTGTGCACAAATGTTGGACTGGGATTCTAACCCAGAACCCGCACTGTTGAAGTCAGGTACTCAGACAGTATTAGGCTACGCGGTCGTCGTGGAGAGAAAAATTTTGCTATGCTGTTGTATCCGGCAGAGTAGAAAAGCACCTACCTCTTTCCTACCGAGGTGTCCTACGAGGCGACTATGTACGGACAGCCTATTCGTACAGAACAACATTATATGCAATGCTGTAACATTATATTGTTTTGGTGAAACGTAGTTTGTGGCAGTCATCTGTTTTTGCAGTGAGTGCCCAGTCTCTGACTACCCCTTATGGGATACAGTCGTGATCGTATGTATGTATGTAACTATACTACCCGTGGGAATGCAATTGGAAGTAAGAATTTTTTGACTCGTACCAAAACGGCGGCCACGTGGTTCGCCATGGCGAAAAGAGGGCTGCGAGTGTGGTCTCTGCCTACCCCCTAAATGGGAAAAAGGAGTGAATGTATGGACGGTGTAACAGGTTACGTATGGCATAAACCGCGCTAATACGCACATATATGTGTTTGAACACTCCCGATACAGACTAATATAATCTCGGTAAATTCTCAGTGAGTAATTATAGCTTAGCTTGTACTGTAAACATGGATAAATTATAATTAATTGAACTTGAAAACTGGCTGATAATTAAAAAAAACTAGTCGTCATCCAATGATCGAAATTTGAGCGTAATTCATTAACCTTTTATTAAATTTAATGTATTTGTATCTGATAAATAAATTTTAGCTTTCTCCATATGATGATGATGTTCTCCTAGCCGATTTCGACCACGGCGACAACTTCCTAATACTGTCGAGAGCCATCAACTGCGCAGGAGATATTATAGTGCCACAAGTCTACGCCCAAACACAGAGGCACTCACTCGTCCCAACCTACCCGCGTCCGATGTAACGCTGATGCGATAAGATCGGAGGTAGGCTAGGATGCAGTGTCAGGAACACGGAGACAATCACAACACAACCAGACCCGAAAACCAACAATTTGTGTTTTAGCACAAATGTTGGCTCCGGCTGGGAATCGAACCCAGGACCCGCGGCGTAGAAGTCAGGTACTCTGACCACTAGGCCACGCGGTCGTCTTTCTCCATATAATCTCCATATTAACCTTAACTACGGCAGATCCTTCGTGAGTGCAATGTCCTCAAACAGGAGTACACCTGGTAGATTTCGATCACGGCGACATCCTCCGATGTCGGAAGCTATCAACTGCGCAGGAGATATTATAGTGCCACAAGTGTACGCGCAAACACTGGCGCACTCACTCACCCACAGTTCTACCCATTCCCGATGAAACTCTCATGCGATAAGATCGGCGGTAGACCACGATGCAGTGTGAGAGACACATGGACAGAAAAGTCGGAAATTTGGATGGTGTTTTTGTATTAAAGGGGAGAAAGTTAATTTGCTAAGATATACTCGTACAAAGTACTACTACTGTAGTGGTGGAGGGTATCTGGTGGCGGATCCCGGTGGCGGTATTGGTTTGCTTGTGCACGCTGTTGAGGGAGGGCGGGCGGTGCTCTTCAAAACTAGGTAATACACACCATTTTAAATTTTGCATGCGGATCTCAGCAAAATAACTTTCTCTCCTTTACTATAACGGATTTCCGCAAAATAACGCCTGATTCTTTTAGGTGTTTTTGTATTCAAATCGCAATAAAAATGACGTTCAGTTTGACAGTTCTCCTGTCAAACGTTTTCAGTACTTACTATTTTTTGCTAAGCTGACTTTTCATTTTCTTCATTAGTAAATTGCACCCGTGCGAAGCCGCGGGGGGTCGTTGTTTGTAGATAAACGTCGGCAAACGTATGATTTAAAGTTTTATACGTTAATTAAAAATATTACAAGGAGTATTCTCCAAAAAGTTATTATTGGAATATTTAAGAAGGTTACATAATTTAATATTTTTTTATTAATTATTAATATTTATTATTTTCAATGCTTAAATACGTCACGTCACATTGATCTGTTTACGTAAAGATAATTTCGAGAACAGAACAACTTAGTATAGGAATCCTACCATAATTAATTATTAGTGTATTGCCATAAGCCGTTGTCGTTATTTCAGTAAGAGTAACTAACGAACACACAATCCGTTTTATGGTAAGTGAATATAGCATAGACATCGCAAGCTTCCACCCAGCGTCGATTAATTACTCAATAAAGGTGGGTCGTGACGTCAGAATCGTGATGTAATGCCACGATAATGAGCTCATAATAATAACCGTGTGGTAGCGGCTTAAGAGAATCAATCACCCCATCTCGTCATGTGGGAGTCGTAAAAGTCGACAGAGGGAAAATAAAAACCAGAAGATGGTCATCTCCCTGGAACATCTGAATAAATAAACTGCGGTCGCAAACCTGCCTGCCAAGCGTGGCAAAATCCCTCCAAAATTAGAACTACAAACTTTTGTGGAAATCTTTGAGGGAGGGCCGTGTTCAGCAGTGGACTATATATATATATATATATATTTATAATGATGATAGAATGAATGGTATGGCGCAGAGGCTAAGCGACTGCATTATGCCTAAGAGTTGTTGTTCCGGATCTGGGAGATTGGGAGCTAAAGCAACCACATGCGTTGAGTGAGATAATTAGTTCTATCCTCATATAAAATCGGGCACGTTTAGCGGATTATCTCTCACTAATTGTCGCTGAATTTCGTCTTCAACCCCATTACAAGTTTAACACGCAACTGATAAATATTAATAAGCCCGCTGCTTCCGATACGACTAGGGTTGCCAACTTTTTTCGGGACCAATAAAGTATTTTTACATTTCGGTAAAACAAAAAAAGTACACAGAATAAAAAAGAGAACCGATTTATTTTTAACTTATTTATCTTCTAATAGATACTTTTTATTACTTTTTGCTACATTTTCACAAATATTTGTCTTTCTTGTAGATAGTTACAGCCTCTTTGCAATCAAACTTTGAATTAAAATATATGATCAGCTCTTATTTAGTCTTATAATTATTACAACCGTAGTAGAGTATTTTGGCGTACTTTATTGGTGTTATAGATTATAAAGTAAACCTACAAGAAAAAGAGGACAACCCTGTGGCCTAGTGGTTAAAGAACCCGACTTCCACGGGCCCTAGATTCAAATCCCAGAAGTAGCCAACATTTGAGCAAAAACACAGCATGTTTGTTTTCGGGTGTAGTTGTAATGCGCACCTACGATACAGGAGAAATCCTACAGTAGGGCATCGTTTTTGAAGAAAAAAAAGAGGACAAATCTCTATGTTAGAGTACGGGTGGCAACCCTTGATGTGGCCCGCAGCTATTACGCGTATCGTGTACGAACAAGGGTTTAAATTATCCCGAATTTGAAACCCTTAGAACTTGTAGTGTTAATTTATTATGAATGGAATTGTGTTCAGCCAGCACTATCTGTACACTTACATCTGAAAACGTATACAATAACTGTAAGGTACCAGACTATTAATTGTGATTGAACCATACCGTGGGTGAGCAAGGCACGGTTAATAACCCCCCCCCCCCTTCCCCCACGATAGAAGTCAGGTACAGAACCGATTGACGAAGATGGAATCATGAATTCTTACGATGTCACCAAATGGCAAGTTCCTGAAAATTAAAATTATGAAAATTATTTAACCCCCCCCCCCCCCCCATCTTAAACCACTTACGAAGCGGGAACAATTATTATTCTGACTGGCAAACTGAAATTAAAACTTGCAAGTACTTCCTAATAACTTTCCGTAAGAAAAATTGCAAACTCCTCAATTCAAAGGTAGAGAATCATTTACATTTGCATAAAGCTTTTAAGCAAAACTTTTTGTCGCCGATGGATATGATTACAAAATTTTACAAGTAATTTAAATGATGTAACACTTTTAAATAAAACTACTTTTTTACGGATTTTATCGCGTTTAATTTTGAACTATTTTTACCCGACGTTTCGGACGCTTTACAGCACCCATGGTCACGGGGGGACTGAGGTGACAGTTGTCCCGATGTCATAGTTAACCCGGAGTACCTTCAGCTTTTAATTATTATTTGTAGTCCGATCTACGCAGAAAGAGCTTACTGTGTCTTGAAGCCTTGCAGTGGTATGCTTGGTTTTTTATTTAATTTTATTAATAATAGGATCCCAAGCCAGTGGTAATACCCAACCATCTTCCCTATTGAAATTAGGATGTTTTTTAATTTCAATAGCCTCGCGAATCATCCTTGGTAGGAATCGGTGTTCTTTTGCAAGGATTTGTGGTTTATCAAATCTGATGTAATGGTTGGGATGATCCAGAACATGGTCGCAGACTGCAGACTTCCTAGAGCGTCGATGCTTCACATCAGCTATGTGTTCTTTAACGCGGGTTTTAATGGATCTTTTAGTTTGCCCTATGTAAGAGAGACCACATTCACAATCCAGCTTGTATACTCCTGCATCTTGTAGAGGGATGTTACACTTGACAGATGGTAAAAACTGACTTATCTTCTTCGGCGGCTTGAAAAATGTTCTTATAGAAGCTCGCTTCAAGATATAGCCAATCTTGTCCGTGACTCCTCTGACATATGGAAGAACAGCAGGTACACGCTCGACTGTGGCCGGCTTCACTCGGTCACTGCGACGAAGGCGCGGAACCCGAAGCTTGCTGTCTTGCAAAACTTGCTTGACATGCTGAAGCTCGGCGGCCAGGTGTTTACTCAGTCCCCCCGTGACCATGGGTGCTGTAAAGCGTCCGAAACGTCGGGTAAAAATAGTTCAAAATTAAACGCGATAAAATCCGTAAAAAAGTAGTTTTATTTAAATGTGTAATATTCGCGTAAATAAAAGAAAACATTATGTAACACTTTATTTATATCTCAAAAATGTCGTCACGATTTTTAATAGTAACACTTGTATAAAACTATATCACACTGCTGGACACAGACCTCCCCACACTTTGGAGCCGAGAAGAGTTCGGCACGCTCTTATCGTAATAAATCAGTAGATAGAACTACAACAAATATAATTTTATGAGTTGAATTTTTTTTTTTCAAATTTATTTACATATTTAAGTAATATACGCGCCTATCTTTACGATTTTTTTATTGGATAAAGTGATGAAACGAGCACAACGTTCACCTGATGGTAAGTGCAACGTCTGCCCATAACAAATGCTGTATCACCCAGAAAATATCTGTGTGACACCACAATGTGCCCATCACCGTGAGACATAAGTTCTTAAGTCTCATATGCCCAGAAATTACGCTAGCTCACAGTGCCCTTCAAACACAGTAATGTTTGCACACTACAGCTTCACGGCAGAATAACTGGCCCTGGGGTGGTACCTATCTAGACGGATTCCTGCATAGGAATCCTACCACCAGTAAAATTTATGCAAAATCTTGCTGGGACCGTAACTTTATTTTGAATTTCAAACATTAATTAAGCTCAAAATGTCCAACAACCTTTTTAAACTCAAAATCCTGAAAAAAATTAAAGTCTTCCTGTAATTAACTAAAGGCTTAACTGTTAACTAAATTACTAAACACAATATAAACAGAATTCAACGACTATATTTAAGTTGTTGTCGTCCATATTTCACTGGTGGTAGGATTCCTATGCAAGAATCCGTCTAGGTAGG
This sequence comes from Luehdorfia chinensis, assembly GCA_019845155.1. Classification (NCBI taxonomy): domain Eukaryota; kingdom Metazoa; phylum Arthropoda; class Insecta; order Lepidoptera; family Papilionidae; genus Luehdorfia; species Luehdorfia chinensis. The sequence goes on along the minus strand of JAHVAK010000548.1, from coordinate 143,743 downwards.
TACCACACCAGGGTCATTTATTCCGCCGTGAAGCAGTAGTTTAAAGTGCACAGAGAGCTAGCGTAAAAACTGGGTATATGAAACTTAAGAACTGTTGTCTCAGGGTGACGGGCGCAGTGTGGTGTCACACAGAAATATTCTAGGTGACACAGCATTTGTTATAGACAGACGTTGCACTTACCATAAGGTAAACGTTTTGCTCTTTTCGTCACATTATCATCATCATTTCTGCCTATCACTAGTCCACTTCTGAACATGGGCCTCCCGCACAGATTGCCACAACAGTTTGTAGCTCTCATTTTGGGGGGATTTTGCCATAATTAGCACGCTTGGCAGATAGGTTGACAACCGCAGATTATTTATTCAGATGTTCCAGGAAGATCCTGCTGCCCAACTTCGGGTTTTAATTTTCCCTCTAACGACTTTTACGAAGCCCATGAGATGAGGTTGCCACTTTATCCTAATAAAATATATTTTTCGATAACTTTATTTAACTTTTTTGTAACATAGTTATATACAACATTTAATTTAACGTTACTTTTGACAATCAGCTATAAACATATTTGTTTAAAGTTCTATGGTGACCTAATTAAGACAATGTAACACTAAATTTTAACAACATTTAATATAAAAGTTCAGCATCTGAATATATACTCATGCATGTACGTATGTAGCATGGCGTACAGTCGCTAGATGCGGGCTCGGTGTCCGATTGTATTAGAAAAAAGAGAAAAATACGCCGTACATCCTGTTCATTTTACCGCGTTACCATTGCGACGTGCTCGTACCGTGTACAATTGATTCCCCTTGTTAAAAGTTACATTCTCTTTCTGTATTATTTACTCTTACATTCCGTGGTAACTTTATTGTGAACGTGCTTATAAACGAAAATCGATTTCATGAAAATTTAAAAAAATATTCGCGTATATTGTTTAAAAAAAATAGAGTTTATATTGATGGACGGAAATGTTCTCTATTTTTCATAGTATCTACGTCTTTTCAAGATTTTGCGGATAGGCGAGGTATCGTAAGAGGCAACTAAGGTATTGTACGAAAAGCCTTTATCTGTTCAGAATTACACCATAATATGCAATGCTGCTCGTGGGAACGCAATCTGGAGTAAGAACTTTATGGCTCTTATCAAAATGGTGGCGACGTGGTTGGCCACCCGTCACGTCTCGTATCACGCAAGGTTGGCTGCGTGAATGGTTTCTACCTACTGCTTATATTGTAAAAATGCGTAAATGTATGTTACTGGTGGTAGTACTCCTATGCAGGAATCCATCTCGGTCGTCTGGTACCACCCACCCAGGGCCAGTTATTCTGCCGTGAAGCAGTAGTGTGCAAACATTACTGTGTTTCGGTTTGAAGGGCACTGAGAGCTAGCGTAATCACTGGGCATATGAGACTTAAGAACTCATGTCTCACGGCGTGGTGTGGTGTCGTGGTGTGGTGTCGCAGTGGAATGTTCCTGGTGACACAACATTTAATGAAGGAAGGTAAGTTACTTTGCTAAGATCCGCACGCAAAATATAAAAATGGTGTATATTACCTAGTTTTTTGAAGACCACCGCCCGCCCTCCCTCAGTAGCGTGCACAAGCAAACTAACACCGCCACCAGGTACCCTCCACCAACCACTACAATACTATCACTAGATAATATACACCACTGAAGTCGAGAACACGACACGTGTTTCGCCCCAAAACGAGGCATTATCAAGCGTCATAGACTTTACGACAGACGGCCGCCGAGTGAGCGGCGCGGTCAAAGAGCTGCCTATTTATACATTTGCTATAGGCGGACGTTGCACTTACCATCAGTTTAACGTTTTGCTCGCTTCGTCATTTTATGCAATAAAAAAGTATAAAGCATAATAATCTGTTAGATGAAGGTTTATTTAACAGAGTATCCCTCTACGTATATTCTATTTCCATTAAAAGCTAGTAAAATGCTATTCAGAACGAGCGTTATACTATCCTGAACTAATCTAGTTGTTGTAATAACACTTGAATTAACAAACTAAACTAAGCTCGGATGCTTTCGTTTCGATAATCACCAGGATTACAACACACAATTTATATAAAGCCATAACAATTTGATGTCAAAGCAATGATCATATACGACGTTGAACAAAAGGCTTCGCTAGGCTTGGAGATGGGCCTGAATAAACAGTGCCAATTAACTCTGTGAATTTATAATACAGTTCTTCATTCAGGCGTCCATATTGGAACATGTTTTATAAATTACTGGCTGATTCCCGCGACGTCGACCGCGTGGATTTAGGTTTTTAAATATCCCGTGGGAACTATTCAATTTTTTGGGATAAAAAGTATCCTATGTCCGTCTCCATGATGCAAGCTATCTCTGTGCCTGCTCGTCAAGATCGGTTAACGGTTTTACCTGTGAAAAGGTAATAAACAAACAGAAAGAGTTACTTTCGTATTTATCATATCATTATATAACTAAGTAAGGAAGTAAGGATAAGAATCATTGTACGCGTTAACAGTAATAGAATTTCTATGCAGAATTTTCTCTAGGTAGAATCGACCACACTGCGGGTTATTTTGTCTTCAAGCAGTTTTGTGCGAGCTCCTCTATCTACCGCAAAAACTCCATTTTTTGTGTTCATGTGTGCAGTGCCTGAATGAAATAATGTTTTTTTTTTTAATTGGATAATGTGATGTAACATACGTTCACCTGATGTTAAGTGTAACGTTTGCCCATTACAAATGCTATGTCAGCCAGAACTTTTCTATGTGACGCCCTACTACGCCCATCGCCCTGATACATCAGTTCTTAAATCTCACATGCCTAGTGATTACACTAACTCACAGTGCCCTTCAAACCGAAACACAGTAATGTTTGCACACTACTGCTTCACGGCAGTATAACTGGCCCTGGGGTGGTACCTACCTAGACGGATTGCTGCATAGGAATCCTACTACCAGTAAATTTATTATTTCGAGTTGCAATACGGTAACTACAACAAATAAGTAATGGAAATACTAATTTATTGCATACATACCAGTTTACATATTACCAGTTACCGTGGTAGGGGCTAGGCGCTCGCTTCAAATTTCATAGTACGCGAGTGACCTGGGTTCGATTCCCGGTGCCGGCACCACTAAAATTGTTAATTGCAATTTTAAGTGCTGATTTACCACGTGCTCGGCGGTGAAGGAAAACATCGTGAGGAAACCTGCATGTCTGAGGAATAAAAAATATTTCGAAGACATGTGAAGTCAGCCAACCCGCATTGGAGCAGCGTGGCGGATTCTTCCTAACTCCAAAACCCTCTCAGAAATGAGAGGAGGCCTGTGCTCAGTAGTGGGACATTTATAGGCTGAAACTTTTTTTTACATACCAGTTACGCCTTTCCTAAGAGCAGTATAATGACAGCATTGCATATGTTGGCATTACTGTGCACGAATAAGAGCTGTCCGTGCAATACAGTAGTCGCATCTTACGATACCTCGGTAGACAAGAGGTGCGTGCTATTCCGCTATAGAAATATATTATCTATATCTGCTATAGAAATATATTTAGATGGATTTGCCGTGCTACACCGCTTTCAATTGTTTTGATATGAAATCGATATTGGGCTTTGCAGTGAGCCACCCTCAGCTGCCTTCAATTAACGCGTTCTATTACAGATAATCCACTATCGGCACTGTGTTTGTGCAATCAAATACATAAGATCACGACTGTATCCCATAAGGGGTAGTCAGAGACTGGGCACTCACTTCAAAAACAGATGACTGCCACAATCCACGTTTCACAAAGACAATATAATGCATTTGGTGTGATAGGCGGTGAGCCGATCGCCACCATGCGCTGCTGGGTGCACAGTGCAGTTTAATTCCTTACTCGCCTTTTACGAGATCCATTGGATGAGATGGAGTGGTAGTATTCTTTTAACGAGCCGCCACCTCACGCCGCAATCACGCACCTTGTTTATTAGATACCTAACTGAGCCCCGCGCAAAATTAGCCGACCACGTGACTCATCCCGTACATACTTTTGCTATGTTGGCGATACAATTAATAAATATATAAATAAGTTATATTAATGTAGCAAATGCTTACATTTATATAACTACGTGCAATTTTGGCTTCGTCGATTCGGTTAAAGTATTTTTTTAAATTTAAAGATGCAACAATAAACGTAGACCCGTCGTCGAAAATGACGATGAAATCACAGAAATAATCAAAGTTAACCGGCATGTTAGCAGTTACGTGGCATCCCCCAAAAGCAAAAGATCGACCATATATTACAAATACAATCTTCCTTTACAAGATAGCACAATAGAATAGAACAGAATTATTTTTATTTCATATAGGTTACTGACTGTAACCCGCGACAACGTCAGCGCGAATTTGGGTTTTAGGTTAAAAATACCGAAACAAACAGAGGGACAGATTGAGTTACTTTCGCATTTATAATATTAGTGTGGAAGTATCATCATCATCATTATCATTACAGCCTATCACTAGTCCACTGCTGAACATAGGCCCCCCATAGATACAAAAACAAAAGTGTGTAGCTTTCATTGTTTGATCGAGATATCGTAAAGTATCGATTCGCCGTGTGGCTTCAGAGAATCTACCACCCTTTCTCGTCCCGTGGGTGTCGTAAAAGTCAACAGAGGGAAAATAAAACCAGAAGATGGGCAGCAGCATCTTCCTGGAACATCTGTATAAATAAACTGCGGTTGCCCATCTGCCTGCTAAGCGTGGCAACTATGGCAAAATCCCCTCCCAAAATGAGAGCTAAAAAATTTTGTGGCAATCAATGGGCGAGGCCTATGATCAGCAGTGGACTAGTGATAGGCTGAAATGATGATGATGACGATGATTACGAGATATCGATCACTACGGCCATCTACCGAAAAAATAAGGGATTTCTTTTTCCCCAACCTATTATTATGTCATAAGAGTTTACTTTAGTAAATCTATAAAACAGTAGAGTGAGCTTCTAAACTATAATAAAACAACGAGTTTGCGGGGCTTCGTAGACAACATACCGCTTTCTTAGCCCCGATATTCGCTATTAGTAGAAGACGTTCCCCTTTATTGAAAAGCAATGGAGCTCCATTGCTCCCCGGCGCTGCCTCATACGCAAATGTTATCAAAGCAACGATAATCGTGCTTCGATAGACAAAGAGTCCCGCTCATTAGCAGCGATTGTGCGGTTGATTGTGTAAGCGTTACCTTCTTCATTTAAGAATATTAACACTTTACTAGCTTTTTCTATTATTTGTTTTGTTTACTGGTGATATCATATTATGCAGGAATCCGTCTAGGTAGGTATCGCCGCAGTGTCAGTTATTCTGTCGTCAAGCTGTAGCATATATTACTACATACATACATACAGTTACGTATTTTTCCCATATAAGGGGTAAGCAGTGGCCACTCATGTAGCTCACTTTTCGCCCCCGCGGAAAACGAGACGTGACGGGTGGCGAACAACGTCACGGCCATTTTGGTGCGAGTCAAAAAACTTAGTTATTCTGCCTTCAAGCAGTAGTTTGCGATATTTACTGTGTTTCGATTTGAACTTTCATCTGATGATGAGTGCAACGTCTGCCCGTAACAAATGCTGTGACCCAGAACATTTCTGTGTGACACAACACTGCGCCCGGCACCCTGAGACAGCAGCTCATAAGTCTCATATGCCCTATGATTACTCTAGCTCTCAGTGCCCTTCACACCAAAACACAGTAATGTTTGCACACTACTGCTTCACGGCTGAATACGGAGGAATCCTACCACCAGTAATGTGATAAGATCGTATGATTTTTTGTGGTTGTTGAGTTTTAGTATCGAGTCAAATTATAATTGACTCGATACTGAATTGACACTTTGATATTTAACAAACTAACGTTTGTGTAAGAATGACCGCGAGCTTTGTTAGAGAAGCTGCGGTCGCGACAGTTGTTGTAGGCTCGAGATGACCTCCCCCCAATGGGTTCTCGCCTTGTCGTGGCGGGGGGCTTAGTAACCGTGGCTTGAACAACCACGGTGAAGCTAAGAGGAGCTCACATGGTTAGCCTGTGGCGTCAGGCTGACTCGAGGAGGTCGCTTCGAGTGGGCTACGCAAGCCCACTCTGGATGCGAACAGGTAGACTGCTGGAGGGAGCAGTACGCTGCCCTCTGCAGCAGGTGGATACGCGGGGGAAGAGGAGTGTAGGTGTTGCGTTGCCTCTCTCTCTGTCCCCCGCGACTTTTGCGGGGCCGCACCGTAGATGCGGCGGTGGTGGGGCCGCACCACAGACCAGATTCGCTGCCGGGGCCTGGAAGACTGGTGCTTTCGAGTGCAAATCCTCCACGGGCCTCCACGGGATTACCACGTGCTTAGCGGCAAAGGAAAATATCGTGAGGAAACCTGCATGTCCGAGGAATAGAAATATTACGAGGACATGTGAAGTCCGCCTACCCGCATTGGAGCAGCGTGGATGATTCTTCCTAGCTCCAAAACCCTCCCAGAAATGAGAGGAGGCCAGTGCTCAGCAGTGACAGTTTATTTTATATGGAAATATTGTAATTACATTACTATTTTGGTGATAATTGGTGATGGGGTCAATAAGTAAAGATCACCACATTAATAATAAAGTTTATTGTCATTACAATAAGACACAAACACTAATTTAATAATTGTTAAATTGTAGTAGTCACACACAGAAGGTAAAGTCTTAAGGACTAAAAATTATTTGGAAGAGAAATAGAACACGATGAAAAAAAACTGATTACTAAAGAAGCGAAAATTAAAATTTGTATAACTAGAATAGCAAAGTACGCAATATTAGACCGGCTAGCGAGAAAAGCGAAGTGCATTTCAGGTCGGATGTAACAGCAAGACTGGCGCAGGGGACGCGCAAGTTGCTATGAGCGTCTCAGTGAGCCGCGCCTAGTGTGCGGGTTCGACTTCGGGGTAGTTTTCGGTGTTGACACGCCACATTATTATCAATTATTATTTTAATTTGATATAATTATAACAATAACAAAATAGATAATTTATGAAAAAGTAAAATCACAACTTTCATTACAATTTGTCACTGAGAAACTCATTAATAGTGTTATTTGATATGTTAATTAAAAAGTTTAAAAGCTTTTCTGTAAATTCAGTGTCATTTACACAATCTCTTATTTGCTTGGGTAGTTTGTTGTAAAGTTTCGGTGCCATTACGAACACTTTTATATAGAAATATAGTTTTGCTGGGCAATAAGTGAAGGTCGTCAGAGTAACGTTGACTTTCAACAAAATAAAATAAATACTTACTACTATATATACTACCTTGTAAATATAAAGTGATGGCATGTCAATATTTTCAAACTTTTAAAGTATGGTTTACGTGTCAGTTCATTTTAGATTTAAAACATATTGATGATATATATATATATATAAAACACATAACATATATATAGACATTAAATAAACATTAATTAATATGTTGGTGCCGTGGTAGCTCAGGGGCTAGGCGCTCGCTTCAAATTTCATAGTACGCGAGTAGCCTGGGTTCGATTCCCGGTGCCGGTACCACTAAATTATTGAATTGAAATTTTAAGTGCGGAATTACCTCGTGCTCGGCGGTGAAGGAAAATATCGTGAGGAAACCTGCATGTCTGAGAAATAAAAAAATATATATTTCGAAGATATGTGCAGTCCGCCAACCCGCATTGGAGCAGCGTGGCGGATTCTTCCTTGCTCCAAAATCCTCTCAAAAATCAGAGGAAGCCTGTGCTCAGCAGTGGGACATTTATAGGCTGAAACTTTACTTTTTTTTAAATATGTTGGTTAGCCGTGGTAGCTCAGGAGCCGGGTGCCGGGTACCTTTAATTTCACAGTACGCGAGTAACCTGCGTTCGATCCGCGATCCCAGCACCTCTATAATTGTTCTACAATTTTACCACGCGCTCAGCGGTGAAGGAAAACATCGCGAGGAAGAATAGAAATATTTCGTGGACATGTGAAATCCGCCAACTCGCATTGGAGCAGCACAGCGAACTATTCCCCGCTCCAAAACCCACTCAGAAATGAGAGGAGGCCTGTGCTCAGCAGTATGATATTAATAGGCTGTAACTTTACTTTTACTTTTTACATTTATACTATATATTATTACATATTAAAATAGTTCTCTGTTCTGTCTGTCTTGGATCTTGGAATGTCTGGACATTTATAGCCTGTTATTTTACTTTAATATGTTGGTTAACAATAATAGATCCATACATACATAAGATCACGGCTGTATCCCATAAGGGGTAGTCAGAGACTGGGCACTCACTGCAAAAACAGATGACTGCCACAATCCACGTTTCACCAAAATAATATAATGCACTAGGTGTGATAGGTGGTGAGCCCATCGCCATCATGCGTTGTTGGGTGCACAGTCCAGTTTAATTCCTTACTCGCCTTTTACGAGATCCATTGGATGAGATGGAGTGGTAGTATTCTTTTAACGAGCCGCCACCACACGGCTTCTGTGGGACTTCTGTCAGCAGTGGGACATTTATAGGCTGTTATTTTTACTTCAATATGTTGATTAACAATAATAGATCCATTGAACAAAACACAAGAACACGCCATCTTTAAAATATCATCAAAAATTTTCAACAGCGGGACAACAGAACTTAAATCTAATAAAATCATTTCTGGTCTCATAACAGCAAGATGAATACAGTTTGGCATAATGTGCCGCCTGTTTTAATACACTGCGGTCGAAATTCAATGAATTATTCACGAGAGGAACATCACCGCTGAAGGGACATGGACTGCTTAAATCTCCGGAAAGGATGGAATAACAGATTGCAGAGAAAACTAAACAAAAACTATTTCTTTGTAATTAAATATTATGTTCTCTTAGCCTATTTGCAATTGCGGCGACAACTCCCGTTTACAAAGCATTCAACTACACCGGCGATATTATAGTGTCACAAGCATACATAACTCCAGACAGTATAGGCCGTGTGGCGGCTTATGAGAATCTACCACCCCATCTCATCCCGTGGATGTCGTAAGAGTTGACAGAGGAAAAATTAAAACCAGAAGGTGGGCAACAGCATCTTCCAGGAACATTTGAATAGGAAAAATGCAGTTGCCAAACCGACTGCCAAGCGTGGGATCTATGGCGAAATCCCTCCGAAATGAGAGCTACTAAACTTTTGTGTCAATCTATGGGGAGGCCTTTGTTTAGCAGTGGACTAGTGATATGCTGAAACGATGATGATGATGACATGAAAATAAACATTGTTTACTAGTAAGACGACTCTTAAAAAGAACTGCTTATTTATCATAGAGTTATAATGTACTACGTACGAGAGGAGACACCTCAACTTGATTATTTGTAACACAAGTTGGAGTGCATGCGCTCAATAAACAGTATGTCGCGTCTGCTCGCACTGATTGTTATCTATAAGAACATAAACCCTCGATCTCCCCGCGCATGCGCCGCATGTCATTTTGTTGTGCGATATTTTTTTTTAAATAGTTCCTCGACTACGTAGTACCTTATAACTCAAAGTTATTTATATGTATTTCCGCCCACTGTTTATAGAATTTAAAATAATTTAGGTGTTTGAAAATAAGTAGAGTACTTTATACTACACATTTGAAGTTCCCCCGTGCAGTACGAGTAACATACGCAGAATAATTAGTTTTGCAGTTTTCTAAGGCTAAATCTAACTACTAGTGGTAGAACATTTCTGTGTGGCACCAGGCCACGCCCGTTACCCAGATACAGTACCAGACAAGTCTCATTAGCATTGTAAAATGGTGAGACTTAAACACGACTAAGACGCGAGGCTTCATTCTTGAAATTCTATACTCGCTTTTTTTAGGTTATTTTTACCACTATTGGAGAGATTTTCAATACATTATTTTCAATCGTATTTTAATGATTTATGTTATTTTTTTATTATTTTATGGTTTTGTCTTTTTTACATACTTCAAATCTGCCAGTGATCTGAAAGACAGAAAATATTTCTTTCCCTCTTCCTACTTTTTCTTAACATACACTATTCAAACTTATGTACAAAATATTATACTCCATTTATTGATAGGATGCCACAAAAAATCAGGGCAAGAAGAGAAAAGAACAGGGCGGCCGCGTGCTCTTAGAACTACAATTGATGTTAATGCTGTTAAAGCCAGAATTCGTCCAAACCCCATTAGGAAGCAAAAAATCTTATCGCGAGAAATGAAGGTTCCCGCTTGAACTCTGTCAAGGTAGGTATAAATTTTAATAGTATTACATTACTTTATTAAAAAAAATGCATTTTCATTTGTAACAGAACTTATGGCCGGACTAGGTATATATAGAGGGTATGTATACCTACATCTGTCTGTAGACGCACCTGCTGTACATAAGAAGTCCAGCATTGTTTTAAAGAAATAGGTACTGCTCAACATATATTTTCTAAATTTAAATACTTACTATATCAAAAAATAAATTATCTAGATGACCGACTGAGACTTGAATCCGGAACTCACGACTCAGAATGCATGTAAGTTAACTGCTACGCGATATATACCGCGCGCCAGCGACGATCGTTTAATTTCGTTCAGATTCGAGCGTCATGTATGTATGTATGAGTTCACAGCGTCCAAATTAACATACAAAATGCGTCAATGTTTGGATTCCCGTTGCAACTGCGAATGTGTTGGTACTGTTATAATCTCTGGAATATCGAATGAAAATGTTAAGGGTTCATTCAATAGAGAAAATGAAATGATTTTTTTATTTTGTCTAAATTGCGTGGTGGCGGCTCGTTAAAAGAATACTACCACTCCATCTCATCCAATGGATCTCGTAAAAGGCGAGTAAGGAATTAAACTGCACTGTGCACCCAACAGCGCATGGTGGCGATGGGCTCACCGCCTATCACACCAAGTGCATTACATTATTTTGGTGAAACGTGGATTATGGCAGTCATCTGTTTTTGTGAGTGAGTGCCCAGTCTCTGACTACCCCTTATGGGATACAGCCGTGATCTTATGTATGTATGCTAAATTGCAGAATCCGTAAACAATAATATTTGGATTCATTTGAAGAAACATTACATAAATAGTATAAATGAGTGTAACGTCTGCGTATAACAGAAGCTGTGTCTACCAGAAAATTTCTGTGTGCCACCACACTGTGTCCATCACCCTAAGACATCAGTTCTTAAGTCTCATATGCCCAGTGATTACGCTAGCTCACAGTGCCCTTCAAACCGAAACACAGTAATGTTTGCACACTACTGCTTCACGGCAGAATAACTGGCCCTGGGGTGGTACCTATCTAAACTATGGTGAATGGCTGCACAGATTATAATGACTTTATATATAGATTAATTAATGCTAAGCTATCGGATTTCACAGTGTTAAATTATATCTGCCAATCCACCACCCGAATTACATAAGCAGCCGTTTGCGACCGAATCGATAGATCTAAGTAGTCGTTTGCTATCGAGTGTGTGAGCAAGCGGTCGCTATCACGATGTTGTAATCGCAATGTCGTAGGTGGGGGCCGTTTGCGTCACCTGTAGTATAAATAGGCAGCTCTTTGACCGCGCCGCTCACTCGGCGGCCGTCTGTCGTAGAGTCTATTACGCTTGATAATGCCTCGTTTTGGGGCGAAACACGTGTCGTGTTCTCGACTTCAGTGGTGTATATTATCTAGTGGTGGTATTGTAGTGGTTGGTGGAGGGTACCTGGTGGCGGTTCCTGGTGGCGGTGTTAGTTTGCTTGTGCACGCTACTGAGGGAGGGCGGGTGGTGCACTTCAAAAAACTAGGTAATATACACCATTTTTATATTTTGCATGCGGATCTTAGCAAAGTAACTTACTTTTCTTCATTAACTGTGGTTGCCAAACCTTCTGCCAAGCGTGGCAACTATGGCAAAATCCCTCCATAATGAGAGCTACGAATTCTTGTAGCAATTTGTGTGGGAGGCCAATGTCCAGCAGGGGGCTAGTGATAGGCTTAAATGATGATGATGACACTTGTCGGGGTCCAATGCACTACCAGATTTTAATAAAGTGTATTCAATAGTAGAATCAATAATGGACGAACGCATTCCATAGATCTGCGGTTCCCTTACAGCCAATAATTAGTTTAAAAATATCATTTCAATATATCTTACATAATTTATGGCGTAAATGACGTGAATGTAATAATTGACGACCGCGTGGCCTAGTGGTCAGAGTACCTGACTTCTACGCCGCGGGTCCTGGGTTCGAATCCCAGCCGGAGCCAACATTTGTGCTAAAACAAAAATTGTTGGTTTTCGGGTCTGGTTGTGTTATGTTTGTCCCCGTGTTTCTGACACTGCATCCTAGCCTACCTCCGATCTTATCACATCAGCGTTACATCGGGCGCGGGTAGGTTGGGACGAGTGGGTGCCTCTGTGTTTGCTCGTAGGTACACTTGTGGCACTATAATATCTCCTGCGCAGTTGATGGCTCTCGACATTCGGATTCGGAAGATGTCACCGTGGTCGAAATCGGCTAGGAGAACATCATCATGTAATTTCAAATATTTTCTACAAGCACGTACATTATCTTTAATTTAAACCTCGGTGGAAGTATGAGAATAATCGTTTTAGTTGTTAAATTGGACTATCAGAAAAACTCGGAGTCTGTGGCAAGATTCTGTAAATCTGTCGTTAATATTTAATATGCCATCTGAGTTTAACCTTGAACTTCCCAGTTTCGCTGTTAATAATACCCCAAGTCATTTTTACTTTACCAGACGCTGTCTTAATTTTATTGCTTAATTGTATTAACAATGCTTCAGAGAATGCTTTGATTATAAAGTTCATACAACCTTTGAATACTTCGGAGGCTGCTGACGCCTGTCCATTAATATCTTGCGACTGTAAAAAAAAATATTTAAGAAGTAAATATGGAATCTAATCCATTGCTTGAAAGGTTAAATGTATAAAAGTTAGTTGTTATTATATATATCGAAGTTTATAAAGTGCCGTGTGGCGGCTTAAGAGAAACTACCACCCCATCTCATCCGTCGGTGTCTTAAAAGTCCACAGAGGGAAAATTAAAACGGCGAAAATTAAATTAAAAAGGAGTTTGGCAGCATCATCTTCCTGATAAACTATGGTCAAATCCCCCCAAAATGAAAGCTACACACTTTTGGGGCAACTATGGGGGAGGCCTATGTTCAGCAGTGGACTAGTGATAGGCTGTAATGACGATGCTGATGATATGGAAGTAATGAAAGTTTTTCATTTCCATTACAGCCACAGAGTTATCTATGATTACAGCAACAACAACAACATAAGGAATGTAGGAAAGCAAGTTAATTTGCTACGATCGGCATGCCAAATATAAAATGGTGTATATTACCTAGTTTTTTGAAGAGCACCGCCCGCCCTTTCTCAGTAGCGTCCACAAGCAAACTAACACCGCCACCAGGAACCGCCACCAGATAGCCTCCACCAACCACTACAATACCACCACTAGGTAATATACACCACAGAAGTCGAGAACAGAAGCTGTCTGTCGTAGTCTATGACATGAATGAAACTAGGTTATATACACCATTTTATATTTTGCATGCGGATCTTGGCAAATTAACTTACATTACTTCATTATAATAGTCGACCGCGTGGCGTAGTGGTTAGCGTACCTGTCTTTTGAGCCACCCGTCCTGGGTTCGATTCCCAGCCGGAGGCAACATTTGTGCAAAAACACAAATGGTTGCTTTTCGGGTCTGGTTGTGTTGTGCATGTGAAATGTATGTTTGTAAAACGCACCCACGATACAGGAGAAAAACCTACTGTGGGGCTTCGTTTATAAAAAGAGAAAATAAATGGATTTCCGCAGAGTAACGCCTGATTCTATGAACTTAAAGAAGTCCTTTTTGGGATAGAAAAATTATCTTTATGAAATTTCAATAATAAAATTCTCAAGAAAATGTTTTCACGTAATCGCATTAACGCCCTCCCCCGTAGCGGACTTAATTGACTTTTATATCCATTTTTATCTTCGTTAAGAAAATGCAGCGAAACTTTTTCTAAAGATATATTAAGAACTTGCTGATGCCCGCGACCTCGTCCGTGTGGAAATAGTTTTTTTTTAATTGCGTGTGAATCCGAATTTTCTGAGACAAAAAGTATCCAATGTCCGTCTGCATGATGCAAGCTATCTCTGCGCCAAATTTCGTTAAGATCAATTAATCCTCGCAAAGGTAACAAATAGACAGAGGTACAGACAGAATTACTTGCATTTATAATATTAGTATGGATACATTTGTGTACTTTTTTTTTTGTATTGTATAAAGTGACGAGACGAACAAATTGTTCACCTGATGGTAAGTGCAACATCTGCCCATAACAAATTCTGTGTCACGCAGCACATTTCTGTGTGACACCACATTGCGCCCGTCGCCCTGAGACATCAGTTCTTAGATCTCATATGCCCAGTGATTACGCTAGCTCTCAGTGCCCTTCAAACCGAAACACGGTAATGTTTGCACTCTACTGCTTCACGGCACAATAACTGACCCTGGGGTGGTACCTACCTAGAGGGATTCCTGCATAGAAATCCTATCACCAGTAAAACCTACTATTTCACAATCTCTACAAAAAATGTAAAAACAGTACAATCGGAACGGAGAATCAATGTTTTGCCTATCTTCCAACAGGTGGTAGAAATTCCACTTCGATGTTTCCTATATTAGCAAAGCTAGCGTAATCACTGGGCATATGAGACTTAAGAACTTATGTCTCAGGGTGACGGACGCAGTGTGGTGCTACACAGAAATATTCTGAGTAACACAACATCTGTTATGGGCAAACGTTGCACTTACCATCAGGTGAACGTTTTGCTCGTCCCGATACTTTATCAAATAAAAAAAAAACAAGAATACGCCAGGTTGTTACACTGCAGTGCCAGTTGTGCTACAGTCAAGCAGTGCATTTGCACACGCAAACGTTCCTGTGTCTGCCTGAAGAGCACTATTACTGGGCATATGAGACTTACGCTGAATTCGCCGATAGTTGTCCGGCAGAGTAGAATAACACCTACCTCTTTTCTACCGAGGTGTCGTAATAGGCGACTTAGGCATTGTACGTACAGCCTTTATTCCGCAGAATAACACCATACTATGCAATGCTGTCACTACACTGCACGTGAGAACGCAATGGAGAGAAAGAATTTCTAGCCTCGTTCCACTTCCCTCGCACAGTGTGGTGGCACACAGAAATATTCTGGGAATTTGTTACGGGCAGTCGTTGCACTTACGACCATGCGAACGATTAGCCCGCGTCGTCACTGTCCACCGACATAAAAATATCTTTAGAATTCACTGAAACATAAACAGATTAAGATGTACATCAATTCAAGTAAGGAGCACTTAAAGAGATTTGTCCTTCGGATCTGGAAAAGGCGTGGCTCGGCCTTAAGCCATAATTAAGATAAATTACTGAAGACAATTAATTTCGGTTTCGGCCCAGTAATTCCTTTCAGCTGTGTTGTGATAAATATAAAATTGTTTCCAATGAAACAAAGGCAACAAAGGAATCTCTTTTTATAAAATTAGGCTTGGCGGGGAGGTCACCTTTCTTCATCCAACAGTAATCAGCATGGGACAAGAGAAGACGTTGACAGCGTTTAGAACTTACATAGATTATAGACGACCGCGTGGCCTAGTAGTCAGTATCTGATTTCAATCTGGACTGGGCTCAAATCTCAGCCGGCGCCAAAAAAATAGTGCAAAAACCATCAAACATCGGTATTTGCGTGTGGCAAATGCATGTGGTAGCGGTTTAAGAGAATCTACCACCCTATCTAGTCCCGTACGTATCGTTAAAGTCAACAGAGGGAAAATAAAACCAGGAGATGGGCAGCAGCATCTTCCTGGAACATCAAAATAAACGAACTGCGATGGCCAAGCAAAATCCCCTCCAAATTAAGAGCTACTAACTTTTCAGCTCAGTAGTTCAGCAAGTTCAGCAGTGGACTAGTGACAGGCTGAAATGACGACGACGAATGCATGATAAATTTATTTCTGTAAAGTAAAGTAAAGTAAAGTAAAGTAAAGTTTCAGCCTATAAATGTCCCACTACTGAGCACAGGCCTCCTCTCATTTCTGAGAGGGTTTTGGAGCTAGGAAGAATCCGCCACGCTGCTCCAATGCGGGTTGGCGGACTTCACATGTCTTCGAAATATTTTTTATTCCTCAGACATGCAGGTTTCCTCACGATGTTTTCCTTCACCGCCGAGCACGTGGTAAGTCAGCACTTAAAATTGCAATTAACAATTTTAGTGGTGCCGGCACCGGGGATCGAACCCAGGTCACTCGCGTACTATGAAATTTAAAGCGAGCGCCTAGCCCCTGAGCTACCACGGTTCTGTAAAATGCACTCATAATTAAGTATAAATTCATATGTAAAGAGCCTCACATATGAATTTATACTTAATTAATAAAAAAATTGAAATGTGGTTTCAGTTGCTGTTGCCTTTTCTTATGAAAGAAAGCGATGAACATACTTTTTTAATGTTCTCCCATAAAAAAGTGTATTCATCACTTTCTTCCAAGTGGCGAAACGACCAAATGGTTCACTTTATTGTAAGTGTAACGTGTGCCCATTTAAAGTTTTGTTTTATCCAGTCTGTGTGGCGCCACACTCACTCTTGCCACCGTGAGACATCAGTTCTGGCTATCAGTGTCTTTAAAACCGAAACACAGTTACGTTTGCACCCTACTGCTGACACTGCGGTGGTACCTGTGTAGGAATCCCGCCACTAATAAGTGAGTTATTTTATAAACATAAAATTCTCAAATTAGGATCAGTGAGACAACCAGGCCCTAACCATTTGGGTTCTTTTACACATATATGTGACTCCGGCGGGGATGCGAACTCAGGACCCGCGACGTAGAAGTCAAGTAGTCTGACCGGTAGGCCACGCGGTCGTCCAATATCCATACTAATATTATAAATTCGAAAGTAACTCTCTCTGTCCCTCTGTCTGTTTGTTACCTTTTCACGGTTCAACCGCTGAACCAATCTTGACGAAATTTCGCCAGAGATAGCTTTGCATACTGGGGACGGAAGTAGGATACTTTTTATCCCTGAAAACTAAATAGTTCCCACGGGATATTTAAAAAACATATTTCCACGCGGACGAAGTCGCGGGTGTGTTTATATAGTTTTGTTTTGATGTTGTAAAAATTTCATACAGAAATAAATATACACCGTAAGAGGATATCTGATCATTGCAGGTAAACTTTAATAACCGCATGAAACTGAAACGGCACATTAAGAGCAAAGTAATGAGCATACTGTTGCAACTGTAATCTACTCGTGCCTTGCTAATGTTACCAGAATGCAAAATATAAAGCAACATATATCACGTGTGACTTGCAATACAAAAGTACAAATTTATAACACAGGATCGTTATTTCATACTCAGTATTATAAATCGCGCCTTAAGTCACGGAGCCTACGGTCAGAGGAATTGACTTCTCTGTGGCGGGTCCTGTGTTCGAATCCCACCCAGAGCCAACTATTTGTGCAAATCATAAATTGTTAGTTTTCACATTCGTGGATGGAATACGGATTTTGATAAGGAAAATGTTTTAGCAAATCATTGTTTGTGTCATCCTATTCTTCATAATATCATTAATGTTTAGCATTAATGATATTATGAAATATGAATGTAACTCTGTCTGTTCTTCTGTTTCTTTGCTATCTTTTCAGGGTTCATCCGCTTAACCGATCTTGACGAAATTTAGTACAAAGATAGCTGGCATCCTGGAGACTAACAATGGATATAGTTTATTCATAAAACCTTTATCCACGTGGACGAAGTCGCGGGTATCAACAGGCTAAATATAGATTTTAAAAAAGGAATGTAACCGCCTGTAAACGTTCCACTGCCCACCACACACCACGCCTTTGAGCTGGCAAGGGTCCGCGTATCCTCCCGAAATGCGGGTTAGCGTTCTACACATGTCCTCCGTGTTTGTATTTCTCAGACATGCAGATTTCCCTACAATATTTTCCTTCGCCGCTGAGCACGTTTTCGAACGTTACGAGCACAAACAATTTTCGGAAGCGCCGGCACTGGTCGAGCTCAGGTCACTCGAGTACTATAATATTAAAGGCGAGCGCCCGGCAGCCGTGGTACCACGATTATAGATTATTGACATAATATTTCAAATTTATATGAAACAAATTTTACCGATTTTATCGCGTTTAATTTTACTATTTATAACCCGACGTTAGTAAAATTAAACGCGATAAAATCCATAAAATTAGTTAATTTAAATGTGTAGTGTTCGCGTAAATATAAGAAATCATACAATCGAAAAGAAATATTACAATTTCAAACTATTTTTATCTTTTTCAATTTATAAAAAAATTCTTCTGCCCTGTAAAATAACAAAAATGAAAATAAATATGTAACATTAATATAAATAAAGTCTCGATTGACAAAGTAATTTTTTTTTATTGTATACAGTGACGAAACGAGCAAAACGTTCACCTGATGGTAAGTGCAACGTCCGCCCACAACAAATGTTGTGTCACCCAGAATATTTATGTGTGACTCCACACTGCGCCCGTCACCCTGAGACATCAGTTCTTAAGTCCCAAATGCCCAGTGATTACGCTAGCTCACAGTGCCCTTCAAACCGAAACACAGTAATGCCTACACACTACTGATTCATGGCAGAATAACTGGCCCTGAGGTGGTACCTACCTAGACGAATTCCTGCATAGGAATCCTACCACCAGTAAATTTGAATTAGTTTTATTTAAAGAAAGAAAGAGAAGTTTATTTGAAGCACCCACACAATAAATACAGGCATAATTGCAAAACAAGACACGGAAAAATTAAAACAATAAATAAAATAAAACAGTTATTACAAAAAAAAACAATACTATAGTAGAACAATAACAATCAAAACTAAAATCGAAAAAAAAACTTACACGATGCACGGTATAACGTCACTAGGACAACTATATAGCTAATATCTGGATTAAAAACTATTTTAAAGAATAAAACAAACAGAAAAAAACTACTTATATCCATTTAAACGTGTAGTATTCGCGTAAATATAAGAAATCCATATAGTAGTTTTTAGTCAAAAATATCCATTCGTTCCTTGATTTTTTTTTATAGCTTAAAGCGATGAAACGAGCAAAACGTTCACCTGATGCTAAGTGCAACGTCTGCCCATAACAAACGCTGTGCCACCCAGAAAAATTCTGTGTGACACTACACTATGCCCATCACCCTGAGACACAGGTTCGCAAATTGCTTGGAAACAATATCCAGTTTGATTTAACCGTTTCAGCGTTAAATCTGTCATTTTTGTGGTCCTATCAACACAGCTCGAAGTTCGCGTAGTTCAAAAAGGTGCTCGGCTCTTAATAGATTAAAAGAGACAACATGGTTCTAAGTTTCAAATGTAAGTAAGCTAGAATATAAATTTTTCCTAAAAATTGTTTTATTTTTTAATACAAGATAGTTATATGAAGTTGATGATGGTAGTGCAACGTCTCCTCATACCAAATACCGTATCACCCAGAACATTTCTTTGTCACACTTCGCACGTCACTCTGTGACATCCGTTCTTAAGTCTCATGCCCTGTAATTACTCTGGCAGTGCAAGTGGCCTTCAAACCAATAAGCAGTAATATTGGCAAACTACTCGTTCACGGAACCTACCTAGACCGACTCCTGCATAGGAATCCTATAATACCGCGAAAATTTAAAGCAAATTTGTGCAAAAAAAAAGCAAAGTTTACTCCTTTTGTGACAAATAAAAGGAAAGAAATTGTATTTTGTGTGTGCTCGCGTTAATCCGCCACAGGCGAGAGTTGTTGAATTATTTATGAGCGCTTCATGAGCGAAGATAAAGTGTTTCGGAAAACAAAGAATTATAAAATGAAAAGAAATGAGTCAAAGAGTTAAAAATATAGAACTATAATATCATTACTATTACTGAATAACTCTTTTAAAATTTGTTTCATTTGACGATATATATAAGTCGGCCAATGTTATGTTCAGGTTTTCGCCGTATTACTAGCGTTAGGATTGCTATGCAGGAATTAATTTATTCTGCCGTGAAGTAGTAGTCTGCAATCACTGTGTTTCGGTTTGAAGGGCACTGTGAGCTAGCGTAATCACTGGGCATATGAGACTTAAGAACTCATGTCTCAGGGTGACGGGCGTAGTGTGTTCATGGGGACAACGAGGAGTAAGAATTTTTTCACTCGTACCAAAATAGCGGCGAGGTGGTTCGCCACTCGTCATGTCTCGTTTCCGACGGCGGCGAAGTGGGCGACTGATGTGTTCTCTGCCTACCCATTATTTCCACTGGTGGTAGGATTCCTATGGAGGAATCCGTCTAGATAGGTACCACCCCAGGGCCAGTTATTCTGCCGTAAAGCAGTAGTGTGAAAACATTACTGTGTTTCAGTTTGAAGGGCACGTGGTAAGTCAGCACTTAAAATTGCAATTAACAATTTTAGTGGTGCCGGCACCGGGGATCGAACCCAGGTCACTCGCGTACTATGAAATTTAAAGCGAGCGCCTAGCCCCTGAGCTACCACGGCTCTGTAAAATGCACTCATAATTAAGTATAAATTCATATGTAAAGAGCCTCACATATGAATTTTTCAAATTTAAATCCCTGGCGTAGCCACAATTCTGACTCTGACCGTTTCCGACTATTTCCATGTCTCTAAATTATCCACGATCATATCGCTTAAAGATCTAGTTCCACTGCGGGAAGGTAAAAACAATTTAACCTTTACGTTTCGCCGCACACTTATGGACTTTATACGCTGATGCCCGAGACGTGGATAAAGGTTTTTTTAAACGTCCATTCCAATTACGGCCAGTCCTACCAGCAGTGGACTTCCACAGTCCGATGATGATAAAGAAGAACCGTTTTAGTTGCATTAATGCTGTAAGAGTACTTTAGAGGCCACGTCAAACCGTCATTGGCGCCGGCAAAAAATATTTGTCTATAAAACTCGTGTCGCTTGACTAATCGGTTAGTTATCTATTTCAAGTTGGTTTCCCTGGATGGATTAGAGGAAGACTTATAAATTATAATTCTAAAGAGAAAATCATTTTACTACATTACCACCGCAGGGCCAGTTATTCTGCCGTGAAGCAGTAGTGTGCAAACATTACTGTGTTTCGGTTTGAAGGGCACTGAGAGCTACCGTAATTACTCGGCATAGGAGACTTAAGAACTGATGGTTCAGTGTCGTTTCGTCACTTTCACCTATAAATAAATAGATTTATGGTTAACTTCATTTCAAAGTAAATTACAATACAAAGTAAATAGCCATGGTCGCTCGGTGGCCGGGTGCACGCCTTTTTTTCATAGTGCGCGAGTAACCTGGGTTCGATCCCCGGTGCCAGCACTTCTAAAATTGTTCTACAATTTTTAGTGCTGATTTACCACGTGCTTAGCGGTGAAGGAAAACATCGCGAGGAATCCTGCATATCTGAGGAATGGAAACATTTTGAGGACATGTGAAGTCCGCCAACCCGCATTGGAGCAGTATGGCGAACTATTCCCCGCTCCAAAACCTTCTCAGAAATGGAAGAAGGCCTTACTTAGAATACAAAGTTTCATTTATACCGAACTCCAAGATAGTTGTTTCTGAGATATTTACATTTCACAAAACGTTTTTCAACTCTTCAGTCGCAGTTCTTTCCGACTTGCTTCAGTGTTGCTGTACGGCTAATCAAAGTTGAAGGCGATGCCCTTCAACTTTGATGCAACAGTGTGTACAACGTGCAACAGAGCTAGTGTAATCACTGGACATATGAGACTTAAGAACACACACAGGTCCCAGGGGGACGGGCGCAATGTGGTGCCACACAAAAATATTCTAGCTGACACAACATTCCAATGGGCGGACGTTGCACTTACGATCAGGTGAACGTTTTGGTCTCGTCCCTTTTTCCAAAAAAAAAAAACATTTTTTAAAGAATACAGAAAAGGGAACCTTACAGAGAGTGCATTGTTTCTTATAAGAAAACCTTTCAACTTTGTTTCGAAGTCACTTTGAATCTAAATTATATATTGCTCAATTTTACCTCGAAATGTGTCTAGACGACCAGATATTCGAAAGCCACTGAAGTATGATGAAATATAGATAATATCTAATGCTAGTTTAAAAATATAATGTGAGCTAGGTGAGAATTATGTAACTTAATTTATAGGATAGACAATGTGTGTACTTTTGACTGTTGACGGTCCAAATTATATAAATAAATTAATAAATGGTCCATTATAAATTCAGACACTTGCTCGAATTATTTTTGCTACTTTAGTAGTAAAATACAGAATTTTATAGAAGCATATATCTTTTTTTATTATTTGATTAAATGACGAAATGAGAAAAACGTTCACCTGATGGTAAGTGCAACGTCTGCACATAGTAAATGCTGTGTCACCCAGAACATTTCCGTGTGACACCACACTGCGTCACCGTCACCCTGAGACATCAGCTCTTAAGTCTCATATGCCCAGTGGTTACGCTAGCTCTCAGTGCCCTTCAGACCGAAACACAGTAATGTTTGCACACTACTGCTTCACGGCAGAATAACTGGCCCTGGGGTGGTCCCTACCTAAACGGATTCTTGCATAGGAATCCTACCACCAGTAAAATTCAATTTCAAAGCTCTTTTTGAGAGATTTAATATGCAAATACAGCTAAGTATTTGCATATTAAATCTTAATTATTGCTTTACTTTTGTCTAAAATGAATTGTCGCCGGTCAGCACATTAAGCGCTCAAACAAAAAACTCCAGAAAGCATTTAAAAATATTAAGAACACATACGGTCTTTGCCGAATATCGTAGCAGATTGACTGTATTATTACATACATACATACATAAGATCACGACTGTATCCCATAAGGGGTAGTCAGAGACTGGGCACTCACTGCAAAAACAGATGACTGCCACAATCCACGTTTCACCAAAACAATATAATGCACTTGATGTGATAGGTGGTGAGCTCATCGCCACCATGCGCTGTTGGGTGCACAGTGCAGTTTAATTCCTTACTCGCCTTTTACGAGATCCATTGGATGAGATGGAGTGGTAGCATTCTTTTAAAGAGCCGGCACCACACGGCTGTATTATTACGTACTGTATATAAATCGCAATTGACAACCCCGTAGCTTGTTTGCCTAAGATCCTAGTCCTAGATGCGGCAGGAGCTCTAGGATGAGTGTTTCAGTTATTTGTGCAATAAAAGTCATTATATTTTTTATAATCGCACTGTCGTATGATAATGAAATCCTATTATACAATTGAATAAGAAATTATAATGAAACTTTAAATTAAGCAAGTAAAAAATATAAGTTAAGGCATGGCATAATTCAACTCACAAATGTGCATAGGCTATAGCCCCGGCACCTGTTGTATACACACACATACTACACTGTGCCCTTATGGGCTCATATATTATATGAGATTTAAGAACTTATCTCTCAGGGTGACCCCTGAGACATGAGCTCTTGAATCTCATATAATATAATACTGGCCTTTAATATTTTGTTATTTGATAAGAGTGTTTGCTATGTTGGCGGTTCAATACATTAATAAATAATACTATTTCATAGGGAAAAAAAGACATGCGCAGAAATGATTACACCCTTCTACGTTTAACATACATACATACATACATAAGATCACGACTGTATCCCATAAGGGGTAGTCAGAGACTGGGCACTCACTGCAAAAACAGATGACTGCCACAATCCACGTTTCACCAAAACTATAATGCACTTGATGTGATAGGTGGTGAGCTCATCGCCACCATGCGCTGTTGGATGCACAGTGCAGTTTAATTCCTTACTCGCCTTTTACGAGATCCATTGGATGAGATGGAGTGGTAGCATTCTTTTAAAGAGCCGGCACCACACGGCTGTATTATTACGTACTGTATATAAATCGCAATTGACAACCCCGTAGCTTGTTTGCCTAAGATCCTAGTCCTAGATGCGGCAGGAGCTCTAGGGTGTGTTTCAGTTATTTGTGTAATAAAAGTCATCATATTTTTTATAATCGCACTGTTGTATAATAATAAAGTCCTATTATACAATTGAATAAGAAATTATAATGAAACTTTAAATTAAGCAAGTAAAAAATATAAGTTTAGGCATGTAGAACTTTAAAGCGAGATCGTCAGAAGTGAGGGCGGTTTCAACTCAAAAATTTGCATAGGCTATAGCCCCGGCACCTGTTGTATTGTTGCGTTCCATCTGACAATAAAAACGCAACATAGCTAAACGGACTAATGCTTTGTTACACAGAAAATTCCTGTGTGACACTACACTGCCCTAATGGGCTCATATATTATATGAGATTTAAGAACTTATCTCGCAGGGTGGCCCCTGAGACATGAGCTCTTGAATCTCATATAATATAATATAATATAATAACTGGCCTTTAACATTTTGTTATTTGATAAGTGTTTGCTATGTTGGCGATTCCATAAATAATACTATTTCATAGGAAAAACGGCTACCACCCGTGTGGTAGCGGCCTAAGAGAATCTACCACCCCGTCTCATCCCGTGGGTGTCGTAAAAGTCGACAGTGGGAAAATGAAAACCAGGAGATGGGCAGCAGCATCTTGCTGGAACATCTGAATAAATAAACTGCGGTTGCCAACCCGCCTGCCAAGCGTGGCAACTATGGCAAAATCCCTCCAATATGAGAGCTACAAACTTTTGTGGCTATCTATGGGGGAGGCCTATGTTCAGCAGTGGACTTGTGATAGGCTGAAACGACGACGACGACGACATAGGAAAAAAAAGACATGCGTAGAAATGGTTACACCCTACTACGTTTAACAATATATCAAACATATTTTTTATTAAATTTTAACAATTAACAGAAAAATGCTTAATATAATATAAAACAAGAAGACATTCCATTCCATACCAGAGATGATACTTTAACATTCTAAAACTGATTTTAAACAATAACAACACAGTTTTTAGAAAATGTTTCTTAACTAATGTTACTTAACTAACACTTACCATCGAATCGTGACTTTTTATTGGATAATTTAACTAAAAGTGTAAAACGTTTACCTGGTTGTATGTGCAACGGCTGCCCATAACAAATGCTGTGACACACAGAACAGTACCCTGTAACACCACACTGAACCCGTCACCTCATAGTCAGTCAAGTCTCATATGCCCAGTGATTACACTACCTCTCAGTTCCGTTCAAACCGAAACAGTATGTTTGCACACTACTGCTTCACGGCAGAATAACTGGCCCTGGGGTGGTACCTACCTAGACGGATTCCTGCATAAGAATCCTACTTTCTACCATCAAGAAAAATGTAAATTCCTTTTTATTCGATTTAAAGATATTCCCTATTTATTTGGAAATAATGTAAAAAGTAAAAGTAATGTTTCATCCTATAATTGTCCCACTACTGAGCACAGGCCTCCTCTCATTTCTGAGAGGGTTTTGGAGCTATGAAGAATCCGCCACGCTGCTCCAATGCGGGTTGGCGGACTTCACATGTCTTCGAAATATTTTTAATTACTCTGACATGCAGGTCTCCTCACGATGTTTTCCTTCACCGCCGAGCACGTGGTAAGTCAGCACTTAAAATTGCAATTAACAATTTTAGTGGTGCCGGCACAGGTAATCGAACCCAGGTCACTCGCGTACTATGAAATTTAAAGCCAGCGCCTAGCCCCTGAGCTACCACGGTAAAAAAGTGAAAATATTATATTTTTCAAAACAACCTGTAACTTTTAAATGAATGAATTATTTATAGAAACATTTCTGAAACAATTTTGTCAGTAAGTAACAGTAAAAGTTCGGCTAGAAACTGTCTTCTTTAGTTATAAACAGTTTTATAAGTTCTGAAATGGCTGTAAAATTTTAAGTTGTTTTAAATATTCTAAGAGCGTTTTTATTATTCAAGGTAATTAGTTTACAGAAAAAATTCTATCATTAATGAAAATTTGATCAGTAATGATCGGCATGAACCAAATTTGACTTTTGCAAAATTTATGCGGAACACTGCTGCGACGATAGCAGCCGTGGTAGATCTAGGAGACTAGGTACTCGCCTTAAATGTCATAGTATGCGAGTGACTGGAATTCAATCACCAGTCCCGGCACCTCCAAAATTGTTCTGCAATTATAAGTTCTGATTTTCCGCATGCTCAGCGGTGAAGGAAAACATCGTGAGGAAACCTACATTGGAACAGTGTGGATAATTCTTCCCTATCAGAAATGAGAGGAGGAGGAGGCTCAGCAGTACATTGTTGCTTTACCTTTTTTAATAACTTTTTAATGATAAAAACTGACAAGAGATAGAAGAAAGAAAGAATAAGGAAAGAAATTCTTTTTCAGAGTGTAAGAAGATAGAAAAAAAGAAATTCTTTTTCCTCAGTTCAATATTCCTTAGTTTCAAAATTTAAAACTGAGATAAAATATATAATTTTTAGCATAGTGCATCATAAAAGGACTACATGGCGAGTGGACATAAAACGTAAACTTAACTTGTTCTTTTAGAATTTGTAAGTAATTTTCATATTATTTTTGGTGTCGAGTGAAGAAAACGTACAGCCTCATCTCCTCTCATAGAAATCATAAAAGGCGAGCCACGAAAATGCTATACATATAATAGGATTGGGTTTAGGATAATGGGATGAATATTTCGAATATAACGGACACAAATACAGACCTGAATCCACGTGAAAGGTGTGCGTCTGATAATCCTAGTGAATGATGAGCCAGCTTATGAACAGACTATGTTCAGAAGCGAAAATTTTGACTACAAGTAGTATATTATTGTGTTTGGATGGTGGTGGCAGGATCAGTTATTGGCTAGAAGGGCACGAAGAGCTAGCGTAATCCATGACCATATGAGACTTAAGAACTGATGTATCTGGGTGACGAGCGCAGTATGGTGCCTTACCATCAGGTGACAGATTTAGCTGATGTTTTAATATGAACAGTCAATTAGAAGAAAAGTCTAGATTACTTTGTACTAGTCATTTGAAAAGCATTAACATAATTTGAAAGATTATTTTATTTTATTCGTTTAATTATAATACTATCTGTAAAGTTAATGTTCTAGTATTTGATTATTTTATTTAATACTTTAGGCTTTAGTTAATTAAGCTTTTTTGGATAAAGTGACGAAACGAGCATAACGTTCACCTGATGGAAAGTGCAACGTCAGCCCATAACAAATTCTGTGTCACTCAGAACACTTCTGTGTGACCATGTCCGTCACCTTGAGACATCAGTTCTTAAGTCCCATATGCCCAGTGGCAAATGTCATTTTTTTTTATATATGAGATGTCTTTTATGTAAATTTGACATTTAGTACATAGTTTACACGGCCTTGGTAACTAATGATAGCTCTCAGTGCCTTTCAAACCGAAACACATTAATGTTTGCACACTACTGCTTCACGGCAGAATAACTGGCCTGGGGCGGTACCTACCTGGAGCGATTCCTACATAGTAATCCTACCACAACTGAATCATTAAATAAGGTTTTCATAAAAATAATTTAAAGAGCAATTCAATTTTAAGTTTCCAGAATGGAGCCTGCAACTGATTGCAAATGAGGCTCACTCGAATCAATTGTCCTGAAAAAGCCCTTCTATCAAATGGACTAAAAGTAAGAAGCCTTCGATAATCGACGTTTGAGTTGAACGAGGCATTGAAGTTGTAATCGCATTTGATTGCCTAATGATTTGATTCTGATTTAAACTGTAGCAAAATTTCTGATTAAATGTAAGTGATGGATATTTTCTTATAATTTTCGACTAAGGGGCTGCAGAATAATTCTGGTATATGATAGATTTCTCTGAGCAATTCATCGTGAGTCGCTAAATTTTTGTATTTTGGGAAATTTCCATTCTACCCAACATTTCATCCATTCGATTATTTATCCCTAATCAGTCGGTTATCTTACATAAATACCGCAGAAGAGATAAGGTACAGGAAGACCATAGCGCCATCTTCGCTTTTAAAGTAACAGCCTATTAATATCTCACTGCTTAACACAGGCCTCCTAGCATTCTTGAGAGGGTTTTGAGATAATTAGAGCAGCGTGGCAGACACGCTAATAATCAAATTTATATATATAATGGTCAAAATCAGTGATATTTGATATTCTTGAGATTAAAGTAACGACGCAAATGACTGAAAAATAAACTGAGCTTTATCCATCAGTGGAATGTCCAATGTAGGTGAGACCTTTTAAGCCGGGAGCGACTATAAATGTTCCCTTGCTTTGCATTATCTTTAGCTAAATTTAATTTGCTAAGATCTGCATTCAAAATTAAAACAAATGTTTAGTACCTAGATTTGAACAGCACCGCCCGCCCTCCTTCAACGGCGTTCACAAGAAAACTAGTATCGCCACTGGGAACCGGTAGCAGATGCCCTCCACTACTACAACACTACCAATAGGCTATTCATACCAGTAAAGAACGAGAACACAACACGTCACAAAGAGTTATCTAGCTGTACTTCTCACGTGTGGCTAAACAGGTTACTCGTCTAGTTAGGTACCACCCCAGGGCCAGTTATTCTGCCGTGAAGCAGTAGTGTGTAAACATTACTGTGTTTCGGTTTGAACGGCACTGAGAGCTATCATTAGTTACCAAGGCCGTGTAAACTATGTACTAAATGTCAAATTTACATAAAAGACATCTCATATATAAAAAAAAATGACATTTGCTATTATTTAGCTCTCTTCTTTTTAAGCATTATCAAGTTGTACTCAAGTGTTATTGACTCTACGATTGACAGCTTAGTCCGTGCGACAGGCTCAGACTTTGTTCTTTACTGTAATGGATTTCTACCAAATTACGCCTGATTCTATTAATTAAAACTCAATTGAAACCACTTTATTAAACAAATATAATAGAAATGAAAAAATAAATTTTTCAACGTTCAAGATTACAAAAACTTTTTCATCGAAAATCTTTTCAAATTCGCCTTTTGTTTAAGAAATGATCAACTTTTAAATTCTAATTTAATGCCTCCAGCAATTGCAAACTACGCTTAATTGAGTCAATTGTCTCTGAAAAGCCTTTTTTAATGAAATGGCCTAGAAAGCGGTCGTCGATAAGAGGAACTAATATTTAATAAGAATTTTTGTCAGCTAAAATTTGATCAGAAACATTTTCGATTCAATTGCAGTATAAACCTGGACGTTCAATTTTTATTCTGTATTCTTTTCATTTCAACTTGAGACAAAGTATATATAAAGAAAACAATGATTGTTAAACTAAAACGTAAAAATAACAAAAACGAAACAATAAACAGAAATCCAAAAACGTAAATTGCGTTGGCTGCGGCCGAAGGTTCGTAAAAAAATATTAACTTACTTATCTAAACTAATATTATAAAGAGGACTGATTTGATTTTTTTTTTTGATTTGTGCCGTGTGCTGGCGGCTCGTTAAAAGAATAATACCACTCCATCTCATTCAATGGATCTCGCAAAAGATGAGTAAGGAATTAAACTGCACTCTGCACCCAACAGCGCATGGTGGCGATGGGCTCACCACCTATCACACCAAGTGCATTATATTGTTTTGGTGAAACGTGGATTGTGGCAGTCATCTACTTTTGCAGTGAGTGCCCAGTCTCTGACTACCCCTTATGGGACACAGTCGTGATCTTATGTATGTATGTATATGTTTTTTGATTTAACTCAAAAACTACTGAACCGATTTTTAAAATTCTTTCACCTTTTTACAACTACATTGTCACCGACTAACATGAGTTGTATTTAATAAAAAAAAAACCGAGATTCCTACGAAAATTGTTATGATGTAACTCAATGTATCCAAAAGTCATTATTTGGCGTGCGCTGCAAAAACTATATATGATAAAGAAAATAATGTACTACATTTTCATAGCATTCATCATTACGCACAAAAAAGTCCGCGAGGCTATATGTCTAACTATTATAGTTAATGATTTCTTATATTTACGCGAACTACACATTTAAATGAAACTAATTTTACGGATTTTATCGCGTTTATTTTTATTATTTATAACCCCCTGTCTGTCTGGGACTGTCCCCCCCGTGACCATGGGTGCTGTAAAGCACTCGAAACGCCGGGTTATAAATAATAAA
Source organism: Luehdorfia chinensis (assembly GCA_019845155.1). Taxonomy (NCBI): domain Eukaryota; kingdom Metazoa; phylum Arthropoda; class Insecta; order Lepidoptera; family Papilionidae; genus Luehdorfia; species Luehdorfia chinensis. The sequence continues at coordinate 113,616 of JAHVAK010000548.1, read as the reverse complement.
AATAAACGCGATAAAATCCGTAAAATTAGTTTCATTTAAATATTATAGTTAAGTCACAATATAACCGCTTTTTGTTCAAATTAGTCAATCAAAACACGGGTAGAATCGAAAGGTGGGTGACATTCGCATCATGATATTAATCCTTATCCTACAAAATAGTTTCATAGTCAAGGTTGATTATGTACAGTTCTCTTTAACTTATTCGAATCGGACCTATTGTTTAGTAGTTACGATAGGTATAAAAATGCAAAAAGTAAGAAAACTCCCGCGGTGTGAGCGAACAGCCTAGCGCTCGCCCGCGCTACTCGCGAATAGGCTAAGATCTATTAATTACTTTCCTACTCGTATTATTTTTTGCAAACTAGAAACAATTGAATAGTAGTTTTTTTAATTTTAATTATATATTTTTTTATTTAAAACTTTGAAACGCTCTATAAAAAATACAGCAGCCGCGGTGTCTTTCGAACGACGCGCCGCCACCACGGCTTCATGCAACTTGGGCATCATCGAGGTGCGCGGCTCCCTTTGCGCAGCGGTCGAGGGCGGTCGTTTTATTTTGCTACAACGACATCCAATATTGACTATATTTCATGTGTTATGCTCCTATCAAACTAATCCTATCAAAATAACGTAATCTGATCTGACCAGCTGCAGAGCCGCCGATGAGAATAGCCGCTTCAAAAAATGTTAGTGAAGGGATTGTTGTTGTTCTGTTTGTCCAAATAAAGTACTAATTTATCTTTCTAATATCTATCTACCCGTGCGAAGCCGGGGCGGATCGCTTGTAAAATATATTTTTAATTAAAATTACAAAATATGTTACTATAGCTAATTATTTTAACAGAATGGAATTGGTGTAATTGAGTACATGATATTTTATAAATCCGGCGCTTGGCTTGAATTGCTGTTGGTTTACATAGTAACTGTTTTAAGTACATAGTAAGCGATCGTCATAGCATAGGTATTGTAACTCGGAACACAATTAGAAATGTAATGAAAACAACAAAAGCAACAAAATTAAACAAATTATCTGGAAACACCACTATCATATCAACAAGTTGATGGATAGTAAAGATGGTGGACATAACCCAACCGATGACAATACATCACATTTCAATGGAAAATGTTCGTTTCATTAAATGTACTCTACTATTCTGTAGTATTAAAATGCTGTTTCTTTAGCTTTTGCCTCGCGGCTTCCTGAATAGACTATAGCAAAATTATTTCAAAGCTTGTTAGAAAAGGGACTGTTTGCAAGTAATATAGACTTTTACATCTTCCGTCTCGAACCTCTCTGACCGTGAGCTCATTGCCGCGTAAAGTAACTTCATTCTTCGGTTATTAACTTATGCCAGTCGATCAAAACGAAAGACACCCACGGCCGAAGATGATGTATTGGATTCTCAAACGTCCGTGCCACATGTCAATCTATTAAGGTTACTTCTAATTTTTTAAACGAGCAAAACGTTCACCTGATGGTAAGTGCAACGTCTGGCCATTACAAATGCTGTGTGACCCAGAAATTTCTGTGTGACACCACACTGTCCATGACACCCTGAGACAAGTTCTTAAGCCATAAGTTGAAACCGAAACACAGTAATGTTTGCACGCTACTGCTTCACGGCAGAATAACTGGCCCTTGAGTGGTACCTACCTAGCCGGAGAGACCTAGACGGATTCCTGCATAGGAATCCTACCACCAGTACATAATACATTTATTATAAAAATTTGATATATGATCCACTTGTCTTGTTAGTATATTACACCTGCCACAATAGCTCACCACCCTTTTTTTTTTATTGTATAAAGTGACGAAACGACCAAAACGTTCACCTGATGGTAAGTGCAACGTCCGCCCACAGCAAATGCTGTGTCACCCAGAATATTTCTGTGTGACACCACACTGCGCTCGTCACCCTGAGACATCAGTTCTTAAGTCTCAAATGCCCAGTGATTACGCTAGCTCACAGTGCCCTTCAAACCGAAACACAGTAATGCTTGCACACTACTGCTTCACGGCAGAATAACTGGCCCTGGGGTGGTACCTACCTAGACGGATTCCTGCATAGGAATCCTACCACCAGTAAAAACACTACGGGTTGACTGACAGAATATGCAGATAGGCATTAAGTTGCCCATTGTTACCTTAGAATTTAAGGTTGAACAATGAATAGCGAAATTATAATATAAAAAATAAATTAGATATAGTATACAACAGTCTCGTGCCGAGAGGTGGCGGTCTAAGAAAATCTTCCTCCCCATCTCATCCTATGGGTTTCGTAAAAGTCGACAGAGGGAAAATGAAGACCAGTAGATGGGCAGCAGAATTTTCCTGGAACATCTGAACAAATAAACTGCTGTTGCCAACGCGCCTGCCATGCGTGGCAACTACAGCAAAATCCCTTTAAAGTGTGAGCAAAATATTTTTTTGCTATCTATTGGGGAGGCCTGTGTTCAGCAGTGGACTTGTGATAGGCTAAAATAATAATGATGATGATACATCAGCCGGCATATCTACATGCTAACTCATTAGTTCTGTGTAGGAACCCTAGTCGCACATACTGTATGACTGCGCCGGATTCTTCAATAATTTATCTGACTCTTCCAGCAATTGTATCGAATTTTAATTGATTGCTTTTATACTTGCAGCACCATAATAATCCACGTAGATGACATCTCTGGCTAATGTTATAGTTTGTCATTTAATTTCTGCTTTCATTTATTTTAAGAATTCATAATTGAATCCCTTTGTTAGTCCGGCTTTATGCGCAATTCCTTCCCCCCGACTGAAGTACTGACCGAGCCGAGGTCTGGCCTTCTTGGGCACCCTCAATTCAGCTACTGTCGTGAACCGGGTAACGGTCCAAGCCGAGGTCCCCTCACGGAGGCCCTTGCGCCGGTTGCCCATGAAAGGTTTTGACTGAGCGCCCTCAGTCCCGCCCACTGTGCAATTCGGCGAAGCAGTGAAAGCCCTCGGGCTAATAGTGACCATCAGTTCTAAAAAAAAACGCAATTCAGGCAATTTCAATCTCAGATCTGATTGTAGTCATGTTAACTGAGTTAACTGTGCCGGATTCTTTGATATTTACACAAACACTTCCAGCAAACCTATCGTATTAGAATACCATTGGATAGAATGTGGGGTACATGTACTCGTACATAGATGTAAGGTACATGTTAAGGCTTCCCTGACTACTACCAATCCCTGCGGCACTATAATATCCTACGCAGATGTCGCTTCTGGTTTTTGTTACAATTTTACAATTTAAATGAAACTAATTTTACGGATTTTATCGCGTTTAATTTTTACTATTTATAACCCGACATTTCGAGTGCTTTACCATGGGTGCTGTAAAGCACTCGAAACGTCGGGTTATAAGTAGTAAAAATTAAACGCGATAAAATCCTTAAAATTAGTTTCATTTAAATGAGTAGTGTTCGCGTAAATATAAGAAATCATTACAATTTTACAATTTCAACTATCAATTTTATTTTTTATGTTCATCAACCCTTAAGAATTAATAATTTAAACAAACTCAGCTAGAATTGTTTTTGTTATCGTGTTTTAGACATCTAAATTAACATAACTTGCAGAATGCATCGCATCGCACCGACTTTATTAAGCAATGCGTCGCAACAAGTCATAATCACATTCCTAGTTCCGTAACAAGAAGATGAATGCAGTTATGCTTTATGAGTTGCCTGTCTTGATCCGCTGCGGTCGGAATTCACTACACTATTAATGAGATGATTAATGCGAAAGACTCAACAAAAGCCGCGATTGTAATAAACCTAAGATAGAATATTATCCAATAATCGTAACTTGAATATTGTTTTCTTTATTTAAGAATTAGACAATTGTATGGCACGCCATGCCTTTGATAAGTTTATCTAGATATGTTTGTAATCCATACTAATATTATAAACTCTCTCTGTCCCTTTGTCTGCTTGTTACCTTTTCACCGCTGAACCGATCGTGACGAAATTTGACACAGAGATAGCTTGCATCCTGGAGACGGACATAGAATACTTTATATCCAGAAAGATCGAAATGTTCCTACTGGATATTTAAAAAAAAACTATATCCACGCGGACGAAGTCGCGGGCATTAACCAGTTGTACATATAGATTATTCAATTTAATATAAATGCTTTTTGGCTCCTGCTAATCATTTCACGAACCTTTTAGTGGCTCTTTTTGGTATCTGTACACAATACGAGCAGGTACCTAGAAACTACTTTTGTTTACTCACTGAATTGATATGCTCTATTTTCAGAGTAATGAAAGGAGTTTAGAAATGATGAATTTCTCCTAGCCGATTTTGACCACGGCGACAACTTCCGAACACTGTCGAGAGCCATCAACTGCGCAGGAGATATTATAGTGCCACAAGTGTACGCGCAAACACAGAGGCACTCACTCGTCCCAACCTATCCGCGCCCGATGTAAAGCTAATGGGATAAAATCGGAGGTAGGCTAGGATGCAGTGTCAGAAACACGGGGACAATCACAACACAACCAGACCCGAAAACCAACAATTTGTGTTTTAGCACAAATGTTGGCTCCGGCTGGGAATCGAACCCAGGACCCGCGGCTTAGAAGTCAGGTACTCTGACCACTAGGCCACGTGGTCGAAGTTTAGAAATAATACTATTCTATACTAATATACTATAATAATAGCCTCAGAGAAAATTATTTCCCTAATGAAGTTTTTTTTGTATATGAGAACGTGACGAAACGAGCAAAACTAAGCAAAACGTTCACCTAATGGTAAGTGTAACGTCTGCCGTAAACAAATGCTGTGACACCCCGAACATTTCTGTGTAGCACCACACTGCGCCTGTCACCCTGACACATCAGTCCTTAAGTCTCATATGCCCATTGATTACGCTAGCACTCAGTGCCCTCCAAACCGAAACACAGTTATGTTCGCACACTGCTGCTTCACGGCAGAAAAACTGGCCCTGGGGTGGTACCTACCTAGACGGATTGCTGCATAGGAATTATTATTAATAAAAAAAACCAACAGCCCCTGGACAGTCAATTGAAGTATTAAGATCTCTCCCAAGTTCGGCTGAGGTGCCGTAATCACACCGTTAGACAGGTGCATTAAGTTCACACTTTAGGCTCAGATACAGATCTAGATAATTAATTTCAGCCATATTTGTCATAGCGCCGTCGTAGCTCAGGAGCTAGGCGCTCGCTTTAAATTTCGTAGTACGCGAGTGACCTGGTTTCGATTCCCGGTGCCAGCAGCACTAAAATTGTTAATTGCAATTTTAAGTGCTGATTTACCACGTGCTCGACGGTGAAGGAAGACATCGTGAGGAAACCTGCGTGTCTGAGAAATAAAAAATATTTCGAAGACATGTGTAGTCCGCCAACCCGCGTTGAAGCAGCGTGGCGGATTCTTCCCAGCTCCAAAACCCTCTTAGAAATGAGAGGAGGCATGTGCTAATCATTAATCTTACTTCTTCTGCTTTCTTCTATTTATTTAACGATGCCCCACACTAGGATTTCTCCTGCAACTTGAGTGAGTTTAATAAAGATACATTTCAACAAAACTGCAATATGGCTGCTCCGGCTGGGATGCGAACAGGACACGCGGCGTAGAAGTCACCATTTATACTGGACCACTAAACCACCGTCGTCTGTAAACATATACGCATTAGTTTTTTTTTTTATTGGATAAAGTGATGAAACGAGCAAAACGTTCACCTGATGGTAAGTGCAACGTCTGCCCATAACAAATGCTGTGTAACCCAGAAAATTTCTTTGTGACACCACACTCTGTCCATCACCCTGAGACATAAGTTCTTACGTCTCATATGCCTAGTGATTACGCTAGCTCACAGTGCCCTTCAAACCGAAACACAGTAATGTTTGCAACGTATTGCTTCACGGCAGAATAATTGGCTCTGGGGTGGCACCTACCTAGACGGATTCCTGCATAGGAATCCTACCACTAATAGTATCACTAATAAAAATTATAATATCAAACTCTGAACGTTCTGACAGCGCATAAACCTAAAAACAATATAAAATGAAATAGCCATTTCATGCCTTTACGAATAAACACGAAAAACCGTTTGGATGTTGTTGTTTTGTTCCGTAGTTAACTATTCATTTCGCTTCCATACCGTTGTGTTGAATTGTGCTCGTCCACTACGTTATCTCTCAACGTAGTTTCTATATACATAACAAAAGGTACGTTTTCCCATGCGCGCTTTAAATTCATAATGCCGTACAGCCTTTAACTGGTTTTTTTTTATTGGATACGAGCAAAACGCCTGATGGTAAGTGCAACGTTTGCCCATGACCATGGGCGATCATCCCGGCTATTCCTTCGGATGACCTATAACGCCCCGCAAAATACAACCTTATAGTTAATATAATCAGGCGTTACTTTGCCAAAATTCTACCGTCACTCGTCGTCATCCGACTGTCGTCATCCGACTGTCAACCACCGAGTAGACTCGGCGGTTGACAGTCGTAGAGTCAATATCACTTGATAATGCCTCGTTTTGAGGTGAAACACGTGTCGTGTTCTCGACTTCAGTGGTGTGTATTGCCTAGTGGTAGTATTGTAGTGGTGGAGGGTATCTGGTGGCGGCTCCCAGTGGCGGTATTGGTATTCTTGTGCACGCTGTTGTGGGAGGGCGGGCGGTGCTCTTCAAAACTAGGTAATACACACCATTTTACATTTTGCATGCGGATCTTAGCAAATTAACTTTCTTTCCTTTAAAATACAACCTTCACCCACTCCATCGAATGCTCCAGTAATAACGTGATCGGCGGTGGAGGCATGCAAAACAGACACCATATCTTTAATTTCATTATTACCTATGTTCAACGATGGACTATGATACGGTGAAATGATCATGTCATCATCATCATTGATTTCCTATGTACCGTCCGTAATATATATACATTTTTATGTAACTTGCAATTTATACGCTGATTCAGTGTATCTAAGTACTTTATGATAATTCCAATTATACAATCTTATATAAATTACGAAGTGTTTTAATTAAAAAATAAGCACTTCCATTTGTGTTTGAGGAGACAATGCTCGAAAATTAAACTTGATAATAATATCCGTAAATATAAGAAATCATAATATAATTGTATATTGGCCAAACATTTTGAAATACTTTCATATGCTGGTGGAACCGATAACATTGGCAACCTCGTACCGGTAAACGCAGTGTAGGCGACCACCCACTAGATGGAGCGACGGATGCGAATGTTTAGTGATTCGTGACTAAGTAGTTCAACTCTTAATTTCAATTTTTAGTATCTAGAAGTAGTCAAAACCACCCGTAAAACACTATCATTATGATTCATTATAAAATTTCAAAGCAATTTACGAATCTTTATAGCGGCAGTAATAACAAAACTCGAGCTATCTTCATTTCTTGTTAGCATTCTTTAACGGTAACGCTTTAAATGTTACCATAAATTCCGCAACTTAAAATAAATTTCTGAACAAGTAACTCATTTTCTGCTAATAGACAAGTTTTGTAATTAGTAAAATTAAAATCCTCCTCCACTGCTGCAGCCGCTCTATAATTAGGTTGCTGCAAATAAGGAGACTGACTTCTACTATATTTTTTTAACATTTGCTGCAAGAAAGTGCACATAAAGAGTATCTTTTAAATAAAACTTTTGAATTTTCGTTTAATCTTCAGCAAATTGCTTTACTTCCTTACAATAATAATGGGAAAAGGATCCTACGATCTTTAAAATATATAACTTAAAATCCAGATTTCTCACAGCGACTTAACGATGGTGCGTCTGGATTTGCATAACCCGTTTAATTTTCTATAGATTAGCATTCAAATGAAACTCTTAAAATAAAAGTTCATCAGAGCCTTGAGTATTGTATATAACTTGCTACTAGGTTATGACGAAAATATTATGTTTGAATATAATATTTTTGTTAGCCTATATTATATTCCTAAGTTAGAATAAGATAATTCTCAATTCGCACCTTACGGCACAACTTTAAATTCCATCGTCACCACCTTGATGGTTGGCATTCCAACACAGTGCGTTTTTCGTGGAATTTTCTGCCACGCACTTGCACTTAATGGAATGTGCTGCCGTCAGCGGTTTTTTCCGGACCGATACGACTTAGGGACCTTCAAGAAAAGAGCCTATTCCTTTCTCAAAGGCCGGCTACGTTTCTGCTATTCCTCTGGTATTGCAGGTGTTCATGGGCGGCGGTGATCACTTACCATCGCGTGAGCCACCTGCTCGTTTGCCCCCTTTTCTATAAAAAAAAAGGTACCTAGCAGATGTTTTATGAGGCGACAATCGTCCTTTATATTGTATATATTGTTTAATAAAAGCAGTAAGTAAGAAAGTAAAAGCGTGTTCAGATTAATTTACGAGACAGTTTTTAATAATTTTTCGTACCGAAAAATGTGCGGGCATGTATTTCGATCTGCCGCAATATTGAATATTAAGCCCTTTTAATATTAGTTAAAGAATTGTGAAATTCGTTTTTAACCGACTTTGAAGTCTTGTCATAAAAAGGAGCAGGTTCTCAGTTCGTCGGAACATTTTCTTTTGTCTGTTCAGCGATAATTCCTTAGCACGTGGATCGATATCGATGATTCATTTTTATTAGAAACCTTAGGTCCCATATAAATTTGCTCAAGTTCTGGTGATAAGATCCATAAGAAAATTATCAAACTCTTAAATTCACGTAAACATGCGCATGATTTAACGTTTTTTTTTTAAACTCAATATTTAACAAAATATCAAATTTATAAAACACATAAGAATTAAAACGATTTACGAATTTTATCGTGATAAATGTTAAAGTATTTATAACTCGACGTTTCGAGTGCTTTACAGCACCCATGGTCACGAAAGGTCTGAGGTGAAATATCTCCGGATGTCATAGTTAAAGTAAGTAAGTAAGTCATAGTTAATCCGGGGCACCTTCAGCATTTAATTATTATTTTTGGTCCGATCTACGCCGAAAGAGCTAACTGTCTTGAAGTCTTGCAGTGGTATGCATGGTTTTTGATTTAATTTTATTCATTATAGGATGTCAGGCCGGTGGTAGTATCCAACCCATGCTGAACAAAGTAAACAAATAGCCAGTAAATTAACAGCCTAAAACATCCGATAAATACATACATAAGATCACGACTGTATCCCATATGGGGTAGTCAGAGACCAGTCTCTGCCCAGGCACTCACTGCAAAAACAGATGACAGTCCACGTTTCACCAAAACAATATATTGCACTTGGCGTGATAGGTGGTGAGCGCATCGCCACCATGCGCTATTGGCTGCACAGTGCAGTTTTATTCCTTACTCGCCTTTTACGAGATCCATTGGATGAGATGGAGTGGAAGTATTCTTATAACGAGCCGCCACCACACGGTATAACATCATAAACATCCCACTGCTGTGCAAACGCCTCCTCTTATTTCTGAAAGAGTTTTGGACCCGGAAATGAACCACCGCGTGTCTACAAAAAGCAGGCATAAGAGACACATTCACAATCTAGATAGTGTGGTCTCTCTTACATAAGACAAAAAAAATATCCATAAAACCCGCGTAAAAGAACACATAGCTGACATGAGCGTCAACGCTCTAGGAAGTCTGCAATATGTGACAATTTCTAGATCACCCCAACCATTACATCAGATTTGATAGACCACAAATCCTTGCAAAAAAACACCGATTCCAACAAACGATGATTCGCGAGGCTATTGAAATTAAAAAACATCCTAATTTTAATAGAGAAGATGGTTGAGTGTTACCACCGGCTTGGGATCCTATAATTAACAAAATTAAATCGAAAACCAAGCATACATCTGCAAGACTTCAAGACACTGTAAGCTCATTTTGCGTAGATCAGACCAAAAATAACAATAAAAAGCTGAAGGTACCCCGGATTAACTATGAAATCGGGACATCTGTCACCTCAGTTCCCTCCGTGACCATGGGTGCTGTAAAGTACTCGAAACGTCGGACTATAAATATGTAGTTTAAAAATTAAACGCGATAAAATCCGCAAAAGTGGTTTTATTAAATGGTATTTTATGTTTTTTTTAAATCTTATTCAGGATAAGGCTAACCGAATTTACTTGTTTTACGCCTAATCAGTTTTTACGGCATCGTTTTGATTGTGATTATTAATTACTATTTGTAAAAATTATTTAACAGTATTGAAGTTGAATTTATATCTTTAATATCTATATTCATTAAATTCTCAGTTTCAAAAGCGAATTATAACAAGAGATACTCGTATTATGTGATGCTCTGCTTTGTCTTGTACGTACATGCTGAGTCACTGTTGTCGGCTGCCTCGGAATAATAGAGCTCACCGCATTATGAATTTATGTCATGAAAAATGAACCTTCTGTAATGTTAATAAAGACTAGATCAAAAGATCGCGGTCACTGAAATAACAATATAATGTACGAGAGGAATGTCTATTTCGTGCATTTAACAGAGCAAGTTAATATAAATAATGTAGATGCGGCTTTAATTATTTATTAATTAATTTATTTAATCTTAATTTGCACACACAAAAATAATAATGTACAAAAAGGCGGACTTAATGCTACACTAAACGCGTAGCAAAGGTATACCAATAAAAGTCTACCTTCGGGACAAGCAGATAAGATGCGGTGGGTGACAAAACAAAATAAAATAAAAAAATAGGACTGCAATTTACTAAAAAATATAGCTGGTAGTATTCCTATGCAGGAGGAGACCACTGCAGGGCCAGTTATTCTGCCGTGAAACAGTAGTATTTAAACGTAACTGTGTTCCGGTCTTAAGGGCACTGAGAGCTAGTGTAATTACTGAGCATATAAGACTTAAGAGCTGATGTCTCAGGTGACGTGCGCAGTGTGGTATAATACAGAAATGTTCTTGGTGTCGCGGCACTTGTTATGGACAAATGTTTCACGTACCATCAGGTGAACGTTTTGTTCGTCTAATGACTTTTTCAAAAAAAATTAATAAAAATACGTTTAGGTCTCATGTATGTTTAGACAGCCGATCTTCAGTTGATGTTACTCTGATGAGATCTGAAATGGTTCCAGTTCATATACATTTTATCAAATTTTACTCGTGATAGGATTCACCACCACTGCTTTACTTAAGGTGACCGATGATGTTAAACAAGGAAAGGAAAACAAGAAAGTTACAGTGACGGTGCTAGTAGACTTTTCTAATGCTTTGAACAAAGTCGACCACGATTTTCTCCTGCCAGTAGTAGGGAAGATGGTTTCCCTATTGAAATTAGGATGTTTTTTTTAATTTCAATAGCTTCGCGAATCATCCTTGGTAGGAAACGGTGTTCTTTTGCAAGGATTTGTGGTCTATCAGCTCTGATATAAAGGTTAGGGTAATCCAGAACATGGTGACAGACTGCAGACTGCCTAGAGCATCGAAGCTTCACATCAGCTATAAGTTTAAATTAAGGCCGAAAAAATCCGTAAGAATTGTTTTTTTTTTTAAATGTAAGAAACCATTATGTGAATCGGAAGAACTGATGTCTAAGGCTAATGAATCAAGTGAATGATTTCATATACTAGGCAGTCGCATACCAGCAGGTGAATGAAGTACTCGTCTATCACCTGCTACGATAAAAAAAGCGTATAAGACTTAAGAACTTATGTCTCACCGTGTCGAGGTAGGTACCACCCCAGGGCCAGTTATTCTGCCGTTAAGCAGTAGTGTGCAAACATTACTGTGTTCCGGTTTCGGTTCCGGCACTGAGAGCTAGCGTAATCACTGGGCATATGAGACTTAAGAACTTTTGTCTCAGGGTGACGGGCTCAGTGTGGTGCTACACAGAAATATTCTTAGTAACACAGCATCTGTTTTGGGCAAACGTTGCACTTGCCATCAGGTGAACGTTTTGCTCGTCTCGACACTTTATCAAATAAAAATATATATATATTGTGATATGTTCGTCTGTAATTAGCACGCACATCAAACTTTTTTACATAACTTCATTTAGGGGATGGACTAAATGTGTGTACTGCCCATCTCCTGGTTATTATTTTCCCTTTGTCGATTTTTACGACACCCACGTGATGAGATGGGGTGGTAGATTCTCTTAAAACGCTACCACACGGTTCTGTTATTATTATAAAAGGACATTGGAAAATGACTAAAAAAGAGTATACCTGTGGAGTTTATTTCGTCTGTTTCTTCTCCTTACAGAGGAACATCGTTCAGAAACGGCGTGGCCTAGTGGTCAGAGTACCTGACTTCTAAGCCGCGGGTCCTGAGTTCGAATCCCAGCCGGAGCCAACATTTGTGCTAAAACATAAATTGTTGGTTTTCGTTGTGTTGTGATTGTCCCCGTGTTTCTGACACTGCATCCTAGCCTACCTCCGATCTTATCACATCAGCGTTACATCGGGCGCGGGTAGGTTGGGACGAGTGAGTGCCTCTGTGTTTGCGCGTACACTTGTGGCACTATAATATCTCCTGCGCAGTTGATGGCTCTCGAAAGTATTCGGCAGTTGTCGCCGTGGTCGAAATCGGCTAGGAGAACATCATCATCACAGAGTGTCAAAAAATGAGTGTAAACTATAAAAAAATGACTGTAAAAGAAATGTAAAAAAACTAAATCTGAATTTCTTAAGACAGAAAATAAATATATTTCATTTCATTTCAGTGGGTGACGCCGGTATTGTTATGTGCAGGCTTCACACTTGCAATCCACTGAACGATTTACTCGTCTCGTTACTGACGAATTAAAATAGATATACATACATAAGATCACGACTGTATCCCATAAGGGGTAGTCAGAGACTGGGCACTCACTGCAAAAGCAGATGACTGCCACAATCCACGTTTCACCAAAACAATATAATGCACTTTGTGTGATAGGTGATGAGCCCATCGCCACCATTCGCTATTGGGTGCACAGTGCAGTTCCTTAAAATAGATATTCATGTTTGTATAAATTTTAACCCTAAAATTAATTACATTGTACCGCTATAGTCACATAATAAATTAATTCAATGTTACTGTATGTGGAATTATTAAAATTGGTCCGACCGCTTGCGGACGTTACAAACGGGCGGTAATAAGAGCACGAAACCAACGCAACTGCTAACGCGCCGGTGATACAATGGGAGCGCAGTTCGCAACTTAAAAATATTAGTGACATATTTTGTAAGTGACGCATGTAGGACGCATGTAGGATTATTTACCTACATAGGTGGTAGGATTCCGTCCAGGAATCCGTCTAGGTAGGTTGAAACCAGCTAGAATAACTGGCCTTGCGGGGCATAACTCGTCTCGTCACTTTATCCTATAATTAAAAAAAAAACATACTTGTATGTTGTTATATTCCTAGTAACATATTTATAATTTTGGAGCCTACACATTAAAAAATAAATATACTCAGGCGCCTGCCTGACGCGCTATAGATATTTGTCGACCGCGTGACGTAGTGGTTAGCGTACCTGACTCCTGCGCCACCGGTCCTGGGTTCGATTCCCAGCCGGAGGTAACATTTGTGCCAAAACACAAATAGTTGCTTTTTGGGTCTGGTTGTGTTGTGCATGTGAAATGTATGTTTGTAAAAACGCACCCACGATACAGGAGAAAATCCTACTGTGAGGCATCGTTTTTTTTTATAAAAATGAGAAAAATGAAAATGAGATAAAGACAAAAAAGACTTCTGCGTCATGGGTCGCGGAATTGATTACCAGTTTAGGTTTTAGTGTATTCGCAATTTAAACGCACCCACGACAGAATTAACACTATCCCGAGTAAAAATGCTTAAAATCTAAATTATCACTATCCCGAGTAAAAATGCTTATCTAAACAGAGAATTCATATTGAAAAAAAAACTTGCTCTGGTAGTGACTTCAACTTAGAATAATACTTTTTTTCCAGCTTAGCTAATGGGCGTGAATTTTTTCGAGCATTATCCGCTTAGCACTTTGCATTATTAACGTTCACTGAAATTGCGACGATGCGAATGGTTTCCTTCTCATTTTCATTTTGTGTTAAATATAAATGACACTTAATAATTCCTCATATTTTGATACATTTAAATGAAACTAATTTTACGGATTTTATCGCGTTTAACTTTACTATTTACAACCCGACATTTTGAGTGTTTTTTTTTATTTGATAGAGCGACTAAACGAGCAAAACGTTCACCGGATGTAAAGTGCAACGTTTACCCATTACAAATGCTATGTCACCAAGAAAATTTCTGTAACACTACACTGCGCCCGTCACCCTGAGACATCGGTTATTAAGTCTCATATGCCCAGTGATTGCGCTGGCTCACAGTGCCCTTCAAACCGAAACACAGTTATGTTTGCACACTACTGCTTCACGGTAGAATAACTGGCCCTGGGGTGGTACCTACCTAGACGGATTCCTGCATAGGAATCCTACCACCAGTGCTTTACAGCACCCATGGTCACGGGAGGACTGAGGTCACAAATGTCCTGATGTTATAATTAAGCCGCTTTTAATTATTATTTTTAGTCCGATCTACGCAGAAGAGCTAACTGTATCTTGAAGTCTTGCAGTGGTACGCTTGGTTTTTGTTTTAATTATAGGATAAAATCCGTAAAATTAGTTTTATGTAAACTTAATAATTTCTTATATTTACGCGAATATACATTTATAATCCGCCTAAAATTATTATTAAGTTTTTGTAATTTCACTAACTATTAGGTGAACGATTAGCTTGTCTCGTCATATACCCGAAAAAAAATTAAAAAACATTATTACCCATACATTGCTACAAAAGCTTGGAGCTCTCATTTTAGATAATTATGCCATAGTTGCCACGCTTGGGAGACGGGTGTGCAGCCGCGGTTTATTTATTGAGATGTTCCAGGACGATGCTGCTGCCCGTCTCCGGGTTTCCATTTTCCCTGTGTCGAATTTTACAACACCCACGGGATGGTAGATTCTCATAAGACACAACACGCCGCAAGAATAATGTTAATAATAAAAAAGGAATAAACACGTGGAGCCGCTCAAACCATAGAGCACTGTTTAGTGCATTAAATATTCATCCCACCCACATCCTGTTGTTATTCCCGCAATCCACGTTATCGCTTGACGCGTACTAAAAAATATATATTTTGATTTACATACGTCAAATCTAAAAAATTATGAAGTTTATTCATTCAAGACATCACCGCATGGCCTGGTTGTCAGAGTACTTCTACGCCGCCGGTCCAGGGTTCGAATCCCAGCCGGAGCCAACATTTTAACAAAAGTAGCAGTTTTCGGGTCTGGCTGTGTTGTGCATGTGAAATTTATGACTGTAAAACGCACCCACGATACAGGAAAAATCGTGTGTTTTTAAAAAAAAAAACGACTGTCGATAGCAAGAAGACTAGCTTCTATATCGTGTCCGTATGATCGTCTTGTGTTGATCGTCTAACAGACATCATAAGTTTTTGTTAGAAAAATATACCGATTAGCTATCATCATACCATCTAATTAACCTTACACTTTAAAATGAAACTAATTTAAGAGATTTTATCGCGTTTAATTTTTACTATTTATAACCCGACGTTTCGAGTGCTTTGCAGCACCCATGGCCACGAAAGGACTGAGCGGACAGATGTCCTGATGTCATAGTAAAAATTAAACTTGGTAAAATGCGTAAAATTAGTTTAATTTAAATGTGTAGTGTTCGCGTAAATATAAGAAATCATTACAGTTTGAACAATAAAGTATTGAGAATTCGAGAACTAAAGAATTCCTTAGGAAATTAAAAATAAATTAAGTACGTTTAAGCTTGTAACCACATAATATTTTATAGATATTAAATTGCACGTCTCATGGCGCGAAGCGGCGTGAGATAGTGCTTTAGACTCGACATGTCAAAGTCACGCGATTCGACGGTTTCATTAAAATTATTTTGATAAATCATCTAATATTCACCTGATGGTAAGTGCAATGTTTGTCCATACCAAATGCTGCGTCACCCAGAACATTTCTGTTTGACACCACACTGCGCCCGTCAGCTTAAGACATCACCTTACCTGTGAATTTATTAAATAAACGATATAAATATCGTTTTTAGGGTTCCGTATTCCGTTCGCCATGTCTGTCTGTCCGCGGCGTAGCTCACTTTTTGTACTAGAAAGCTGTAATTCAATGTAATCATTAAGTGCTAAAGAGTCAAGTGTCCCCCCCCCCCCCCCCCCGCCAGTTAAATAGTTGCTGCCATCTAAATGGTTGTTTTTGTATAATACCTTAAGACTTAAGACATAAATCTCATATGCCCAGTGATTACACTATCCCTCCGTGCCCTTCAAACCGAAACACGGTAGAGTTTGCACGCTAGAGCTACCAAGACGGATTCCTGGTAACATATTTTGTAGGATTGTGTCTAATCCTCTTAGTAAAGTAGCATAAGTCATAACGTCTATGAGCCAATACGTAGCAATCGCTTTTATACGAACTTTTAAGCCTATTATCCACGTATAATAATCGAGGGTCGTTCAGAAAAAAAATGCGAACACTTTTTGTCCCTGAATTTTTATGACATTTCCTTGCTCTGTTAACGAGCGAAATTTTTTTTCGAGTATTATCCTTTTAGCACTTTGTATTCTTAACGTTCATTTAAATTGCACCATTGCAAACGTTTTAATTTCCTGTTAAATTCCTGTAGTTATGAATTATTACTGCAGTATAACTTAACGCTATAATCATAAAGTTCAAGTTAGTGGTAAAGAATACGTTAAAATAAATTGTTGTTAATATAATACCTACTAATATTATTGAACTGAAACTAGGTAAGGAAAAACTAGGTATTTGTTTTAATAATAGAGCGTAGAAGAATATTTTTAATAAGCTTTTAAATGTCAACCGTTTTAATTGTCAGTACCACAGAGAAGAAATTGTTGTCACTATAATTTCATTCAATAAATATTATAATTGCGAAAGTAACTCTCCCTTTCCCTCTGTCTGTTGAACTTTTTACGGTTCCACCGCTGAATTAGTAGGATTTTGACTAAATTTGGCACAGAGATAGGTTGCATCCATTCTTATAAAGGAAAATGAAATGGTTCCCGCGTATATTTAAACAAAACCTATATTTATTCACGCGGACGAAATCGCGGGCAACATCTAGCCATTAATAATTTTCTTCATTTTTCTGTAAATTGTTTGACAAAGGATATTTTTGAGTGAGAGGGAGAAGTTGTAACATGATTTTAGGTTTGCCTTTATGGATTTAAGCAATAAAATATATTAGGCGCTATGTTTTAAGTCAGACTGTATTTCTTTTACTTTTTTCTTTTTAAGTAACGATGCTTCACTTGAAGATTTCCCTTGTATCGTAAGTGAGTTTTACAGACATAAATTTCACATGCACACAACCAGACCCGAAAACCACAATTTGAGTGTTATACAAATGTAAGCTTCGCAAATAATTCGCGACACATCGTAGTCAGTAACTCTAACCACTGGGCCACGAGTAGACATGTATACAGCCATACATATGTTATAAGACCGCGTAACCTGCTGCAACTACACTGACATATAATTCCAGAAAACGAAAGGGAGGTGACAGTGCCTAACTTTACCGTAATTTTGCGATTAACTTATTTGAGTCAGGACCTTAGTTGGTCGCTTATAGAAGTTTCGCAGCGATTCACAAAGTTATTTCAAGTCAAAACTCAAGGAAGACGCTATGTTAATAGTTACTGGTAACATATGAATACAGTATTGCTTAATACATTTAGATAAAGGGTATGATAGTGAAGTTTAAATTGAAAATATCGCAAAAAGAGCCAAAGAAATAATGTATGTGAATGTACCATAACTTGCTTTAGGAAAAATTTGCTTTAAATTCGACTGTAGCGACATCATTTGATTTTGAAGCAATATCCCTTACAGATTTAGAAATATTCACATGGCCTTTTTTGCCGTAACATGAGGAGCGTTAAATCAATCGAATGAAGTATCCGCGATGAAACCTAAACGCACTAACTTTAAGTGCCAAAATCCTTATGGTTTATTGCATGGACTACGAAATATGATGTCGCAGGATCAAGCTCACTATAAGCTTGGTTGGGGTGATTAGCAGGAACATTATTAATGTTAAAATCATTGCTAATATTTTTCTAGAACACAATAGAATAGAATAGAATATTTTTATTCAATATAGATCATTTACATAATACTTATTGAACGTCATTTTTTTTAAGCTACACTGGTTCGCAAAGAAATGCCTCTGTCCTGGGAAGAACCAGTAAGAAACCCAGCGGGATTTTTTTTTTCAGTCATTTTAAATATACAATTACAGCAGTTTTATAAAGATGTAGAAATAGCTTGGCAGCGATCACCTCATTCCCAAGGGTTATCGTCATCCATGAGAGAATACTAGCAATGATTTTAACAAAATAACTTATTCTTTCTCATTTGCAAAGTCTTTTAATCAAAATTTTTGTCTTTTAATGACAGAATGCAAATTGACTTAGTTTACACGGATTTGTCAAAAGTCTTCGACCGTATAAATTGCATCTCACTCAATTCTGTTAGCTAAATCATTTCATGTGGGTATTCAGGGCAATCTATACCGCTGTTTGACTTTCGATTTCATTAGAAATATAGACAGGGAAATTAAAATTCAATACTTATTTATTTTAAAGACGACCGTGTGGAATAGTTGTCGGAAAATCTGACTGTTACTCCTCGGCTGGAATCCCAGCGAGAGTCAACATTTGTCCAAAGACACAAATTGTTACGTTGTGTCGGAATTCTGTTGTTGTGTTATTCCATGAAATAATTGATTCAATCGTGGGGAAACGTCACAATACATTCGAAATTAGCGGTAATTAATCGCAATTATTCAACACATCCTGACTTCAAATTGTATTGTTATTTAGTCTTATCCCAATAACAAAGTTGGAGAGTTTGTAAGTTTAAAAGCACTAATACAAATAGGATTAGATATTTCGTTTTTTGAGAATAGTTCTAAACTATAAAACTTTATGCTACGGCCTCAAGCAGCCGCACACTGAGAACCGAACTTTACCGAGAAAGGCCGAACGGTGAATTTACTGGTGGTAGGATTTAGGAATCCTACCACCAGTAAATTCACAATACCACCCCAGGGCCGTAAAAGTAGTAAAGTGCAAACGTTACTGTGTTTCGGTCTGACAAGCTTCAATTCTAAGGATGGTCTACTTTATTACTATTTTCTTTATAAGAAAAGAAATGATATGAATTCATCATTTTGTAATGGAAAATATATTTTTTTGTACAATGCCTAAACCTGAATACATAAAAATAGGCCGAAACAATTTGAATACATATTCATGCAGTGCACAATGTTCATGCATGCAAGTGTACCGCTGTGCAGCTGACGTTACAGCTTTGCCTTACAAATGTATTTCAGAGAAATATTTAAAATGGAAAAAGAGCTTCATGAATTGTATACTTTTGTCATTTCACGTGCCAAAAGTTTCACATTTCTGGTTCTATTGCGTAATCACAAGACCGCTACTATACTATAAAGTTAGCTACCTCAATATTTAATTGTGTGGTAAATCTTCTTTTTAAGAAAAAAAAGATGAGCAAATCGTTCACCTGGTAAGACACTATGCAAGAATCCGTGCAGGTAGGTACCACCCCAGGGCCAGTTATTCGTGAAAGCAGTAGAAGCAGTAGTGTGCAAACACACAGACACAGTAAGTGTCTCGGTTTGATTGGCACTGTGAGCTAGCCTAATTTCTGGGCATATGAGACTTAAGAACTGATGTCTCAGGGTGATGGGCACAGTGAGGTGTCACACAAAATTGTTCTGGGTGACACTGCAGTTGTTATGGGCAGACGTTTCACTTACCATCAGGTGAAAGTTTTGCTCGATTCATCACTATATACAATATAAAAAAAATATGCAACGTCTAACAAATTCTGTGTACCACACATCAGTTCTTCATTCTCACATGCCCACTACCCACATAATTACACTGAGTATCAGAGCCTTTCAGACCGAATCACAGTAATGTTTGCATAACTGACAACTGACACTGTGGTGACCTACCTAGACGTATTAAGCAGTCGTCGGAGTCTCTTTGAAATCCACCACATTTATCATTTTATCCTATCACTAGTCCACTGCTGTATAGGCCTCCCCCTAAATGAGAGAATCTATAGGTAATCTACGGGAGAAAATTGCCATAGTTGCCACGCTTGGCAAGCGGGTTGGCAACCGCAGTATATTTGTTTGCATGTTGCAGGAAGATGCTAATGCCCATCTCCTGGTTTTCATTTTTCTTCTGTCGACTTCACCCAAGAGATGGGGTGATAATTCTCTTACATCGCCACATTAATAAATACAATAAATATTTCATCTCTAAAACTAACATTTTACTTTCGTTACTTTTTCCTGGTATCTATTATTTTGTTTTGTTTACGCATATCTTACTTGGAGGATTCATAAATAATTCAGGAACTTTTTGTCTTTGACGTATTAACGCGGGTAGGGATAAAGTGAAAATCTGTTCATGTTTTTTTTTGTGCAAAATTCTGTGCAATAAGCGTGTTACTGAAATACTGGCAACTTGGCAACAGGGTTAGAATTCTAACAATATCTAGAAATAAAACAATATCGATGTTGCTAAATTTAATGTAAAAAAAAAAGTAAAGTTACAGCCTATAAATGTCCCACTGCTGAGCACAGGCCTCCTCTCATTTCTCAGAGGGTTTTGGAGCTAGGAAGAATCCGCCACGCTGCTCCAATGCGGGTTGGCGGACTTCACATGTCCTCGAAATATTTCTATTCCTCGGACATGCAGGTTTCCTCACGATGTTTTCCTTCACCGCTAAGCACGTGGTAAATCAGCACTTAAAATTGTAGAACAATATTAGAGGTGCTGGCACCGGGGATCGAACCCAGGTTACTCGCTTACTATGAAATTAAAGGCGAGCACCAGGCCCCTGAGCTACCACGGCTATGAATTTAATTCCTCTGTGCGAGATATCCACCATCGACTCAACTCACACAATTCCCCGGTCTTATAAGATCGAATCCGATGAAAATTTAATGTAATGTTTTTAATTTAATTTAATCATGATCAGGAATCAGTCTAGGTAGGTACCACCCCAGGGCCAGTTATTCTGACATGAAGCAAAAGTGTGCAAACGTTACTGTGATTCGGTTTGAACGGCACTGAGCACCGCCATAATCACTTCACATATGAGACTTACGAACTGATGTCTCAGGGTGGGAGACGCAGTGCGGTGTCACACATAAACGCTCAGGGTGACACAGCATTTGTTATGAGCAGACGTTGCACTTACCATCAGGTTATCGTTTTCCACGTTTCGACACCTTATCCAATAAAAAAAGATTAATCATTTGTTTAGTTAGGTACCACCCCAGGGTCAGTTATTCTGCCGTGAAGCAGTAGTGTGCAAACATTACTGTGTTTCGATTTGAAGGGCATTGAGAGCTATCATAATCACTGGGCATATAAGACTTAACAAATGATATCACAGGGTGACGACTGCAGTGTGATGTCACACAGAAATGATCTGGGTGACACAGCATTTGTTATGGGCAGAAGTTGCACTTACCATCAGGTGAACGTTTTGCTCGTTTTGTTACTTTATCCAAAAAAAACATCAGACCACAAAAATCATTATTCTAAATTTAAGTCAGTAATAATAATAAATAAATAATAAAGTATCTACAAAAAACGACACTAAATCTAAACTTAATCTAAATCCGTAACGATGATATCCGCAGCAAAACTAAAGTAACCGACATAGCCCTAAGGATTAGCAAGCTGTAGTGGAATGGGCAGGCCATATAGCTCGAAGAGCCGATTACCGTTGGGGAAGAAAGGTTCTATAGTGGCAACCTCGTACCGGCAAGCGCATACCCCCTAGATGGAGCGACGACCTACAGAATTTTGAAGGAAGTCGATGGATGCAGGTGGCTCAGGACCGTGTTTTGTAGCAATCTATGGGTGAGTAAGATGCTCAACAGTGGACTAAGAAAGACTGAAATGATGATGACGTTGTGTACAAACATTTCGGAACTTAAAATTTCTAGTATGCAACAAGGGTAATTAAAATTTAGGGGTTTTCATTAGTTTTTTAATTTTCAACTTCCTTTAATCTTAAGTAGTTGTAAATATTACTATATATAGTGTTTCTTCCTTCTGTTGAAACCTCTAGCAAAGCTTGAAGCGAAGAAACTTGGTATACTTGACGAGATGCGTCAGTACATTACACGAGAGCGGCTCCTTTATTTCTATAGAGTTGAAGTCCGGCCGGGTGTCGAGTACTGTCGTCATATTTGTGCTGGTGAAAAAAAAATTCCTCGATAAGGCGAACCGGTTGGCTTTGTGGGCAGTATGTTCAATGCAGTAACTTAAATTACGAGTATTAACGTTACTGACTGTTTTCAGGATTAGAATCAGCATGTGTGTGCCCTATTACTTCGTAAACTTTTCTTTTTTCATGTGATTGACAGATATACACAAAGCCACCACCACTAGATTTCTCCACCAGCGTGATGGGTCTTGTTCCGAGTTAAATATTTGTTTATGGATGAGCATTATTTTTGCTTCTTTATATTGATCATAATACAAATATACATACATACATACATACATAAGATCACGACTGTATCCCATAAGGGGTAGTCAGAGACTGGGCACTCACTGCAAAAACAGTTGACTGCCACAATCCACGTTTCACCAGAACAATATAATGCACTTGGTGTGATAGGTGGTGAGCCCATCGCCACATGCGCTGTTGGCTGCACAGTGCAGTTTAATTCCTTACTCGCCTTTTACGAGATCCATTGGATGAGATGGAGTGGTAGTATTCTTTTATCGAGCCGCCACCACACGGCAAATATCCATAGATATAAATAACTTTTTATAATGCTCTCAATCTGTCCTTGGTCCTTTTGACTAGTATTTTATATTACCATTATCAACAGCTTCGAAACATACCATTGCTGCATATAGATGACTAACAAACGCGAGGATTTTCTATAATCGACGCGCTTGGGAGCCAGGTGGCCGATAGGCGTCCGGCAGAGCAGAATAACAACTACCTTTTTCCTACCGAGGGGTCGTAAGAGGCGACTACGGTTTGTACGTACAGCCTTCATTCGTGCATAATAATACCATAATATGCAATGCTGTCACTATACTGCTCGTGGGAATACAATGGGGAGTAAGATTTTTTTACTTGTACGGATATGTCGGTGATAATATATATGCACGTCGATGGGCTCCTTTTTGTTCTGCGACTGCGCTCGTCACCCTGAGACATCAGTTCTTAAGTCCCATATGCCCAGTGACTACGCTCGCTCCCAGTGCTCTTCAAATCGAAACAGTGCTTCACGGCAGAATAACCGGCCCTGTGGTGATACCTGCCTAGACGGATTCCTGCAAAGAAATCCTACCACCGGTGAGGATGCTGCTGCCCATCTCCGGGTTTAGTAGAGAGATTATTTTTATGCTATAACGAAAAACGCTTGATCTTAAGTTTTTCCAAAAAAAATTGGATATTTACTGAAAATAGTCCGCAAAGATACAAAAATGAATAAACTTTTTTCTTTATAATGTCTGTGTTGTAAAATAAAGGTTTACTTTAATTTAAGTAAAGAACTCTTTTAAGAAACTCATTCTTGAGATCTGGAAAAGGCGTGTCTCGGCTTTAAGACGTAATTAAGATTAATTATTACGAAGAAATCCTTTTGCTTGAACTGTGTATTTCTCGAAGTAGTATTGTAACAAATCTAAAACTTTGGATTACTTTAGCGGTTACGAATAATTGGTTTTCTTATAATTGTTTACCAGATCGTCATTTATTTTAAGATTTTCAATCTCATAATCGTGTGTAGCGACTTTGCCGTGTGGTGCGGTGCGGCTTAAGAGAATCTACCACCCCATCTCATCCCGTGGGTGTCGTACAAGTCGACAGAGGGAAAATAAAACCAGGAGATGGGCAGTAGCATCTTTCTGGAATATCTGAATAAATAAACTGCGGTTGCCAACGCGCTTGCCAAGCGTGGCAACTAAGGCAAAATCCCACTAAAATGAGAGCTACTTACTTTTGTAGCAATCTATGGGAGAGGCCTATGTTCAGCAATGGACTAGTAGTAGGCTAAAATGATGATGATGATGAATAATCATCACCCTAGCCACGGTAGCTCAGGGGCTCAGCTTGCTTTAAATTTCATAGCGGGCGAGTGACCTTGGTTCAATCCTTGTTGTCGGTACCACTAAAACTGGTTATTGCAAGTTTAGGTCTTGATAGCCCATGGCGATGAAGGAAAACATCGTGAGGAAACATGTTCGTGTGCAAACAACTATGATATCTAATGCGCAATTAATAGCTTCGGACCGTATTCGGAAGTTGTCGTCGTGGTTGAAAATCGGACAGATAACATCGACATACGAATTACAAATTAAGCTACTATGCAATGGCATGTCATTAGTTTTAAATATTTTCAATTGTCTTTAATCCAGATATTTGCCATATAGTTTTCCTAGTGACATTGTACCGTGCATCGTTTAAGTTTTGTTTTTTTTTTCTTTTCTTTTTTATTGTTCTACTATGGCTTATTTTTATTTTAATGACTGTTTTATTTTATTTCTTGTTTTAATTTTTCCGTGTTTTGTTTACAATTATGCCTGTTTTCATTGTGTGGGTACTTCAAATAAACTGCTCTTTCTTTTAAATGTTGTAATAATAAAATTAAACGCGATAAAATCCGATATTTATAAAATAGTCAATAGTAAAATTAAACGCGATAAAATTCGTAAAATTAGTTTCATTTAAATGTGTGGTATTCGCGTAAATATTAAAATCATTATGCTCTTTCTTTCTTTCTTTCTAAGGAGATGTGCAAAAATTACTGAGATTCGGTTTGACTGTTAACTTGTCATAATTTCAGTCTATCACTAGTCCACTGCTGACATAGTCCATAGACCTTCCACGCATGTTGCCACAAAAGTTTGTAGCTCTCATTTTGGGGGGAATTTTGCCATAGTTGCCACGCTTGGCAGGCGGTTTCTTCAGATGTTCCAGGAAGATGCTGCTGCCCATCCCCTGTACGAGTTGTTCCTAGTGTAATTACTATGAATGAAGCCTTAACAACTGATGTCTCACGGTGACGAGGACGGTGTGGTGGCACGCAGAAACGTTCTGGGTGACACATCGTTTGATATGGGCAGACGTTGCTGTTGACTTGCCACCAGGAGAGCGATTTGCTCGTCTCGTTTCTTCTTGTTATCTCGGCTTGAACCTACTACCTATTTACATAAAACTTTTTCATGTATTGTGTGCGTGTGACCAACAGATACGAAGTTCGAAATAATGAAAAGTCGTATTTATAATAGTGTATACAGTTTCAGACTCGATAAGCGTCGTGGCGATATTAAAATGTATCACGTCTGTGCGGTTTCAGTATTCCCATAAACGGTTCCGGAGCGCCAATAGTCGTTATTAAACGAAGACTTTTCCCCTTCATTGGTAAATAAGGCGCAATACCGAACAAAGTAGTAATGTGTGGAGCGGAACGATGAGAATTAACTGACATAATGGAATGCGAAATGGCGAAGGTAATTTTTTTTTTATTTATTAACATACAGTCACGCCTTTTTCTCATGTAAGAGGTAGGCAGACGCCCCCCACGTAGCCTACTTTTCGCCCTCGCGGGAAACGAGACGAATCAAGTGGTGGCGTACCAAGTCGCCGCCATTTTGCTACGTATCAAAAAATTATCCCCCGTTGCATTCCCACGAGCAGTATAGTGACAACATTGTATATTATGGTGTTACTAGCCCGAGTGGATTTAGGTTTTTTTAAGTGCTGAAGTGGCAATGGGCCGGCCATATAGCTCGGAGAACCGTAAACCGTTGGGGAAGAAAGGTTCTCGAGTGGCAACCTCGTACCGGCAAACGCAGTGTAGGGCGACCCCCAACTAGATGGAGCGACGACCTACACGGTTTTGCAGGAAGTAGATGGATGCAGGTGGCTCAGGACCGTGTTTTGTGGCAATCTATGGGGGAGGCCTATATTCAACAGTGGACTATGGTAGGCTGAAATGATGATGATGAAATATCCCGTGGGAACTAATTTATTTTCCGGAATAAAAATCATCCTATGTCCGTCTGTGTTAAGTTTTGTCAAGATTTGTAAAACGGTTGTGACGCGAAAAGATAACAAACAGACATAGGGACAGAGTGAGAGTCACTTCCACATTTATAATATTAGTATCGATTTCGCACGAATAAAGGATGTCCGTACAACAACATACGAGTACCATATAATACGTCTTTTACGACACCTCGCTAGGAAAAAGTTAGGTGCTATTCTACTCTACCGGACACCTATCGGCTAATAATTTATTGACAGACAGACAAAAAATCTTATACGCTACGTATATACTTTCATAAGCATTAAGTAAAAAGCTGTTTGTTATTACAAACAGACACTTCAATTTTATTTATTTGTATAAACATCCAAAAAAACTTTAGTAGCGCGATGCGTGAGACATAAAACTACGACCCGACTGTTAAGTCACGGCTATCGGCTTTCGGTTCCTTTCGATCCGCAGGACGAAGTGGCTATGTGGCAGGCCCATTGCCACTTCATCCTGCGGACCTTTAGCTCAGACGCTACTGAGTATACATACAATCGCGCAAAACGCTTCTTGTTCCCAGTGCAACTGGAATATCTTTCCCATACTTATACGGCAGATACCACATCCGTCGCTCACTTTTCGCCCCTACAGGAAACGAGACCACGCGAACCACGTCGCCGCCATTTTGGTTCGAGTCGAAATTATTGCTCCCTATTGCGTTCCCACTTGTAGCTAGCAATCGGCACGACAACCACTGACTTAGCGGAGAGGAAGGGAAAAGGATTAGGTAGGAAATGGACTTGGGGTACGGAATTAGAAGTTGGAAAAGGAACTATAATGTGTAGGTACTTCAATCACGGAAGGAGCAGCGACCACGGCCTCCACCTTGGGATGCCGGCGTCGTTAACAAGTTACTCTACCATATTTGCCGGACAAGGAAACACGGTCAAAGTATCCCTGGCACTAAAAGCACAAAAAATAAGGTATAAATTCCTCTGCTGGCGTCTGTTGACAGAATCGTTTACTTTTAATGTCAGACCCTTGACTTAAACACGTATTTATATTTATTTTAACAAATTCAATAAAATGTTCAGTCTTCTTGAACGTGCCCTCTCATCACAAAAGAGGCTTTAGATTCCATACAGAAAACATCTAAAGACAACAACGACATAATTATTGATGCACCACTTTGCTTAGTTTTCATTTTTGTTTTATTTGTATTAATGAAATTATTGATAAGAAAAAAAGGATATATTTCCATTAATTATGTTATCCATGTGGTTGCAGTGACTAAAATTACCCCCTCACGTCCCTTAGGTCTCATAAATGTTGACTAAGAAAAAGAAAAAAAAACGGGGAGAGTCGTGAGACACCCGATTGGAACGAAGTTTCTTTCTCTATATTATGAACGTCATCAATTCAGCCTATCACTAGTCCACTGCTGAACATAGGTGTGCCCCATAGAGTGCCACAAAAGTTTGTAGCTAACATTTTGAGGGCATTTGAGGTTGGCAGCCGCAGTTTATTCACTGGTGGTAGGATTCCTATGCAGGAGTCCGTCTAGGTTGGTACCACCCCAGGGCCAGTTATTCCGCCGTGAAGCAGTAGTGTGCAAACATTACTGTGTTTCGGTGTGAAGGGCACTGAGAGCTAGCGTAATCACTGGGCATATGAGACTTAACAACGTATGTCTCAGGGTGATGGACACAGTGTAGTGTCACACAGAAATTTTCTGGGTGACACAGCATTTGTTATGGGCAGACGTAGCACTTACCATCAGGTGAACGTTTTGCTCGTTTCATCATTTTATGCAATAAAAAAAATCATATGTTTCAGGAAGATGCTGCTGCCTATCTTCTGGTTTTTATTTTCCCTTTGTCAACTTTTACGACACCCACGGGATGAGATGGGGTGGCAGATTCTCTCAAGCCGCCACCACACGGCTCGCTATATTGCGTATTAAATTAACAGGCGCAATGAAATAAATTTTATCGTGTTTGTTTTGGGCGTCTATGTCTTGTCTATGTTTTATGGCGTTGTTCATTTGAAAACTCGACGACCGCGTGGCCTAGTGGTCAGAGTACCTGACTTCTAAGCCGCGAGTCCTGGGTTCGAATCCCAGCCGGAGCCAACATTTGTGCTAAAACATAAATTGTTGGTTTTCGGGTATGGTTGTGTTGTGATTGTCTTCGTGTTTCTGACACTGCATCCTAGCCAACCTCCGATCTTATCGCATCAGCTTTACATCGGGCGCGGGTAGGTTGGGACGAGTGAGTGCCTCTGTGTTTGCGCGTACACTTGTGGCACTATAATATCTCCTGCGCAGTTGATGGCTATCGACAGTAGTCGGCAGTTGTCGCCGTGGTCGAAATCGGCTAGGAGAACATCATCATCATCATTTGAAAAGTAAGACGTATGAATGTTCCAATACGTCTACACTGCAGTAATAAACCGTTGCATAGACATACGCTTGTAAACACAAAAACACACAACAACGAATGTAATTGCACTGCACTACATGCATGACTGTAAGGTACTATAGCAAAAGTGTTGTGACGGCCGACGTCTTTTTTGGGCCTGGGTCTCATTCGCCAAGTCTCTCAAGTGTAATGTGCGATAAGGAACTTCGTTCTAAAAACCGTGTGGTCTCCGACACACGGCTTGATAACCATCTACAAAATCTCCAGCGGTGATGCAGCGACATCCAAGACCTCTGCTTGTGTGTGCTAAGATCGCCCGATCAAACCGTCTCTTAAGCGTCTGAAAACCATAATGTCAAATCCCTTCGACACGGAAAAGGCATGGGAAAGGCACGTGTCTATTCCGTGAGATGCAGTAGACACTTTGAGCGCAATACCTTACCCAAAGAGTCATAAGCTAAAAAACTTATATAATAATTGTACCTGAAGCACAGTAGTTCAATTAGAAGTAAAGATTTCATTAATATGAACTATATTTAAACACAAAGTTACATAAAAAAGCTATATAAATAAAACTTTAGATTTAGTTTTTTTATATAATCAAATAGATGCTTTTTAACCTACTTCAAAAAAGGAGGTGTTTAGTTCGACTGGATATGTTTTGTGTGTACGCGATATCTTCGCCAATTGTAAACCGATTTCATTGATTCTTTTCTTAGTCAAATTGGTTATACGGGAGGTTGGTCTTATACAAATTTGGTCAAGTTCTGATTATGGGATCCGTGAGAAAATCATGAAACTCTAAAATTCGCATAAGTATGTTTGGAGCAGCTGCATTAAAGTCGCTTTGATTAAATAATATTTAATAATTATTATTTAAACTTTACACTTGTAGTAGCGAACACGCCAATATCATTAAAACAAAAGATTTCATGATGCGGCGCTAAGGCACTCGTTCGCCAGCATATGTTCTACTTAGAGTATATTGGTGGTAGGATTCCAATGCAGGATTCATTTGTTTATTTATTTTATTTATTTATTTATTACTCAGGACAGTTACAGCAAAAAATATATATACATTACAACATCCTTAAATACAATTCTGTTAGCCAATTACAACTATCGATGTTTTATAATTTATTTTTTAGGTTTTTAGAGGCGAACACATTTATTTAAAATAGGAACAAAAAAGTTATTATATGGTTAGCAGATTTGAGAATGAGAAAAAAAACTTGAACAATAGTGAAAAAATTAAAAAACAATAACGATTAATCTTAATTATAAAAATAATATCAAAAAAAAATATTTATGAAAAGGAAAGAGACTAACATGATAGTACCTTTAGATGGAACATTCTTATAATATAATATATATTTTTTTTATATGAATAATATATATATATATATATATATATATATATATATATATATATATATATATATATATATATATACAAGAAAAAGAAAAGATATATGTATGCATGTATAAGTAAAAGTAAATAAGGGTGTGTTGAAAGTAAATTAAATTAAATTTCAATTAGGTCATCATCATTGTTCAAAGGGACGAGACGAGCGAAACGTTCACCTAATGGTAAGTGCAACGTCTTCCCTTAACAAATACTGAGTCACCCAGAATATGAATGTCAGTGGGGTGCCAAACTGCGCCCTTCCTCCTGAGATATTAGTTCTTAAGTCTCATATCATTAATTCCTTTTTGTAAAGAAAATGTCTACACATAGCAAATGCCGTGTCACCCGGAATATTTATGTGTGTCTGCAAGTGGCACCACACTGCGCTTGTCACTGTGAGATCAGTTCTGAACATCCATATGCCTAGTAATTACACTAGCTCTCACTGCCCTTCAGACCGAAACACAGCAATGTTTTGTGAAAAAAGTGTCGTGGCGAACAGACCGTTCATCTGATGGGAAGTGTCGTCTACCCATAACAAATGCTGCATCACCCGGAATACTTATGTGTCTCTGCAAGTGGCACCATACTGCGCTTGTCACCGTGATATATCAGTTCTGGACATCCATATGCCTAATAATTACACTAGCTCTCACTGCCCTTCCGACCGAAACACATCAATGTTTGCACGCTACTGCTTCACAGCAGAATAACCTACTTAACTATATCGGAACTCATACAAGACAATTTTGACCACATTATTTCTCGCTGTAGTTAATATTCATGAAAAACATGAACGCAATTTATTTAAAATTGTTCATCTCATATGAAAAAGTATAAAAGGCAATTCACGTATTCAGCGGAATCATGAAACATTAAATATTCATAGAGATTAAGTTAAAATACTCCAGGCAAAAAGCTTGCCTCTTTCCACGACTAGGTATATCAAAGTATACCACAAATCCCGGCTTTAGATAATTAGTTTGGTTCGCTTTTGATCAACTTTTCGTTTGATTTATTGTAACTTGAATAAAAATTTTGATTTCTGGTCGCAAAAATGTTTTTTATGGGAATAAGTGACGAAACGAGTAATGGCGGATTCACACTAGACTCGTATCGTGATACGCTCTGACGCCACAGCTGGGGTATACCTCTAGGTGTCGTGTTGCCATTTGTCGCTATTTTTAATCATTACAGTCAGTATCATACATTACAGTAAAAGTAGGTTAGGTAAAAGTGGCAAATGGTCGCAAAGCATTTTCTTCGATTGTGAAGTATCCTGTTAGCCTTTTAGCTTTTACTGCGTCATCGAAAGAATAAATTAGAAGAGCAACGCCACGGCGCACGGCTGCTGATAGAGTTTCCATTAGAAACTGAAATAGGGTTAACTAATAATGTACAACCTAATTACTTCATGAATGTAATGCGGTAATAGAAATTTGATCAGATCACGTATGAGTGATGAACAATTAGTGCGTGTACTCGTAGGTCAAGATTGCTCACAGTGGGTGGGGTGTTCATAAACTCTTATCACCTCGATTTTCGATTGTTCGTGCCATATGTATGCAGACGAACTACAAATGTATGTGCATTCCACTATTGACGATCTCCATAACGCGATTGCCAAACTGAATACCTATTTGGTAGCCGAATCTGACTGATTATTGTAGGTAGCCCGAGATTATTAGGCAAAATTGATTTTACTGGCTTGCCCTCTGTATATTATAACGGCGTATTGATCCCGTTCTCAACCTCGGTACGGAATCTCGGGTTGTATATGGACAATTTGTTAACTTGGGGGACACCCGTATAAGCCGGTGAGTCTTGCCTGCCACTTTACAATCCCTCTACCGTCTGAGGAACTTTCTTAATTTTCAGACAAAGCTTATGCTTGTACAATCACTTGTTGTACCCATTATTGATTATGCCGATGTATGTTATCCAGATTTGAATCAAGTGCTGCTTAATAAGCTAGAGCGCCTTCTAAATAACTGTATCCGGTTTGTTTTCGGTCTTCGCAAGTACGACCATATTTCTTAATATCGGTCTCGCCTTAAATGGCTCACTGTCAAACAGAGGCGCAACTCTAGAATTCGCTATATTCTCTACTCCATCTTAAATGATTCCATTAAGATTACAATTCCTCTACACTTCTCCAAAATCGTTGATTACTCATTTAGTTTTTCGTTCAGGCTGCACTGCTCTGGAACTCCTTGCCCGATGACATTAGAAAAGCTCAAAATAAGATCTGCTTTAAGAGGTTAGTACGGGATTATATTAAAGTAGTATCCGATAAAGCTGTAAAGCTAAAAAGGCTAACAGCAATTACATCACCGAAATTATATATATATTAAAGATTGAATATGAAATTGTTTGTGGATTCTTTTTTACAAATTTATGTCGACCGATTACGTGTATTTCAGTATATGTATGTGCGTATGTATGTTAGTTTATGTGTATGATCATGTTTGTGTATCATTGTATATTTATCAAAATTATATATCGCTATGTAGTTATTTAATATGTATTTTGAGTATTTTATATTGTATTTTATGTTTATTAATAGCTTTTAAGGTTCAACTAATTAGTTTCATTAAATCGAATATCTGACATTGATTCCTCATGAAAGAAAGAAAGAAAGAAAAACTTTATTCAATACTACAACACAATGTACATTAAAAGTTCAAAAGATAAATAAATAATTAGATATGCACATGCACTGGGCCTCGTCAATTTTGTGTCCGATGTTCAAATCATCACAGGTACTTTCGTTTTATTTAATACTGCAGAAAACCTTGATCACCTCCGATAGAAAGAAGAAATAACCATCTCAAATTTGCTGATCCTAAATTCTTCAGGACCTGGCGACGTCCTCCTGGCCGATTTTCGACAACTACCGAATACTGTCTGAAGGTATGAACTCACTCACTCACCTCTGCCCATCACAAGTCCACTGCTGAACATAGGCCTTCCCCATAGATTGGGCGGATTTTACACTGGCTGCAACGCTTGGCAGGCGGGTTGGCAACCGCTATTTTTATTTAGCTGTTCCAGGAAAATGCTGCTGCCCATCTACTGGTTTGCAATTCACTCTGTCGACTTTTACGACACCCACGGGACGAGATAGGGTGGTAGATTGTCTTAGACCACAAGTGTACACGCAAACCTAGGTGCACTCACTCGGATGACGTCGCTAGGATGTAGTATCGGAAACACAGGGATAATCACAACACAATCAGATCCGAAAACCATCAATTAGTTTTTTTGCACAAATTTTGGCTCCGGCTAGGATTCGAACCCCGGAACCGCGGCG
This sequence comes from Luehdorfia chinensis, assembly GCA_019845155.1. Taxonomy (NCBI): domain Eukaryota; kingdom Metazoa; phylum Arthropoda; class Insecta; order Lepidoptera; family Papilionidae; genus Luehdorfia; species Luehdorfia chinensis. The sequence continues at coordinate 80,366 of JAHVAK010000548.1, read as the reverse complement.
TGGTAGTCAGGTACTCTAACCACACGGCCTGGTACAACCAGTCGCCAATCCATCTGTCAATCGTGACGATTACGACCGCTACCACAAAGGCCAAAGCCATTGTAGTCATTCATGCTTATTAGATATATCCAGCAGTGGACTAGTGGGAGGCTTGTTTTTTTATTGCATAAATTGATGAAACGATCAAAACGTTCACCTGATGGTAAGTGCCCAGAAATTTCTGTGAGACTCTACACTGTGCCTATCACCCTGAGACATAGGTTCTTAAGTCTCATATGCCCAGTGATTACGCTAGCTCACAGTGCCCTTCAAACCGAAACACAGTAATATTTGTACACTACTGCTTCACGGTAGAATAACTGGCCCTGGGGTGATACCTACCTAGACGGAGTCCTGCATAGGAATCCTGCCACCAGTAAAACTAACGATAAGGCTAACATTACTGTGGTTTGGTCTGAAAGGCACTGAAAACTAGTGTAATTACTTTGCATATGATACTTAAAAACGAATGTCTCAGAGTGACAAGAGCTGGTAAAATAATGGATGACAAAAATACTGCAAAAGATCATGGTATTTTTAATTCACCGTTAATAGTGTTATTTTAAATTAATAAAATGTTTTCAAATTGAAGTCCGGAGAATGCCACAGCTGTTCCTGACTTTAATAGGTCGTCCTCGAAGAAGAGCTCCTTGTACTCACGGACAAAGATAGTTAATTTAATTTCGAAGCACTCGGAAAGCGCTACGAAATTCCATTTCTTTGAATCTTTCTACCAATTTAAGACATATTTGTTTTTCATATAATATTAAATAGATAGTAAATAGCAAAATAATAACATGCCAGTATGTACATTTCAATTCCCAAAATTCTTCTTAGGCATTTATCAAATTGCTTTTAAAATCCAAGAAAACGAATGCGCTAAATATTATCAATAAACTAAATATTGATTATCAAGTAATACCAACTAAAACTAAACTAATGACTTCGTATGGAGAAGTATATTCCAATTAGTAGGAAGGTAGCAATTAGTATAAGTTTTTAATAAAATAAGTTTTACGGATTTTATCGCGTTTCCTTTTAAACTATTTATGACCCGACGTTAAGTTGATAGATGTCCCGATGTCATAGTAAATCCGGGGAACCTTCAGCTTTTAATTATTATTTTTATTTTCAATAGAATCAGGCGTCTCCTCCTAATTCATCAGTTTTACAGGTGAATCAATATCAATTCTCGAAGCTGTTTCTTGCTTGCTAGTCTATGCAGATTCGCGCAGTCTGGACAGGACTTTAATTTTGTCAGACTCCCTTAGCTGTCTATAAGCTCTTATCTCTAACCCTTTTTACTCTAAAACAAATCATACTATTATTTTAATTATCAAAAATAACTCTCTTTTACTGCCACAAAAAAAGTCTAAAATTTTTGTTGGCATGGATACCGAGCCATTGCGGGATACAAGTTAATGAATATGTAGATTATTTAGCTAAGAAGGCTATATAGACAGGATCTCTCTCCCAATACCTCCTTTGCACACAGAACTTCCTTCCTATGTCTTGTTCTAAATTAATGTCATCATGGCAATGTCTTTTTCAACACTCAAAATTTATTAAAAGAAAACACAATGCCACGGTCCTAGATGATATTCTTACAAAACCCTGGTTCTTTCAAAGCCAGTAAACTTACCACATCAACTGTTTGCCGCCTCCGCTTTGGACTCTTGTACGCCAGTCCATCTGGCTAAACTAAGGATTAGGAATAATTATATTTGCGAGTGTGGACTCGACGAAGGCTCTGCTAATCATTTAATCTTCAGCTGCCCTAAACTCATACGATGTTCTCCCTCATAACATAAGTCGTCCTGTTAATTTACCTTATTTGTTGACGCGTGTGTTTACTGCATTTGTATATATTTTGTGTAACTTTAATCATACTGATAATATTAAATTGATTTTGGTGATTAATTGACTAATTCTGGTGGTGGGTTGAAAAAATATTTCGTTGTTTTGTTGTAGATCCAGAAGTCTCTCACAAAACCTTAATAAAAAAAAATTGTTCAAAGTTATTTGTTGTCACTCCCATGACTGACTTGACATTGGCAGAATTCTAAAAAGAGAGACCAAAAGTATAAGAAGAAGAAGAAAAAAGAGAATCAGGCGTTACTTTGCGGAAATCTATTATAATGAAGGATAGAAAGTTAATTTGCTAAGATCCGCATGACATTTAAGTTAAGAAATTTCAAAACAATATTTTCACATCAAGAGACAGACAATAAACATTGAAAAAGTCGAACTTCTTAAATTTTTTTAGAGGAAAATGTCAGAATTGTATCTTGGCTATATTTAATTACTGGCGTTATTTTCGTAGGGTGTTTTCTGAATAGAAGCTAGATCCTTTTTTGTTACAAGACGGCACGCTCTTGATGTCAATAAATCTACAAAGTTATTAAATACAAAAATAATGAAATATTTATAAATATTATATTTAGGGTTCAGCAGAGTAGAATAGCACCTACTCCTACTCCTACTCTTTCTTACCAAGCCTGTGTAAGAAGCGGCTAAGGAATGAAAAACATGAATTGAAAAAAAAATCTCTTAAAGAAGGTAACGTCAACGTTTCTCTTCGCTTACTTAACATTATGTTGGCCGACAGATGTCCGGCAGAGTAGAATAGCACCTACTTCTTTCTTAACTAGGTATCGTAAGATACGACTAAGATATTGTACGGACAGCCATTATTCGTGCAGAAAAATAAACATAATATGCAATCCATGGCGCAGGTTCGGCCTCTCATGGAGTACTGTTCTCATCTTTGGGCGGGGGCACCCCAGTGCCAGCTCCCTCCTTTTGACTGTATTCAACTAAGAGCGCCTCGAATCGTCGACGACCAGGTTCTTTCCGATCGGCTTGATACACTGGCCTTGCGAAGAGATATTGCATCTCTTTGCATTTTTTACAGGATTTACAACGGGGAGTGTTCCGAGGAATTGTTCGGAATAATTCCAGCCGCTGGTTTTCACCATCGCACTTTGCGGCAGAACACATAATTCCATCGTCACCACCTGGATGGTTGGCATACCACCACAGTGCGTTTTTCGCGAAATTTTCTGCCACGCACTACCACTTTATGGTATCGGCTGCCGCCGGCGGTTTTTCCGGACCGATACGACTTAGGGACCTTCAAGAAAAGAGGTATTGCGGTTGTATTGCGGTTGTTCATGGGCGATGGTGATCACTTACCATCAGGTGAGCCACTTACTCGTTTGCCCCCTCTCCTATAAAAAAAATAATAATAATAACAAATATGCTATCACTATATTGCACATGGGAACGCAATGGATAGTAAGATTTTGTTTTACTTGTATCAAAATGATGGCGACGGTTCGCGATCCGTCAGGGCTCGTTTCTCGCAGGGGCGAACAGTGGGCTATGTGTGTGACATCTGATTGTATGTCATCATCATCATTTTAGCCTTTTAGTCCACTGCTGAACATAGGCCTCCCCATAGATTGCTACATAAGTTTGTAGCTCTCATTTTGGGGGGATGTTGCCATAGTTGCTATGCTTGGCAGGCGTGTTGTCAACCGCAGTTTATTTATTCAGATGTTCCAGGAAAATGCTGCTGCCCATCTTCTTGTTTTAATTTTCCCTCTGTCGACTTTTACGACACCCACGGTATGAGATGGGGTGGTAGATTCTCTTGAGCCGCCACCACACGTACATGTATGTACGTTTATTTAAAGAAAGTTAAATGAATATTTAGCTTTTCCACTATAAATCAAATAACTTCACGTTGGCAAACGTATTTGCTCAGGAGTAATAATGACATACATATATCGCACTATTGACAAGACAAAGATCGTGTCTTTCTTCTTTTTATCCACATGGTCGTCTTTAAGAGGTCTATTGAAAAGCAGTAATGAAGTTATTGGGTATAGTGTGAAAGTCCTACAGCGATTCTGCTTTAAGACTCGTACTTAATAGAATGGAATAGTATTTAGCCCCAACATTTGTGCTAAAACACAAATTGTTGTTTATCGGGTCTGGTTGTGTAGTGATTGATCCATATGGTTTTGACAGGAATCCGTCTAGGTAGGTACCACCAGGGCCAGTTATTCTGCCGTGAAGCAGTAGTGTGCAAACATTACTGTGTTTCGGTTTGAAGGGCAATGTGAGCTAGCGCAATCACAGGGCATATGAGACTTATCATCTCATGTCTCAAGGTGATGGGCACAGTGATGTGACAATGTTCTGGGTGACACAGCATTTGTTATGGGCACACGTTGCACTTACCATCAGGTGAAGGTTTAGCTTGTTTCATTACTTTATTCCATAAAAAAACTTCCGATCTGATCGGTCCAGATATAACGCTGATGCAATACATCAGCGTTACATCTGGGTAGGTTGGGAAGAGTGAGTGCCTCTGTGTTTGCGTGTACACTTGTGGCACTATAATATCTCCTGCGCAGTTGATAGCTCCCGACAATATTCGGAAGTTGTCGTAGTGGTCGAAATTTTCACTTACCATGATGCTTTGCTCGTCTCGTCACTTTCATCCGTAAAAAAACATGAATTGAAAAAAATCTCTAAAAGAAGGCAACGTTTCTCTTTGCTTACTTAATATTATGTTGGCCGACAGATATCCGACAGAGTACAGCACCTACCTATTTCCTACCGTGGCGTCGTAAAAGGCGACTAAGGTATTGTAAGGACAGCCTTTATTTGTGCAGAATAATACTATAATATGTAAAGCTGACACTAAACTGTTCTTGAACTTGATTGAAAGCAATGTGGAGTAAGAATTTTTGACTCGTACCAAAATGGCGACAACGTGGTTTTCCACCCGTCAGGTCTCGTTTCCCTCGAGGGCTAAAAGAAGGCTAGGTGAGTGGCCATTGCCATCCCTATATGGGAGAAAATATTGAGAGTATGTACATGTTAGTTAACAGATAATGAGGTCCTTCGTAAATAGCCGTAGTTTGCGCATTTCATTATTACTTCATTAGGAGACGGAAATTAGGTTTGATTAGGTTGTGCTTGGTTTGGTTATTAGTGCATTCCCTCAGGATAAGTTATGTGTACGAAAACGGTATTAAATACACTCATTTTTATATATTCTTTAACCAGATGTCATCACTATAGATGCAAGGTCTGAATATAATGATAAAAATATTCATTTTGAACAATCACAATAAGGCGCCCAGAAAATTATGTAATCTCCGATAGATATCTGGAAATTTAAAAATGTATCTGACATGGCCGTCAATATATAAAAAAATATATATGTCACTATTGGTGAACGTTCTGCTCGTCTCGACACTTGATCCAATAAAAAAGAAACTATTAGACCACATATCGGTGAAGGATGACCGCTTACGAAACTTGGTGACGTCGGCAAATATTTTCTAATATAAAGACGCATAGATCCAGTAGTCGTCTATTTATCCGTTAATTTTTTTATGCAAACTAGCAAATACATGAGGTTATCGTCCGCTTGGTGATAAGTGTCACATCGGCCGATAACTGTGCTGTGTCACACAGAAGATTTCTGTGTAACCCGACAAGCACTCGTCACCCTGACATCGCCCTTCAGACCGTAACACGGTATTGTTTGCACGCTACTGCTTGACGGCAGAATAACTGGCACTGCGGAGGTCTCTACGGATCCCTGCATAAGAATTATACCACCAGTAAAAGATATATCCGAAACTTATAGTACTATCTCACCCGTATATATAATTTCGATGATGTAATTGCTGTTAGCCTTGTTTGTCTTTTACAGCTTCATCGAATACTGTGCTCACGGGCCAGGGGCCCGCGTGCCAGGTTTGGTTTGACCCAAACATAAATACTCGTACTTAAATGAACTCCTACAATAACCTCGAAATTCGGACTGTCGCGCTCGCTGCGTGCTTGCGCGATTTATAATATCTCTAAAAGGTTTTTAAGTCGTCTAATGACCGTCCGAGGGAGGCTGCTGGCCTCCATTCGGACTGTCGACTTGTGTGTCGGTAACTCTTGGCGGTGAGAACCGCCCTGGAACACGGGTGAATCGTGTGTACGCGGTATGATTGTCGACTGCTGCGCGCCGCTGTCTACGGCGGTCGCGCGTCGTGGTGCGTTTTATATTAAAGCTATTTACTGTGTGTACAGTGTAGCCTGGATCATGACTGACCGTATCGTGGTCAGGGAGTGCTGGGACGTCCGTGTCATCTAACACGTTTCGCGGGCGACGTTTGCGTTCGGTCGCGTTTCTATTTGGTCGGTAATTTGCTGCTTTAACCACCAGCGGGTTTGGATGAACCGCGGCTTTTTCGAAAAACCGCCGTGCTAATGCTCTGAAGTGTTCAGAGATTAAGGGCATTTCACAGTCGCTGTGAAGATCTAAGTTGCGTTGGTACCAACCGGGTCCAATGGCAATTCGCAAGAATCGATTTTGAACGCTCTGTAACTTCTTTAATTGATTGCCCGTCGCGTGAGCGAAAGCGACGCATGCATAGGCCATTTCGGGTCTTACGCAAGTCTTATAGAGGCGAAGTTTGTGTCTTAAGCACATTTTGCTTAAAGAGCAAGTTAATGGGTACAGTCGACTTGAGATAAAAGAAGCTCTATTTCGAACGTTTTTTATGTGTGCAGCGAACGACATCGCTGCGTCTAAAGTGACCCCGAGGTACTTGACGCTCTTTTCCCAGGGAATAGCGCGTCCGAACAGGGTGATCGTGCCTAGTTGATTGTTGCCGATTGTGTGAATTCGTCTAGCGGGCTTTGTATCTCACCCGAGCGAATATTTCGTACAGTACCTTCTTTAAAGAATGTGAAAAACTTCATTCAACAACTGTCGTTCGTGTTAGTTGAACATATGGCCAACAGAGGGCGCTTTTACAATTTTATTAAATTAATCAGTTTTTTTAACCAAAACGTGGCTTTTTTGACAATCACTTATTTTTCGTCATTAGAAAGAAAAATAATCTTCAAAATAGCTTCACAAACATAAATTTTGATACAGTATTAAGAGAGATATTTCATATGGACAAAACGTCACCTTAGAGAAAATACATATATACAGATAGATGGAAAATCTTTGCGTTCGATCTGAAAGCGTTTTTTTATGGATTTTTTTTTACCAATATTCTCAACAGTTTTTCTCGAAGTTAGGTAAGCGCGTAAGGCAATGAAATGACTGAAATGAATGTCTTATGCGATCAACTTTGAAGTACCACAGGAGCACCTGCAAGGGCCTTAAATTACATAGTACACAAATGACCTAGGTTCGATTCCCGATGCCGGCACCACTAAAATTGTTAATTGCAATTTTAAGTGCTGATTTACCACGTGCCCCGCGGTAATGGAAACATCGTGAGGAAAGCTGCATGTCTGGGAAATAAAATATGTTTCGCAAAAATGTGAAGTCCGCCAACGCGCATTGGAGCAACGTGGCGGATACTACCCAGCTCCAAAACCGTCTCGGTAATGAGATGAGGCCTGTGCAGTGGCTGGCATTTATAGGCTGTTACTTTACTAAACCAAAAAAACATGCACGTTAAACTTTTGTCTAAAGACAAATGCGGCACGTTCCTTAGCAATTCTGAATTAAATTCATTTTATTTCACAAACACAGACCAAGTCTCTATTAAGCAGTGATCTCTTAAATTGTCCCCGACGACGCGGCGCTTCGAGACCAGTGTGCAACTTTAATTGACTTAGGAAAGTCCTGGACGCGGCAGAGACTGGAAAATTTGAACGAATAGATGCAATTAATGATAATGTTTTAGTTGAAAGCATTTTACATTAAGCTAATTTATTATTCTTAAGTGTAGCAAAATAAAAATAAAAGGTTTTTTAGTATTCTTGAAACCGGGAACCACACAAACACACACAAAAAAGTCATTAACATCGGTCCAGACGTTTAGGAGGAGTTCAGTGACATACACACGCACAGAAGAATTATATACAACGTTATTCATAATTCATCATAATAACATCCCGGCACCTACCTATGCTACTTTGATCTGATAAAAAAACGACGAAGCTTAAATGACAAAATTGATTTTCTTCTCCATTTAATTTATGTTACCCTACTACGGCGTCATACTAACAGATTTACTTCACAACAGATTTCCTTAAGCTTTATGTTATCCTAGTACTTGCGAGTTCTTTCGATTTTTTTTTATTTGATATTATATATTTTATTTGGTGATACCTACCTAGACGGTTTCCTGCATAGGAATCCTACCACAAGAAATCGATGGCAGCAACAACAACAAATTTAAAAAATCTCCGGGTTTGTGCAAGAGTGTTTCTAGGTACGATAAGGGAATAAACACGAGTCCTTAGTCTTTGGCAACGTTATTAGGTGCCTTTTAATGTTACTGTATAAATACGGTAAATTTAATCAACGAGCTCATAAAACAAGCCAGTAGTGTATTAATGCTTGTCTAATGCTTACCTGTTTCACTGATTGTTGTTACAAACCCTGTAACCCCAATGCTATGCTACGCGAGTAAAGTCTTCATTAAGAATTTAATGAGCGCTAACTATACTTCGAGCTCGTAATATATATTAGGAAGAATATAAAAGAACAACGAAGTCATGTAATTTCAGCATAAAATTAATTTTATGCCCTGTATAAAAACTTCTTAAAATAACATTAAATTGTAAGTATAATTAAATTTCTTATAAAATAACCCTTATCCTAGATCTAAATGCCAGTTAAACAGAAGATCGGATTTCCCTATAGGCCGAGTAGGCCCGGATCTAGGGCGGGAAAAATTAAGTGATTTTTTTTTATCGTTATTTATTGTTACTCACAAATAAAAAATTAAGCATCAGTATCTCATCATCATCATCATCATTTCAGCCTATCAATAGTACACTGCTGGACATAGGCCTCCCCCGTTGATTTCCACAGAAGTGTATAGCTCTCATTCCGGAGGGATTTTGCCTTAGTTGCCACGCTTGGCAATCGGGTTGGCTATCGCAGTTTGTTTATTCAGATGTTCCAGGAAGATGCTGCTGCCCATTTCCTGGCGTTCATTTTCCCGCTGTCGACTTTTACGACACCCACGGGATGTGATGGGGTGGTAGATTCTCTTAAGCCGCTACTCTGCACTGCATCTAAAGACACTGATTGAGATAATTTTATCATTTCCACACTTTTGTTGTTTTTTACTTTAATTTAATTCTTCTACGTCATTTAATATTCCGTAGGTCTAGGACAGCCGGGGTATCAAATCCGCCCCTGTGTTTAAATCTATATTCATTAAATCCTACCTATATTATTCATATATACCAGGTCAATATCACTAATCGTATATACTAGATATGTACAAAATATATCAAGTCAATATAGTAAGCTTAAGCTTGTGGTATTTATTGGTTTATCACTTCGTTTATCACGTATGCGTTTCTACGACTCATCCGATTTCGATGAAACTTTAGTGACTTGTTGTGCGCACGACCACAAAGGTTCTCCAATTGTTATAACCATTTTACAATAGATGGCGCGCGGGTCGTATCTAATAGTCCTCGTCCTCTATGCGTTCACGCATCGTTCGGTTGATTGAACCGAAACTTTGTACAGTTGTTGTCAGCACTTGTCAGAAATCAATGACGACCGCGTGGCCTAGTGGTTAGCGTACCTGACTACTACGCCGCGGGTCCTGGGTTCGAATCCCAGCCGGAGCCAACATTTGACCAAAACACAAATAGTTGGTTTCGGATCTGGTTGTTTGTGCATTTTTTTTTATTGTTTAAAGTGACGAAACGAGCAACACGTTCACCTGATGTTAAGTGCAACGTCCGCCCACAACAAATGCTGTGTCACCCAGAATATTTCTGTGTGACACCACACTGCGCCCGTCACCTTGAGACATCTGTTCTTAAGTCTCAAATGCCCAGTGATTACGCTAGCTCGCAGTGCCTTTCAAACCGAAACACAGTAATGCTTGCACAATACTGCTTCACGGCAGAATAACTGGCCCTGGGGTGGTCCTACCACCTGCATGTGAAATATATGTCTGTAAAACGAACCCATAGTACAGGAGAAATCCTACTGCGGGGCTTCGTTTTTAAAATATAACAAATGAACATGAATTCATTGTTCTTTTTATTTTGTCCATACAATTCAAAAAAAATATATATAAAAAAACCGAAAGAGACATTGCCACGTTAGCCAGAAATCATTAAAACACGGAAATCAGTAACTTTATAAAAAGTAGGTGACTCTGCACATTCACGATATCATCGTGGCATTCAAACAGCGTATGATAATACGATGCACTGAATTAATACACGAACACACGACGCTGCAGTTCACAATGCATTCGGTTGCAATGAGTGTCAAGTGGGACGTAAGCGGGAACAATGGCGCTTAACCGTAAGCGTTCCTCCTTTGTTTTTTAGCTACGTACGCGTGATTAATGAAATATTCTTTTAATTGCAAAAGGAAACGCTGTTATTATTTTTAATTAAATAATTGTTTCATGTATACAATTAAGCGAAACATTTGCAAGCACTTGTATTTAAAAAACGTTTTCTTTTATCCCTGTTTATAATTTTATATTTACAAATGTGGTGTGGTGGCGGCTCGTTAAAAGAATACTACTACACCATCTCATCCAATGGATCTCGTAAAAGGCGAGTAAGGAACTGCACTGTGCACCCAACAGCGCATGGTGGCGATGGGCTCACCACCTATCACACCAAGTGCATTATATTGTTTTGGTAAAACGTGGATTGTGGCAGTCATCTGCTTTGGCAGTGAGTACCCAGTCTCTGACTGCCCCTTATGGGATACAGTCGTGATCTTATGTATGTATGTATGTATTTACAAAATTTTATTCAATTTATTTTTGATATCTTCATGCCGTTTATTCATTTGCGTGTTTTACGAATGGACCTTTTTCTAATTTCATTACAATTTTGATCAGGTAACTGTGATCCAGAAACGTCTAACGCAAGAGTCCTGACGGCGATCCTCTATAATTATGTGGACGGTGTCCTTACCTAGGTACTGTTTGCGCACATTTCACTCTTACTATAATACAACTGCAGATCTTAATTGTATGAACGCTCAAATCTGAGGATATACTGATCTGATTTGAAAAATTCGTAGCGCATATAGATATAGTCTGTTTATTCAGGAAGATTATAGGATATAAATCTTTATGCTAACGTCAAGGAGCCGCACGCCGAGAACCGAACATTGCCGAGAAGAACCAAACTGTGAATTGTCAGATCAACAAAGACTATGCCGTACATATGGTCAGCTTATTTTATGCGGATGAATCCACGGGGCGCAGTTAGTTCAACTACTGCAGCTATAATGTTTCCACTCTACTAGGTCACGGGAGAATAACCGGGCCTGCGGTAGTACCTGCCTAAGACAGATTCCTGCATAGGAATCCTACCACCAGTATAAAAAGCTGTGAAGTTGGCGGCTGTAACCGATAGGTGTCCGGCAGATTAGAATAGCACCTACCTCTTTCCTACCGAGATGTCGTAAGAGCCGATTAAGGTATACGGGCAGAATATCCGTAGCCGTGTGGTGGCGGCTTAACAAAATGTACCCCAATCCCACGGTGGTCTCCATCAGCGCTTCAGAGGAGTCACGGGATCTCCGTTCGAAACGCAACCGTGACCCCTCCATCGCTTCGCTACAATTTTAGCCCGACCCGGGGGCAGTGCTCACTGCCCCCAGCACTCTCTCGGTGCTCTCACGATAACTCGAGACCACTTCGAGTCATCGTCCTCGCCGGGGTCGCTTTAAAGAAAATGTACCACTTCATCTCATCCCATAAGTAGCGTAAAAGTAGACAGAGGGAAAATCAAAACCAGAAGATTGGCAACAGCATCTTCCTGGAACATCTGAACGATAATACTACGGTTGACAACCCGCCTGCCAAGCGTGGTAGCTATGGCAAAATTCCCCCAAAATGAGAGCTGCAAACTTTTGTGGCAATCTATGGAGAAGGCCAATGTTGAGCAGTGGACTAAGTGATTGGCTGAAATGATGTGTTCAGTAGGGGCAATGCATGTGTGAGTGTGTGATTCGCCATCAAATTGTCCTGCAGTTTGGCGAAGTTGTTATAAAATACAACCGATTGCACTTTTATTTAATAAATAAAGTAGGGACTCGCCCAACTTCACACGGTCGCAATTTACTAATGTAGAAAATCAGAAGTGCAGCGCAAAAGCAAAATAAGCAAATATTAATTATGTTCACAACATGTCTCTGTCTCCAGTGGTTAAGGATCGTTGTCTGTCAGTCAGTCAGTGTTTTGGATGCACCAAAGATGAATTATCATCACCGATAACGCACTGAAATATAGCATACAATTCACTAATTTTTCGCAAAATATCAATTTTAAATTGGTGTCTGAACTGAACTTCATTTTTTTTCCACCTTCTAAATTTCCGACTTTTCCCGTGGATTTTACCTTGTACTGACAATTACAAACACAACAATAAATCAGCCATATCGGCCGAGCCGTTCTCAAGTGACGACGTTTCATACATGCGGCAGTTGATTTTTATTTATATAGAAGAAAAAGATAGACGATAAAAAAGTTAAGATAACGTTATACCTGACCTAAGCGTAGAATGGAATATCGAAATCGATATTTGTGAATGACCTGAATTGTTTATAGTTTTAGGAATCTGGAAGTATTGTGGCAATGCCCTTTTCTGACACAGCACTATTTCCTTCACTGCCTTAATCCAGGGGGGTGGGACACTAATGAATGAAGATGACACGAAATAACAATTATTACAAATTATAACTTCAAAAGTTGACAACAGTATCACCATACTTTTTATATTTATGGCTAAGAATTAATAGAAAGTCTGGTTGTACTAAATAATATATTCATAAAGACTTAATTAACATTATTCACTACGGAAATAAGCGGCTGATTCTAACGAAAGGTATAATTTTAAGCGACAAACTCAAACTCTCTTAATGAACATATTATTTACTCAGCTGACTCGCGTTCTAATTAAATTTCTTGTAACGTATTACTTAAATTTTATTCTCAGTTTGCAAAGAGCTTATTAATTACCATTCTAATGTCTATATAATAAAATAATAATCAGAATTTCAAAAGAATATCTCTGTTTATGGAGAACGGGGACGAGAAAATCGTTCACCTAATGGTAAGTTCAACGTCTACCCAAAACAAATGCTGTGTCACCCAGAACACATCTGTGTAGCACCACACTGCTGTCTCTGACCTGAGACATCAGTTCTTAAGTCTCATATGTTCTATAATTGCACTAGTTGTCAGTGGCTTTCACATTGAGAGACAGTAATGTTTGCACAATACTACTTGATGGTGGAATAAATGGCACTGCGGTGGCACCTACCTAGTCGGATTCTACTAGCAATAAATGAGTATTTAATCTCAGTAGTAATTCTCGAAACGTGGGCATAGTTTTCTTGCATGGTGTACGTTAATTACTGCAAGATCTCAGGGAGCCGGCGACAATCAATTACAAACAACAGCGTAGCGGGCGACGAAGCGCACCTGCGACGCATTACATTACTGTCTTATTTATTTTCTCACTTTAATCGACTCGTGGAATTCTAGTGTACATCAAGTGGAAAGTTTTTATATCATGTTTTAATTTTAATTATTATACATTTGTTTATATATCATCAACATCATTAATTACATTAGGTATCAAACCCTTCAAAATTTTTACACATTGCTCCTTGGCGCCAGAATAACGGGCACCATAAAACGGGTGTCGTAAAAGTCGACAGAGGGAAATTTAAAACCAGGAGATGGGCAGCAGCATCTTCCTGGAATATCTGCATAAATAAACAGCGGTTGCCAACCCGCCCACCAAGCGTGGCAACTATGGAAAAATCCCCCAAAATGAAAACTGCAAACTTTCGTGGCAATCTATGGGGGAGGCCTATGTTCAGCAGTGGACTAGTAGTTAGCTGAAATGATGATGACGATACCCACCTAGACAGATTCATGCATAGAAATCCTACCAGCATAGTGGGAAGAGAACCAGCCATCTTACCTTTCATGTTTATTCATATTGATGAATATATAATCAACTAGCTGCAGCCCGCGACTAGATTCGCGTTAAATTAGATTTTTAAAAATACCGTGGCAACTTTTTGATTATCCGGGATAAAAAGTATCCTATGCCCGTCTCCAGGATGCAAGCTATGTCTGTGCCGAATTTCGTCAAGATCGGTTCAACGTTGTATATTTATGAAAATATAATGTACGTACGGCAACACATGTATTTATTTAATAAAAAAGTGACTGTATCCTGTAGAATGGGCCGAGGTGACGCGCTGGAGGTTCCTATGTTTACGTTGGCCAAAACTAGAAAATCTTTTCTTAGTAGGGCTATAAAATTTTATGATTAAATTCCTAGTGTGACTCAAAAAACTGACATAGAATTCAATAAACTTGTCAAGAAGATATTATTGGAAAAAGCGTATTATAAAGTAGATCATTACATAGGGGACAGAGATGTGTGGAAATAACTTTTACTCTGCACTTGCAAACCCCCTGGCTACTAAATTTATGATGTAATTTTTATGTAACATATAAATGACATGTAATATGGCATTGAAAAAAGAAAGACTTCAGAGTTTCTTGCCGGTTCTTCTCTGAGAAGGTCTTATTTTTTGAACCGGTGTAGATTTTGACATTCATAAGAGCTTTATACAAGCCTAAACTGAACAAAGAAATTTTGACTTTGACTTTGACTTTGAAAACGGTTAAGCCGTGAAAAGGTAACAAACATAAAGAGGGACAGAGAGAATTACTTTCCCATTTATTAGTATGTATCTAACATAATAAAATGCATGTTACACACGACTCAAGCAATACAACAGTGCGGCAGTAAATTGTCCTGGTCCCACAGTAATATAAAGTGTTTATTTTAGTCCGACCCGGCTCGTAATATTTTATTGCCCGCAGTATTCTATCTGTTTTAAGGGAACGTGTAAAAGAAATTCTATTTCACTTTGTCGATGTCGCACTGGCCTATTTCAATTGTTTTCTGCTCTGTTAGTAGATTTCATCGCATTTTTTATTAGCATCGTGTAGTTTTGCATATTTATTTCTGTACCTATTTATTACTAGCGGTAAACGCGACTTTGCTTGTGGACTTTTGAATTTATTTTTTTAGATAAAGTGAAACGAGCAAAACATTCACCCGATGGTATGTTCAACTTCTGCCCATAACAAATGCTGTGTCACCCAGAACTTTCATGTGTGTTACCACACTGCGCCCGTCACCCTGACATATCACTTCTTAAGTCTCATATGCCCAGTGATTACGCTAGCTCACAGTGCCCCTCAAACCGAAACACAGTAATGTTTGCACACTACTGCTTCACGGTAGAATAACTGACCCTGGGGTGGTACCTACCTAGACGGAATATTTAGATGTTGTATATATATTGTACGTCGTCGTCGTTTCAGCCTATCACTAGTCCACTGCTGAACATAGGCCTCCTCCATAGATTGCCACAAAGTCAGTAGCTAAGTTTGGGGGGATTTTGCCATAGTTGCCACGCTTGGCAGGCGGGTTGGCAACCGCAGTTTATTTATTCAGACGTTCCCAGAAGATGCTGCTGCCCACCTCCTGGTTTTTATTTTCCCTCTGTCGACTTTTACGACACCCACGGGATGAGATGGGGTGGTAGATTCTCTTAAACCGCTACCACACGGCGTATATTGTACGCGCATCTCAGAAAACTTTCACAGCGCGATTATGGACGTATGGGAATATTTATTTAGCTTCTCATGTGGCGACGTAGATGTCGCTACATGTAAAAGGAAGTCTGTTCATGACTTTTAATACTGCGCGCTGTGCACGTTCTACTTCGATAAGGTAGGACTTAGCTACCCCAAACACTGATGCAATAAAAAGTTATACTCTCACACAATGATCTCTATGTCAGAACAAGGATATCGCGGCTGGCAACATCACGCAAATTTTTAAACACGTAAATGAACTTTCTTAATCTGCTAGCGACTCCCGCCGTATGTGAGCCCCAGTTGAATCTGTCATCTAATATGACACCTAAATATTTTATATTGTTAACTCGGGTTAACATGTTACATTGACAATATGCAGGGGAGCTGGCTTGTCTATTGCATGGGTAAGTATGTAATTGTATTTCAAAGTTTCCAGTGGGTCTGATCAAACAATTACTTAAACCGCAGTAAGATTCAAAATAAAATAATATTTATCGATTAATTAATAATTGTTTATATACTGAGCAGTTATTTTATGGTGAGCAATAATTTTTTAAATCATGTTTTGCTTTTAATTAAATTGCTTGTATAAATAAATTTCACTTCTTGCACGTGAACGGAGTTGCCCGCGCTCTTTTTGTTACTATTACGTCTTTTTGAGGTATATATTAAACTCAGATTCCAAATAAATATGTACTTAAAGAAAATACAGTACTTTAATTTTACTGCACGCCCAATATTCTCCAGCGTGTCTTACTATCAACTACCAATTTCACCGAGAGCGGAACAAAGAACACCTGCGATACCACTTGTAGGTTGTTGCCGTATGATTTTATGGTTAACTTTAGTCAATGTTATTTGAAATATCCTCATCATCATCATTTCAGCCTATCACTAGTCCACTGCTGAATATAAGCCTCCCCCATAGATTGCTACAAAAGTTTGTAGCTCTGATTTTGGGGGGAATTTTGCCATAGTTGCCACGCATGGCAGGCGGATTGGCAACCGCAGATTATTTTATTCTGATGTTCCAGGAAGTTGCTGCTGCCCATCTTCTGGTTTTAAGTTTCCCTCTGTCGACTTTTACGAAACCCACGGGATGAGATGGTGTGGTAGATTTTCTTAAGCCTCATAGTTATCTTAATAGTTAAGTTTGATTACATGTAATTATCACGTGTCGATGATCATCTTAGCCTACCTCCGATTTTATCGCATAAGCGTTTCATCGAGCACGGGTTAGTCAGGACGAGTGAGTGCCCCAGAGATTACGCATACACTTGTGGCAGTATAATATCTCCGGCGCTTATGATAGCTTCCGAAAGTATAAGTATACAGAGTATGTCATGCTTGTTTAAATGCTTCTGCTTGCGGCGGAGTCGGGTCATCCATCTCCCTTGAATATGGTCGAGGAGAGCGGTGGCTGCCACATGCCTCATACTTGTGAACAGGCGCTGTTGGTGTAGGCTGATCTGCTCGAGTTTGCAATGCATTTATAGATTTGTTATTGAATCTTGTATAACATTTTGTCATGGAGCGTGCTTTGGTTTTCTATGGGACTGTTCTTTGTAAATCTATTTATAATGTACTTCTGACAAAGATAAAAAAATGTAACAAAAAATAGGGTACCTACGGAGTTTCTTCCGCCTGTTTTTTCTCCGTCAGAAGAACATCATTACGAAACGGTGGTAGATTGTAAAAAAATGACGTTTGGCAAACGAAATTTATATTTCTTACATTGAAAAATAAATAATTTTCATTTCATATCAGTCAGCATCGCGCTACCTGGTATCTTTTGCACTGAACATAAGTCTTAGTGTGCTACGAGATCGCATCATTTTTTACTTTCTTATAATCAAAGGATAACATATTTACACGATTAGAGATAAATACGTTCAGAATCGGAGACAGAAAGAAAGTCACTAAAATCTGAGAGCATAAATTAAGTTTTATTGGATAAAATGGCGAGATAAGCAAAACGTTCACCTAATGGTAAGTGCAAAGTCTGTCCATTACAGATACTGTGTCACCCAGAATATTTCTGTGCAGCACAGCACTGCGCCGCAGACATCAGTTCTTAAGTCTCGTATGCCCGGAGATTACACTTGCTCTCAGTGTACCTAACTAAACGGATTCCTGCATAGGAATCCTACCACCAGTAAATTTTATGACGGATGGTTGACCTGACCGTTGGTCAGGTCGTAACTAACTCGAGTGCGTCCGAGAGGACCGAGCTACGGCTCTGTCAGTTACTTAGATCGGGGGAACGTTTACAACATCTACATTTACTACCAATTCGAAACCAAGTTGGAGCAAGAAACTCCAGCGACGCTTCTTATCATGATTATACTTGGGTAAAACCATCATACCGTGTGGTAGCGGCTTAAGAGAGTCTACCACCCCATCTCATCCCGTGGGTGTCGTAAAAGTCGACAGAGGGAACATTAAAAACTGAATATAGGCAGCAGCATCTTCCTGGAAAATCTGAATAAATAAACTGCGGTTGCCAACCCGCCTGCCAAGCGTGGCGACTATGGCAAAATCTCCTCAAAATTGGAACTTTTGTGGCAATCTATGGGGGAGGCCTGTGTTCAGCAATGGACTAGTGATGGGCTGACATGATCATGATGACATAATGAAAAAAGATCTGTTTGAAAACGACAAGATATTAACGAACTGAGAGTTTATGACATACACTTGAATATGCCAAGAGAGAATTGTAAAGCACTTACTAAACTTAAAAATCAAAACTAAATTAATCCGGAATTAATTAATTCATAAAATATACCAGAGTCTGCTGCCTCCAGAACTCTCTTAAGTTAATTAAAGTTGTTCACAAAGTTCAAAGTGTAGGCTGGAGCAGTTTTCAAAAAACCGCACCGCTTAATAAAGAAAGATGTTTGCAGAATTTACCCGCCGTCTTAGCTTAAGGGCCGGGCGCTATAGTGACCTGAGTTGCCCGGTGCCGCTACGACTAAAATTGTTCAGCAATTTTAAGTGCTTATTTGCCAAATGCGAAAGCATCGTGGAGAAACATATATCTATATAAAATATATCAATGTCATTGGAAGTCCGCCAACATCCACTGTAGCAGCGCGGCGGATTCTTTCCGGCTCCAAAACCCTCTCACATATAAGAGGTCTGTGCTCAGCAGTAGGACATTTATAGGCTCCGTGTGGTGGCGGCTCGTTAAAAGAATACTACCACTCCATCTCATCCAATGGATCTCGTAAAAGGCGAGTAAGGAATTAAACTGCACTGTGCACCCAACAGCGCATGGTGGCGATGGGCTCACCACCTATCACACTAAGTGGATTATATTGTTTTGGTGAAACGTGGATTGTGGCAGTCATCTGTTTTTGCAGTGACTGCCCAGTCTCTGACCACCCCTTATGGGATACAGTCGTGATCTTACGTATGTATGTGTACTTTACTTTTACTTGACCTATAACGCGCTGAAAGTGAAAATGATGATGATGTTCTCCTAGCCGATTTCGACCACGGCGACAACTTCCGAATCCGAATGTCGAGAGCCATCAACTGCGCAGTAGATATTATAGTGCCACAAGTGTACGCGCAAACACAGAGGCACTCACTCGTCCCAACCTACCCGCACCCGATGTAACGCTTATGCGATAAGATCGGAGGTAGGCTAGGATGCAGTGTCAGAAACACGGGGACAAACACGACACAACCAGACCCGAAAACCAACAATTTGTGTTTTAGCACAAATGTTGGCTCCGGCTGGGATTCGAAGCCAGGACCCGCGGCGTAGAAGTCAGGTACTCTGACCACTAGACCACGCGGTCGTCAAAAAGAGAAAGAGAAAATATACCAGAATAGAAATACTCGTAGAATGAAACGCAGTCACTGAGACTTAAAGTGTTATTGTCAATGCGCTAGACACGCGTGATAGTTATGAATCCTCCGACTTGTAAGATTCGGAAGACTTTATAGCCGTGTGGTGACGTCTTAACAGAATCTACCACCCCATCTCATCCCGTCTCGTAAAAAATGACACGAAGGAAAATTAAAACTGGGAGATGGGTAGCAGCATCTTCCTGGACATCTGACTAAATAAATTGCAGTTGCCAACCCGCAATACGTCAAGCGTTGCAACTATGACCAAATCCCCCCAAAATGAGAGCTACTAACTTCAATCTTTTTGGTGGAGGCCTATGTTCAGCAGTGAACTAGTCATAGGAAATGATGATGATGATTATGAACTGTGACCTAGAAATGCCTAAGGCCAGAGTACCAGCGGTCATCCTCTATAATTATAATTCTAGTAGTTAACAGCTTCTTACTGTTTTTTCCTATGCAGGAATCCGTCTAAGTAGATACCACCGCAGTTCCAGTTATACTGCCGTGAAGCGGTAGTGTGCAAAATCCGCCGTGTACAGGTGGATACTGGTTGTATTTTTTTACTGTTTATTTTTTTTTCATTCATTTTTTTTTGCCATTTACTTGTCTTTGTTTTTTTTTTGGTATTGTTTTACTATAGCGTTGTGTAATTGCTGGGCATATGGTACTTAAAAACTGATGCCTCAGGGTGACGCGCGTAGTGTGATGCCACACATAAATGTTCTGTATGACACAGCATTTGTTATGGGCAGACGTTGTGCTTACAATCAGATGAACGATTTGCTCGTCCCACTTTTTGGACACATTTATATGGGGCAAATATTTGTTTAAAAAAAACGGCTGTATAAATTACCATATTTTTAGTTGATTAAGGTATGTGCCAGAAAAATCTCACGGTCTCCGTCTTGACAGACGATTATTTACAGAAACCAAGAAGAAAGAAGAGGAATACCGAACCGAAGAAGTAGAAGAAATCGTGTCTATTAGAAGTGTCGTAATAGTAACCAGTAGTCACCCTGTGATCAAAATATCGTAGAGATCGGCCGTAGCTCATTTTTAAGTGTGAACGAACGTTATTGAAGTTTGAGTTATTATTTGTTGATAGCATTCTAAAATTCTATGGCGACATTCTCTACTCTGTGAGACTGTTTGGCCACAGACTATTTCGTGTATAACATTAGCAGTATGAACGTAAACAAACGACATACTGTTAAGTGATTGACATTGTCAGTACGAACTTAAATAATTAATGTATTATCTTATTCAATTTAATTTACGAGTATTTCAAACACATTAATAAAGCTATATAATTTTTTTCTTTTGAAACTTGGCCGCCTTAGTTCGCGAATATCTGAAAATTTGATGACTTGTACATTTCTAAAGAAGCGGTAATTAAATTTGAGAACCAGATCTCCATAAATTACGAAGTAGTTTGGGATTCCCGTTACACTTTCCTCACTATTACATCATCTTCTGTCTGAAGCATAAGTTCTTAATACGTAGACGTAAATATGTGACAGAAGTGAAACTTAATTATTTATTTAAAAAACTTTATTGTAAACCTTAAAATAAAGGTAACATTGGGCGGACTTAATGCATATAGGCATTCTCTGCCAGTCAACCCATGGCGTGGTGAAAAAGCGGTGGCAGATGTATTATGGTAATCAGTTTACATCCATACACATTTATATACAACATACATATACATACACATATAATAGTGGCAAGCAACGGTTTGATAATTCCTATGAAATAGTATTATCCACAGTTTTAAGAAAATTACTCATATATATAAGAAATTTAATAAAAATAAATACATAAATTAAAAACTGTGTATTTGTCGTACAATGTATAGTTCTCATTCTCTCTACGTTATATCTTTCTTGTCTCCTATGTAACGAAATATACCTAAACGTGACACATGATATTGACACTACGACAGTCAGCCGCCGAGTCACTGTCGTAGTCAATAATACTTGATATTGCCTCATTTTGAGGTAATAAAAATGTCGTGTTCTCGACTTCAGTCCTGTGTATTGCCTAGTAGTAGTGTTGTAGTGGCACAGATACCCCCCATGAGGTGGCTGCTCCCACTAGCAAATTAACTTTCTTTCCTTTACAATGAAGGATTTCCGTAAAGTAACGCCTGTTTCTATTAGCTGAATTATGGAATCTCCGCCTATTTCATAAATATTATTTTGAAAATAGTTTTGTGACAGACTTGACAGATCGACTTATTAAAAATGTGCACTTGTGATATCATTATATGATATGTATACGCCCGGTTTCCAAAGTTTTAAGGGGTATTACAAAATTCCTTCCGAGAAAGTAGTATCATACGCCTTATAGTTGCGTTCCCATTCCCTACCCCAAGTTCATTTTCTACCAAATCCTTTTCCTTTCTCCGCCAAGTCAGTGGTCGCCGTGCCAACGCCGTAGCTAAGCGTGCTACGGATGTGATCTCTGACTACCCGCCTGAAAAACACGTGATTATATGTATGTATGTGTGTATTTCTATCTCATACACGATTACACCCATTATGGGGTTATAATGAACAATAAATTTAAGCGTTACATGTTTTAATTCCAATTTATCGTAAAATTAATCTAATAATGACTGCTATTTAAAAGTATTTCACTTCAAATTTACAAGAATTGTGTAACGTTCACTAATAAGACGTTTTGGTGGCATCGAATTTTATCTTTGAAAACAAGGAGCTTGTGTGAAGATCTGGGTTAATGAAAACGGCTCAAGCTTCATGCATCTCATTACTTAAAATTCGCTCAACGTATCGCATTAATTCTTATCTAATTCGTGAACTTTACGACGGCGGTTGCGAGGCGCCTTATCACACTTCCGTGTATAGGATAAGCATTACTCGTAAGGTAATTTTGCATCAACGTGAAGCTTAAATTTTTAGTAAATCGCGGCAGTTACCATTGAAGTCTGTGGGTGAGACAGAGATAGAGATTATGTAGTAGACTTTAGGGGACTATAATTATAGCGTTGACGATCAAGTGGCCTAGTTGTTAGAGTACGTTACGGGTAGTTGTTAGAGTAGTACGTTACATAAATGAACCGACGACGGCAAATCGTGTCTTGATCTAATAATGAGTAATATAGATAAATCAATAGGATTTATTCATTCGTTATGGCTATCAGACTATGAGACTACACAGTCATCAAAATTCACCTTTAAAAATAAAAAGCTATTACCAAAATCAATATACATAATTATTAGAAATTATTCACAAGATAAATTAAAAACATTTGAAAAACATTTAAATAGTATCACACTGCGAAGTTTACAAGCACACAGATTTGAATGCTGCTTTTGATGAAGTTTTTGGTCATTTTTGTTTACTTTATAACCTTTGCTTCCCTAAAATAACAGTAAAAATCCGAATTGTTCAATGAGATTTCATCTGGATATCAAAGGGCTTAAAAAAAGTTGCAAAACTTAAATTCAATTTCGTTACAAATATTCTTCACCTAAAAAGACCAATCGAATAAAATATATAAATTACGACAAACTATTAAAAAATGTACAAATACTGCCAAAAGAATCTCAAATACATATCTAAATATAAGCAAGTAGCAAAGAGCAAGAACGTATGTAAAGGTACATGGAGGATTATAAAAGCGAAAGTGGTGGTATACATGCCGTAAATTATATCATTAAAATAAAAAATAATGGTAAAGAGGTAACAAAACCTTCAGAAATCGCTTCTGCAATAAATAATAACTTCATTAATCATACAAGCCACAGAAATAACAAAACTGATAAATACAACTATACAGTTTCTACATAATTCAATTTTTTTAACTTCAGTAAATTATCACCAAAGTATTATATATTTATTTATTATACGAGTATATAATGTATATTTATTATAATGCCGTTAAATAACACAAAATCTGAAGGTTATGATTCCATAAGCATAAAAGTAATTAAATCTTGCAAAGAGAAGTTAAGTCAAATATTAATATTCCTGGTTAATCTTTCGCTAGTCTGGAATTTTTCCAGAGAAATTAAAAATTTCAGACGTAAAACCATTACATAAAAAGGGTGATAAAACAAAGATATCTAATTATCGTCTAATTACATTAGTTCCTATATTTTTAAATATATTCTAAAAAGTAATGAATTTTCAACTTATTTCTTTCTTCAGTTAATTAAAAATAATTATCATAGTTACCAAAATAGTAAATCGACAGCACATGTTGAATTTAACTTAAGTAAAGAGGTTTCGCATAACGTTTACAAAAATAATTATACTACAATACTCTTCCTTGACATATCACAAGCTTTTGACTTAGTATCCCATAATCAGTTATTGGCCAAGCTGGAAGACATGGGATAAGAGGACCTGCTCTAAGTTGGCTGAACAGTTACTTAAAAAACAGGTCACAATGTGTCGAAATCGCGCAATTAATTTCTAACACCACTCAAGTATATAAATATCATTATAAAAATAATACATATGGTGTCCCCAAAGGTAATGTACTCGGGCCACTTTTATTTATTTTGTACATAAATTATCTACCTGACATAACGGATTACAATACTGTTCTATGTGCAGATGATATTTCAGTTATACATAGTTACGTCTACTAAGAAAACAACACTAAAACAACACAAAACTAAAAACTTTGACATTAATAATGACTCCATATAAAAATATTCTTCACATAAATTTATACAAAACAAATATAATTAATTTTAATAATTAAAAAAAATGATATAAATAATGAATATAACGGGCAACTTTTACGAAATGCTATTAGAACGACATTTTGAGGTTTAATCATTAATTCTAATATAAAATAGAAGGGACACCTAAATAAAGTATGTGATAAGATTAATAGATTTGTGTACGCATTATACAAGCTTACCAGAATAGCAAGCAAAAGTACAGCAGTCACTGCTTATTTTGCATATGTTGAGTCTGTTAGTAGGTACGGAATTTTAATGTCGGGGAATAGAACAAAACGGAATAATTTATTTTTAGCTCAAAAGAAATGCATAAGGGCTATCAGCATCATATCACCAGTTTACATATCGGAGATAGCAAAATTTGTAAATAAAAATAATCATTTTTTTTCATGGATAAAATGATGAAACGAGCAAAACGTTCACCTGATGGTAAGTGCAACGTCTGCCCATAACAAAATCTGTATCACCCAGAACATTTCTGTGTGACACCACACTGAGCCCATCACCCTGAGACATAAGTTCTTAAGTCTCATATGCCCAGTGAGTACGCTAGCTCACAGTGGCCTTCAAACCGAAACACAGTAATGTTTGCACACTACTGCTTCACGGCAGAATAACTGGCCTTGGGGTGGTACCTACCTAGACGGATTCCTGCATAGATCCTACTTTAAAGCCCTAAATATATAACCTTTTCCTTGCCTTTACATATCGGAGATAGGAAAATTTGTATATAAAAATAAGCATATGTATTTACAAGCAAAGAACGTCATGCAAAATAAATTAAGAAACCAAGACAAATTGATACTTGACACTTTCTCAAGGAATAAGCGTTTTCGAAAAAATTGCTAAGTATAAGACAATTTATAATAAAATACCAGTTAATAGAATCAGGCGTTACTTTGCGGAAATTCATTACAGTAATGGAGAGAAAGTTAAATTTTATTTATAGATATTATATTTATAGATAAAATTTGAAACCAAGAACCAGAGTTTCATAAGCAGGTACTCTGAGCTATTGAGCTACGCAATTTCCTTACAATATTTTGCTTTATATGCCAGTCATTATCGGCTGCAACGAAGCATAAATATTACCATACTAGCAATGTCGTATATACCGACAAATCTATAATTTAAAGCCGTGTGGTAGCGGCTTAAGAGAATCTACCACCCCATCTCATCCCGTGGGTGTTGTAAAAGTCGACAGAGGGAAAATGAAAACCAAAGGATGGGCAGCAGCATCTTGCTGGAACATCTGAATAAATAAACTGCGGTTGCCAACCCGTCTGCCAAGCGTGGCAACTATGGCAAAATCCCCCCAAAATTTGTGGCAATCTGTGGGGGAGGCCTATGTTCAGCAGTGGACTATTGATAGGCTGAAACGACGAACGACTATAATTTAAATTGTAATTGTTTAATTCGGTCTGGTTATTTATTACTAAAGTTAAATTGCTAAGATCCCCATGCAAAATTTAAAATAGTGTGTATTACCTAGTTTTGAAGAGCAACGCCTGCACTCCATGAACAGCGTTCACAAGAAAACCAATAAATATAAAACATAACATAATAACAAGAAAACTCCGCCACCAGATACCTTCCACCACTACAATACTACCACTAGGCAATACACACCACAAGTCGATATCAACGTGTTTCACCTCAAAACTAGGCATTATCAAGTGATATGGACTCTACGACAGTCAGTCATTATCACTTGATAATGACTCAGTGGCGGTATTGTTGCCTCCCGGTGGCGGTATTGGTTTTCTTGTGCACGAGACTTGGAGTGCGGGCGGTGCTCTTCAAAACTCAGTAATACACACCATTTTAAATTTTGCATGCGGATCTTAGCAATATAACTTTAGTAATAAAATACCAGACCGAATTAAAAAATTGATGTTCTCCGAGCCGATTTCGACCACGGCGACAACTTCCGAATACTGTCGAGAGCCATCAACTGCGCAGGAGATATTATAGTGTCACAAGTGTACGCGCAAACACAGAGGCACTCACTCGTCCCAACCTACCCGCGCCCGATGTAACGCTTATGCGATAAGATCGGAGGTAGGCTAGGATGCAGTGTCAGAAACACGGGGACAATCACAACACAACCAGACCCGAAAACCAACAATTTGTATTTAACACAAATGTTGGCTCCGGCTGGGAATCGAACCCAGGACCCGCGGCGTAGGAGTCAGGTACTCTGAACACTAGGTCACGCGGTTACAATTTAAATTATAGATTTGTCGATACGACATTGTTAGTATGGTAATATTTATGTTTCGTTGCAGCCGATAGTAAATGTCATATAAAGCAAAATATTGTAAGGAAATTGCTTAGCTCAATAGCTCAGCGTACCTGCTGATGAAATTCTGGTTCTTGGTTTCAAATCAGAGCCGAAAGCAATATTCGAGCAAAACAGAAGTAATTATTTATATGATCAAAACACAAATATTGTGTTTGCCGCGTGTTCCTGAAACTTTCTGTTATTATTCATAAAAGTATAATAAATTTATACGCAAAAGACCGTGGTAGCTCAGGGGATAGGCGCTCGCTTTTAATTTCATAGTACGCGAGTGACCTGGGTTCGATTCCCGGTGCCGGCACCACTAAAATTGTTAATTGCAATTTTAAGTGCTGACTTACCACGTGCTCGGCGGTGAAGGAAAACATCGTGAGGAAACCTGCATGTCTGAGAAATTAAAAATATTTCGAAGACATGTAAAGTCCGCCAACCCGCATTGGAGCAGCGTGGCGGATTCTTCCTAGCTCCAAAACCCTCTCAGAAATGAGAGGAGGCCTGTGCTCAGTAGTGGGACATTTTTAGGCTGAAACTTTACTTTTTTTTTACGCAAAAGACTAAGAGTACCTGATCTTTCAGTGCAGGACGCATGACGTACTCAGAATCGCTCAGCGAGTTTTGGAAAGGGCTATGCCCGGAGTTTCTCTGCGGGATAGAATCATTAACTATCCCTAAGCCACTCCGCACGTTGCGTATTGACCATCTCGTATACGTCTAAAACATAAGATGTGTTTTAATCCTAACGCCTAACAGTAGACTAAATATCTCGTAAGTAAAGGTCTATTATGGTATTCTCAAATCATTTTTATTTACAACTGACAACGGAGTTCCACTTACTAGATGGAGCCTATGTAGATGCCGGGTACAACACTTAAAAAGTTTGAAATGACGACTACACGTGCGCACAATTCATAAGAGCAAATAATAAGTTCATTAGTAGAGTCTGAAATGTTGCGTATTAATTTACATCTTTTAGCAGAACAAGCCGTCATTTCGCACAGTGAATTACGTTAATTGAACAGCCAAGAACTTGTGATGTCAGAAACACGAATAAGTTGAGATGTTGCCGCAGCATATTTTTTAGTAGGTATTTTCAAAATTCCTGTTACAAACCGGTGCTATTGTATTTTTATCCACAAGTCAAGAACTAAGTTTGACAAAATAAGAAACTGAATTAGTTATGTAATATATTTGTTAGGTTAAATTTTAATCTATAAAAATTAAATATAGTACAAATCAATTAAATGTAATGACCATTAGCTTAAAGTAGACTGTCCCCCGACGCATAGGCAGCTCATAGATGGTAAAAAAGGGCTTAGTCTTTATTTTGTTTTTCTTTTCGAACTCCATCTTCATTCCGGAATTGCCGCTCCGTTTTATTTATTTGTAACGACCGAAAAAGGTGGTAGTCGCTTGGTGCAATGTTAAAAACTATCTCCACTACTAATATCTACATCACACAGCACATAAAATGTTTTATTGTCTTAAATGTGAAAGGCAACAGTAAACGTCACCCGTCGAATATACTACCGCAGTGCCATTTATTCTGCCGTGAAGCAGTAGTATGCAGACGTTACTGTCTCGGTTTGGAGGGCACTTATAGCTAGTGTAATTGCTGAGAATATGAAACTTAAAAACTTTATTTCAGGATGACGAGCAGTGTGATGCCACGCAGAAATGTTCTAGGTGACACAATTTGTTACGAGCAGCATTTACCATCAAGTAAGGGATTTACTCGTCTTGTCACTTCCTTGCATAATAAAACGCAGAAAAAACAAGACAAGTAACTCTCTTTCTCTTTGTAAGGATGATCATAATTCTGATATAATCAGTAATTATTTAAAAATACTTAATATATTAAATAGTCTGTACACATTTAGTGAAGCAGTCCATACCATAAACATTTTCCATAATTGCAATGACAAGTGAGAATTTTGCAGTGTTCCCTGCATCCAGAACTTTCTTAAGTAATTAAAGTTGCACAGAGCTCGGACTATCGGGGTGAGGGTTTAGCGAAAACTTCGGCATAGCTTAAAGGACCTGCCGTGTTTTGCTTGGTATTACCTATTCAATTCTATTTCATATATTATTAATTTCACAACATACAACTGGGTTAGGCAGAGACTACAAGCGTATACCACTTTTCACCTCCGCGAGAAACGAGACGTGACCGGTGGCGAACCACGTCGCCGCCATTTTGATAGGAGTCAAAAAATTCTTACTCCCATTGCGTTCCCACGAGCAGTGTGATGATGATGATGTTCTCCTGGCCGATTTCGACCACGGCGACAACTTCCGAATATAGTCAAGAGCTGTCGACTACGCAGGAGATATTGTAGTGCCACAAATGTTCGCGCCATAACAGAGGCATTTCCTATTTGCCGCGCTCTACTCCTTCAGAGAGGCCGTTGGATCGCTGCAAGCCCTTCCCCACTACAGTTAGTTGAGTACTTTCTTTGCCAGCAGGGATCGGAGTTAGCAAAGCAGCAGGCGGCGTCACGACGTCAAGCGCCGAGTTATCGCCTGCAGCGCCGTTGTATTCCTTACTGACCCACGAGTCTCTTCCGACAACGCTCTCAAAGCCACCGGGCTAACAGCGTAATTCACATACAATGTAACTATCCCTTTTTGGACACCTTGACACTAACTTATCAGTGTCATCTTAATAACTGACTGGTTCTGGATTGACATGAATTCTAAAATTCGCTAATTTAAACAAATTTAAAATTTTAATCGCGATTAAAGAATACACGGCACAAATCACTAACAATAAAAAAAGCAGGAAAAAGAACCAAAAAAAATAAATATATTAGCTACGTCCTACGTATAAAAAAAATATTACACAATTTTTTAAAACAGCGGGCTTGAACCTACGTTAAAAATTATTATCATTATCATTCTCGTAAATAGGGAGAGATATCGCTTGGCAGATAGGTTGACGAGCACAGTTCTAAGCGACTCGCTAAAGTGAGATCTCTTGCGAGCGTCGAAGCACGAGACGAGGAGATCGTTCACCTGATGGCATGCATAATGTCTGCCCGTACCAAATGCTGTGTCACCCAGAACACATATGTGTGGCGCCACACTGCTATCGCTGACCTGAGACATCAGTTCTTAAGTCTCATATGTTCTATAATTTCTCTAGTTGTCAGTGGCTTTCACATCAAACGACAGTAATGTTTGCACAATACTGCTTGACGGCAGAATAACAAGCACTGCGGTTGTACAGACCTCGACGGATTCCCGCATATAGGATTCTACCATCGGTTAAAATCGTACGCTACAGAGGATGATTGGTCTGGATAATTTATATATAATAATAATATAATATATAATTACTACACTTTCAACCTTATAGCTGATGAAACGGATGTATTTACTTGTTATCTGAATGAATTTACACGGATAGCGCTACATGTTATATGTTACGTATAAACTATGTTTGTTACAACTGCTTCTCTATCGAATTAGGGCTTACCTGTAAATATAGTTGAGTGTTAATAATAATTGCCGTGTGGTGGCGGCTCGTTAAAAGAATACTACCACTCCATCTCATCCAATGGATCTCGTAAAAGGTGAGTAAGGAATTAAACTGCACTGTGCACCCAACAGCGCATGGTGGCGATGGGCTCACCACCTATCACACCAAGTGCATTATATTGTTTTGGTGAAACGTGGATTGTGGCAGTCATCTGTTTTTGCAGTGAGTGCCCAGTCTCTGACTACCCCGTAAGGGATACAGTCGTGATCGTATGTATGTATGTATGTTAATAATAATAAATGAATATAATATTTCTTGACTTAAGATTTCCTGGCATTTAACATACTCGAATATTACACTACCCATGAAAAGAGATGAGTAGTGAACTATTTTTATAATCTCGTCGTTAGAATTTTTATGAACGGAACTGTCATCGTCATCGTAATCGTATTGAGATACTCTGATTTTCTCGTCCGATGTATGAGATAAATGAGTAGTGTATATTTCACTCCAAGGACTGTTTCAATTATTTAACTTCAAATAACGCTTCTTTATTGTATTAAAAAAATGTAGTTGTTCTAAACTTGAATCGCGGTCGCTAAGGGAATGTATATTTTATTATATTACATATACATTCGCTTATCCTTACGTGGATACGTTAAAAATGTTACGTGGTGGCACTTTAATACTAGTAAATAAATCATTGCGACTTAAAAAACGTAAAGATATTGTGAGCCTCTCTGTTGAGAGAACCTGTGATCATATGCTGAAACTTTGATATCAATCTCGTAAATCCCCCATCAGCATTAAATTTAGTTCTTTGTGGAAATTATTCAATTTACTTAACCTGTTTTTAAAACCAACACGTGTTACAGGATCTAGTGCAACTAGTATAGATAATATTTTAACAGATGTTAAGCCTTTGCACCAATCCATAATCCAAAAAGAAATTCTGATCATTCTGGACAGTTAGTAACGTTACCTTGCAAATGCAATGAACCATACAATAAATAAAATATGTTTGTTCCTGTAAATAAGTATGGCTTGGAGAAGTTTAGAAGTAACGTCGATAAAACTTCAATTACTTCTTTATAATAATAAGACTGACTATCTATATGGAGTTATGTTTTACCTACAAAGCATGGAATTTAATTCCATGAAGCAGTATTGTGCAAACATTACTGTGTTTCGGTCTGAAGGGCACTGATAGCTGTGATCACTGGACGTATGAGACTCAAGAACTGACGTCTCTGTGGGACGGGTGTAATGTGGTGCCACACAGAAATATGCCGGGTAACACAGCATTGCTATGGGTGGACGTTGCACTTAAAATTTATGTGAACGTTTTGCTAGTCACGTCTCGTTCTTCAATAAAAAAATAAATAAAAAAAAACTAGCTTAACCTTGCGAATATTTCGCACAGTATCATGATCATGAACAGATGGCGCCATCTAAATTCTTCAAAAATTATTAAAAATATTTTCGCGGGTTATCTAGTCTTTGCTTTTTATTAAGGAAATCCCCAGCTGTATTACATAGTAATGTACATAAAAATTCAATTTGTATAAGGGATATAAGCCAATAACCGATTTTATTTACCATTAGACTACCTAAAATTAGGTATATAGTTACAATTGGCAAAACAAAAACATGAATTTGATTAAAAAAAACACTGGTGGCAGGAATCCGTCGAGGTAGGTACCACCCCAGGGCCAGTTATTCCGCGTAGAAGCAGTAGTGTGCAAACATTAATGTGTTTCAGTTCGAAGGGCACTGAGAGCTAGCGTTGGTAATCACTAGGCATTTGAGACTTAAGAACTGATGTCTCAGGTTGACGGGCGCAGTGTGGTGTCACACAGACATGTTCTAGGTGACACAGCGTTTGTGATGAGCAGACGTTGCACTTACCATCAGCTGAAAATTTTGCGTCGTCACTTTATGAAATTAAAAAATTGTTTGGTACTTAGTTTTCCTGCCGCATGCTTGGAAATAGGTAACTTAATGTAGTTATCAAATTGACTTTAACATTCCTTCATGCCTTTTTTGTTCTTTATCTTTCCGGGACATTTGACAGAGTTTTGGGTGCGACCTTTTTTCGGATGGAAGCACACTTTCGCTACTTTCTTCAAATTGATTTATTTTCTTTGCAAAAGAATGTTATTCAAAATTTCAAAGATTTTTTTTTTTATAAATTCTAAGGAATTTGAAATTTATTAATCCAAGCCTAATTTGCTCGATGAACTTATTTTTTCATTCAGTTTTACATAGGCTTCAAAACCCTCTCAGAAATGAGAGGAGGCCTGTGCTCAGTAGTGGGACATTTATAGGCTGAAACTTTTTTACAGTATGGGTAACGATTGAGTAACGACGGCGTGGTCTAGTGGTCAGAGGCCCTGATTAACGTCGCGGGTCCTGGGTTGAAATCCCAGCCGATGAAAACATTCGTGCAAACCCCAAAATGATTGGTTCGGGTAGGAGTAGGGATTTTTCCCTTATCTCTGACACTGCATCCTAGCCTACCTTCGATCGCTTAACGTTACATGGGTAGATTAAGACGAGTGAATGCCTCTGTGTTTACGCGTACCCTTGTGGCACTGTAATATCTCCTGCACAGCTGATAACTCCTGACAGAATTCGGAGGTTGTAGCCGTGGTCAAAAGTCAACATTATTAATAATTTATTGGTGGTGACAGTCTTATACAGGAATCCGTCTAGTTCCTTACCGCCGCAATGAAATTACTCTGTTTCGCCACTGGTTTGATTGGCTTGACATACAGTGACGCCTTTTTCCCATATAAGGGGTAGGCAGAGGCCACTTACGTAGCCCACTTTTCGCCCTCGACGGAAACAAGACGTGACGGGTGACGAACCATTCTTGGCTTGAATGACGGTATTTTTGGTATATCTCGTCATATGATTCAATCCTTTGAACCAAACCCTTCCACCAAACTTCACATACCTAATTCTTAAACCTCTTAGGTATGGGAAGGTGATCATGGTGTGGTTATTGGATAAAACAGGGAAGGGACAGACACGGATTAAGCCTTTTTTTAAGAGTAAGCAATGAAGACATGATAAAATAAAATCAATAGAAACTACTTGATTACAACACGAAGAAAACCAATTCGTTATAAAATGACGATTTTGAATTCCATTCAAAGCAAAAAAGGAATCCGAGCACACGCCGTTAAATTTAATGAGACAATTTCAGTCAAATTTTCTTTAGAAATCGCTCCACAGTCATTTCTAACGGCAGTTATTTCAACCGCGACGCCTGAAATTCCCTTTTGACTAATTTGTAATCGGCTTTAATTGGAAACTTATTCGCAGAGCAATTATAGTTCATACCGCTTTCGAGCTCATCCACTATTAAATTAAACGTTGAAAACGCGTCATGAAATTAATTTACTGTTGGTAGGATTGCAGGCTATGCAGGAATCCGTCTAGGTAGGTACCACCCCAGGCCCAGTTATTCTGCCGTGAAGTAGTGGTGTGCAAACATTACAGAGTTTCGCTTTGAAGGGCACTGAAAACTAGAGTAATAAGACATAAGAACTGATGTCTCAGGGTGACGGGAGCAATGTGCTGTAACACAGAAATATTCTAGGTGATATAAACAAAACAAAGAAAAGTTTTCACTTTTCTAAGTACTTTAGTTTTAAATTATCGACTCAATTTTTATAAGGCATATAACTGGTCGGGTCATAAGTTCTGTCACATCCTTATTTATTTTAAATTTCGAATACCGCCCAGAAATTATAAAACTGATTTTAAATACGGAACTTTTGCGTTATCTTAAAATAAAATTAATTTGATTATGTTCAATTAAAAAAAATGAAATGGACGCAAAACTAATATCGATGACGCTGACGATGATCGAAGACAGAGTCGCGGTTATTGCGCTGTACAGCGACAACTGAGATTTTTAAACTTGCAAAATCAAACGATTTAGTGATCGATCTTTTAAGGCCGTGAAAGTAGCGGCCGACCCGTACGGTTAGGTTAGGACGCCAGCGGTCATCAAAGCAGTGCGGGCGCGAATCCAATGAAATCCGATCCGTAAGTAAAAAAAATAGTCATTTAATTCGGGTTAAGCAAAACAACGGTCAAAAGAGTGCGAAATGAAGACCTGAGACTCCGAGTTTATCGACGAAAAACAGAGCATTATTATAAGGAGCATCTGAAAAAATTAAGACTCGAGAGATTACGGGTTTATTAATGCGGTACGTGGGAAAAAAATGTCCCCACATGTTTATTTCAGCCAAAAAATAAGTCTTGTATTCAGTCTTAACTGGGGTGATTTTAAGTGAAAAGGTGTGAAAACTAGCGCTCTTGTGTGTCAAAATACCGTTCTTACAAGCTTTGTGGAACCCATTTCTCAAAAAATGTTCGAAAACTGGGTAAGTTCCAACAAGATTCAGCGCCATCTCATCGGGCAGCAAGCACGCAACACTGGTTTCACCCATGGAATCGACTTCATCAGGCACCACGAGTTGCTCTCGTCCAGCCCAGATTTAAACCCATTGGATTACAAAATATGGAAAAATTTGGAGGAGAATTCCTACTTATCCTAAACCTCACCAGAACGGCGAAGTCCGCGAAGTCTATCAAAGCATCCCTAATCAAAGCAGTGGCTGATACATACATGAACATTGTGCGTGCTGCGGTCGAAAACTGGCTTCGAAGGTTGACAACATGTATTTAAAATCAATGAGGGCATTTGGAATAACATTAATAAAATTTATTCCAAATGCCCTCCTTTAAACTACATTAATACAAAAGTAGCTAACTTTTGTTTTCATATATACAGCATAAAAAGAAAAGTAAAAGCATATAAATGTGCCACTGCTGAGCACAGGCCTGCTCTCATTTCTGAGAGGGTTTTTGGAGCCGGGAATAGTCCGCCACGCTGCTCCAATGCGGGTTGGCGGACTTGACATGTCCTTGTTTTGTTGTCATTGTCCCTTACGATATTTTCCTTGACCACAAACAACTTAAGAGGTCCTGGCCCCGGGTAACGAATCCAGGTTACTCGGTACCATAATATATATATATATATATATATATATATTATATATACAAACAACAAGTCGTACAATTTATTCAAGTGTTTGTGACAGATCTTGACCATGACCCGACCAAGTAAATCAAGCTACAAAAGCAATCAACGATTTTCTTAACTATATATATATATATATATATATATATATATATATATATATATATATATTATATATACAAACAACAAGTCGTACAATTTATTCAAGTGTTTGTGACAGATCTTGACCATGACCCGACCAAGTAAATCAAGCTACAAAAGCAATCAACGATTTTCTTAACGTTTCGTGCTACAAAGTGTCTTACATTCACGATAAAACAACAAAAGCAAATGAATTAGCAAAGTTCGTAAGTCTCCGCAGCCTACAAATCTTTATTTTGGACGAATTCTTTGCAAAGACAGAAGTGAAACGTTAATCGAGGCGCGGCAGGAGATAATCTCGGCGGAGGGCCGCGGCCGGGACGATATTTTAAGTCGCTAATGGATTTAAAATTGAGCAAAGCCTGAGCAGTACCTTGAAATTATTGAATAAGTCTAACATTAAATAAATGTACCTTCTACATTAAATATTTGATTTGTACCGTAATAATTGTACCGCCGTGTGGTAGCGGCTTAAGAAAATCTACCACCCCATCTCATCTCGCAGGTGTCGTAAAAGTCGACAGAGCAGGAGCAGGGCAGCAGCATCTTCTTGGAACATCTGAATAAATAAACTGCAGTTGCCAAACCGCCTGTCAAGCGTGACAACTATGGGAAAATCCCCCCAAAATGAAAGCTACAATCTTTTGTAACAATTTATGGGGGAGGTCTACGTTGAGCAGTGGACGTGGAGGAGTGATAGGCTGAAATGATGATGACCGTATTGGTAGTAGGATTTCTAGGTAGGATTTCTATGAAAATGACGAGAAGACGAAATCATTCACCTGATGGAATCTGCGGAAAAAAGTGACGAGACGAGCAAATCATTCACCTGATGGTAAGTGCAACGTCTGCCCATTAAGTCTGACGTAAAGAGATATATGGATATCTGCATTAGTTTCTTTCAATGACTATAAATTTATATTTTTCATCACATTTTACGAACAGACATATTAACAACATAAACAGGAAAAGCGGAAAAAGCATTGATTCTTAATTTGACATGTAACACGTGCTTATGTCTTACTACATGATGCTCGCGATTTCGTCCGTGTGGATCTAAGTAGATGACTAATTAGATGACACTTTCATAATTTTACTATGTGAAAAATTAATGCATTTTTAGACCACCTTAACTCCAAAAATTCTAAAACACAGTTAACTATGTAGGTAGTGACAAAAACTTCTTTACCTTTTCTTGATTTTTTAATAATCAGGAATCCAAATAAGACCTAGAGTCACACTTATGAGTACCACGAGCCACATATACTACTAGCAAGTAGACTTAGCTCTGCAGCTTATGCTGTAAAAATATGTCTAATAATTACAATAGCTCTCAGTGGCCTTCTGACCGAAACACACAGTAGAATAACGGTAGCGCCTACCTAAACGGATTCCTGCATAGAAATCGTACTACTATATTAGTCGAATGATTTCATTGTGAAGGAACAGGTCTGGAGTATAGCTAGTATATGATACTAGCGTATCATATCATATATTTAGTATTTTTTTTTAGAAGCGAAGGCAAACGAGCAAGCGGCTCACCTGATGCACAACCGGGAGTAGCGAGTGCGTTGCCGGCCTTTGAGTAAGGAAGAGGCTCTTTTATTGAAGGTCCCTAAGTCATATCGGTCCGGAAAAACCGCTGGCGGCAGCAAGTTTCACAAAGTCGTCGTGCGTGGAAGAAAATTCCTCGAAAAGCGCACAGTTGTGGAATGTCTACCATCAAGGTGATGTGGATGTAATTTAGTACTGTGCCGCATTGAACGATGGTGAAACTCAGCGGCTGGACTGATTCCGAACAATTCCTCGGAACACCCCCCATAGTAAATACGATAAAAACTCAAAGAGACGCAACGTCTCTTCGCAAGGCCAGTGGATGAGAGAGACAGACAAAGCCTCTCTTCGCTGGACGCGGTCAAATGGAAGGAGCTAGCACAGGGGTTCCCCCGCCCAAAGATGAGAACAGTATTCCATGTGTGGCCGAACTAGCGCCTTGTAAAGTTGCGAGCGGTGGGCCGGCATGAAATGCTGTCCCGCTCTACTGAGCACGGCGAGCTTTTTTGAAGTATATCATATAGTTAGCTTAGGCTAATATTATACCTGTCGGGGAAAACGATATCGTTAAATAATAAGTTGCTAATTTGATTATTGTAGTACTGAGGAGGTGGTAAGCACCGTGACGTCACTTTAGCGGCACGTGCAAAGAGTCTTATTTAAGAGTTCGGATTTTGCAGGGGGCAGTTCACTCTTTCGAAACGAAACTGTCGGTTTACCTAGTTAATTGGTAGTCAAGCGTAGTACGGTAAAATTATTACACAAGGTGCATTAGAAATTGTTATTCTGCGCTATCTACACAAGGAACCCTGTACCGCCTATTTAAAAGGTAAGCGGCGCTATCGCTCAGCCACCGCTGACTCCGACATACCATTACATTTTACTCTCAAATAGTAGAAATATTAACTTCAGCTAGCGTTTGTTTGTTTATTATTCAAATCGCATATCCAAAGTATTGGTATTTGTTTGCAAATTGCTACACCTTAACGACACTTCGTATAAAATTGAATTTCCAAGCACCGCAGTGAAAACATAACAGTTTTCCAGAACGACTTTTCTTTTAGTTTCTCTACCGTTTTGAAATTGATTCAGGGAAATTAAGAATATATAAAGTAAGCAGATATATAACTAAACTACTTGTAGCTATCGCTAGGTCTAGTGGTTACAGTGATTACCACACCGCGGGTCCTTGGTTCGAATCTAAGCCGGAGCCAATATTTTCGGGTCTGGTTGTGTTGTGACTGTCCTTGACTCTCTGACACTGCATCCCAGCCTATCTCCGATCTTATCGCATAAGCGTTACAACGGGCATGGGTAGTTTGGTACGAGTGAGAGTCCCTGTGTTTGCGCGTAAACTTTTGGCACTATAATATGTCCCGCGCAGTTGATAACTATAGTATTCGGTAGTTTATTGATGGTCGGAAAGGGTCGGGTTAGGATTTTATACTTTACCATAACCGTATCGTCGTCGAAAGTCGTTAGGAGGGTATTTCGTATATTTATTTTAGGAGCCATGACAGCCCCGCCTACTGTACCTTTTATTTATTTTCCTTTTTGTATTTTTTGATTATGGTGTACAAAAAAGTTATATTTAATTTATACTTTACTGGTGCAAGAATCCGTCATAAAAAAAAATATGTAAATTAACTGTAAATAATAATTAAATATTACACGGACGTAAATAATAGATTATTCACCCGAAAGGACTTGTGCATTTTTAATGTTTCAAAACAGGGTTCCGACGGAGCTACTCCTTTACACACATTACGGTAAGCAGTAAAGTACGGGATGAGGGTCGCTTGGAAAGTGGCTTTGCAACTAAACCCGTTTACTGTTCAGAGACAACGGGCGTTGCATTTTAGGGTAAAGTTATATTTCGCATAATATAAAAAAGTTTTATATTCTACGAAATCCACCACACCATCTCATCCCATGGGTGTCGTAAAAGTCGACAGAGGGTAAATTAAAACCAGAAAATGGGCAGCATCTTCCTGGAACATCTGAATACATAAACTGCGGCTTCTAACACTACGGACTTTTGTGGCATTCTATGGGGGAGGCCTATGTGGGCTAGTGATGGAGTGAAATGATGATGAAAAAAGTTTTTGTTACTTTTTCATATTTGTGAGCGTTAGTAGTCTAATGGTTTTGTTACTTTTTCATATTTGTGAGCGTTAGTAGTCTAATGGTTTTGTTACTTTTTCATATTTGTGAGCGTTAGTAGTCTAATGGTTTTGTTACTTTTTCATATTTGTGAGCGTTAGTAGTCTAATGGTTTTGTTACTTTTTCATATTTGTGAGCGTTAGTAGTCTAATGGTTTTGGGTACGGATTGCGAAACATGATATCGCAGGATCGTGCCCGCCATTCGACTTTCTTTCTATTCATATCTCTTACTTTTGTTATAGTACATATCAGAAGCATATAGAGAATATCCTGGATAGTTATCGAAACGAAATACATCAATTGGAAGGCCTACGGTCGGCCGCCGTTAGAGCAACTGTTGACGCAGCGGGTCTTGGTGGTCTAAATAGATATTTTTGTCAAGCTAAGGGCGATGCAAAGCCGATTCCCTATGGCTAAAGGTCAACCTGTTGCCTGCACTTTTGCTTGGTAATACCTTAATTGAATTATGTAGTCACTTCATTTATTGATCTTAGCTACAGAATAGTCTAAAGAACTTTCTAACCACTAATGCTCTATAGAAGTTGCATCATATTTAACATTTGGTTGATTGACAGAAGCTTTGAAGCTTAGTTGGAGTCACAGGAATATTGGTAATATTATTAGATTTGAAAGAAAGAAAGAGAGAAAAACCTTTATTCAATACTACAACACAACATACAGTAAAAGTTCAAAAGATAAATAAACAATTAGATATGATGTATTACATTTACAAACGTACGTTGGGCTGTAGCAACCAAAAGGCTGTCGACTCAGCATAATGCTATAACAGTGTTGCCACAGCGCTGTTATTCTTTCGGTGCCTCAGGTTTACCGAACAGTTACCGGTCATATTATTAAAGACGAAGTATATTTTAAAAAGAAACAAATATGCGTACATGTACATACAAACACACTCATATATGTATTATATAAATAATATAATTATTTTTTTAAAGAATACTGGCAATGCTATACAACATTACTATTCCTATTAACCACTCCAACTAAGCGTAAAAGCTTGTGCTAGCAGATGGTTCACGACAATAGACGAATGGCGGGCTCGATCCTGCGATATCATGTTTTGCAGTCCGTACCCTAAACCATTAGGCTATTGCCGCCTAATGCATGCGCAAAATTACAAAAAAAAAGGAGTTGCTAGTGATCTTTAAAAATATGGTATATTTTAAATGATCACTATTTTTTTAAAGCACCTAAAACAAACATACCTGTAATGAACTGCGGTGATGAGCATTTAAAGTGTGAGGTATTGCCATGTCAAGTCCGGCCACCTAACGTGGATTTTATGACAAATCCTACCAATTTGGAAGAGGCAAATGCCTTGGAGTCGTTTATTTATAGACATGGTTCGAAATTCTGTTTTCCACTAACCTTCAATCCATATATACATACATACAGTCACGCCTCTTTCCCATAGGGGTAGGCAGAGACCACATCTTTCCACTTGCTACGATCCTGACACACATCTTTAGCTTCTTCTACTTTAAGTACTTACTGCTTACTCTTCTTATTTTACTTTTTTATTCTAATCCATATATAACCATCAATTTGCGAGCATAGTTTATAAGCCGATAAGTAGGCACAGAAGAATAGCGCCTGCCTCTTTGCTACCGAGGTGTCGTTAGAGGCTACTTAGGTATTTTCCGTACAGGCTTTATTTGTGCAGAATAATACCGTAATATGCAATGCGTGCGTTCACAGGAGCAGTATAGTGACAGCACTGTACTGCTCATGTGAACGCATTGGTGAGTAAGAATGTTTAAACTCGTATTAAAATGGCGGCGGTTTGGGTCGCCACCCATCACCTCTCGTGTCCCGCAGTGGCGAAAATTGAACTACAAATGTGGTCTCTACCTACCCTTTATATGGGAATAAGGCGTGACTATATGTATGCAAGTATCGTTTATAAGCTTACTGGGTAAGACGAAAAATACATAGTGGTTTGTTACGTATACGACCAACAATAGTAATAAAGCAAAATCACGCTGTAAAATCGGGAAGAAAAAATACAACATACAATATAAACAATATGTTAAAGGAATAATTATATTGACTTAGTTGAATTTTAATCATTTCAATACAATGTCGCTAAATACGAGTATCATTTTTGCAGTTTTGCGGTAAATCGATGGATGCAGGTGGCTCAGGACCGCGTTGTGTGGCAATTTAAGGGGGAGGTATGTTATTCAACATTAGACTTAATCATTTGAAAGAAAGAAAGAAAACATTTATTGCAATAATACGCCACAGACACAACTACATTACAATACATTACAATTACAATACCAAACAAACAGTATACATAACAGGCAGGAAAATACATCAATAACATCATAAAACAACTTTTAACAAAAAAAATATTACATTAACCATACTGTCATGTGTGTCGTGGCGCATTGGGCAAATGGGTCTCACTCAAAT
The DNA here is from genome assembly GCA_019845155.1 of Luehdorfia chinensis. Taxonomy (NCBI): domain Eukaryota; kingdom Metazoa; phylum Arthropoda; class Insecta; order Lepidoptera; family Papilionidae; genus Luehdorfia; species Luehdorfia chinensis. The sequence continues at coordinate 38,921 of JAHVAK010000548.1, read as the reverse complement.
ATCTATAATAAAAATATAAAAACAAAAAATATTGAGAGAAAAAAAGGGCCATTTCAGCCCAACTTGTGATTACGATAATGTCAGGATGAAACTTGACGATAGACAGTGTTTTAATGAAGGAAAGAAAGTTAATTTGCTAAATTCCGCATGCAAAATTTTAAATTGTGTGTATTTGAAGAAGAAATACCGCTACCGAAAACCGCCACTAGATACCCTCCACCGCTACAACACTACCACTAGGCAATATACACCGAAGTCGAGAACAGGTCACGTGTTTGATCGCAAAAACTCGTTTATCAAGTGATATTGACTCTACCCTCTTAAGCCTTCTCTATGCCGTCTTAAATATGAATTGTAAACAACTACTATTGTGGCAACTATTGTGGCAATCTGTGGGGGAAGCCTATGTTCAGCAGTGATGATGATGATGATGTCGTCTTGGCTGTTATACCTTAGCGACATTATAAGACACTAGCTGATGCCCGCGACTTCTTACGCGTGGATATAGGTTTTTCAAATATCCCCTGGGAACTAATTGATTTTTCGGAATAAAAATCCTATATCCGTCTCCGAGATACAAGCTATCTGTGTGCCAAAACCGTGAAAAGGTAACAAACATACAGAGGGTCAGAGAGAGTCACTTTCGCATTTATAATATTAGTATGGATAGCCGTACTAATATTATAAATGCGAAAGTAACACACTCAGTATAAGTATAAGTATAATTATAGCCGTGGTAGCTCAGATCCCGGGAGCTCACTTTATATTTTCATAGTACGCGAGTGTCCGGAGTATGATCCCCAGAGTAGGCACCTCTAAGAATGTTCTGCAATGTTTTGTTGATGATGCTGATGTACCGCGTGCTTTGCGGTGAAGAAAAACAACATGAGGAAACCTGCATGCCCGAGAAATAAAAATATTTCGATGGTGTGTGAGCCACCCGCATTAGAGCAGCGTGGCGTACTCTTCCATGCTCCAAAACCCTCTCAGAAATAAGAAGAGCCTGTGCTTAGCAGTGGGACATTTTTTTTTATTTTTTTATATAGGCTGTTACTTTAATCATAATAGTGAAAATTTTGAAAATTATGAAGATATGAACGAATTATGAGATATTCATCATCATCATTATTTCAGCCTATCACTAGTCCACTGCTAAACATAGGCCTCCCTTATAGATTGCCACAAACGTTTGTGGCTCTCATTTTAGGGGATTTTGCCACAGCTGCCACGCTTTGCAGGCGGGTTGGCAATCGCAGTTTATTCATTGAGATGTTCCCGGAAGATGCTGCTGCCCATCTTCTGGTTTTCATTTTCCGTCTGTCGACTTTCACGACACCCACGGGATGAGATGGGGTGGTTCTCTTAAGCCGCCACCACCAAAATTTACTTTTAGTACAAAAAAGACAAATCTTTTTTGTACGAAAGTACAAAAATAAGTCAGTATTTTATCTGTGGCCGTAGTTAACGGGATTCTCTCAGAAATAACGTTTAATGTACCAGAAAGATAAAAACTGTGTAACTAAGGGCAACCTAAATTGTATCGACGCCAGGAGCAACTCGTCAAACTTTCCTCTTGTATTTTTGTGTCATTATAGTTTTATTTTTTCTTAAGCTCTTTATAAAATATGGCTGAAAAATGTAAATATGCTTTAAAACAATGTTTTCATTTATTCCATACTAATATTATAAATGCGTAAGTAACTGTCTTTGTCCCTCCGTCAGTTTGTTAGCTTTCCACGGCTCAACCGCGGAACCTATCTTGATAAAATTTGGTACAGAGATAGTTGCATCCTGGAGGCGAATATAGGATACTTCTTATCCCAGAAAATCAAAGAGTGCCTACGGGATTTTTAATTGCGAAGTTGCGGGAATCGGTTCTCTAATCTAGTTTACAATAATGTTCTTGTGTTAAAAAGATTTTTCTAACATTACATAGTAACTCTCTAAATCAACTAAAAATGTTTTAATGTAAACTTTGGGCTAAACTTTATAAAGTTTTACAAACGACATTTTTTCTAAACAGAACAGAAAGCCACGATAAGCCAACAATCGCAACACAACCAGACCCAAATACCAACAACTTATATTTCAACACAAATGTTGGGTCCGGCTGGGATTTGGACCCAGGATCCGCGCTGTAAAAGTCACCTACTGTGACCACTAGGCCACTCCTTCTTTTCTGAAATCGGTTAAAAAACATAAGCAGGGGTGCTGCTTTTTTATTAAATAAAGCAAGTGTACGAGCAAACCGCTCACCCGATGGTAAGTTCAGCATCTGTCCGTTACGGAGTGTCACCACACTGCCCTTCAATCCAAAAACAGTAATGTTTGCACACTACTGCTTCACGGCAGAATAACTGGCCCTGGAATGGTACCTACCTAGACGAATTCCTGCATTGGAATACTGCGAAATCCTTCGAGTGATATTTCTCGTTTTGTTTTTATTCTTCATCAGCATGTTAATAGTCCACTGCTGGACATCGGTCTCTCCCAAGTAGCGAAAATTTGCCGTAATCACCGCGCTTGGCAGACGGATTGGTGATTGCAGTACCAGAAGCCTGTTACAGTAAATGCTGCTCTCCGTCACCAGCATGTGTCTTTTTGGTAGGGTAATTTACGAGTTTGTTGTTCCGTCCGCAGAGTAGAATAGCACCTACGTAGGAGTAGGCGGTGACTAAGGTATTGTACGGAAACCCTTTATTCGCGCAGAATAATATTACAATATGCAATGCTGTTACTATACTGCTCCTGGGAACGCAATAGGGAATAAAACATGTTTTGACTGAAACGACAACAACGTCTCGTTTCCTGTGGTGCAATGTTTGCTACGGATTGGGTCTCTTCCTATCCCTCATATGAGAGAAAGACGTTACTGTATGTCCACCACCTGTCGGATGCTATGGGATTTATCAGGGATTTCCCTCAGTCACGACACCCATGGGTTAATTTTGACACCATAATCTTATATGTTATATAGTCGTGGAGCCTTGGTAGCCCAGGGGCCGGGTGCCTCCCTTAAATCTCACGGTACGCGAGTGACCTTGAATTGTTCTTAAAACAATAAAGGAAAGAAAGTTAATTTGCTAAGATCCGCGTGCAAAATTTAAAGTGGTTTGTATTACCTAGTTTTTGAAGAGCACCGCCCGCCCTCCCTCAACAGCGTGCACAAGCAAACCAATACCGCTGCCGGGAGCTGCCACCAGATACGCTCCACCACTACAACACTACCACTAGGCAATACACACCACTGAGGTCGTACTGCTTTACCACGTGCTCAGAAGTAAAACATCGTGAGAAAACCTACATGTCTGAAGAATAAAAATTAATAAAAGACATATGAAATCCGCCAAACTGCATTCGAACAACGTCGCGGACTGTATCCGGTTCCAAAGCCCTCTCGGAAATGAGAGACATTTGTAAGCTTTTCTTCTTAATTGTAAAACTCCTTCTTTTTTGAGGTTGGTTAAAAAGTAAATAGTTTTTTAATATCTCAGTAAGGCTTGCAGTTTTTTTTGTTTCTTCTTTGTTTTGAATAATTCACGATTTAGTAACCAAATTGATTCACGATGATAAATTCTTATGTTGCCATACCGATGCAGCACAAGCGTGCCCTAACGAGGATCTAGTTGTTTCTTGCTAACCGATCGGCTTAAATACGAACTTTATAAGTATTAAGCTTACAGAGTTTCGCAGCTTGTTTTTGATTATTCCTTTTAGTGAAGAAACTGAGAAGACGGGCCAAAAATGCAATCTGCCCATAACAAATGCAGTGTCACCCAAAACGTTTCTGCGTATATACAAGTCGCAACACACTATGCTCGTTACTCTGAGACATCAGTTCTTAAGTTATAAATATCCAGTAATTACACTACCCGCTCACAGTGCCCTTCAGACCGAAATAAAGTAATGTTTGCGCACTACTGCTTCGCGGCTGAATAAGTGGCCGTGCGATGGTAACTACCTAGAAGGATTCCTGCACAGGAATCCTACAAACAGTAAAAAAGAATGCTTGTAGTCACTGACATTTGATGAAAAAAGTTTCTTCGCATGGAAATTTTGGGAGTTCTGAGCAAAAAAACGCGACGAGTAGTTTTGGCAGTCCTCTCTTGATGTTAACCTACCTAAAGAATTCTTAAGAGACCAAAACAGGTGGAAATTTGAAGGTACAAGGTCAGGGCTATGTGAATAAGATACGCCGATCTTGCTCCACTTTTTCAAAAATGGCATCCATTTTATCCCTAATGGGGCGACCAGAGCGGGGTGCATCTTTGACATCAAAATTCCCGGATTGAAAACGCTTAAACCAACTACTACTCTTACTGACACTGCATTAGGTCCATAAACGTAACCATTTTGTTCGCGGCTTGCGTTGCATTTTTTCCTTTTTTGTAATAAAATTTTAAAATGTATATCTTCATTAGATTTACTCATTTTGGCAGAAAGAAAAACAAATAAAAAAAATAGCTGGAGACAACAGTTTACTAATTTGTTTCTTTTTTTGAATTGTAACCTTTTTAATGTCATCAAAACGTAAAGCCGAAGAGATTTTATTACAAGTTTATACATACTATATGCAAAAAGACTTTTTCCGACCTATTATAACATCAAATTCGTATTTGAAATCGTAGGTAAGCTGATGGAACTAAATGTGTTATCATTTTTTTTTCATTGTTTATAGTGACGAAACGAGCAAAACGTTCACCTGATGGTAAGTGCAACGTCCGCCCACAACAGATGTTGTGTCACCCAGAATATTTCTGTGTGACACCACACTGTTCCCGTCACCAAGAGACACCAGTTCTTAAGTCTCAAATGCCCAGTGATTACGCTAGCTCACAGTGACCTTCAAACCGAAACACAGTAATGCTTGCTCACTGCTGCTTCACGGCAGAATAACTGGCACTGGGATGGCGGATTCCTGCATTCTCATAAATCAAACTCTCAAAATGACAAATCACAAATCCAGAGGTTGAATATAAATTCAGGAGCGGACAGTCAATACAGCGGAGACCTCTATAGTTGTTTTACTGCCTCTACTGCCTACATTAAACGAAAGTCCGTTCATGTTAATTCATTCTTTTTAAATAAAGACTACGTGATTGTCATTTGATAATTATTTGTCGCATATAATGAGTGAGTGCGTTTTACAGACATGCGAGTACATTTGGTACCGTACCACCGTGTGGTAGCGGCCTAAGAGAATCTACCACCCCATGTCATCCCGTGGGTGTCGTAAAAGTCGACAGAGGGAAATTAAAACCAGGAGATGGGCAGCAGCATTATCCTGGAACATCTGAATAAATAAACTGCGGTTGCCAACCCGCCTGCCGAGCGTGGCAACTATGGCAAAATCCCTCCAATATGAGGGCTACAAACTTCTGTGGCTTTCTATGGGGGAGGCTTACGTTCAGCAGTGGACTAGTGATAGGCTGAAACGACGACGACGACGACGAGTACATTTCACATGCACAACACAACCAGGTCCAGAAAGCAACAATTTGTGCTTTTCCACATATGTTTTGCCCCGGCTAGAATTCGAACCTAGGTCTCGGGGCGTGGAAGTCAAATACTCTGACAACTAGGCCAATCTTTAGTATGAAGAAAAGTAAGTTACTTTGCTAAGATGGCGGCCGCCTGTCGTAGAGTCTATTACGCTTGATAATGCCTCGTTTTGGGGCGAAACACGTGTCGTGTTCTCGGCTTCGGTGGTGTATATTATCTAGTGGTGGTATTGTAGTGGTTGGTGGAGGGTACCTGGTGGCGGTTCCTGGTGGCGGTGTTAGTTTGCTTGTGCACGCTACTGAGGGAGGGCGGGTGGTGCACTCCAAAAAACTAGGTAATATACACCATTTTTATATTTTGCATGCGGATCTTAGCAAAGTAACTTACTTTTCTTCATTGTAATGGATTTCCGCAAAGTAACGCCTGATTCTATTAACTACAATCTTTAGTATTTAACTAAAAGTGTTTTCATAGAACGGAACCCTGAAAAATAATAAAGAAACGAGACATCTTTGTAAAAGAGCGGCCTTAAAACAATAAATAGCGAGTACTTGGCCACGCGGACAAGAAGATGTTATTAACTGTGACGTAAGTATGTACTTTTCCTCATTCGCCGGTTCATTTTGTTAGGATACTGTGTAACTAAATAGTATTAATATAATATGTAATAAAATTTATACCCACTTCCAGAGTTATTATATTGTTAAAAAGTACTTTACGTGACTCCTGGCTGTGCCATTCTAGTAGAGTGCCTAGGCCTCCCGATCCTATCCATGCACTGGATGTACAGCGGCCGCACTAAGGCACTCTACAACATGGTGAGCACCATCGCCTGTAAGCGTTCCGCAGCCGGAAAACAGATTTTTAGTCTGAAACCCTGCTGCAACCTCTCGAGGCTAACAGCAGAACTCCCGTTCAAAAACGGCCCTCCCTCACAATGCCATGAATGTCAACTATATGGTCATTATTCACGTAATTGCTAGGTGCGTAACAGTCCAAGCCGAGGTCCCCTCTCGGAAGCCCTTGCGCTAGTTACCCATTATAAAGGTCTCAAGGCTAAGCGCCCTCAGCGCTCGGCGAATAGGCTCGGGAATAAGTTTAATTTCTATTTTCAATATTAGTTATATTCATCATCGCTTCAGCCTATCACTAGTCCACTGCTGAAGATAGGCCTCCCCCACAGATTGCCACAAAAAATTGTAGCGATATACCATAGTTGCCACGCTTGGCAGGCGGGTTGGCAACCGCAGTTTATTTATTCAGATGTTCCAGGAAGAGTCCATCCACCGTTTTCATCTTACCTCTGTCAACTTTTACGATACCCACGGGATGAGATGGGGTGGTACAATCTCTTCAGCCGCTACCACTCGGTTTTTATTAATAAATAAATATTTATTTCAAAATTCTAATTCTGAAAACCCGTATAACGTTACTTAGGTAAAGCGAAACAAAAGGAAATTAAGTAAGTGATTTTCGAGTCATTTGAAACTATCCCTTGAAATGTAGATATATCGTGCGTCATAATTGATGAAGTACAAATAAATGTATTTTCTTACATAGTAGCGCTATCTCAGTACCTTAATAATACAGAATATAGTCTATTATTTCAAGCTGAATAAAACTCGAGTTTCCAGTCGGTAAGCCGATTATTTTTACTTTGACCATTCGAACAGCTGCTGCGCTTCCAGCTTCATTCGCAGAAGAGATTCTAGTTTGAAACTAAATCTTCGTAACATAAATTCAATGAAATATTTTTCACTTTATTGAATGTTTATTCTAGAGATTTTTGAAATAAATATGTACTTAAAATTATGTTGTACTGAAATATTGAAAAACTCACAATAAACGAGACGCTCAACGATCAAAATCATCAGCCTGTAGCAGTTTAATTTTAGTGGTAGACCTCCGACTAGAACCCGTCTAGGTAGGTACCACCGCAGTGCCAGTTATTCTGCCGTCAAGCAGTTTTCTGCAAACTTTGAATCACCAACACAGGAATGACACTATCCACATCCACATCCGAATAAATAATCTGGTGGTACAAAAAAGTTGGGAAAATATATATGAGGACCAATCCCAGTAGTGAAATTTCATAATTTTCAATTTAATTCTTCTTGGCATAATATTACATAAATCAGTGCTTAAAGTTGACTTTAAAACCCATTAAACCCAAACCAAAATATATCCAAGAGACCTTATCTATTAAAGTACTATACAAGTTAATTAAAAATATTACAATATGAAATTAACTGGTGGTAGGATTCCTATGCAGGAATCCGTCTAGGTTGGTACCACCCCAGGGCCAGTTATTCTGCCGTGAAGCAGTAGTACATTACTGTGTTTCGTAGCGTAATCACTGGGCATTTGAGACTTAAGAACTGATGTCTCAGGGTGACGGGCGCAGTGTGGTGTCACACAGAAATATTCTGGGTGACACAGCATTTGTTGTGGGCGGACGTTGCACTTACCATCAGGTGAACGTTTTGCTCGTTTCGTCACTTTATACAAGAAAAAAATGTTCAGCTGTGGACTAGTGATAGGCTGAAATGATAATGATAACACGTTGCATTTACCATTACGTAATTTGCTTGTCTCGTCATTTTCTCCCATTAAAAATTGGTATAATGAATGTTTTATGATACTGTGATAACCACAGCATTTACTTTGCTAAAAGAATATATAATTCAAATGTAGTTTAAAAAATATATAATATATTTATCGCGTGGCCTTGTGGTTAACGTACCTAATTTATAAGCTGCTGCCAACATTTGAGCAAAATCACTAATCATTGGTTTTCGGGTCAGTTTGTGAAATTTAGGTCTGTAAAACGAACCTACGTGGCATTAAAAACAGAAAAAAAGTGATTCGGACGCGAAATTTGACATCGAAACACACTTAAAAAATAACTGGATAACATTTTAAAAAGAAAAAAATCTTAAAAACAGTAACGAAGTAGAAACTTTTACAGTCAGTGTTGCTTATAAAAGCGATTTGCTTCTCAATATGACCCAAATTTGAACACTGATGACTATTGAAACAGTCTTCTTGTTAGTATGCAGTTTTGAAAGTAGTTACATGAATATTTATGAATGTGACGGCTTCTTCGAAACTCCAAATCGGTCCTTAAGACAAGCTTGTGCAAGTGTATGTCGCTGTGTGTTAATAAATAGATAGATAACTCGTTTATTTATTCGCTACAACACGCATACTATTTGTATATACAATGATTTTTACATTACAAGAATAATACCTAAAACATTGAAATACATAATAAACAGTAATCATATTGATGTAGCTAGGAATTACGTTCTAAATTTGACAGCTATTTACGATTCGAGACTCATGTGATGAATATGGTTCGTTCTTGCTTTTATCGGTCCAAAATTCTTTACAACGTACGATATCTCCTCTGTACTGAGGTTAGGATTGCATTATGCGAGTCGCTTAAATTGTCTAGACTCAATTACGGAGATGTTATATTTGGTTCGCGCCTGCTTCAAAGAACAAGACGTGTGATGCAAAGGCGTCAAAATGATTGAAATAGAGAAAATATACTTTTAAATATAAACTAGGTGACCCGCCCCGGAACTTCCTCACTTCACACGGAAGTTATTATGTTAAATTATGCATTGAAAAAAAAGCGCACTAGCCCATTTACACATTTACAAGTAAATGCTGATATAAATCTGTTCTTAGTGGATGTATACGTTGACAAAGGAATGCGCATGCCAAATTTTAAGTCAATAGGTCTTGTGGCTTCGAATATATCGAAAATGTCATATCGCTTAAATATATGTAAAGAAAGCCACTTCATTTATATACGACCGCTTTTCTTAATTTTGTATTTTCTGTGTCAAAACTGACAGTAGTGACATTTTTAACGAAATAGGAGAATGTATAAATATTGAGAAACCTTCGTTTAACATAATATTTTTAATAATTGTTAAAATGTAAAAAGACCTGAAATAATGGTTTTAAATTTTGTTTCTTTTGTTTTTACAAAGAAACGCAATTACGTCTTTGTTTCATTAGTTACAATAATTCAAGAGTATAATTTCATTATAAGAGTGGGGACCAGAACTCCCCTATGTACAGCCAGTCGTGCCTTTTTAGATACGTTCTGGCTACACTTATGTATAGCAGTAAATGCTGGGTCTGGCAGAAGAAGCATGAAAGTAGGATCAACGATGTGGAAATGAGAAGTTTGAGAAGTATAGCTGGAGTAATTGTGATTGACAAAGTGAGAAACAGCGTGATAAGGGAACGTTGCGGTGTGGTTGAAGATGTAGTGAAAAGGATAGAGAAAGGCATGCTTAAATGGTTTGGACACGTAGAGAGGATGAATGAAAAGAGATTGACGAAACAGATTTATGAGGCAAGTGTGAATGGAAAAGCCGGTAAGGGTCGACCTAGGCGTACGTATCACAATCAGATCGGTGAACTTTTGAGGAATGGTCACGTTAAAAGTACCCGCAACCGACGAGCGTGTGTGAAAACGCTAATGAAAGTAGAAGAAGCTAAAGATGTGTGTCAGTATCGTAGCAAGTGGAAAAATGTGTTCTCTGCGTACCCCTATGGGAAAGAGGCGTGACTGTATGTATGTATGTAATATCATTATACATATATTAGCCGATAGCTGTCCGACAGAGTAGAATAGCATCTATCTCTTTCCTACCGCCGACAGCCTTAATTCGTGCATATTAACAACCATACTATACAATGCTTTGACTATACTACTCGTGGGTACGCAATGGGGAGTAAGAATTTTTTAACTAGTACCAAAATGGCGAAAATTAGGATACGTGTGCTGCCTCCGCCTACACCTGATATGGGTAAAAGGCGTGACTGTACGTATGTGTACGTAGAAACGAACGCGCGTAGTATAACTAAACACTGACGATCTCTGAAGCCATTTATATGGCACAATACTACAGGCGTGAACTGTAAGCTTTTATGTGATAAGATCGGAGGAAGACTAAGATAAAGTGTTACAGTATGATAGTGTATATAGTGTTATAGTTGATTGGGAGAGAATGCCAAATTCCGAAAGCCGCCCATTGTTACCCATTTAATTAAGGTGTATAGTAAAGTTTTAATAAATAAATTAATAAAATAATGCGAGAGACACTGACATAATCCTAACACAACTAGACTGAAACCAACAATTTTAATTCCTGCTCAGATTTTGATTCCGCCTGAGATTGGAAACCACGCGGTTGTCAGAAGCAAAATTATGTTGATATACATGACTAAAAAATTGTATATTTATTTACCCTCTAATTGTGACTGTTAATTTTAATATTTAATGAAATGCAGTTTTACCATAAAATCCTCTTTAATCTTCGTATTTTTTTTAATTTCACTAGCACCGTTAAGTTAGCAACATTAGTCTTAGTTAATAGCGTCGTGTGGTGGCGGCTACGCCGTGTGTTGGCGGCTTAAGAGACCCTACCACCCCATTTCATCCCGTGGGTGTCGTAAAAGTCTCAAAGCAGCGGCATCTTCCTGGAACATCTGAATAAGTAAACTGCGGTTGCCAACCCGCCTGCCAAGCGTGGCAACTATGGCAAAATCCTGCCTAAACGAGAGCTACAAACTTTGTGGCAATCTGGTCTATGTTTAGCAGTGGACTAGTAATAGGCTGAAATGATGATGACGAATGGCGTCGTTGCTAGAGAGCGAAAGTTAAATGAGAGAGTAAGCAAGGTGTTTAAAATAGGAATTTATGTTCCGTTCAGAAACCTAACCAATATAACCATGAAGGAAGGTAAGTTACTTAGCTAAGATCCGCATGCAAAATATAAAAATGGTGTATACACTCACATGGAGTACAGACACTCGGCGGCCGTCTGTCGTAGAGTCTATGACGCTTGATAATGCCTCGTTTTGGGGCGAAACACGTGTCGTGTTCTCGACTTCAGTGGTGTATATTATCTAGTGGTGGTATTGTAGTGGTTGGTGGAGGGTACCTGGTGGCGGTTCCTGGTGGCGGTGTTAGTTTGCTTGTGCACGCTACTGAGGGAGGGCGGGCGGTGCTCTTCAAAAAACTAGGTAATATACACCATTTTTATATTTTGCATGCGGATCTTAGCAAAGTAACTTACCTTCCTTCATTATAATGGATTTCCGCAAAGTAACGCCTGATTCTATTAACTACAATATAACCATGTATCCTTATAAGGCATGTTTAATAAATCTCTATGGTAAAGCTTGAGTTATTCAGATACTACACGAACAGCGATTAAAATTGGACTTCTAATTCCAACTTTTGATTCAAAATCCAACGTCACTTGATTTCCACATCACTGCGATAAAATCCCTGGGCGCCTGTTCGCCTGCAATGGAAACTTATAAAAGTCACTAAACTGCTGGGCATGTATACCTCTAAAAAGAACTTTTTGCTTTAAATATCTGCATTGAAATAATAATATCGTGTGGTGGCGGCTCGTTAAAATAGCCGTGTGGTGGCGGCTCGTTTTTTTTTTTTACTGAATAGAGTGACAAAACGTTCACCTGATGGTAACCGCAACGTTTGCCCACAACAAATGGCGTGTCACCCAGAATATCTCTATGTGACACCAGACGCCGTGCGCCCGTCACCCTGAGACATCAGTTCTTAAGTCTCAAATGCCCAGTGATTACGCTAGCTCACAGTGCCCTTCAAACCGAAACACAGTAATGTTTGCACACTACTGCTTCACGGCAGAATAACTGGCCCTGGGGTGGTACCTACCTAGACGGATTCCTGCATAGGAATCCTAACACCAGTAAAATGTGCTGTTCGTATAACGCTGTACTTACTTAACTGTCGCGTCGCATGTATACCTCTAAAAAGAACTTTTTGCTTTAAATATCTGCGTTGAGTTATACACACGGCGTCAAAAAAATCGCACATCCGAAAAAAATAATTAAAATACTATTTTAACACAACAGGCCAATGGCAATGTTGTGGTTTGAGGGTATCATTCGAAAGGTAATTTCATTAGCTTTCAGGAATTTTAATTGAATTTTACTTTTATAACGAGACGAAAGAGAAATTAAAGAAAAAGACAGGGTATGTACAAATTTGCAAATTAATAATTTTAAAAAAAACTTAATAAATACAAAAAAAGTTCTTAAAACCTAGTGTTACCCCCCCTTGCCTTGATAACGGCTTCCATGCGATCTTTAATGGACCTTACAAGGATCGCAACAGCCTCTTGGGGTATTTGTTCCCACTCTTCAAGTACCGCATCTTGGAGCTCTTGAAGAGTGGCTGGAGCTGGATCTCGAGCTCGTACGCGCCGTTTTAGGTCATCCCAGAGATGTTCTATTGGGTTAAGGTCTGGACTTCGTGCTGGCCAATGCATAACAGGGATATCGACCTCCTGTAAATAATCCCGTACAATAGCCGCGGTGTGGCAACGAGCATTATCATGCATTAACATGAATCCATCACCGACATAACCAGCATACGGGACCACATTTTCCTCCAGGATTTCAGTAATGTACCGACCAGCATTTAATGACCCTTGCCCACGGCCACCCCGAGTACGGGAAACGCACACAAGTTCCGTTTTCCCGTCGACGGAAATGCCGCCCCAAAACATACACGAGCCACCCCCGTATTCGACGGATTCTTCGAAGCAGGGTTGTGTGAACCTCTCCCCCTGTCTTCGGTAGACCCTTCTACGTCTGTCATTGCAGAAGAGACAGACCCTCGTCTCATCAGAGAAGAGTACGGTCCGCCACTGTTCTAGAGTCCACTCGCAATGATTGCGAGCAAACTCTAGGCGATCTCTGCGATGCTGTGCAGTAAGTTTTGGACCTTTAGCAGGTCTATGGGCTGTTAAACTCTTTTCGTGTAACCTTCTTCTTATCGTAGAAACACTCACAGATGTTCTCCGAGTTGATCGAAGCTGTTGTTGGAACTCAACAGCATTTGTAAAACGGTTTCGTAAGGATGTCGTAACGATGAAACGGTCATATCTTTCTGATGTGCACCGTTTTCTTCCAGATCCCGGTTTTCTAACATAACCACCAGTCTGCTGAAAATGTTGGAACACCCGTCGAACTGAAAAACTGGACAGGTTCAACTGTCGAGCAACGTCACACTGCCGCATCCCCGACTGCAATAGGGCAATCACTTGAGCGGCTTCTTCAGAGCTGGTGTCCATCTTTACTTGTTTTTACTTGGGTTACTTGTTCACGTGTGTTCACTGCAAAGTCTAAATTACGACTGGCCCATATTTCATCCAGATCGACCCTTTTATACCCTTTTTAGGTGGTGTAACTAGCGTCCTTACTAACGAGCATTTCACAGTGTTTATTTTTGACGCTCTATAATGATAAATGTTTTAATGACTTCATGATTTTTTTATTAATAATGTAAAGCTATTGAAATACCCATTTCAAACATACCAATATATATATAAATATAATTCGTTTCTAGCCATTACAGCCATTTTTCGCGCAAACTGAGAGAGGTGCGATTTTTGTGACGCTGAGTGTATAACACATAATTTTCGTAAAACACAGTTTTTTAAAACATATATACATAAGATCACGACTGTATCCGATAAGGGGTAGAGACTGGGCAGTCACTGCAAAAACAGATGACTGCCACAATCCACGTTTCACCAAAACAATATAATGCACTTGGTGTGATAGGTGGTGAGCCCATCGCCACCATGCGCTGTTGGGTGCACAGTGCAGTTTAATTCCTTACTCGCCTTTTACGAGATCCATTGGATGAGATGGAGTGGTAGTATTCTTTTATCGAGCCGCCACCACACGGCTTTTTTAATAATAAGTAAATTAACAACCTATAAGTGTTTCACTGCTGAGCACAGGCCTCTTCTCATTTTTGAGCAAGTATTTGAGCCGGACTTCCTATGCGGGAATCGCCGCATGGCCAGTTACTATGTCGTGAAGCATTAGTGTGCGAACATTACTGTTTCGGTCTGTAGGGCACCGAGCGCTAGTGTAATCACTGGGCATATGAGACTTAGAAATGATGTCTCAGGACGACGGGCGAAGTTCGGTGTCACACAGAAGTGTTCTGGGTGGCACAGCATTTGTTAAGACAGACGTCTCATTACTTTAATCATTAAAAAAATGTTCCCGAAAATATTGTATTCCTCAGATGCAGGTTTAGCCACGATGTTTTTCTTTATCGCAGAACCCTTAAATCGGCTTAAATTTGCAGAAAAAATTTTAGTGGTCCGGACACCAGGCTTCAGGTCACTCGCGTATTATGAAAATTAACTGACGCTTGAGTGTTCTATATACAGTCACGCCTTTTTCCAATGTAAGGGGCAGGCAGAGGCCACAGACGTAGCCCACTTTAGGCCTCCGTGAGATCCAAATCGCCGCCATTTTGGTACGAATCAACAAAATGTTTGACGTGAATGAAAGTCTCATGACGCTCATTTAACTCTTTAGAAAAAAAATCGTATTGAGGTTTAAATATTTCGAATCATTTCCATTTCAGAAAAATAAAATAAAAAAAAATCTATTTTACTTATTAACTTTACATGCTAGACTTTTGATATGAAATAGGAAACCAGTAGATAAATTCTGGACACGATAAATAAACCCGGTCTCGATACGTCAATTTTTTCTGGACTCATCGTGAAAAATTGACTTGTATGTCTAGATTTTTTTAGGCACATCCCTGTCAATCTTTCTTTATAAACTTTTATTTTTTAACAGTTATTTTTCAAAGTAAATATTAGATGATTTTAAAAATAATTTTAATGGCTTAATAAAAGTGTTTTCTTGATATGAGTCTATTCAAATTAGCATATAAGTGCAATATAATTGTGATAGAGGCATTTGAAAACCGCCGAATCGCATGACCTTGACATGTCGGGTATAAATCACTATCTCACGCCGCTTCGTGCCATGCGACGTGCAAAAACCTTACCCCTCATTGCGTTCCCACGAGCTGTAGTGGCAGCATTGCATATTATTGTGTTATTCTGCACGACTAAAGGCTGTCCGTACAATACCTTAGTCGCCTCTTATGACATCTCTCTGCCGGACTTCTGTTTGTAAGTTAAACAGATATCCTTGAGGAACGCACCGAGAAATGACCTACGTCACTTTGCATAGTGTTGCAGTTTCACTCAGCCAAGTATCGTTTGTTAATACGGAGCCAAGTTACTGATACTCTACTATAAGTTAGTTTTAAACGAGGGAAAATGTACAATTAATAGCGCTTCAGTTTGCGAACTGAAATTAATACCGTCCGTTGTTGCACTAAGAGCTTCGCTCCGCTTCCTTAACTTTGCAACACTTTACTCTTTACTTATGTTACTTGCACTTATACTTATTCACAACCGTATGGTGGCGGCTTAAGAGAATCACTGCTGATATATATATTTTCGGTGATGTAATTACTGTTAGCCTTCTCGGCTTTTACAGCTTTATCGGATACTGTGCTCGCGGGCCAGTGGCCCGCGTGCCAGGTTTGCTTTGACCCAAACATAAATAAATAAATAAAAACTCCTTCAAAAACCTCAAAGTTCGGACTGTGTCGCGTTCGCTGCGTGCTTTCGCGATTTCGAAAATCTTAAATATTTTAAGTCGTCTAATGACCGTCCGAGGGAGACTGCGCGCGTCCATTCGGACTGTCGACTTGTGTGTCGGTAACTCTGGGCGGTGAGAACCGGATCACTGCTGAACATAGGCTCCATAGACTGCCACAAAAATTTGTAGCGGTCATTTTGAAGGGATTTTGCCATAGTCGCCGCGCTCGGCAGGCGGGTTGGCAACCGCAGTTTATTTAATCAGATGTTCGAGGAAGATGCCGTGCTACCCATCTCCGGGATTTTATTTTTCTTCTGTCGACTTTTACGACATCCGCGGAATGAGATGGGGTGGTACATTCTCCTAAGCCGCCGCCACACGGCTATTTATTTAATTTTAATCACATTTCTAATAAATAGTTGCCTATGCAGGAATCTGTCTAGGTAGGTACCACCCCAGGGCCAGTTATTCTGCCGTGAAGCAGTGTTGTGCAAGCGTTGCTGTGTTTCGGTTTGAAGGGTACTGCGAGCTAGCGTGATCACGGGGCATATGAGACATGGGAACTGACGTCTCAGGGTGATGGGCACAGTGAGGACACAGAAATGTTCTGGATGGCACAGCATTTGTTATGGGCAGACGTTGCACTTACCATCAGGTGAACGTTTCGCTCGTTCATCACTTACACCAATAAAAAAAAACTTTTTTCACATGTATTAGTTACACGCGTTATTTTTAAGTATTATTCCAGATCGCTGCATTATCTTATCGCATTAGTGTTTCATCGGGCGCAGATAGGCAACGATTAGTGACTGCCCTTGTGTTTTTGCATGCACTTGTGGCACTATAATACCTCTCGCGCAGTTCATAGATTCCAACTGTATTCGGAATTAGGTGACGTGTTAGAAAATCGTCCATGAGGACATAACTATTTTAGATATGTATTGTCCTTCACTCGGCGGGTTTTAATTACATCTGTGTTACACCACACTGGCGCTCTTCACCCTGATACATCCTAAAAGTGTGACTCTGAGTGTTATTTTTTACTGGTGGTAGGATTCCTATGTAGGAATTCGTCTAGGTAGGTACCATCCCAGTGCCAGTTATTCTGCCGTGATGCAGTAGTGTGCAGGCATTACTGTGTTTCGGTTTGAAGGGCACTGTGAGCTAGCGTAATCACTCGGCATTTGAAACTAACATGGAATTCAATAAACTTGTCAAGAAGACATTATTAGAAAAAGCGTATTATCAAATAGATCATTATAAATGTGGACAGAGATGTATACAAATAACTCTTACCCTGCACTTGCAAACCCCCTGGCTACTAAATTTATGTTGTCATTTTTATATAACTTATAAATGACATGTAATATGGCATTGAAAAAAAGAAACACCTCAAAGTTTCTCGCCGGTTCTTCTCAGAAAAGGTCTTATTTTTTGAACAGGTGCAGATTTTCACATTCAGAGCTTTATACAAGCCTAAACTGAATAAAGAAATTTGGACTTTGACATCAGTTCCTAAGTCTCATTTGCTCACACTAGCACTCAGTGCTCTTTAGACCGAAACACGGTAATATTTGTACACTACTGCTTCACGGCACAATGACGAGCCCTGCTATGTTGTACGAAAATACAAACTTTTGGTTTCCGGGTCAGTTTGTAAAACTCACTGTGTGGAATATAAAAATTTAATATGTAAACTTAAATTCTACGGCTTTCGTGAAGCCGCACTGGATCTTTCGTCTTCCTACCTTACAAATAGAAAGGTGTTATGCCATCAGGGATCGATCCTTGGTCCATTTCTGTTCTTTTTCATATTTGTTTTCTGTTCTTGGTTTACATTAATGATCTACCATATTTGGTACAAAAACGTCTGAGATAGTTCTGTTTGCCGATGATACATAATTGTTGTTTAAAGTTAACAGAAATAACTTAACGCTGGAACAGCCCAATGAAACGCTTTAGTTTCCAAATGGTTTGCGGCAAATAATTTAGTTTTAAATGCAGGGAAAACAAAATGTTTACACTTTAAAATGTGCAAGTTGGTGCATAATATTCATATTGATTTACAGAATTCTAATCTCACGTTTCAACTGTATTCCTTGGAATCACTACTGATTCCAAGTAACAGTGGGCAGCGCACATTGAAAAACTAGCTCCGAAATTAAGTTCTGCCATTTTTGCAATAAGAAAGATTAAACAGCTGACTGATGAAGCTACAGCTAAATTAGTATATTTTGCATACTTTCACAGTATTATCTCCTATGGCGTACTACTGTGGGGATCCGCAGCTGAATTGGAGACTATACTTATTTTTCAAAAACAAGCATTTCGGGCAATCTTTAACTTGGGACATCGCGAGTCGCTACGAGAACTATTCAAGGAGACTAATATTTTAACACTTCCGTCGTTGTTTATTTTTGAAAATATTATGTACGTACAGAACCATACCCTGTAGAATAGGTCGAGGTGACAGACTAGAGAAAGTCTTTTCTTAGTAGATGTATAAAATTTTATAATAAAATTCCTAAAAGTATAACACAAAAACCGGAAAGAGATTTTAAAAAACTTGTCAATAAGACATTATTAGATAAAGAGTATTCTAAAATAGATAATTATATAGAGGACAAAGATGTCTAGAAATAACTCATACTCTGTACTTGCAAACCCCCTCCCTGGCTACTAAATTTATGATGTAATTTTTTTTTTGTAATTTATAAATGGCATTATATCTTGTCTCTTTTAATTACACTCTTTGTTCCACTCCGATAATCTGATGTTTGCTGTACAGTTATTTTTTTTTTCTTTTTTACGTAAATATGGGTAAGGTGATTATTATTATATTTTGTAAACCAGTGGTTACTTAGGAACATTCACAAGATAATGTAAACAAAACGTTGTTATCAAATTGGTTTAATTTTAACAACATTTTTGACTTAACAGGCACAGATCTTTTAAACATACAGTCTACAATCTTCATTTATGTTTTACGAGAAGCTACATTTTTGTAAATATTACTCCAATGTTTTCTTATTTATTATTGTTATTTAGAATAATTAGTTTATGTCGTCATTTCTTTACTGCTTAAATTACGTAAGGTGAGTTATGCTTCTTTGTGTAAAGCATTGACATTTTTTTTTTCCCCAATTTAAAATGTTAACTGTGCCTGGCTACTACTGATTGCTCTAATAGTACAACTGCGTTGTAAACAGTCAACTGGAGGGATGGTGCTTATTTCATTTGGATTTTTTTTTTGTTATTATTCTTTTGCTTTAGGTATAATATTTTATTTTTATTATTTTATATATAATATAAATATTTATCATATTACATTTTATTATGGTCGATGTTGAATCATTATGTTCTGATGATTCCGACCTCTCATTTGTATCTTGCGATGATCAGTTAAATGGTAGCGTTTATTCTTTAAGTAAACAATTAAACGAAATTTTTCCAAACAACGATAAATTGCTAAATGTCTATCATATTAATGCACAAAGTATCCCAAGCCACTTTTCAGAGTTTGAAGTATCTTTCTCTTACAATTTTATACACGCAATATTAGTTTCTGAGAGTTGACTAAAGCCATCGTTGCACTCGACGTTGTATCCTCTACCGGATTTTATACTGATTCGAAACGACCGAATAGACAGAGGGGGCGGTGGTGTTGCTATTTATTTGCATAAATCAATTTCGTACAAAATTGTCTTAGCTTCTCCTTCTCCCTACTCTGCCTCAGCGGAGTTTTTGTTTCTGGAACTTAATGTCAAGGGTTTAAGGATGATTCTGGGGGTAGTGTTTTGTCCTCCTTCAATTGACTATTTCGCCAATTTAGAAATGGCTCTCGAGAACATTACTTCTGAGTACTCGCACTGCATAGTCATGGGGGATTTTAACAACGATCTGTTAAAAAATTCTTTACGCTCTCAAAAACTTCGTATAATCATTGAGTCTGTTAATCTCTCTATTCTTCCTTTGGGGCTACTCATCATAACTTCGATTCTGATGACTCATTGATTGATCTCATTACAGCCGATTCTTCTGAACATGTGGCAACTCATGGTCAGCTTCCTGCACCGGGTTTCTCTCGTCACGACCTCATTTATGCTTCGTATAAGCTAATACCACCGAAATTTAGTCCATCGGTTCGGTTTTTACGCAATTTTAATAGAATAAACTTGGAAAAATTAATGAGTGACGCAGCCAATTTAAGTTTTACCTCTATGGCAAGGGCATCTGCTGTTGATGAAAAGGTTACTTTACTCAATAGCATGATTCTGGATTTGTATGATGCTCACGCTCCAGCTCATATGGTTAGGGTCAAACGCCGGCCAGCTCCCTGGATGACTGAAGTTATACGGAAGGCAATGAACAGTCGCAATAGGGCTTTCGTACGATTTAAGAGGGCACGTACGGAGGAGAACTGGTTATCTTTTAAGATGGCCAGTGCAACTGCTAAACGCCGATATTTCCACAATAATATAAATAATTCTTCACCATCGAATATATGGAAATTTCTTAACTCTATGGGAGTGGGTAAGTCACCGTCTCTGGATTGCGGTCTTACTATTTCTCACGACGATATCAATCTTCATTTCACTTCTGCTGTTGCAATGGACCCTACAATCCGTTCTTGTACCATAGCTTACATAGCTTCAATCCAACCCCCTCCCATTCCTGTCTTTAATTTTTCTCCTGTAGACGAAGTAGATGTTAGGAAGACTTTTTTGGCAATTAAGTCCGGGGCTGTGGGTTGCGATGAGGTAAGTAGAGTCATGATAACCAATTTAATAGAGTACCTTCTCCCTGCAGTCACTTACATTATTAACTTTTCTCTTGACTCCGGCCAATATCCGTCTCTGTGGAAAAAGGCTTTTGAGAAACCTCTACCTAAAATTCCAAACCCTACACTTCCCCTTCATTTCCGGCCCATATCGATTCTGCCTTTTCTGTCCAAAGTTTTGGAAGCCTGTGTCCATAAGCAAATCTCTAACTTCATATACAAACATAACCTACTGAGTCTTTATCAGTCTGGGTTTCGCTCTGGTCACAGCACCACAACTGCATTACTTAAAATCACTGAAGATATCAGGGAAGGCATGGAACTGAAGAAAGTTACAGTTTTGGTGCTTGTTGACTTTTCTAATGTTTTTAACACAGTCGACCACGAAATCCTCCTTGCTATTTTTACCCATTTTAAATTCGCTCCCTCGGTCCTGGAGTGGTTGTCTTCTTATCTTCGCGGACGTCAGCAATCTGTCTGCATGGGGCAAAATACCTCACAGTGGGCTCATATTGATACTGGCGTGCCGCAAGGCGGTATTCTTTCGAGTCTCAATTGTTCGTATAACCTGTATGCAGATGATCTTCAGATCTACGTGCAATCTGATATCTATACTCTTCATAACGCGATTAATAATATTAATAACAATTTTAAGTCCATATACGATTGGTCATTACGCTTTGGAATTACTGTAAATACCAAAAAATGCCAAGCTATGCTGGTAGGTAGACCGAAAATGCTAGGTAAAATTGATTTCTCAAGTCTGCCTTCCGTGCATTACAACGATAACATAATACCGTTCACAAACTCGGTGAAAAACCTGGGGCTGTCGATACGACTATGGACTGGAGGAAACACGTCACTGAAGTCTCCCGGAAAGAGACCGGGGCATTATGCTCACTCTACCGCCTTAAAAACTTTCTGCCCGTTAAGACTAAGGTCATTCTTGTGCAGTCACTCATACTTCCATTTATTGACTATGCAGATATGTGTTACATAGAGCGCCTTCTAAACAATTGTATCAGGTACATTTTCGGCCTTCGAAAGTATGACCATATCTCTGAATATCGTTCTCGCCTTAAATGGCTTCCTATTCAACAAAGGCGTAACTCTATAATTCTCCTTGTTCTCTTCACTATTTTAAACAATCCTTTCACTCCGTCATATCTTATGGATAAATTCCAGTATATTTATTTAACTCATGAAAGGGTTCTTCGTTCCTCATCTAATCATAAGGTTAGTGTACCTCAACATTCCACCGGTTTCGTCGGTAACTCCTTTACTGTTCAGGCTACACTGCTCTGGAACACCCTGCCCGAAGATATTAGAAAAGTATCCAACAAAAATACTTTTAAAAGGTTGGTGCGGGAATATTACCCCCCAAAACGAGAGCTACAAACTTTTGTGGCAATCTATGAGGGAGGCCTATGTTCAGCAGTGGACTATTGATAGGCTGAAACGAAGACGACGACGATACGTCTTCCTTGATCATTGCATTTTTAAGTATATGTAACGTATATAGAAGTATGTATGAATATGTGTGTATGTTTATTTTGTATATATATATATATATATATATGTGTATTTATGTTTTTGTATGTTTATGTATACCATATTATAATTTACTTATTTTTTCTTCATTTTTTGTTAATTTTATTTACTTCGGCTGGTTATTTATGGTATTTTTCACATTTTTTTTTATATTGAACTTCTTCACAACTTTCTTCACGCCCACGGGTTGACTGGTAAAGAATGCCAATAGGCATTCAGTCCGCCCATTGTTACCCTTTTAATTAAGGTGTACAATAAAGTTTTAATAAATAAAATATAAAAAAACCCAGTATATCTTGCCGGTTCTTTTCTGAGAGCATTTTTGAACTTGTGGAGACGTTAGAGACGTACGTTGGAGATTATTGACATTAATAAGAACTTTAAACAAGCCTAAATTGAATAAAGAAATTTTGACTTTGACTTTGACTCAAGAAAGAAGAGATCCTAGCGTGGTACATGATTTATAAAATTTAAAAAAAAATACATTTCCATCACTTCCAACTTTTCTTCAAGAGACCGCCTGTTAATCAAACGAAATGAATAGCAATACCATTTTTTTTTAATAATTTATGCTTAACAAATGCCTTCAATAAAGAGCCTTGAAATTTCAAGGGCATTAAAAAAGTGAAATTAAAAATCTTACGAATCAGCTTAACGGACCGTTTACCTCTTTAAAGGAAAATCCAATAAGGCTGAAATAGGCAAATAGCTCCAACGTGGTTAAAAGTTACTAAGTAACACGTTAGTTGAAAGTAGTCAAAATACCTAACGGAGCTGTATGTAGTATGACATGTAAGGTCAGTATTATTTATTAATGTATTGTTTTCTTTGGCGAGCGCTTGGCGCTTGAGCTATTAGAATATATCTAATCTTACTATCTTACGATTACTTTAAGCAATC
Source organism: Luehdorfia chinensis (assembly GCA_019845155.1). Lineage (NCBI taxonomy): Eukaryota > Metazoa > Arthropoda > Insecta > Lepidoptera > Papilionidae > Luehdorfia > Luehdorfia chinensis. The sequence continues at coordinate 15,676 of JAHVAK010000548.1, read as the reverse complement.
TGCTTGCAGACTAATGACAAGAATTTAGTCAAAGCGATTAATGTATATACATATATTTATATAATTAAATCACTAATATTAATTAAAAAAAACTTTTGCTTCGTTTATTATAAACTTAATTTAGTTAGACGACCAACTTCAAACTGTTCCAAATTTTTACTCTTAACGCGCCCAAAAAGTAAAACTTCAAAAATCGTCTTTTCAGCCAATTCATTTCATTGCATTTTGACTTAATCGTCAAAACTTTGATAATAACCAAATACTCAAATTTACTTACCCTTGAAAATTTTATTTATTGTTAATGCTGTAGAAATGCCGTTAGCCGTTAGTCGGGCTCGTTAAAAGAATACTACCACTCCATCTCATCCAATGGATCTCGTAAAAGGCGAGTAAGGAACTGCACTGTGCACCCAACAGCGCATGGTGGCGATGGGCTCACCACCTATCACACCAAGTGCATTATATTGTTTTGGTGAGACGTGGATTGTGGCAGACATCTGTTTGTGCAGTGAGTGCCCAGTCTCTGACTACCCCTTATGGGATACAGTTGTGATCTTATGTATGTATGTATTAAAAAACTGTGTTTTACGAAAATTATGTGTTATATAACTCAACGCAGATATTTAAAGCAAAAAGTTCTTTTTAGGGGTGTACATGCGACGCGACAGTTAAGTAAGTACAGCGTTATACGAACAGCGGTTTAGTGACTTTGATAAGTTTCCATTGCAGGCGAACAGGCGCCCAGGGATATTATCGCAGTGATGCGGAAATCAAGTGACGTTGGATTTTGAATCAAAAGTTGGAATTAGAAGTCCAATTTTCTTCTGAACGGTCTTATGTATGTATGTATGTAGAAATGAAATGTTTGAGAAGAATAGCTGGAGTGACTTCGTGACGTGAACGGCGTGATGAAATAATTTTCCGGGATAACAGTATCCTATGTCCATCTCCAGGATGTAAGTTATCTCAGTGGAAAATTTCGTCGAGATCGGTTAAACGGCCGTGAAAAGGTTACAAACAGACAGAGGGACAGAGAGAGTTACTTTCGCGTTCACAATATTGATATGGATGTATCTTTACGCACTTTAACAAATAAAAGCTTTTTAAAGTTTCTTTCGCGTTATCTGATACGAAGATCCAAAAGTAATTTCAAATAAAATCGTATAGTCTCGAACCCTAAATTTTGATTTTCTCTTGTAAACCGCAAACTAAGTTACAATATACGAAAATAACTTTGTAAACATATTCTTCTTAAAAAATATTATTGTGACTTTCCTCCCACATCCTGATAATACTAATATTCTCAAGGCTTTTGTGATCTTTGATCTTCAGAACTTAATTTGAATATTAATTAAATGCAAAATAAAGGTGGTTATGCAAATTCTGAAACGCTTAAATTATTTCTTAAGTCGCTGCGAAAAGTACGCTAGAGAAGTAGAGGATTAAGCATTATACTATATTTTAAGGATATAAATTATTTTTCACTTAAAGAAGTCCGCTAATTAACCGAAGATTATAATTGCCTGGAGCGTTTTAAATTTTCAATAGCGGTACACATTTATTCAGGACTTTCTTGCCTACATCTGTCTTATAAAAGACTGGCTGCCCGCGACTTCTTTCGTGTGGATATATTTAGGTTTTTTTATATCCCGTGGTTTTTTCGGAATAAAAAGTATCCTATGTCCGTCTGCATCCTGGCAAGCTATCTCTGTACTAACTTTCGATAAAATCAGCTCAACTGTAAAAAGGTAACAAACAGACAGAGGGACAGAGAGAGTTACTTTCGCATTTATAATATTAAAAGGTATGAACGTAAATATTTAATGGTAAGGAGACAGTTTCCGTAATTGGAATCTAAAATAATTAGTATACTATTTACTTTAAAGTCGGATCAGCAGTAAAGAAGCAGGCAGCAATAAAGAATATTTGAAATTTATTTATTTACAGAACATGGCAATTAGCACTAAATAAATTTCAGGTGGTCACATTTACTTTACTATTTTTATTAACTTACTTTATTAATTTTATTTCTATAGGGCACCACACTGTGCTCATCGCCCTGAGACATCAGTTCTTAAGTGTTATTGGTCCAGTTATTCCACTAGCTATCAGTATCCTTGAAACCGAACACAATAATGTTTGCACTCCTTTACGGCTTTGCGATCGTACCTCATCATCATAATCATCATCATCATTTCAGCCATTCACTAGTCCAGTGCTGAATATAGGCATCCCCTATAGATTGCTCGCAAAGTTCTGAGTCACCTGCATCTATCGACTTCCCGCAAAACCGTGCAGGTCGACACAGTAGTAGCGGGTCGCCCTACACTGCTTTTGCCGGTACGAGGTTGCCTCTCGAGAATCTTTCTTCTCCAAAGGTTATCGATTCTATGAGCTATATGGCCGGCTATATGGCGTATATTATACGCAACCCTTGTCGACACACTCCCGATCTTAACAACGTCTTTGGTGACAGGTCCAATTACCATATTCTAATATTCTCTCGTCTACTGATTCTTATTAGAACTTTTTTTTGCCAAGAAGTAAAGCAATTTTTATTCTGTTATATTCTAAGAGAAGGAAAGTTTAAAAAATATTCGAGAAGAAGCTAAATTAACACATTAGTTCTCCAGTGACCATACGTGCTGTAAAGCGGAATGTCGAAATGTCGGATTCTAAGTAGTTAAAGTATAACACGATAAAATCCACACGAGTTAATTTAGTTTTATTAAATGTATAATATTCGACAAATCATTAAAAACTGCCAAGCGTGGCAACTATGGCAAAATCCCCCCAAAACGAGAGCTACAAACTTTTGTGGCAATCTATGGGGGAGGCCTATGTTCAGCAGTGGACTATTGATAGGCTGAAACGACGACGACATTAAAAATATTCAATTTTCGTTTTATAAAACTAAAGTACCGTAGCAAACATAAAATCAACATTTATTGAAGCAAAAACTTACAATTTTATCTCTGGCTAAATATTTTTTTTTTCTACAAAACCTTCCAAACAGGGAACAGAGGGAATTGACTTCACTGAAATAACTTGTTATATTATTGAATTAGACTTTATTGATAACTAGCTGAAGTGACTTCGTCCGCGTGGACATAGGTCTTTTAAATATCTCGTGTTAACGATTTTATTTTCCGGGATAAAAGGTATCGTATGTCTCCGGGATGCAAGCTATTTTTGTGCCGAATTTCATTAAGTTCGGTTCAATGGTTGAGTCGTGGAAAGGTAAACAGACAAAGGGACAGAGAGAATTACTTTCGCATTTACAATATTAGTATGGATTCGACTCACTCTGAATATAATGGGAGATTTAGAATTTACTTTTTCGTACTTGTAATTTGTAATTCAAGAAAAACTATTCCAGAACATTCTCTTTCTTCATCAATAATAATTTTATTCTTATTAGTCTAGACAGTTTACGAAAATTTGAAATGAATTGCGAAATTGTTTCGTTTTAAATTCTTTCGTAACTAATAAAACAACCAATTTTATCTGTTTACCATAAAATTCTTAAAAAATATATTAGCAGAAAAACAAATTGTTGTGTGTAAATTATTGTGTGAATAGCATTTTTACAACATTTACAAGATGTCACACCAATCAGGAATGTTAATTTAAATAGCATAGTACGAGTATTAAGTATTTAATAAAAATAAACTCGAGTTAAGTTTGGGCGTTGAAAAATTATGTTTTAAAAAACTATAATATTTATTTAATGAGTACGTTACAATGTTAAAGCTAAGTCAAGACTGGTTAATCAATTATACAATTAAAATAATGTAGGAACTAAACAATGGATATGCATAATGCTGATGCTGCGTCAATAACACGGGATACGCGGAACGTCGATGCGCCGATAGCACGGCGCCACAGCAATACATATGTTATCCCGTGGTAACTCTCGTCAATACAAATTTGCCATTTTTGTATAGTGCGCTGTAGACCTGGCGATTTTTGCAGTAACGTCGGAAGACTCGTGGGCCTTCAGTCCGCGGCTCCGCTGCTTCTAACAGCCTTCTAAGCAGAATAAGGGTTGTCGCAGACATATCAGCTCGGCACCGGATCAGCGTCACCTGACCTCTAGCCGTTTAGTATTCTTTGTATGAAACTTCATACTGCAACGCAAATTAATCAGCGTCTTCAGGGCATACGAGTGGTGGTCAGCTCGCAGTCTCCGCGTTCACGACTGGTCGTCGCCGCGTTTACGTACCGCAGTCGGCGAGGGGACGGCGCACAAGCCTTACTGGTGGTAGGATTCCTATGCAGGAATCCGTCGAGGTAGGTACCACCCCAGGGCCAGTTATTCTGCCGTGAAGCAGTAGTGTGCAAGCATTACTGTGTTTCGGTTTGAAGGGCACTGTGAGCTAGCGTAATCACTTGGCATTTGAGACTTAAGAACTGATGTCTCAGAGTGACGGGCGCACAGAAATATTCTGGGTGACACAGCATTTGTTGTGGGCGGACGTTGCCCTTACCATCTGGTGAATGTTTTGCTCGTTTCGTCACTTTATAAAAAAAAGCCGGCTATGATTCCCGCGGAGGATATGATCTCGGGGTGGCCCCGCTTGCCCCTACCGAGCACCCACCGTGCAGCCATGAGGTGCTGAGACACTTCAGCTACGTGGACGCATTCGGTTGACGCCGGCTCAACGGCAGATCGATCTGATATGTGTGAGATAAGCTTAATGACGCTGCTGGCGATCACTCAGTGCTAGAAGTCGCGACGGGACCTGCTTCTACCTCTAAACGGTTTCCTGAAAAATAATCCTGCCACCAGTTACGATGAGGACGGTCTACTCATTGATCGACTTTACTCGGATAAAATTTCAAATTACGATTTACGAAATCACTATAAAAAGATACTTGAACATTTTATCCTAACGGCCAAGTGTTCGAGTTCTTTGTTTAAAGAGGTCCAAATCAAATTAAATTTACGGTTAATAAATTTCATTGTTATTCTCTCAGGCATAAGGGCGTCTTCAGTTGCAAATTGAAGCTGATTGAATTGAAGAACGAGGCAACTGACGTTGGAAAAGCTCCCTTTCATCAATTGAACAAAAGTTGGCCATTATGTTAAACGAGGCGTCTTTGTCGTATTTTCTTTTTGATCGTCTTTTAGCTATTTGTTTCAAATTAATTGAATAAAAATCCCTAATCGAAATTAAAATCGGAATCCTTTTGCTCTGTTAAATGAACTTCATGGAGACTTTTTTAAAATGGTTTCGACTGTCAATCTTTTTTTCTACAAGATTTTATTTAACTTACTGTCTTATATATCTACAATAATATAATAAAATTCATGAAAGTGTAACACAAAAATCGGACATTTTAAAAAACTTGTCAAGAAGACATTAATAGACAAAGCGTATTATAAAATCGATCATTATATAAAGGAAATACAAAGATGTGTGGAAATAACTCATACTCTGCACTTGCAAACCCCCTGGCTACTAAATTTATAATGTAGGTAGCAATTTTATAAAATTTATAAATTACATTATATAACAAAGCATGATAATTTTTTGGTGGTAGGATTCCTATGCAGGAATCCGTCTATGTAGGTACCACCCCAGGGCCAGTTATTCTGCCGTGAAACAGTACTGTGGAAGCATTACTGTGTTTCGGTTTGAAGGGCACTGTGAGCTAGCGTAATCACTGGGCATATGAGACTTAAGAGCTGATGTCTCAGGGTGACGGGCGCAGTGTGGTGTCACACAGAAATATTCTGGGTGACACAGCATTTGTCATGGGCTGACGTAGCACTTACTATCAGGTGAACGTTTACAATAAAAAAAAAAAGACCCCAGCGTTTTTTGCCGGTTCTTCTCTGAGAAGGTCATTTTTTGAACGAACGTATAAGAAATACGTTTTTTTTAACTTATAATATTCAAGATGAAGCTTATCGTGTACAGAAACTTAACTATTTAGCTTCCGCAATCCACATTAAATTGTTCAACATTACAACAGTACTTGTATTATATCTATTGTTAGGAATTACTATAAGTGTCAGAAGGCTACGTATTTATTTTCAAAATTTTATTACTGTTTTATATATTATTACCGTAATATTGTAATTATTTATATATTTCATATTATTTTATTTATTTTCTTTAAACGACATCGGAGTGCAAATGGGGGTTGACACTGAAAATCGGTGCTGTGACGGAATTCGCTTCCGCCGCAGTGTATGCTGAGTTGTCAACCTCGTTTGCTAGGAGTACGGCGTACAATTTCCATACTTTTATTTTTAGTATTATTTGTGTTTTAAGTTCTCTCTCTCTTTTTTTTATTTTTTGTACTATTTTAATTTTTTTATTATGTATTACTTTTGTGTACGTCTGCTTCAAGCAAATAAATGATTTTTCTTTCTTCTTCTTTCTTTCTTTCTTATTTACTCCACATACGAGTATACATTTGAGGGATTGAACGGGAGTTTTCAATTCATTTAGTAAACCACAGAGCCGTGGTAGCTCAGGGGCTAGGCGCTCGGTTTTAATTTCATAGTACGCGAGTGACCTGGGTTCGATTCCCGGTGCCGGCACCACTAAAATTGTTAATTGCAATTTAAGTGCTGACTTCTCGCTCGGTTCGGCACGGACGGACGGCTCGGACGCTCGGTTGGCGCAGTGGTTAAGTGGTTGACTTCTGCGCCGCGGGTCGCGGGTTCGATTCCCGCACGGGACAAGTATTTGTATAACCTACAGATAGTTGTTCCGGGTCTGGGTGTTTGTGCAAGTGGAATTTATGTATGTAAAACGCACCCACGACACAGGAGAAATCCTACTGTGGGACATCGTTTTTATAAAAAAAAAAAAAGAAAAAAGAAAAGAAAAGACTTACCACGTGCTCGGCGGTGAAGGAAAACATCGTGAGGAAACCTGCATGTCTGAGAAATTAAAAATATTTCGAAGACATGTGAAGTCCGCCAACCCGCATAGGAGCAGCGTGGCGGATTCTTCCAAGCTCCAAAACCCTCTCAGAAATGAGAGGAGGCCTGTGCTCAGTAGTGGGACATTTATAGGCTGAAACTTTACTTTACTTTACTTTTAGTAAAACATCTTTGACGACCGCGTAGCCTACTGGTCAGAGTGTCTGACCTCTAAGCCGCGAGTACTGGGTTCAAATCCCAGCCGGAGCCATCATTTGTGCATAACACAAATCGTTGGTTTAATTAAAAGAAATTCTGATGTGCTCGTGTTTTCTAACTTTTTTTACAGGAAAAATCAACTTATACGCAAATAAAATAATGCGGTAACGTATTTAAAAGTGCTTGTAATCTTAATGAACGCCGTGTATTTCCTACTTTCGCTTATTTCCTACTTTTTCTTATTCTCATACATTAAGTATTTCTGTTAAAATAAAAATCCGCTTATAACGAAGTCAATTATCCAAAGCCAGGACTTGTGTGTCATTATAATATTTCCATTACGAACGGACTTAGGAAATGTTTTAATTTACGTAACGTAGGAACGTAACGTAAATTAAAATGTTTCGTTTTTAACTATTAAAATAATCTACAATATTTTTTTATTACACCTGAATGACCTTCGGCGAGTACAACCTAAAAATCATGAGAACACTGTATACTGTATTATATCTCATTCTGTCGCAGGCTAAATCCAATAGATGTATGTTTGTCTTTTTTTAGTGTTGCTTATTCGCTTCATCTACTTTCAAATTACAACGATTCTAAAGAAGCTTACACTTCAGAAATTAAAAATCCAACCTTCCGAGCGTTGCGATTAAAGCAAATCCCTTCTCTTTACCTCCAACATAACAACGGCAAATGACCAATATAAACTGATCTTTACAAATTCATGCTAATAATAGTTATACGCACGCTAATACTTTACGTATAACACATTAAGAAAGAAAGTTTGTTTGGAGATATACGAGTTAAATTAGCTAATGGAAAATTACAGTAGATACAACTGGAAACTCTTTCTTTTAGTTGTAGTCGAAAACTTTACAGACGCGACGTATTCGATATTGTATGAACGTTAACTTCGTATCTAATTAAGTTAATGCTGTATAAAATTATTCTAAGCAGCAACATTTTCTAGTATCTTATAAATACCAGGAACGAGCATAAATTAATAATGCCAGTTACTCGACTTCACAGGGTCAGTAACTCTTTTATGGGGCAATGTATACGTTTTTACAACAAAATCCCAGAAAGTGCAGTCTTTCAATCAAAAAGTTCAAATTTTATATTAGACAATGACTTCATAAAAAGGCTTATTATAACACTAAGGAACACATGGATGATGATAACCCCTGGGAATGAGGTGATCGCCGCCAAGCTATTTCTACATATTTATAATACTGCTGTTATTGTACATTATTTTAAATGTGACTGAAAAAAAATACCGCTGGGTTTCTTACTGGTTCTTCCCAGGACAGAGGCTTTTTTGCGAACCAGTGTAGTTAAAAAATAAAAAAACAATGACTTTCAATAAGGTTTATGTAAATAATCTATATTGAATAAAAATTATTCTATTCTATCTTTTTAAGTATGGGGTTATACCATTCAATGGATTTTAGGTTTTTTTGTATCTGCTTAATAAAACTTGAATACTGACTGACTGATAGACGACGGAGAGCCTTTACCGGTTGGTCTAAAATGGTTTTTTTTATTGGATAAAGCGATGAAACGAGCAAAACGTTCACCTTGTGGTAAGTGCAACGTCTGCCCATAACAAATGCTGTGTCACCCAGAAAATTTATGTGTGACACCACACTGCGCCCATCACCCTGAGACATCAGCTCAGTATCAGTATCAGTATCAAGTCTCATATGCCCAGTAATTACGCTAGCTCTGAGTGCCCTTCAAACCGAGACACAGTAATGTTTGCACACTACTGCTTCACGGCAGAGTAACTGGCCCAACTAGTTGTGATTTTTGTAAATTTATCCCCTAAAAGTGTTAAAGGGGATGTACCTACTCTTGTATAATAACAACGTCAGCGTTAATTTTTAAGGTCTTTACTGGTGGTAGGATTCCTATGCAGTGTCGTTCTATCATACATCGCGGCACTAGACTACCGTATCTTGCTACGGTAGTCTATCTACAGAGGATTTCTGAGAGTTGTTGCGGATATTTAGATACGCAAAAGATGACCGATTTTAAATGGTGGTAGGATTCCTATGCAAGAATCCGTCTAGGTAGGTACCGTCCCAGGGCCAGTTATTATGCCGAGAAGCAGTAGTGTGCAAACATTGCTGTGTTTCGATTTGAAGGTCACTGAGAGCTAGCGTAATCACTGGGCATATGAGACTTAAGAACTAATGTATCAAGGTGACGGGCGCAGTGTGGTGCTACACAGAAATATTCTGAGTAACACAGCATCTGTTATGGGCAGACGTTGCACTTTTCATCATGTGAATGTTTTGCTCGTCTCGTTACTTTATCAAATTAAAAAAAAAAATCAAATAGTACTTTTTTACACAGTCTTGAGTAGTACGAGTAATTTGTAGTAAACTTTCCTATACGAATTTTTCAGATTTCGAATAAAAAGTTACAATTAATGATTTCTCATATTTACGCGAATACTATCTGAGTGAGACTGTGCTCAGTCCTCCTGTGACCATGGGTGCTGTAAAGCGCTGGAAACGTCGGGTTATAAATAGTGCAAAATTAAACGCAATAAAATCCGTAAAAACAAATAGTTTTATTTAAAGGAACTATTCTATTTCCGTAACTTAAATATTCTTAATTACTTTAAATAGGTCCAGAATTACAACGGTGTGCATGTGTGTAGGATTTCTCATGGGTGTATTTACATCATCATACATACTATCACGACTTTCTCCCATATAAGGGGGTAGGCAGAGGCCACTCACGTAGCCCACTTTTCGCCCTCGCGGAAAACGAGACGTGACGGGTCACCCACGTCGCCGCCATTTTGGTGCTAGTCAAAAAAACGTTACTCCCCGTTGCGTTCCCACGAGCGGTATAAAGACAGCATAGTATATTATGGTGTTATTCTGTACGAATACTCGTAAAGTCGCTTAGTCGCCTCTTACGACACCTCGGAAGGAAAGTGGTAGGTGCTATTCTACTCTGCCGGACATCAGCTAACAACTATCGGTGTATACATGTGCAGACATGCACAAACATAAACACCCCGAACTGGAAAACATAGAGATTATCCAAAATTTGATTCCATTTTGGAATCGCCCGCGGCCCGTGGCCCGTGGCCCGTGGCCCATGGTACAGAAACCATATTGTTAGATACTGCATCAACTAAGCCGTAAATATGTGTATTTAAACACCATTTTCCAACGCCAAAGATATATCCTGAAATCTACGAAGTCGTGACAACATTTCTCATATTTTCGTCATATTTCTCTTCCCGTATTATGTATACTTTGTATTTCCATATAATTTTATTTATACGGCGTTGATATAAAGGTTTTATTACGTCGTTATAAAGAGCATTTTTCAACGCCACTGTAAAATTCATAAGGTTACAAGCTTCAGTTAAAATTCAGTAACTTCCCGGCGCTGTGAATTTGCAGAGGCAAGAGACAAATCTTAACAGTATTTATTTTTTTCTTTTAAAATTTTTATATTATGAAACGTTTTACAACTACTCTTGCCAAATGTATACTTTGAAAGACGTCATCGATGAAATTATCACCATCAGCCTGGTAACAGTCCAATGCCAGGCATAGGCCTTACCCAAGAAGGGGGGATTTGTCATCACCACACTAGATGCAACATGACGTCCGGCTGACCAATTTTCGAATACGACAACGACTTCCAATTTCCGTCATAATGTATCAACTGCACAGAACAAAAGTGAAGGCACAAACTCAGTCGAACCTAACCTACCCGCAGTTGTTGACATGCTATTAGATCTCAGGTAGGCAAGAATGTAATGTTAGAGACATGAGAACAATCACAGACTACCGGAACCGATAACAAACAATTTGTATTTTGCACAAATGTTGGCTCCAATTTCGATTCGAACAAGTATACTGTCAAGCCACAGCGTCGTCACTATACACCATACGCTTGTGGCAGTGATTATTGTCTAATGGTATGATGGTATAATGTTTATGGTTGGATGGAATTGGTATTTTTTCCATGGAAGAAAGTGCCGTGCCAGTCATGCCGATAGTCGGCAGAGTAGAAATGCACCTACCTATTTCCTACTGAGGTGTCGTAAGATGCGACTAAAGTACTAAGACTAAGGTACACGTTACAAGTTACAGAATAACACCATAATATGCAATGCTGTCACTATACTGCTCGTGGGAACGCATATGGTAGTAAGAATTTTTTGACTCGTACCAAAATGGCGGCGACGTAGTTCGCCACCTGTCACGTCACGTTTCCCGTGAGGTCAAAAAGTGGGCTACGTGACCAATGCCAACCACTTAGGGAAAAAGGCGTTACTGTATGTATGTAATAATGACGAGACGGGCAAAACGTTCACCCGATGGTAAGTGCATCGTCAGTCTCCTCCTCCTCAGTTTCCGTGTGGTAACACACTACGCTCATCACACTGCGCTGATCACCCTGAGATATCAGTTCTTAAGTCTCATATGCCCAGTAATTACACTAGCTTTCAATGCCCTTCAGATCGAAATACAGTAACGTTTGCACACTATTCCTTGACGGTGGAATAACTGGACTTGCGGTGGTACTTTATTATTTTATTTTTTATTATTGTAACTCCATCTGAGTGTCCTTAACGGCGATCTCACTTCTACATCTCGATATTCCCATTCCGCTGTGTGGAGGTGGTCACATGCAGACCGAACTACAAATTAAGGACTTCAATTTCTGGAAGGTATTTTTCAGGGTCGAATCCAAGGTTAAAATCTAAGATTCGACTCCAAGGTTTGCTCTTTGATTCGAGTCTAAAGTAGAAGCAGATTTCCGGTGCAATTTGAACACCTGCCAGCCGAACCTTCAGCATCGCAGCATCACAGCAACCCGACGGGGCCGACATCCTTCGTGTCACGCAGAACCACAGGGTAGTACCGGATTACTTCAGCAAACATTGGGCGAGCCATAACACTCACGACCTACCTTTTTTTTATTTTTTCTATTAAACCGTTTTTATTGTGTTGCTTAGTTCTTTTTCATATTCCAAGTACACCCATAACGTTGCAATCTAGAAGGATTCCCGCATAGTAATCCTACCAATGCTTCCAATCTGCATCATACTCAAAATATTCATCACCACATTCATATTTAAAATATATTTATTTTCAATCAGAAGCAGTGCTGAATTGAAAACAAAATTAAATTAGGGAATTAAAACGCGATTACAATATCGCTTCCTGAATATACTTAGACGTCGATTATCAGTACTCTTACTTTTTAGTCGATTTGATAGAAGGGCTTTTTAAGGACAATTGATTCGATCAAGCTTCATTTGCAATCACTTGCACCCTCCATTCTGGAAACACAAAATTTTAATTTAAAAGTCGAGCTCTTTCGGTGTTTTAGAAAATAGTGAGGCTATAATTTTTTTCTTATTTAGAAAACGAAAGATGTATGAAAATCATTATTTAATCTGGTGGTAGGATTCCTACGCAGGAATCCATCTAGGCAGGTACCACCCCAGGGCCAGTTATTCTGCCTCGAAGCAGTAGTAGTAGCACATTATTGTTCCTGAAAGGCACTGAGAGCTAGTGTAATCACTGGGTGTAGCGTCATCTCTGTCGCACCATATGAGAAGCTCAAGAAATATTTCATACATTCCATAATCGCGCTATGAAACTCGCAGACTCGCGCAGAAAACTTTTCTGAGATGCGATCTATATATACAACATCTAAATATTACTAAGAGGAGGATACGTCCTACTCAGATCAGACCACCCGATCTGGCGGGTAGCTACCCTTTTCATTGGCAATATAATCCGCTAAACTGGGCATATGACTTAAGAACTGATGTCTCATGGTGACGGGCGCAGTATGGTACTATACAGAATTGTTCTGAGTAACACAGCATTTGTTATAGGCATACGGTGCACTTACCATCAGGAGAACGTTTTGCTCGTATAAAGTGACGGACTTTATCGAATAAAAAATGATATGAGTACAACATAGTAAAAATAAACAAACTTACATATTATCTTTATCGCTGAATATGATTTAATATTTTATGTTGAATTATTTGTTATCAAAAAGCTTTCAGCGCAAAATATAATCTGCACATAATAGATGCTGTGTCATCCAGAGCATAACTGTGTGACACCATACTGCGTCACCCTGAGACATCGGCTTATATGGTCAGTGATTACACTAGCACCCAGTGCCCTTCAGACCGAAACAATATTTGCGCACTATTGCTTCACGGAAGAATAACTGACCCTGGGGTGGTACCTACCTAGACGGATTTCTGCTTAAGAATCTACCACCTTTGTTGTTGTTTTGTCCTAGCTTACCTTTGATCTTGGTCGTATGAGCGTTACTGAAGTCCTAGGTAGGTTTGGACGAGTCCCGCATTACCTAAACGAATCCCTGTTTAACCTAACAAGTCGCTAAAGTTGTTAACAAATAAATGACAGAGATATGATTACCCGAGAAACGTCTTGACATTCAAGTATTCACGTATTTAACGCTAAAATTAATTAACTGAAAGTAGAGGTGAGTTGAACGACTTGCGTTAAGAACTTTACAGACGGTATAATAGAGGTGATAAAATAAATTTTGTTTTATAATTAACTTAATGACTTTCATATGACTGGCATTAACTCAAAGGCGTCTGTCTGGTCTGGACTTTTTGTGTTCTCTTAGTTATGGATTAACATACGAGCATATTATACTCTACGATAACTTCAAATTATAATGATGAAAATTTAACTAAGCAATTTGAATAATATTTAAAAGTTACTAACACGTTCACTTAATTTTATTAATGACTACCTGAAGCACGCGACTACGTCCGCGTTAATCTTGGTTTTTTATAAATACCTAATATCTTATATAAATTATATAATGAACTCATAGGTCTTCCGAAATAAAAAGTATCCTACGTCCGTTTCCAGGCTAGTTTCTAAGCTATCTCTGCGCCGAATTTTGTCAAGATTAGCTCAACGGCAACGGTAAACGGTAACAAAATAACAGAGGTCTGTTTGTTACCTTTTTACTGGCTCACTGTCTCTCTTCTATTTTTGTCCGTCTGAAAGTGAGAGTTACTATCTCATTTATAATATTGGTATAGATAAAATTATAGTTTAATAAAAACATAAAAAACACGCTTGAAAAGCATTGAGTTGGTGAGAATGCCAGGTCATAGTCATCACATCAGCCTATCACTAGTCCCTATTGAACATAGGCTTCGCTCATAGATGGCCTTTGTTTGGTTGATGGCAAAGTTTGTAGCTCTCATTTTTGTGGGGATGTTGTGGGGCCATAGTCATGATAGTATATAGTATCGGCATCGATCCTCATTACGTTTTTTTCATTGTATAAAGTAAGGAAATAAGTAAATCGTTCACCTGATGGTAAGTGTAACGTCTGCTCATAACAAAATGCTGTGACACCTGTGTGATGTGAAAATTTTCTGTGTGACACAACACTGCGCTCCGTCACACTGAGACGTCAAGTTTTTATGTATCATATGCCCAGCGATTACGCTAGCTCACAGTGCTCTTCAAAACCGAAACAGTAATGTCTGCACACTACTGCTTCACGGCAGAGAAACTGGCTCTAGAATGGTGCGTACGGAGCTCAGGAATCCTGCCGCTAGTACTCCAAATCACTGTTTTCATCATCATCATCATCATTTCAGCCTATTCACTAGTCCACTGCTGAACATAGGCTTCGCTCATGGATTGCCATTGGCGCTTTTACATTTCATATTACATTTATTTTATTAATAATTTACAACTTTTAGTTTCCGAGTGGTGGCGGCTTAAGAGAATCTACCACCCCATCTCATCCCGTGGGTTTCGTAAAAGTCGACCAAGGTATAATAAAAACCAAGAGATGGGCAGCAGCATCTCCTGGAACATCTGAATAAATAAACTGCGGTTTCAACCCGCCCGCCACGCGTGGCAACTATGGCAAATTCCCCAAAAATAAGAGCCTAAATTTATGTAATAAAACATATACGTAAATGTTAATATCTATGCCACGAGACACTCCACCTAGACGACAATCCCGGATCAAATATACTTGCAGCCTCTCAGAGTCGATCGATCGTAGTCTAAAAATATTGACGTAGATCGCCAGCAGATAGCCATAAGAGCCTAAATTTATGGGGCAATCTTTGAGGAGGCCTACGTTCAGCAGTGGATTAGTAATAGGCTGAAATGGTGATGATGAATCAAAATCAAGATCTACAAACACAAGGATAATCCTTTAGAAGCCTTTATCCGCCATTATTCGTACGGAATAACACCATAATATGCACTATACTGCTAGTGGTAACGCAATGGGAAGTAATATTGACTCACACAAAATGGCGGTGCCTTGGTTTGCCACCCTTCACAACTCGTGGGGCTGAGACTAAACGAAGGAGAAAAGTGGGCTACTAGTCTCTGCCTACCCCTTATATTGGAAAAAAGCATAACTGTATGTATATAGTAAATGCGTGTCCATGTCATCCAATGGATCTCGTAAAAGGCGAGTAAGGAATTAAACTGCACTGTGCATCCAACAGCGCATGGTGGCGATGGGCTCACCACCTATCAC